>CM077193.1:20972861-22172861 GCA_039654625.1 Rhinogobio ventralis | reverse complement strand
TGGTTTCTGGCAGTTTGAGACAACATATAATGTTTTACTCATTTAGAAGTTTTTACTCAAACCTTTCCATTTTTAATACTCTAATTAAAATATTGCAGAGCCCCAGTTTGGTAAGTCAGTGGCATTTGATTCAATGATTAATGCCTTTGTTGATTACATGAAAATGTTTATAGATCTCATACAGAATCTTTTCTGGCTGCTGAATAGTAAATCATCTGCCTGGCCTGAAGATCATGCTCACAGCTCCCCACAAACTGTCAGGCATATGCTTCACTGGCCAAGGACTCAATTGGGTATAACAACTGTTGTCGTGTTTGTCCAGTGGGATATGACGCCTTCAGAGAACATCCCTGCACTGCATACAGCTTCATTATGGGCATAAATAAAGCCTGAAGAACAGTACTTGTGACTCTCGGACAGTTGGACAAAAGAACAGAATTTGCTGCAGGTGGTGTTTAATAATTCATGGACTTGTGAAACTCCCTACAAGTTGGGAGAGATTTTGCTACGTGGTAAAAATCCATCTGTTTTTATGAACGCTTACCACACTGGGGTGTTAAAAGACTAAACGCATGGAACCGGGGTCAAATGTGAGTCTGTGATCTGGCTAAATGTCTGATTGTGTGGGTTCTTGGTGACACTTGTTATGTTAACATTTGTTAATGCATTTGGTAGCATGAATGATACTTTTACAGCATTTATTATTTTATGTTAATTTCAGGATTATATAAATTAATCTATTATGAACATACATGAATTAACAATGAATGGTAGTATATTTATACATGAACCTAAAAAAAAGTCATTTGATGTTAGTTCATGAGTAACTGATGTTTTTAAGAAATTGAAACTTACTGTAAAGTTTTAATTCTTTTTTTTTAGAGTTTCCAAGCCATTTTTATCAGAATCATGACGATCCCACATGGCATGTTCCACTTGTAAAAGACACGAGGGAATTACACTTACATGCCAATTTGGCTGGCACATACTGTATGTGTTTGTGCTTTATTAGCTTCAGCTACTGATAGAACTGTGTTACGTGCCTAGCACTGATGACACAGATTTTTGTAAGATATAGAGATATTGGATGCTTGTTAATGCATCATGGCCTAAAACAGGTTTACATTGTATTGTGAATTCATGTTTCTGAACTGTGAAAAGCTAAACATAGCATACATAATGTTTTCATATGCTTGTCATCACCTGATGCCCCTGTAGACAGAATAGATTTGTTTTATGATGATGCCGGGTATTACATACACTGCAAACGTTATGTATTTCAAAATTAGATTGCCCCAAACCATGAAACAGCTGCTTGGAAAATAAGAATTCTTTGGAGCACACATAAAATAGAACAAATACGTCTGAAATGAACCTACAAGCATCATGAAGACTGTTTCTTAGAGAATGAGAGAAATTGATTTTCTTTTCTTCAGCCAAGACTCATTAAAATAAATGGCAGGATCAAAAAGCCAAGTTTGATTAAAGCCACACTTTGATGTAGTCATTTGCCACCTGTGGTTGTGTGTCCTTACCCAAGAGGATCAGGAGACAATTGGGAGAGCGGCAAGGAAGATGGCATTTCTCTTTGAAGCACATCTGCACCGACCACATCCCCAAAGTAAGCCTATTTTCTTCCATCACTATCACTGTCAGGTGTGAATACTTCAGGACAGTTTCAGCTTCAGGACTTTTTTGTTCTTATTACCCATTTGCAGGGTTTACAGTATTCCAGGGACTCTCAGGGGAATGAGCTTATTCCTTAAATGTCAAAATGTCCTATGTCAAAATCGCCTCTACTGCACTACTGACATCTATAATGTCATTCATCTAATTTCTGTTCCCTGCATTATTTAAAAGAGAGGGACACTGAGGAATATTACAGAAAAAAGAGAGGTTCTCAACGGCTGGCCTCTGCTGCAGAGCCACTCTGAAGTTAAACACGAGTTTTTAGGAGATCACTGTTGCAGCAGAGGACCATTAAATTAAGCTCTAAAATTAAACTCTTTAAACTTTCAAGAACAAACTGTGCATTGTAGCAAATTTGAGATCATGGCTGAATAGTAAGACAATGTCTGTCTTCTGTTGGTTAAAAACTGTTTTTGATTCTATAGGGTCAAAAGTGCACATGCTTGGTTTCTTTGAGAGCCACCTTCCTGTAGTTTAGCTCTAACCTGCTCCAACACACCTTCGTTAATGTGTTCCACTTTCAAACGCACACTTGGGTGAATCCCTGCCGCGCTTTTTGAAGTGCGTTCCACTTCGTCAAGTGGACAAGGATAGTTTGTTTAAACAGACCAACGACCCATGCAATACGATAGTGATGTCACAGCAGATCATTCTTAATTTACCCCCACCCCACACAACTTTAGTGTATGATATATAATTATTTTAAGATATAACTACATAATACTTGGTTCTACCTGACTGTTTGTCATAGTTTATTGTATTTATATTTTATTTGGAGGGAAGTTAGCGAACCCTAGTGATCCTGAAGACCTTGATTAGCTGGTGCAGGTCTGTTTAATTAGGGTTGGAGCTAAGCTCTGCAAGACAGTGGCCCTCCAGGAGGGATTTGAGGATTTGTTTCTGTAATTCAACAGGTTTGAACTAAAGAAACACTAGAATCTATATGCAAGTGCAATGATTTGGTTGTGCTCATGGGTTGTGACCTAAACATCTATTTTATTAAATATATATAATACAACTGGGTTGGGTCATCACTTACTGTCTAATGTAAAATATAGGCATTGAAGCAAAGCCATTTGAGAACCAACTGTAGCAAATCATGGTTTAAAAGGCTGTAATAGGTCCCGTCCGAACTTCATGTTTCCATAGAAAATACGTCAACACAGGAAAGATTAATGGGCTCCTGAGACCTTTGGTATGTCTTGCCAGGTCAAAGCAGGACATTTCTGTGAACTAAATGTGTCAAAAGGCATAAAGTGGAAATGAAAAGTTAGTTATATAGAAGTCTAGTACTTCTTTGTGAGACCTCCTTAAGAATTAATATTTGCTCTGCAACTCGTTGCATTGCACCCACAAAGTACTAATGCTTTTGTAGTATGATTATACAATTTTTGTGGCTCTTAAAAAAAAATATTATTTCAAAAAGCTACTTTGGAACTGGCAATTCTGTAATGCACAGCTCTGTAATATGTAGTGATAATTCTTTCACGAGAACCTTGACTGGTGCCATATACCACACACCAGCTTATCTAATAAGTCACACCATTGCCAGCTCTGCGTTGGTGTTCCATGTGAAGATTAGAGCATTAACAAAACGTCTAGGACAGATCCACAAAGGATCACACACACGCTCACTCTCTCTCCCACATCATGCCTTAATCTGGTTGTACTGTGCGGAGATAAATCCCTCACACACGTAGGGTCGGTTCTGCTGCTCTTCGTCTTCCTCCTCTGCCCTTTCGCTCACAGGAATATTGAGGCACCTCTTCAGTCTGTTTGTGCTGCTTAACAACCCCTGTGACTCGTGCTCCACATCACCCTTCCCCTCCACCCCCATCAAATCTGCATTTGATTACCACCCCACCACCACCACCAGTAATCTCGCTTGTCTCCCTACCTGCCGCGCCACCGCCTCTCGCTTATTGTTTAGTATAATGGTGTGGGGACTTACAAGGATTTACACCTGATTATATCCCGCAGGGCGAATCCCCCATAGACTGACCTTGCAGTTCACTACTGCGATTGGCTAAACAGACTCAGCCCATTCGGCCAAATTTCTTATCTCTCTCTCTCTCGTTCTGTGTCTCTGGCTCTCTCTCACTCTCTCTTCATTGGCTGTTGTTTATCCACCCTGCCTGTTTACCTCCATGAGTCATCCATTTGTCACATTGCAGTTCCCGTTGCTTTTGACGAACACTGCCTTTTGCATAAAAGCCCAGCATTAATCGCCATGTTCTGACAGGATGATGGCGAGGTAGAGACAGGTTTCACAAAGGTATACTCAAATTTCTGTGTCAACCCCCCCACCCCCAATGCCAGCATCCCTCTGTCCCTGCTCTTGTTTTCTGCTGCAGTCGGTCTGATGAACAGGAGAATTGAATTTCATTAGTTACATTGTCCCTGTTTTGAGCTTTGTGCCGCTTCTTTTTTCCTCCCCCCTCCTTCACACTCCTTATCCCTCTCTGCCTGCCAGTCTTAGGTCCCCCCCCCCCCTCCCTCGCTCCCTCCGTCTCTTCCATCTCTCCATCTCAATGCGCCACAGCTCCTCCCTCCACCTTGCACAGCTTCGACTCCTCCCTCTCCATCTTTCTTCCCTCACTCGCACTCCCGCTCTTGCTCTGCTAGGTATGGCATGTATGTGAGCGGGTGCACTCCTGTTTACATGCATGCCTGCATCTGGGACAGACTCTCATGTATTCTGTGGACTGTAGCTGCTCGTGCTCCACACTCTGAGAATTTTCTGGACCCCTTGCTTGCTTTGAGGAATTGTTTGTCATTTTTGTTTTTCCTCTCACTCATGAAATTCTTCAAAGGCCTCCTGTGTGCCACCCTGCCACTCCGGAGCGATTCGGATCCAAGCTGCACTCCGGCAGAATGGAATTGCCAAATTTAGACTCCACCGCATGACGTTTCTGGTAAGAGCAGTTTGCATTCAGTGGCAGATAAGCGTTTCGAGAACTCCTGCAAAGGGCTGAAAGATGAGATGAGACTGGGATTTTCAGGTGGGAAATGTGTCCGAGAGGAATAGTGCACAGGCTCAGAAGAGAAAGATGCTGAATAATGCTTCTTAACTGGACATTGGACCAAATACTGTGGACTGTCAGTGCACAGGGAGGGGGTAATTTGCTACAAATGAATATCTGGCCGTGTAAGCATTCATGCATATTTTCACCTGCACTGTTTCTAAAAAAATCTCATTCCAACCCACCCTCCTCATTTTTTTTAGTATTTCTCTATGGCCAGGTTATGATACATGTTGTCTATGGTGCAGGCTTGAATGTATGGGAGACTTCTGAGTGTATTTTTGGTGCTGTTGTCATGGTTTATTGCTCAAGGCTCTTTATTTTGCGGGATGCATTATGAAAGAAAATAATGTATTGCTTTCGATGCGTTTGAGTCTTTAATTCACAGACCTCATTATAAAGCCTCTTTTCTGCCTTTTCTCTCTCTCTCTCTCTCTCTCTCTCTCTCTCTCTCTCTCACTTTCTCTCTCTCACACACACTTACTCACTCATTTTCTCTTTCTTGCTCTCTTTTTCCTCTCTCCCTGTTTTACTGCTTGGAAGCAACTTCCTCCGCAGCTAATGTGACGTTTAAAGAAATAACAACATTACACTTCATTTCTTAATCTTGGCAAGCTGTCAAAAATACATTAAGAGGAGCCTTACTGGATACATCAAAGATTCATGCTATCTCAGTGTTCTGATTGGTACATCCGTTACAGCTGTCAGATCCCTCTATCCATAGTTTCCTATGTAAATGTGCATTGTCAGTGCACATCTATAAAAAACAACATTCATTTTTATATTATTCGCCATCATATATAGAGGCCAAAAATGTTCACACAAGGTGTGAGCCAATTCACAGATTCTAATCCAAGACACCATGTGCTCTGTGAAAACCACCTTCTGCTGTTTTTTTCCCCCTAAACACAGGGTTATCAATCAAAACACAATGCATCTGCAATATGCATATAGGCTTGTGTTGGATAGGGAGACAGGAACATGAAACAACTGCATGGCAACAGTAACCTGGCCACATTCTGAAGATGCTATAGCTGCCAGTGGAGAAATCCAGGCCAAAACATGGAGCCGTGGCTAAAAATTCAGCACTGAATAGTGACACAAATAAGACAGCCTATACATTGAGATATGTTGAAGTATTCTTATGATTGTGTTAAAAGGCAATCTCCCCATCGAGCAGATTCTCAGTTAGTGGTAATAGCTATTATGATAATGCTGCAGTCTGATAACAAACAGCAGATGAAACAAGATAAGGCAGTGCTACAGGAGAACTGCATCACCTCACGCTCTTGTGCCATGCTTTCACACATATATTAGAGCCTGTGCCTGTCAGCCCTCGTGTTGTCACAGCTTTTGTGAATGATGTAGCCCAGGCAATAAAAAGGGGCCAAAATCCCACAAATCATTGAAATTCAGATCCTTTCCGAGTGTTAACCCGCCACATCCCTCTCTGCTTCCCTATTCATTCTCTTCTATAAGCTTTTTTAAGCACTCAGTGAGGGCCTGCTTTCGGCCGTGGCATAGATAGACAGACCAGGCGTGCATTTGTCCTCATTGTGAAGGGATGCAAGCATCGGACGCCATCAGTGCAGCGGCTCGTTTCTGTCACACAAAATGAGGGACTATTGAAATAGGGCTGTACATAGCGGGAAAGCCAGCAAGGGGCTGCTGTGAGAGGCGACCAAGTGGCATATCAGACAGCGCACACTCACTCCAGCCTCCCACAAATGTATTCAGAAGGTCACAGAGTCGCTTCACTGCAGCAGACTCACCCATTAAAATTTAATCATAACAGCTTTATGTAAAAAGTAAAAAATATGAGACCGGGCCCATTCCTTACTTTATTGACACCCCGTTTCTAAGGGTTACGTGTGCATGTGAATAAAAATTATGTTTACATGTTTGAAGCAATCTTATCTGTCGTTTTGGGGAAGTTGGTGTCGTATCTCCACTGACCATATGGGTGGCTGCTGATGGCAAAATTTGCGCCTCGTGAAAGACGAGAGGAAGATATCATTGATTGTATCAGTCAGAGTAATCAAATTATTAGCCTCGGATGGAGTGCTGGTCAGAGGAACAATGCTAGCATAATTCAGGAAGCTCGAGAGTGATTATCCTGTGGCTAATTTCGTTGATAAGCTCCTTCCTAATAGAACCATTGATAAAGAACTCCAAGGAGCTCGGCTTGAGCTAGATTGCTTTTGGGATTACGGGTGTCCTATATTCTCTCCACATTTTCTCTCTTCTTTTGTTTCAATTAAACCCAAAACAAAGAGCCCAGTGTTTAAAAGAGGTGGTTGGAGTAATTACCAGCTTTGCCTGCTGGTAGCGGTGAATTTAAAGTGAATCTCAAGAGCATTAATGAGGAATGAAAAATATTTAATGAAATTATTATTAACCGTTGTCAGAAAACTGAGGGGAGGATTGACATGGGACTGGGCCAATTAGACTTCGCACCATGACAAGAAACCTGACAGCAGCCGTATCTTTGGAAATTTAGCCAGACCATGGGCTGAAATAACCTATATAATGTTACAGCAGACGGATGAGTGGGCACATGCTTGATGCCGCTTACGAGGAAAAAATTTGTTTTATTGTCAAGAGTAAGAGACAGAAACACAGTGCATCTGTTTCATTACCAGCCCTTGAAGGATGCTTATTTTAAACTGCAACCATCACATATTGCTCCATCGGCAGTTAGTCAGAAGACCAATATTCAGATGACAGGTCGTAACTTATTTCAATCTCAACCAAGTTTAGAGTTGAACCATTTATGTCATTTACTCGATTTATGATAGCATGAAACTTCCAGGCCACCAGTCGGCACAAAGAAGAGTGTTGCTCTCGGTCTGAATCTTTTCAAATGGCGGTTTTCATTTTTGCTTCAGATTTAAATGCTTTTAGAGTACAAGCATGGCAAGCCCTGAGAAGTCATTGTGAATATGTATTCATATAAAAAAGACACTGTAGTCTTGTTTCAGCATATTATACTCATTCCATATACAAAGTGGCCATATAATATTCCTCTCCATGCAAAAGCCTTGCATTGACAGTTTAGTCATACCTTTTGTTTGAATGGTATAAATTCCAGTGCAGTGCTTGACATTTTTACTTCAATAAGTCTAAAGTTCTCTATGTTTTAACATCAAGGTTCATGTTAGTTTTTTCCTTTAGTGGAATGTAGCTTTCCAAACCTTGGGCTTTGATCTAAATCTTACTGTCATCAAAAAACAAGATCAAAAGAGAGGAGTCAAATGGAAGCAAACAGTTGGAAGATACATCTCTGCTTTGAATGCTGAATCCGTAGGCTTAAAACCCAAGCTGATTTGGTATACAATGTTGTTTGTGTGGGGTAGGAAGAAGACAAATGTATGGGGCAAGCAGGGCTGATTATTGATTTGGCTCAGGTCCTCACTGATTAACTGCTGTTGTAAATACCGATAAAGACACCTGCTTATGTTGTGATGAATGGTAGTGACTTGATTTGCTACTCACAACTTGGGCTACCTTAACGCTGATTTCAGTAACCTAGCATCCAGAAATATTTGTAAACAAAGTGTCTCTTTTTCACTCATATGCTAGTCAGTTATATTATAGGTACAACATATAAGCAAAGCTGATATCAGACAATGATCCCGCACGTCCTGATTTTGCTTAGTTAGACGCGTTCCTGGGACAACATCATTTGTTGATTCTGGGACAACATTCCTGTCTGAAAATTTAAACATAACCATAACCATATCCCTAACCCTAAACCTAGTAATCCCTAAAATCAGAGGGAAATGATGGGTGAATAACACTGATCTAGAAGCACCTAACCCTGTTTGTAAGCCTAAACTTGACATAAACCGTAAACTTGTCCCTCAAATGTGATTGGTTGATTGGAATGTTGTACTTGGTGAAATCAGGTGCAAATGATCCCGTAGAACTTCAGCAAGTGAATGTGAGTCTAGCTCTGACAACTGTCACAACTGTATCCATAAAACATTTCTTTACATAAAAGTTTTAAATGATCAGGCTATAAATGAATTGAACATTACAGACACAGAGCAAATGGGTCACCAGTGCCATTTCGCAACCAGATTGTATGAGAGCAGGCAACTAATTACCAGCAATTTAGCAGATAACTATTTATGTATTGGGAATATTTAGATAGCTGTTAACCACTGATTCGCTTCAAACTATGAAATGCGTGCAGTGTGATCAGGAATGCCAGAGAGATGAGAAAAAGAGTGAGAGACAGGCAGAAGGAAAGAGATGATGAATAAATAGATTGGAAGAATTAACAAAATTAACGCCCTCAGGCCAGTACAGCCAATTAGTTGCTGCAATCTATATTCGCTTTACTTTTAACTCACAGTAGCTTTCTATTAAGACTGTTGTGCCTATTATAAAACATTGTGCTTAGTGGTATCATTTGCCAGCACAAATGAATCATTATTTAATCCTTCTCTATGTAATAACAATCAAAGCAAAATAAAATATTTTCTAATTGTGATTCCAAATAGTTTTTACTTGTGACTCACATCAGACCATCCTCAAAACGCAGCTCTTTTTCATTATTTCTCTCTTGTGTTTTTTCTTCCTGTGTTTGTATTTATGCATTTCAAATGAGTAGAAATATGAATACAGTCTGGTCTTTTTATGATTTATGAATCATGAATTTTAATTTAACCAGAATTAATTTCAAAAGCCTATAAAAGTTTTTTTATGCGCTAAAACAGCAACCTGAGTCAGTGTTTAATCCGTTTTCTCTCACTATTGTATAATAAATATTCTAAAAATTACACAATGATGAATCACACCACCATTAACAAATTATTCTTTCTTTGATATAGTTCTGTTAATAGAAAGCACAAAACCCTGCTGTTTACTGTAAATGTTTTTTTTCTCCCCCAATGTATAACTCTTTGGAGATCAAAACTATTTATTAATTACTATGTAAAGCATGTTGTTTTATGATTTAACTACATAGTTGTAGTTAAATCCCTGACTGAAGCACTCATTTGTGTTTAATGTACATACTGAGAACACAGTGCCAATTGGAATATATACAGTACACAATTAACCCAGTGCACTTAAAACAAGTGTGAATGTAGGAAACAGAAACTAAAAAACAATGAAAAATATGTGTAGTTAAACAGTGTTCGGATTAAAATACTGTTTTAAAATGGCCAAAATTACAAACAGTGCAAATGAATGGGCCCCTTTATACCCAGATAAATAGGGACATGCAAGTGGGTCACTCCCAAGCTTTGCTTATTTGTCTTGTTTGGTCAAGCCGAGGCTCACCGCCAAGGTCAAGAGTACGATGGTGAACAGGGAGAGAAAATAGAGAGATTGCGTAGATGGTTCGACGTGATATTTTTTCTCAAGGTTATCGTCAGGATGAAACAGAGGGGATGGAGTGGGAAGAGCAGGAAGATGGACCTTTGGGTTGAATTACATTTGTACATGAGTGGGAGAGACAGAATATCATCCAGTGAGCACTCAAACACATGAGCGGTGTAACATGAAAATATAAAATCAATTCAACTGATAGCCGTCCTCTGTGGTTTCAGATGACGATGAATCTTGATATCGCCGTGACAGGCGTGCTTGGTTTCGTCTGTGTAATTAGCCTTGAAACAATACCGCCATGAAAAACAATTGTTTTTTCTTGACAAAGGTAAATACTCATATTTGCTAAGAGCTTCAACCTTAAACTTTAATTTCTCTGTGAGGGTCTCTAGCTTAAACAGATAAATAGCTTGGTTTTCCAACGTTGGAGGCAGAATTGATTTTGCCCTCTAGCTTGACAGATAGCCCTGAAAGTAACAAATAGCAAAGAAGAGGACAAATCTTTGAAGCGCAACACTTATTAACTTCATGAGTGTTGGGAAGGTGCAGTAATCTAAAAGAGATCTAGGCCTCCATTAGTAGAGGAAGGAGGCATCAGTCGGAAGATACCTTGTGAAAAAGAAGCCTCGCTAATTCCTCCCACCTGCTGACAACAGATAATTGAAAAGCAAGTCTGCAGACCCTTTCATTATGAACCGGATATGGACTTGTCAATTACTTGCTCATATTTCATTGACTGATTGATCTTGACTGATCAACAGCCTTCTGAATTGCTCCTGTTCAAACCCATGCCATGTTGAGTTTGAGTTACTGTGGACGTTGCAATATGGCAAAATAAGGCATTACATTTGAGGGTCCCTTTCTCAGAGGAGCACTATGTTAAAATAAATGTGTGTTTGACACTTTATTTCTTCCCTTCGAGCTAGCAGGCAGGGTTGAATGGGTATGACCTTCCCATGTTACTGAGGGAAAAGAACAGAGGAGAAAATGTAATTTCCACCACAAAGATCTTAGGAGAGCAACCCACTTTAAACAGCATGCAGCCTGTCGTGTGACTGAATGTTGGGTAGTAATTATTAAACAAAGGGAATGCTTAGTGCTGTTCTAAAATAGGAATGTTTATGCATACTCAACATATCACACTTTGAATGTAAACAACTGCAATAAAATGTATGACAACATAGATGGACTTTTAATAGTGAGGTGCATGCTTGTTACAGAACTGGCTCGACTTTAAGAATCCAATACAAGCGCGCTACATATGCATATGCAGAATGGCTCTCATTGACTACTGTATATTTCTTCAAATCAATCAGACTAAAGGCGCTCATTTCTGTCTGAATAAATTACATGCCAGGAATGGCTGGTTACACTAGTGCCGTGAGGTAGATATGCCTTTAAAGACACAATTCTCTACATGGAAATTCATGAGGGGGTGTTGACTAATAAGATGAGCTTTTGACCATGTGAGTGAGTTCACTATATTGAGAAATACTCCGTCAATGCAATGTTCTGGCAGTGGAAAAGAGAGAAGCAGTTTTTTCCTTCTTCATACATTATTCATAGTTGCCTGACAGACTTTGATTTGTATGTTTACAGAATGGGGGCTTCCTGAGCGATGATTTAATCTTTTAATTGGATAATAAATCCAACACTTTGTGTAGTGGCTTTTCAATTGCCATCAGTTGACCACCAAGGCCAAATTAGTTTGAAAGCATTTGCATACCTTAGCATTTGGGCTAAAACAAAGGATAGAGTGATTAGGAACAAAAATGTGTGTGTGTGTGTGTGTGTGTGTGTGAGTGATCGATAATTTCAATTTGGAAAAAAAAAAAAGAAAAACATTTGTGGTACATGTTGATTAGGCTTTTTGGTTTTTCTTTTTTATTTAAATTATCGTCATTTTCAGTTTGCCCATTGGCAAGCATTTGCAAATTGTAGGCCAAGAAATAACAGCACAAATGTTTACAGTGTGCTTTTCATGAGTTGTAAAACAGGTACACATTTCTGCCCATGAGCAGAGCTACTTTCTTCCTGTGGGAGTACTATGTGACACCACAACAGTGAACAAAATACAAAATTTTGATATTGGAAGCCACGGCCATGTTTAATTAGGAAAACTGTGATCACACCATAGAGACCTACTGTAATTTGATAGTGATTTTCCATCTGCTTTTGTTTTGTTTTTTTAAATTACCAAGCAAATTTGTCAATAATTTTAATGAGGCATTACCTTTGACCTGTTCTCTCTTCAGACAAATCCCCCCAATTATAGTTAAAGGTCAAAGGTGGTTGTTTGGCAGATATTCGGGAGACATGCAAATTGAACAGAAATTTGCATCGCAGGAGATGTCACACATGATAACAGTTTAAACCCTGTTGTGCCTCCGGAGGCTTGATGCTTGCTCAGCCGGGGAAGATCGTGATAGATTCAGCGTGATTAAAACATCCTGATCTTGGCAGCTCTGTTTACGTCATGACCTTCACCCTCACACCTCTTCATGCCACACTAGTCATTTAATCGATGTAGTAATTCTCTCACAGTAGCCTGATTGCTCTGCTCCCCAACTGTATGCAGATCACACTCGATAGATGAATGAGGGATAAGCACCCTTGACAGTAACAGTCTTTTTGATCTAGCTGAGGAGCACTAATATGAAATTGTTATTGTTGAATCTACTCACCTAATTTCACTCCGAAACTCAAAAGAATCTTGCACATTTCCGACACACCTGACAACACCTGGAGATGAAATCAGCTAATCTATGCATTAAGCAGGCTTTTACCCCCTTTTTGCAGGCAGTTTCATTCGATCAAACTAGTCTGGCCGAAGCTACTTCACAGTGCTGTGAGTTGTGTTGTACATTTTTGTCTCAGAGAACACTCTTTCTGCATCTTGTAGTTTTCACTATTTTATAAAAGTTGGCTATACATAAGATTTTCTATTCATGTGTGTTAAAATATGCACTCTACTATTGAACCTACATAGTATCATAATGCATCCATTGAGTTTGCATAAATGTATTTGAATTCAAGTATTTAATTTTGGGTCACTTTCACTTGCTTTACAAATGGGAGCTACTTAAACTTTACCTAATCAATTATTAAAGCTGGCCTGTCTACTTAACATGATTTGTATTTGACTAGTCTAATTAGCAACCTCGTGCCTCATCGAATGCAACTTGTGTGTCATTTTGGCAAGTTCTGTGTGTCTTAGGGTCCTTCATGTCAATATTTCACGAGTCTCTTCACAAGCCCTAAACCAAGATCTCCATCATTCTAAAGCACAAAGCAGAAAGAGGCTATGAGAATGAGAATAAGCATGCTCGATCAATTTGGAAAGCTAAGTTTGGAGGCTCAGGTGTTTTGCACAGTAAAATTTTAGTGAGTCAAAGTTGATTTGGATTTATCTTGTTAAGAACTGAAATGTGTTCCCCAGGCCACACTTCAGTTCTACTCTAAATGCAGCCATTAATAATGTTCAATAAAAAAAACTCAAATGATCATATATATTAAGTTATTTAAAGTTGTAGATTCATGTTGCTGATGTCCCTTCCTGTCATTTTTTTTCAATAGTATACAATATACCATCTATTTTTTTTATAGTTTTAAGTTATAACTACATTGGTTACAATTATGCTATGCTTCTTTTCAAAGGAATATTTAATTATTGTTTCTTTTTATTCAAATTGTAAATAAAAGTTCTGCCATTTTGTGTATCCCTAAGGTTGCATTGACATTACAGTAGTACGCTTAAATCATAACTAATTTGAGGTGGTCCAAGCGATTATTAAACATTTTCTGCTCTAGAATGCAAAAATGAAAGTACCACTGGCCATCAAAGGGATGGAAAATACAACTTACACATCCAAGATA
The DNA here is from genome assembly GCA_039654625.1 of Rhinogobio ventralis. Classification (NCBI taxonomy): domain Eukaryota; kingdom Metazoa; phylum Chordata; class Actinopteri; order Cypriniformes; family Gobionidae; genus Rhinogobio; species Rhinogobio ventralis. Next base: position 22,158,933 of record CM077193.1, on the reverse strand, counting down.
GGTTAATTTCTATTTCTTTTTTTTTTTCTTTTTTTTTTTTTTAAGTATATTTCTGTAGCTATACTTCTCTGTGGCCAGTGTTGTTTATGGTTTTATCTTTTACTTTTTAATGCCTCTGTTACATCATTAATCAAAGCTCTGAGTTGCCTTTACGCAGCATGTTCCAGTGCAGTAGTCTGTTACATTTTTTTCAAGCATCAGCATTTTCTCCAACACCATTTCTTGCTATTTTAAGAACAGGAGCAATATGATTGTCTCTCAGTTCCTTTGCCTTTTTTCTGTCTTGTGGGATAAATTTTGTCCATATTGTGACCCAATCTCTCTACCCTTTTTCTCAGCAGGTTACCATCAAAATGGTGGCCAGAGAGGCAAGTGGGCACAGCTACCTGGTGGCATGCTGGCAGCCCATTCTCATCCTGATGCTGGGTACCGTGCTGTCCGGTTCTGCCACCGGCTGCCCCTCTCGCTGTGAGTGCAGTGCCCAAGAGCGTTCGGTCGTGTGTCATCGGCGGAAGCTGATCGCCCTCCCCGAGGGGATTCCCATTGACACGCGACTGTTAGATCTCAGCAAGAATCGCTTGAAAGCCATCAACCCTGAGGAATTTCTCAATTACCCACACCTGGAGGAGCTACAGCTTAATGAGAACATAATTTCCGTCACTGAACCAGGGGCCTTCAGCAACCTCCTTGGCTTGCGAATACTGGGACTACGCAACAACAAGCTGAAGTTGATTCAGCTGGGTGTTTTCACTGGCCTCAGTAACCTCACTCGGTTAGATATTAGTGAGAATAAAATTGTCATTTTATTGGACTACATGTTTCAAGAACTCTACAACCTGAAAGAGCTGGAGGTGGGGGACAACGACCTGGTGTTCATCTCTCACAGAGCTTTTCATGGCCTCAGCAGCCTAGAGCAGCTCACTATGGAAAGATGCAACCTGACCTCTGTGCCAACAGAGGCCTTTAGTCATCTTCACAACCTGATGACCCTCAGGCTGCGGCATCTGAACATCAACATAATCCGAGACTTTTCCTTCAGGAGGCTTTATCGACTCAAAGTCTTAGAGATAGCAAATTGGCCTCTTTTAGAAACCTTGACCGCAAAGTCCCTCCATGGACTCAACATCACAACCTTGAGCATCACAAATTGCAATCTAACTGCCGTCCCTTACGTGGCCATTCAGCACCTGGTGTATCTTCGATTTTTCAACCTGTCCTTCAATCCGATTGAGGTTGTGGAGGGCAACAAAATGCACAATTTGCTGAGGCTCCAGGCTTTTCACTTGGTTGGGGGCCGGCTAGTCAGTATCGAGCCTTACTCCTTCAGAGGACTCAACTACCTTCGGGTTCTCAATGTATCCAGCAATAGTTTAAGCACTTTAGAGGAGTCTGCCTTTCACTCAGTCGGCAATCTGGAGACACTTGCTCTTCATGACAACCCCTTGGCATGCGACTGTCGTCTCCTTTGGGTCTTTCGCCGTCGATGGAGACTTAATTTCAACCGCCAGCAACCATCTTGTGAAACGCCAGAGTTTTTGCAGGGTAAAGAGTTCAAAGACTTCCCCGATGTTCTCCCAGCAAATTATTTCACTTGTCAGAAATCTAAGATCCGAGATCACAAAGCCATTCATAGATTTGTGGATGAGGGGACCACTGTCCAATTCCCTTGCCAAGCAGATGGAGACCCTGCTCCCACGATTATGTGGCAGTCTCCAAAAAAGCAATTTATCACTACTAAAAGCATTGGCCGACTGTCGGTGTCTCCTGATGGCACCCTAGAGGTTAGATACGCCCAAATACAAGACAATGGCACATACACGTGCATTGCCGTCAATGCAGGAGGTAATGACACCCGTTTGGCTCACCTACACGTTCATAGCTACTCTCCCAATTGGCCACATCAGCCGAATAAAACCTTTGCCTTCATTTCGAACCAGCCCAATGATAACAGTGGCAATGGAACTGGTTCGACGGATCCCTTTCCCTTCGATATGAAGACTCTCATTATCGCTACCACCATGGGGTTTATCTCTTTCTTGGGAGTGGTGCTGTTCTGTCTGGTGCTCTTGTTCCTCTGGAGTCGAGGGAAAGGCAATGCCAAGCCAAACATTGAGATTGAGTATGTGCCACGTAAAGTAGATGGAGAAAGCAGCCCAAATGAGGGATCTCACAAGATCAGTATGAAGATGATTTAAAAGACTAATCACCATTATGTGTGCATTACGTGAATAGGTGTTCTTGACAACAGACTTGCTTTGAGGGAGGAATGAGGGCATAATCTTTGCACCCCTTATGGAATTATGAAAAGAACAATGTTCTGACAAAAGCCTTTTACATTTTTTTTACAGACTCTACAGATCAATCACACAGGGATTGTGTCCTCAACGGGAAAGCAGACAGGCCATTTGAGGGTTTAAAAAAATCTGTGTACTTGTTTGGGTAAGTGTTGAAAAACATAGTCCTGTTGAAATTTGTGCAAAAGCCAGAATACAGAGGACCGGTATATATTTATACCGGTCCTCTCGTCTCTTTTTCTGTACATAATGATTTTGATGTACATTGGGCAATACAGTGGTTGAATGCAGCCAATCAGAGGTTATGGGTTGTTGAGCCTACTGGTGTGCATGTGCTATATCTAGATACATGCAAAGTGTATAGGTCTAATTAAATCACTGTAAATGTCCATTACCAACTCTTTATAAGAGATCAATTTGTTTTAAATGATTTATTGATTAGGCTTGACAATCATTAATATCTCAAAGGTCAAGTATTAATCATTAAATATTGTTTGATGGTGCGATTTCAATTTTGACACCTTACATACTATCATAAGGCCAGATGTAGCTTTGAATTTAAAGCCATTTGCTTTGACTGAACATGTGACAAAACTATTGGACCTGTGGTTGTACTCACACTAAACTACTATTCCATCAGACAGATCTTCTCAGTTTTTATTCACCTGCTGGTGAAAAGTTTACAATTTTATTGATTTAGTCATCAAAATGTCATCAATTTGCCATGCTATAATGTATTTTGTACCACTCTCATGAAGCAGGAGTTGCTCAGTAGGTAAATGTGTTCTACAACCCTTAAAACACTTACAGTGCTGTTTTTGGGACAATGGATGGCTGTAAAACATATTAAAATGACAAGCTTTTATACTTCAATGTCTTTGCTCATTTCTTTTGCTCTGCTCTGTGAATTAAACCTTAAGAGCTGGTGAGGTACACAGGAAGATTATTGAGTCTTTGCTCTAATGTGCAGCTAAAACCTTCGCTCTCCCTCACAGACCATATTACTATTCAACATTTTCTGAAAAACATATTTTCTCTGTAAATACTAATTTCAGTGTTAGTGAACAGAACACACAACGTTAGTGAGAGTGGATTTAAAATGTTAAATCAACCTAGGATTATAGGTTGAGGCCTCTTAATTGAATCTGCATAATTAGTAAATGGATTAAGTAAAAAAATAGTTTTGACCCTAAAGAAGAATAAGCAATATACGTAATATCTGAGCTTGCACTCAAAATCCCTTAATGCTCTAAAAATTTGTCTTTCATTGTTATTTTTGAGAATGGATACGCATAAGTGTGTGATCTGGACTAGTCTGCAATGATAGACAAAGTGTATTTGCTCTGTTAAATAGTTTCAAGCTCCCTGCAACTCAAAGCCTGGCATTTCCCAATACTCACCACATACTGTACACACACACACACAGACAGGCAAAAAGAAGTAATCTATAACATGTTGCAACAAATCCACAAATATTCAGAGATGCTTTTGTTTTTAAATGCACTCGTTTAGACAAAGCTACCAAGGACAAAGCCACCGCACAAATCAGGATAGGACCAAACTGACAACCCATCATCTCTCACAGGGGCATAATGGGAAATGTGTCAGCTGGAGTCTAAGCACAGAGCCCTCGTGTTTAAATGTGAAGCAATAGTTGTGTAAGATCATCTTCCTGCCCTTTTTCTACCGAGATGACTCCCAAATAGTTGGCCAACCCGCAGCGCTTTAATACTGCGCAAATACAACAGCATGTGAGGGAGTGGGAGTGGTGAACATTAATAAGAGAGGAAGAGAGAAGAAAGGCAAAAAAGAAAGAATGGAGATTATTAATATTTAGTGAAGTAATACCATTAAAAGCCAATATGGATGCGGTGTTGTTCCAAAATTATTAATTCAGGTTAATACAAAGCTGGCTAAAATATTTACTAACTCTCAGTAACTACAACATGAATTAAAATGTAAAAGATGAGGATTACTCTAGGAACTATTTTGTCTTTTTGCTATTCATCTGTTCTGCCTCCTTGGCCTTGTGTCTGGAGGTTTTAGTACAGTTTTTGGAAATGGTGTCACACTGCATTGAAAAAAAAAGAAGCATTTTCTTTGAAAACATTTTCACTCATAAATTGCTAGTAAATTTCACAAATAATTACAAAGAAACATCAAGTAATTACAAGTACAACATTGAATTAAAGGTGGAGTTTTTATTAAGAAATGAAATGGTATGTCCAATAATCTTTTTTTATTTTTATTTACAGAAAAATCTTTTTTACAGTGTAGTAATTATTGAATTAACAGTCTTATACACCAACATATTTGAACAAATTTGCGTGTATAACTGTAATTCATTAAATTGAAGCTCTATTAAAATGACCATGTTTTGTTAATCCCTCAGGCTATATGGAATACAATCTAACATACTAGCTGTGACGTCTGTGAAGTAAGTGTTTCTGTAATGCAGGGGACGCTAACTTCTCAGTCTTTTATTATGTCCGATTATGCCACTTAATTTATCATGTGAGTGTATTTACCCTCCAACTTAAATAGAATTTGTTCATCTGTCGGCTAACAGTGATAGGATAATAGCTACATGCAATTTTGGATAAGTAAAAAAAATTCAAAGCATTGTGATGTGATTTGTTAAAAGGGGGGTTAATAACTTGACATTAGATTTGATTATTTGATTGGCATTAGGTGTGTTCTGCAAGGCACACAAAATACTGAACCATATTATTTGATAGATTCTTTTGACAGACCTGAGTAATACAAAGGAACATTAATTAATAATATTTAGTTTTTCATCAGAATATCTGCCAATTTGCATGTCCCTTCATCCTTGTAACAGTGATCACCAGTGAAATCCAGTGATCAGATTTTGCACAGAAAAAATATTTTAATAACTTGACTGTGAATAATGTGTAATGATATTTACAGGTTAGACCACTATTAGCCAATTTTGCTCTCACCTTCAACCTATTTTTCTGTAACGACCTTAAATGGTGTTGCACAGAACATGTTTTGAAAGGTAAATGCCACGGGTTAATAATTTCAGTTTTTTAAAAATTTCATTTTCAGTTTTCAAAAGAGTGATACTACCTACTGCCCTACATGAATTCTGAAGTTACTGTGATGGGACTAAAATAATGTAGTGCTTAAGCTTTGTAACAATGCATGATTGTTTTAGGAAGCTGTAGCCACAAATGTAGGTTTTTTTCAAATTTGCCATTGAAAAAGAAAATGTTTGACAATAATCTAAATATAGAGGGATACATTCCCTGGATTGTCTCTAGTGCTTACCATCCTGATACTTCAGGCCTGAGGTGGGAATCTTCTCAAATTAAAGTATTTTTCCTTAAGGTTTTTCACACACATGAAACAAGTTAAAAATCTGGAGTCAGTTACACTTTAAGGTGACGTAGTTGTGTTTCCTCAAATAAGTACTGTGTAATATTAATTAACCATGTACTTCCTATAGAGTTACAGTTAGGGTTAGGGTTTGGTTTAGAGTTAGTTATTTAAGTAATTATGCATAAAAAGTATGCATAATTTTAATTACTATAGTAAGTAAATGTAGTATCATGTAACCACGTCACCTTAAAATAAAGTGTTACCCTGGAATCTTTCTTATGCAAAATATTATTTGTTAACTACACTCACCTAAAGGATTATTAGGAACACCTGTTCAATTTCTCATTAATGCAATTATCTAATCAACCAATCACATGGCAGTTGCTTCAATGCATTTAGGGGTGTGGTCCTGGTCAAGACAATCTCCTGAACTCCAAACTGAATGTCAGAATGGGAAAGAAAGGTGATTTAAGCAATTTTGAGCGTGGCATGGTTGTTGGTGCCAGACGGGCCGGTCTGAGTATTTCACAATCTGATCAGTTACTGGGATTTTCACGCACAACCATTTCTAGAGTTTACAAAGAATGGTGTGAAAAGGGAAAAACATCCAGTATGCGGCAGTCCTGTGGGCGAAAATGCCTTGTTGATGCTAGAGGTCAGAGGAGAATGGGCCGACTGATTCAAGCTGATAGAAGAGCAACTTTGACTGAAATAACCACTCGTTACAACCGAGGTATGCAGCAAAGCATTTGTGAAGCCACAACATGCACAACCTTGAGGCGGATGGGCTACAACAGCAGAAGACCCCACCGGGTACCACTCATCTCCACTACAAATAGGAAAAAGAGGCTACAATTTGCACGAGCTCACCAAAATTGGACAGTTGAAGACTGGAAAAATGTTGCCTGGTCTGATGAGTCTCGATTTCTGTTGAGACATTCAGATGGTAGAGTCAGAATTTGGCGTAAACAGAATGAGAACATGGATCCATCATGCCTTGTTACCACTGTGCAGGCTGGTGGTGGTGGTGTAATGGTGTGGGGAATGTTTTCTTGGCACACTTTAGGCCCCTTAGTGCCAATTGGGCATCGTTTAAATGCCACGGCCTACCTGAGCATTGTTTCTGACCATGTCCATCCCTTTATGACCACCATGTACCCATCCTCTGATGGCTACTTCCAGCAGGATAATGCACCATGTCACAAAGCTTGAATCATTTCAAATTGGTTTCTTGAACATGACAATGAGTTCACTGTACTAAAATGGCCCCCACAGTCACCAGATCGCAACCCAATAGAGCATCTTTGGGATGCGGTGGAACGGGAGCTTCGTGCCCTGGATGTGCATCCCACAAATCTCCATCAACTGCAAGATGCTATCCTATCAATATGGGCCAACATTTCTAAAGAATGCTTTCAGCACCTTGTTGAATCAATGCCACGTAGAATTAAGGCAGTTCTGAAGGCGAAAGGGGGTCAAACACAGTATTAGTATGGTGTTCCTAATAATCCTTTAGGTGAGTGTATGTGCCACATTGATCCTTTATGGGTAATAGAAAAACAAGATGACAAAGTCAAATAAACAGTGATATACGTTATCATAAACATTATGTGCAACTCTATTTTTCAATTGTCTATTTTTCAAATTAAGGCACAATGCAATCACTACAAATTGAAAGTTCTCTAAACATAACTCTAAATATATATTTTTTCAAATGGAAAAACTCTTAGTATATCACTCACAAGCAAGAGCAGGCATTCCTCTCAGCACTGTAGATCCTTGTTCCAGGCTATACACAATATGCATTTATCAAATATGGAGCTGCTGTTCAAGGTCATTTTGAATTATTTGAAGGCATTTCTTATTTTCCAGTCTGTTTAACTGTTGACATGCAGGCACCGAGCAACAGCATACAGCACTATAAAGCATGGTAGGCTTCCATTAAGTGTTTACCACATCTCAAGAAATCATAATAAACTGTTGAAGGGATGCTGTATGAGACACAGCACTACAGTGGACTATAATAATGACATAATATCAGATAAAGCTCGGCGCAAAAGATATAGATTAACAAATGACTGTTATTTTCTGTCGCCATTCACTTTCATGAGCAGTTAACAGAATAAATCAAGCTTGGAGGAATAGGTGTAGGGGAGTGAATTATTCTGGCATGGTGGTCTTGCTCTTTATGCATAAAGCTGCGAGGAGAACAGCTCACTCACTGAATGGTATTATTTGTAATGCAGCCGCTCTGGCGGGATCAAGTGGAGTAATTTTGTAATGTTCGCAAACAGCCAGGAGCTGCCATCTCTTGAATAAGATAAAGGCACAACAGTGTCACTCTTCTTGAGGCATTACCTATGAGTCACATGATGGACATGTCTCTGCATGTTTGGTGGCTTTTTTGAAGTCCCCAGTGTAAACTCTCTATACAGCTGTTGTACTCAATAATGTCTGATCATTTCTTTTCAATTAACTCCACGGATCAAACTCAGCTCTTATATTACTAATCAGTTTTGCCATGGTGAAGCAAGAGAGCCCTGGAGCAGAGAAGAGTAATTACAGGCAGATTGGCCACTGTTGAGAGCCAATGACACAAAACGTCTGTGTGATGGAGGAGGATAGCACTCATCAGGGTCTCACAGGCTCACCACATGGGCTCACTTCTCCCCATACACTCTCTTTACATAATGCATAGAGTCAGAACACACTAAGAGTACTACAAGTGAGAGGAGGATTAGTTTAAGTTTGATGCTGTCATTGTAGTGGTCCTGATTATATAAAAAACCTTTGATTACGGTTCACCCACCTTACAGTTTTACTCTCATCCAAAGTTTCCATTATAATTTATTAAAACAAACTGAAAGTCAATGAACTAAACATAATGGTGACAGTTACAGTATTTATTCATCTTTGTTAACTTTAGTTAAAAAATAAAAATACAACTGTTCATTGTTAGTTCATGCTAGCTTAGGTCCATTAAATAATATTAACATTTTATTTTAAAACTATATTAGTAAATATTGAAAATAACATTACCTAGGATTAATAAATGTTTCAGAAGTATTTTTCATTCTAAATTCATGTTAACTAATGTTAAAGTTCTTCCCTATTGGACGTGTCATCAAAGTGAAATGTCTTCTGGAGTGGAAACACTGCAACATTCTGTAAAAAAATAAGAACTGTCGATTTTGATTTCATGGTGACTTTAACAAATGGAACCTTGAAAAGTGTCATTTATGATCAACTGACCCAGGGTGGCGAGTCCTTGTGATTCATTTTTAAGCTAAATGGCAGAAGAGTTCATGCAAAAATACACTATATTGCCAAAAGTATTGGGACACCCCTCCAAATCATTGAATTCAGGTGTTCCAATCACTTCCATGGCCAAAGGTGTATAAAATCAAGCACCTAGGCATGCAGACTGATTCTACAAACAGTGAAAGAATGGGTCACTCTCAGGAGCTCAGTGAATTCAAGCGTGGTAACTTGATAGGTTGCCATCTGTGCAATAAATCCATTTGTGAAATTTTCTCACTACTAAATATTCCACGGTCAACTGTTAGTGGTATTATAACAAAGTGGAAGCAATTGGGAACAACAGCAACTCAGACATGAAGTGGTAGGCCACGTAAAATCAGGAGAAAGGTACTTGCCTGACTGCATTGTGCCAAGTGTAAAGTTTGGTGGAGGGAGGATTATGGTGTGAGGTTGTTTTTCAGGGGGTGGGCTTGGCCACTTAGTTCCAGTGAAAGGAACTCTTCAAGACATTTTTGACAAATTCATGCTCCCAATTTTGTGGGAACAGTTTGGGGATGGCCCCTTCCTGTTCCAACAAGACTGCGCACCAGTGCACAAAGCAAGGTCCATAAAGACATGGATGAGCGAGTATAGTGTGGAGGAACTTGACTGACCTCACCCCGATAGAACACCTTTGGGATGAATTAGAGTGGAGACTGTGAGCCAGGCCTTCTCGTCCAACATCAGTGCCTGACCTCACAAATGTGCTGCTAGAAGAATGGTCAAAAATTCCCATAAACACACTCCTAAACCTTGTGGAAAGCCTTCCCAGAAGAGTTGAAGCTGTTATAGCTGCAAAGGGTGGGCCAACTCCATATTAAACCCTACAGATTAAGAATGGGATGTCATTAAAGTTCATGTGCATGTAAAGGCAGGCGTCCCAAAACTTTTGGTAATATAGTGTAGAATAATTCAAGTTGATTTTTGTTGTGATATATTACACAAATTTGTGTCATGCATTTCATATGTAGTTTAAATTAGTTTTAGATTTTGCAAATAGAGACCACGCAGGGAACATATCTATCATTTTGTAGGATTTAGGGACCTGTTTACTTCCCATTGGATTTTGCCCACTGACAAACAAGTTTGTGAATCTTTTTGATTGACTCATTAAAAACAATTGGTTTATAAGAGTAATTTGTTTGTGCTGTTTGCAGTTGTGTGCAGGAAACAATGCAGCACACGCTACAGATGTAATCTAATTAATGCCACCTCATGAGATGATATCTGATGCAACCGCAAATAGATGCGCACAAACTTTAGATTTTTAGATTAGCCTATTGTCGAGCCTAATGTCACTTCACTGGAACAGACTTTTTGCATCATCAACTCACTACACAGCAGTGCACTGGGCATACTTTCCAACAAATGTGCTTTCAGCACACTTATATTCTTGAGTGCAGAGCAGTTTTTCTCCCGATTGACCAGTGGAGACAGGTGGCACACTGGCTCTTAGATTACAGGGTGAGATACTGCCAACCATCAGCATGCTGAAGTGGTATTTAACCATAGCAGAGTACTAAGTGAGGAGGCAAAATATGAATTAATGGAACCGCTCCCATGTGGCAAACAGCAGTAAGTAATCAAGTAATTCATATGCTTTTCCTCTCTGATAGGTGCTGCCAGCTGTGTCTGTGCTGCATAAGGAGATGACAGGCCTCTGATGCCAGCTTGAGTATTATTAGGAGGACTACCATACCAAAATGCTAGCTGCTGTGACTTTCTACAAGAGCAAATCACCAACACTATTGTTGGGACCATATGAACGTGCCAAAAAACAATAGTGCAGGGTGGCTGAGATTTATTACAGACTATATTTTAAATTGGGTATCTACCTTATTTTTTTTTAGCATGGACGTAATTTATTTCCTGTACAAGACTTCCAATTCATTAGCCACTATAGGTAAATAACTACAAGAATAACAAACGGTAAAACTATTTGCGCTACAAACCAGTGTGTTTATGATAATCAGTCAATAGCAAGTACAATATTCCCTTTTTTATCCACAAACTGCACACTGAATAAACAAACATGTGTAAATGGTCCATTGCCACATAAAATATGTGAAAGGGGAAGGAAGGAAAACCAAAAGGAGAAAGAGAGAGAGAATTCTTTTTTTATTATTATCAGTAAATGATCATTCACTGTACACTAATTAAAGCAGTGAGGGTGCTGGAGAGCCTCTCAGCTGGAGTTTAAAATTAACTAAAACACACAATTAAAGGCAGTCCATGCACTGTAATTTCCAAGGGGCATATTGAAAACTGCACACAGCTCAGAGGCACTTTGTAGATCTACTACTCCATCCACTACAGTTAACATGCACCAAACTATATGCTTTTATGATTTATGCTTAACTATATGATTTAAAGGCAAGGCCGTCAAGCAGGGTTCCCACTCTTTTTCAGCGATCATTTTCTAGGACATTTTAAATTTTACTACAGCAGGAATAAAAGACTGCTCAAAAGGTAATTATGAGTTTATATCACAATTATGTAAAAGTCAGAATTGTGAGATAACTTTTTTTTATTTATTCAGAGGCGGAAACAAGCTTCCATAGTTTATTGCCATGACTTAACTATAAAATCAGTTTTCAGTTTTTATAATGAGCTCTTAATCATAAATTATGACAAATGGTTCTCGTTACCAGTGTCAATATAGCAAAACATATTGGAACTATTTTAATGTTTTGTTTAACTATTTGAAAAATAGAAATATTAGTCCAAGTCAAAGTCAATGAACAACAAAGAAAACCATAACATGTAATAGAACATGTGGCAGGTCTATTTACACTTAATGCACACATCTATTTTGACATCAGATTTTTTTGTCCTGTCCAATGCTGGTTATCACCATGTCGATCAATATAATTTTGGATTCAATCCTGCATTTAAGTAAGTTAGTCATTCCCAAAACTCTACAGTGTCTAAGCTAAGCAGCATGGAAAATAAAACTTTTTCAAATTGCGAATGGGTTATATACAGATATAGCAAACAAAGAGTGTTCCCTTTATAATCACTGCAGCTGTCAATTACTTCAGCACAAGTTTAGTGAGTTCTGCACTGTTGTGAAAACTCCTGTTATAATCAATTAAGCTGGTTACACTGCACAATGAATCTCTTATTGCCCTTATATTGCATCAAAATGATTAGTTAGCAAATTACTGAACTGGGTATAGCTCCAGTTAACATTCACTGCATACATTTGAGCAGTTAATAACATTAGCTACCTGCTGCAAGTGGCAACACAAGACTAAACATCATTCAAAATACTACTCTCACATGTGAAGCACTCAGCATTCCTGAACATCGCACTTTCTGCAACTAACATTAATTGTTTTGGGAAAGTGATAAACTCTTTGTTCTCGCCTAAAGAAAAACCCAATAACTTTTTTAAATAATATTTTTTTTCAGGACAACAAGAAAATTTTCCAGGACATTTTACATTTTCTTAATTTTTCCCATGTGTTTTCCAGGCCTGGAAAATTTGCCATAAATTTGCGTGGGAACCTGAAGCATGTACAATTCAATGCACAGTTCAATCCTTTACATCCTCAAAAAAATAACAAGGTTATTTTGTGAACTATGTAACTTTTTGTGTTCAAAATGAACAACATTTAAATAATGAGTCAATACATCATCAATCCTTCTTTCAAAACATGTTTTTGTCTTACTCTGATTCACTATGGTAAGCCTATTATAAGCGTAAATGTTATCAATTTAAAGTGCCTCTTTGAGGTTAAAATGTAGGCTATTTCCATATCAGCTTGTCTTGCTGTGTTTTACGCAACAGGTGTCCTTGTCATTATTAATGCTTATCCCTCATAGTTTTAAGATATGCCTAGTGTTTGATCATATGTTGTGCATTGGTATGTGCACATAAAATGTATAATTACAATTATAGTGGTTAGAAATATATTATTAGGTTAGAATACATTTAAATAAATGTATTTGTATTTCATTTAATTACATGTAACACCCTTTAAATTGAAAGGGTATTGAATGTTAATATATCAAGAGTTATAAGGCTTTTATAGTCATTTTCGGTGTAACTTTTATTTACTTTATTATGTTTATTTTTATGTAAAATTAGTTTTGTTGATCGATGCGTTTTGTATGCTGAGTCTGTGCGTGCCTGATTTTTTTTTTCAGTAAAAAAAGTTAACCAGCAGTAACAGCGGAGCATACCACAATATTGGTTTTAAGATTACTATTTTTGAACACGATATTGCCACATATAGTGCAATCTGCAAGTTATGACTCTCTGTCTGACAATAAGTCTAGCTTATTTTCCCCAACCAATTATGTTATATTGTAGCACTATTACACCAGCCAGGAGAAAATAAATTAAAAGGAAAACAGTTAGAGCCAAAGATAACACTAATCACCATAGTGGTGATTTCACATAAATAACTTTTACACTATTATTTTACAAATTCATTACGATATGTTGTTGCTGTTGATTGTGTTGTTCTAGATGCTGGATTGGTTTATTGAGTCAGCCAGAATGGTTGGAGTTGCTCTAAAGATTTACTGCTGAAGCATTAAGATTTCTGCTGACATAAAACAAAGAACATTACCTCAAAATTCTTGTGGAACTGCCATGGAATGACTGGTGTGAGGATTTAAACCACAAATATGATCCTTTCAATAGACATTATTGCTTAAAATAGCTGAAGCAGGTATTCTTTTAACTCTTAATTGAATATTCATATCCTGAAACTATATGGCATCTTTAAAGTAGCTGTTTAAATATATATTTACTGTCATCTATCCTCATAATGATAACATTCTTCTGTAGAAGAAATCAGAACAGGCAAAATGCACTGAAAATTGTGTACTGACAGCTGAATAAAACACAGACAGTCCACTGAGATTGTTCAACATGATTATATTATATGTCCAGGACTATCTGGATTCCGATCATTTGTTGTGGACCCGATTTCATTTGTATAATAATGAAACGGTTTAACAGTCCATTGTGTTTTAATGCAAATGGGGCATAGAGGTGAGTGCAAGAGATGAATATACTCCCGCACACACCCCTTAAAATGGACAATGTAAGAAAATTGAATACATTAACCTTTCCTTTGTATTTATTCTGCTGCTTGATAATTTAAAATGAAGCAACAGTGGTCAGCAATATTAGCAGCCCTGGGACCAAGGCAAACCACCAAATTACCTGACCGCAATCAGCCTTCAAGCAAGAAAATATACTGGTACAAAGGGAATGCATTAGAGAAACAGGGGTTTTGTCAGCAAAGGTACATCCCCGCTTATAAAAAAGGGCTTCAGTAGTCATCATGCTGTATGAATGAAAGGTCACCAGTGCTTCTTAAGCAGTAGGAGACCACAGAAAGTTCCATCAGCCATTTCATATAGCCTCACAAAATCACACAAAGAAGTGTTAGAAGCGATTTATCCAGAGGAAAAGGGTTTTTGTTGTAGTTTTTTTCCCCTTTTTTTTAGCAGCTACAGCATGCTTGTGACAGCTCCTGTCTTTTGACAGCATCTCTCATTATGAAGCATCTTGCATCAAAAACATCCCGTCTGTCACATGGTAAGCTCTTGAAAAAGCTAGATATCCTACCATACAACAACGCAAGCTCCAATATATTCTCAATTAATTAATATAAGACAGCACTTAAATTCTCAGATTTAAAAAAAGAAGACTACAGTTTCACGGTCAATTCGCCAACATAGAATCATTAAATACGTTCAACATTCTTGAGATGGCAAAGCTGAATTTTCAGCTGCCATTACTCCAGTCTTCAGTGTCACATGATCCTACAGAAATCATTCTAATATGTTGATTGTTGCTCCAGAAACACTATTTGTTATTATCAGTGTTGAAAAATGCTGTTCACTGAACTTTCTGTTCATCAAAGAATCCTGAAAAAAATGTTTCCACAAAAATATTAAGCAGCAAAAACTGTTCCCATTCAGTCAGTCACATTCGACATTACGTCGATACTGACGTATTGGGGTCTTGCCTGGGAGCCCAATTACCTTCAAGTGGTAACTAAACGAGTATATTGGCCAGTGAGATTTGCATGCCGAGCCACTCCTACCTGGACATACGGGTATAAATATGGCCGACGCACTCACTCATTCATACTTTGCTGCAGTGCCGAGCAGTTGTGACAGTGATCGGTCATTCCAGTCATCCTTTAGAAAAGAGTAGATTCCTGTGGCAGGGAACGGCAATTTTAATTGCTTTAAAGGAGCTTTCCTCTGGAGATTTCTCCTAATCAGCGATTTTAATTTCTTTAAAGAGTTTATGCTGTGGAGATCTCTCTTGCTGGTGTGAGGGCACATCCTGCGGTGATTTGCATCCTGAGAGAGCTGTGCATGGAGAAGTGCAGCGATTCAACCCTTAGTGCTTTGTTGTGTCAGAGCAGATTTCCTAAAAGAGCAAGCACGGGTGGCGAGTATCTTTTTAAATATATCTTTCCGTCTGTGTGTTTCTGGATGCGGTCGTTTCCTGGGGTTTCCAAGGGTTTCCATTCCACAGGTGGAGCGTGCAGTTGTGGTGCATTTATGCCCCCAAAGTGCTGCCACCTGGCGGAATTGTCCATGCCTCCTGTCCAAGGCCTGCGAGCCCAGGCTTAGAGTGCCGCTGGACAGGCCACCTCCACTCTGCATGCCATGACCATCCTGCAGATCCACCAGCTGTACAAGGGTAGTTCTAAGCCGTGGTTGATGCAGGAACTGTGCACGGCGACTGACCTCGCCCTCAGGGCGACAAAAGTCATGTCCAATGTCCACCTTGGTGGTCCAGAAGCACCATCTCTGATTGGACCTGGCTGAGAGGAAGTTCACTTTGTCGATGCCCCCATCTCCCAGGCCAGCCTCTTCGGCGACACTGTCGAGGACTTTTCCCAACAGTTCTCTGCAGTCCAGAAGGCGATGAAGCCCGTCCAGGCCGCTGCTAAACCCTCAAAGCGTCCATCTAAGCGGCCCTGAGATGAATGGCCCAGAGGTAGCGGGAGCTGCTCTGAACCAGGAGATGGTGAATGGATAATCTTCAGTTTCGCTTCATTTCTGTTCCCACTTTCTCAATAAAAGAGCAGTTTCCTCAGCCTTTGGGCCATATTGGGTGTGCGCTGGCAGTGATTGACGCTGCTTCCTCACTCCCAACCACCGCTTCCTTCACCACAGGCAGGGAGTTCGCATTTTGAGGATGCGCTTCTTCCACACACATCCCTAGCCAGACTCTCACAGAACCCACTGAGCCAGATAAGTGTCACACCACACTCACTGCCTCTACTTCGGGACACTGCACTGCAAAAGATACTTTTCTTACTTAGTATTTTTGTCTTGTTTCCAGTCCAAATATCAAAACAATTCTTAAATCAAGATGCTTTTACTAGATAAGAAAAATGACAAGATATTTTTGCTTGTTTTCTGGGAAAAAAAGAACTCCTGTCACCCTCCACCTTGAAAGTCTATGTTGCCACCATCGCAGCACATCATGATGCTGTTGATGGCAGGTTACTGGGAAATCACGACCTGGTCATCAGGTTCCTGAGAGGTACCAGGAGGTTAAATCCTCCCAGACTATGCCTTATCCCCTCCTGGGACCTCTCTGTGGTCCTTACTGGTCCACAGAGAGTTCCCTTTAAACCGCTTGAGTCAGTTGAGCTTAAGATCCTGTCTTTAAAGACAGTGCTCTTGACTGCGCTTGCCTCCTTCAAGAGGGTGGATACCTGCAGGTATTGTCGATCAGCAAATTGTCCCTTGAGTTTCCAGATACGTGCCTAAAGTTCCCACCACTCCCTTCAGGGACCAGTTGGTAACCTTGCAAGCACTGCCCCTGGAGGAGGCAAACCCAGCCCTCACATTGCTGTGTCCTGTTCGTGCATTCCATGATTACGTGGGCCACACTCAGAGCTTCAAAAGCTCAGAGCAGCTCTCAGGTCAGTTCCCCACTTGGTCAACCCTGAAACAAGTCCTTGTACTGGGCTAGATGCCCATATGCTATGATTCCCCCTGGGTAATCCCATCTGCATCTCTGACACTCGTAACTCAGTTCAGTGGCTGTGGCGATTTCCATAGGGACCCAATACGTCATTGAGGGGTGCAGGTATGGCATCACTTTGTAGGCCAAAACGTGGAAGCAAATTAGCATTTTAGCACTTCCGGTTCCCTTGTCCCAAAATCAATGGGTTTTTTGAATGGGGATTTTGGTTAAATGACTGAAATAAGGTTCTGTGGTGAACACAAACTCAAGACACTTTCACGTTTTATTCTACGACATAAAATACATCAGTATTACCCCACTTGTGATTTTTTGAAGCTGTTACGTGCCTTGAAAAAGGCAGTTGCTAACAAGTGCCTAAATGGGACTACACAGGCTGTCAGGGAGATTAAACGTCATCACGCCGAACAGGTAAACTCAGTCCGCTTTTACAGCCAAACAGACAGAGAGCAATAGAATATGGGGGAAATAATTCATACTAAAATATACATATTGACAAAATATTTGTTTTATTGTTTTATTTTTTACGTAGAATTTTACACCTAGAAGTAAGTGTATTTTTATGAAAGTGACTATTAAAATAGGGTAAGCAAATGTAGGCTAATATAATTAGATAATTTCTTCATTACTTTTAATCTACAACTTACTACTTGTACAACTTACCAACCCCTCTACCAGTTACTTTCAGGCGAAACCTGCACTCACTTTTCCCTTTCTCTGTCTCCTCTGTGAAATCCTCTCTTCCCTCACCCACACAATTCTCATCTCTGGGTGTGAATACCGCATCAGACACTTTATGTTCCACTTTAACTTCTTGTCTAGACAGTATCGGTCCTCTCTCTTCCAGGTCAGCACGTGCTACTCCCTTTAACCCCTGGTAATCCCTACAAGCCATCTCTCCTACACTTTTACCAGCACTAACATCATCAACACATTGCTTCACACTGGCATTTTCCCTACCGCATTCAAGCAGGCTCGGGGAACCCCACTGCTTAAAAAAACCCCACATTAAACACGTCACTTGTAGATAGGTACAGACCTGTCTCTCTCCTATCATTCTCCTACCATTCATTGTTTTCAACCAGGTATCATCTTTCCTCGGACTTCAATCAATCGTGTTTAAAGGAACGGCCATTCAACCAAGATTGTATTGCTATCGGTCACTGAAGCCCTGCGGATTGCAAAAGGTGATTCCAAATCATCAGTTTTCATTCACCTAGATCTATCTGCTGCCTTTGACACTGTGAATCATCAGATCCTTCTGTCCACCCTCTCATCACTGGGCATCACAGGAACTTTACTTCACTGGTTTGAATCTTTTCTCACAGGCAGGTCTTTCAGGGTTGCCTGGAGAGGGGAGGTATCCAAAGCACTGCAGCTGATTATGGGGGTTCCTCAGGGGTCAGTTCTTGGACCCCTCCTCTTCTCCATGAACACTACATCACTGGAATCCATCATACAGGCACATGATTTTTCCTACCATTGCTATGCTGATGGCACACAGCTCAACCTTTCATTTCAACCAGATGATCCCACAGTAGCTGCACAAATCTCAAACTGTCTGGTGGACATTTCGTCATGGATAAAACGAACATCACCTGCAGCTCAACTTGGCAAAGACTGAGCTTATGTGCTAATCAGACTCTACAGCATGCTTTCACCATCCAGCTAGGTTCATTATCAATTACCCTATTTAGGTCGGCCAGAAATCTTGGAGTAATCTTTGAGGACCAACTGACCTTCAAAGACCACATTGCAAAGACAGCTCAATCAGATTTGCACAACACAACATCAGGAAGATCAGGCCTTTCCTAACTGAACATGAAACACAATTTCT
Source organism: Rhinogobio ventralis (assembly GCA_039654625.1). NCBI lineage: Eukaryota > Metazoa > Chordata > Actinopteri > Cypriniformes > Gobionidae > Rhinogobio > Rhinogobio ventralis. The sequence goes on along the minus strand of CM077193.1, from coordinate 22,140,176 downwards.
CGTCCAGGCCCTGGTCATTTCTAGGCTTGATTACTGCAATGCTCTTCTGGCTGGACTTCTATCATGTCCAATCAAATCTCTAAAAAATGATTCAGAACACTTTTTGTCTTAATGAGCCCAAAAGGGCCCACATCACACCTCTCTTCATCTCTATGCACTGGCTACCACTTCCTGCTTGCATCAAGTTCAAAACATTGATGCATGGTTACAGATCTACCACAGGCTCAGCACCCTCTTACTTCCACTCACTCTTAAGAGTCTACATCCCTACCAGAAGCCTACGATGGGTAAATGAGCTGGTGGTAGCATCACAGAGAGGCACAAAATCACTCTCTAGAACATTTTTGTTCACTGTTTCTTGCTGGTGAAACGATCTCCCCACCTTCATCCGTAATGCAGAATCCCTGAAAATATCCAAAACACTGAAAAACTTTTGAATCTCTTCCGTGAGTACTTAACCTCATTATAAAAAAAATTTATGCTTTCACTTTCCTTTAAGCCCTCCCTATTCTAGTTTATGCTATTCTAAGCAATGTCTGAAACTTTGTATTTTGAGCACCTCTTGTGCTTATTTACCTCTTCACAATGAATAGCTTGCTGTATTCCTCATTTGTAAGTTGCTTTATAAATGTAAATTAGTCTGTGCTTTTGTTTTTATTTTCATTTTTAGTTTAGTAAATTAAAAAAATAAAATCATTGTTTTTGTTTTTAGATTGTAATGTTACAATGTTAGAATGTAATGTGATTTTAACCACAGCTGAATGGCCAGGATCCCTGTCTTGGCTCCTCAGCAAAGAGTGCCTGCCATATTTATACCTGTATGTCTGGGTAGGAGTGGCTCGGCATGGAAATCTCACTGGCCAATATCCATTGGCTCGTTTAGTTACCACTTGAAGGTGATTGGCCTCCCAGGCAAGACCCCAATACGTCAGTATCGACGTAACTTCTATGTTCCCTCCTTCAGGGAACTGGGGTTACATTAGTAACCTAGACGTTTTAATCACTGGTAATAATAAGAATTTATTATTTAAAAATTACATTTTAAAATACATTCAAAACAGTTATTTTAAATGGTAATAATATTTTGCATTATATTCTGTTTTGTTGATCAAATAAATGCAGCCTTGGTGAGCATAATAGATTTATGTCAAAAACAACAAAAACATTTTCTGAATATATATAAATTCTTGATACCAATTTTGATGATGGCTATATTCACAGATTTCTGCACATACACACCGAACAGACAGCATATAGTTGGTTAATTACTCATATCGTGATACAATACAGTTTAAATATTAAAATGTAATATATCTCAACACTATGATGGTAGAAGTTCAGACACTGTTAGAAAGATCTCAAGGATAGTGGAGGACTCTAAAGGTCCTTTCAGAACATGCTTGAGACATGGACTGGAGACATGGTTGCTGAGAGCAAATATTGATTTTCCTCTCTTCCCACTGTGGGTTGCTCCTGCAGTGACAAGTTCAGGCCTCACCCACGCTGTGTAAAAACCAGTGTGTGGGATTTAAGTGAATCAGCCATATGTCCCCTTCAAAAAATGTCCTCTCAGGCTTTCTTTTTCACACACTCATAAGCAACTCTATCCACACATCCTTCAGGGATGTCCGTCTCCTCTAATTTAGATTTCAATTCAGTCTCCCTCGTCCCCCTGTGATTCGCACACGCTGTGAGCACTGGGTTGTTTCCATGCATGTTGTCCTATTTTCATTAGACCTGTCACTCCCATTGCCATTTACATGGGCACATTTTCGTGAAAGCTTCCAGATGCAGACATCGCAAGCACCACGAAGCAATGACAGCCACATCAGCATGCTTCTCCTAATGCCTAGCTCCCTTCTGGTTTCCTCAAACAAAGCTCTCTCCTGCTAATAATATGCTGGCAAGAAGGAACCATCTCCTCTTCGAGAGAGATTACATGCTTCAGAGTGGGGTGTATGGCTTGGTAAGTGGTGTCTTCCAGGGATTATGCTATTACATCTGTGTGTGTCAGTTGATAAATGAAGTAGCTCAACTGTGCATGTCGGATAAAATATCCAATTAAAATGAACCATGGGGCAAAAACTGAACTCACTGGTGGTACAATACAGTAGTATGAGGGCATGTAAGAGCAACCTGTGAGCTGGCAAGTTGCTCTAAGAATTTCATTTTAAAACCATATTGCAATTAGCTTAAATTGTTTCCTATGAAAAGAGTCTGTGGAACATCATATTTAACTGAAGTTTCTTATATGGATCAGAAAAGGGCATCTTTATTTGCTTTGAGTGTGCATGAGCTGCAGATTTGTGAACAGTTTCCCAACACTTCTTCCCTAACACAGTAAGTTTCTGGGAAAGATAACATATTACTGACATGTTTTCAGATTGATTCATTCACTGCTGCATAGTAAATAGAATAAATTGTAACTAATGCATCAGGTTCCTTGTAATTAGGCTATTGATTTAAGTTCCGATCTTGTTAGCAACTTTTACAGTTCCTTCGTTCTAGATTTTTTTTCTTGCCCTTGAGGGATTTTTTTCAACATATAAGAAGTACAGACATCAATCATAATGACTACTTAGATACCAAAGAAAAAGAGAACATGTTCATGCCATCTTGTCCTTGGTAAATAATATAACTGCCATAGATTATTTGTGCCTGAAAGTTAAAAATTCAAGTTGCCTGCCATTTTGAAGACATTTCATGCTCAGTGCAAATTGTCCATTATTAAGTAGTTGGTGTTTTAATACTGATGCATCTAAAGTATGGCACTGAACACATATACACACATACACACACACTTTTACGAGGACTCTCCATAGACATAATGATTATTATACTGTACAAACTGTATGTTCTATCCCCTTACACTAAACCTACCCATCACAGAAAACTATCTGCATTTTGGGAATTAAAAAAAAACACACAGTTTAGTATGTTTTTAAGCCATTTGGTTTGTGAAGACACAGGAAGTGTTTATGTTGTAATACCCATGTCATTATACACATTCACGAGTTCACACTTACAAATATTCAGATAGTAAATAGTATGCGTAATAGTATGTGTATTTGGCGTGCTGTCCGAGGAGAGGGCTCCAGGCTCAGTATTTGGCCCGAACCCAGAGTACTCCCCCATATCTCTGGTTAGGAAAGTAACCAGGCGAGTGTGAGGATGACGGATTGGTGGAGGGATGCTGAAAAACTGTCGAGGAACATTGGTGAGTTGACTGGATATTTATATAATCCTCCACTTGTGCTGATTGGATAGACATGTTGATTACTGATTGCTGACAGCTGGTTGGAATGACATGATGACTGGATAGATCATTTGAACGTGTTCCTCCCGAACTTTTTTAATAAAACATAATTTTGTGTCCTCATAAACCATGTATACAAGAACACACACTGACACACATACACACATGTTAAGTTTCCATGTTTTATGGGGACTTTCCATAGACATAATGATTTTTATACTGTAACTGTATATTCTATCCCCGAACCATAAACCTACCCATCATAGAAAACTTGCATTTTTACATTAATTTTTACGTACACTTAGTATGATTAATAAGCTGCTTTTTAGGGAACTCTCACTGCATCGGAAGTAGCAACACTATGGGAATGCCTCTGCGTGACTGTTTCTGAAGCACCTGTATAATCACTCATTGGTGAAACGTCGCCCCGTGATGTGTGGCTGCATTTAATTTTGAGGAATTAAATGGTGAAATAGTCATCTGGCATTGTGATGTCTACTGTATATTAATATTGTATATTCAGACTTTTATCTTCAAGGAGGGCACCCAGGCGATCGTGGGGCTCACAAATGGGTCTAGTGGAGGGGCTGGAGATGGGCCCGGCCTTTTCTTCACCCTCACTCGCTAGATCTAGCGCTCTCTCTCTGGATTTGAGAGCACGCGCTATGGTTTCTTCCCATGGTAGTTATCCAGCTCCAAGGAGGAGGATGTACTCAGCATTGAGGCAGGAGAGTTTGAGGACTCGCCACTTCACTCTCCTGCTTATGAGGAGCGGGTGGAGGTTATATGCTGTGGCCAAGTTAAACATCGACTGGCCAGCCGAGAGGCAGAACGTTATGAACGCATGAACATTTCCTGCCTGTTAAACCACAACCTGCTGTTTTTTGATCTCAGTGTGGAGATCATGGAGGAGACCATTTTCAGCCCAGCTCTTCAGTCCCCAAACTCACTAATTATTCAAATATAAGGGGGCTGAAAGAGCATGGGTATGGGGCAATGCCTAAGGTGGAACAGACGCTTGTGATCTATCCATCCCCTATCATTGCATCGTCCCTCAAGGCCCCGACATGACCCGTTTAGAACAACTTTGTGAAGGCACTGGTCTGTTGTTCTTTGGCTGCATTTAATTTTGAGGAATTAAATGGTGAAATAGTCACCTGGCTTTGAGAAGTCCAGATGTCTGTATAAGAGCTGAAGGTCACTACTTGAGCCCCCCTCATAGAGACTGGGGGTTGAGGTGGCACTTGCAGCCAGAAGTCCTCCCAGGGGTGGACAGATCTGAGGACCGCCATCCTCATGAGGAAGGACCGTCATCCTCTTTAGTCCTGATACTGCAGGGTTCAGGACGTCGAGGTGGCTCATACCTCATCATACGGTGCCTGGTTCTGCTCTGTGCCCTCAGGAGACCGTTCTGCCAACCTTGCCACCGCTGGTGCTTTGGGGCGCAGTGGTTTCCAGTGAGTTTGGTCCGGCCTCTGCCAGCAATGTTGTGGAACTGGGAGGCTCACTGCTGCCGAGGAGGGTATTGGAGAAGAATGTTCGGTCGTCCTCTGCCGGTGAGCCATTTCAGGGCACCGGGCATATTACTCAACCTACACAAGAAGTCAGTCTTGAAAGACTGATATCTCTTTAGATTATTTGGGCAGTGTGGGAAAGACCATTTCTGCTAATTGGGTCACTGTGGGTTTTGCAATTTAAGAGGGTAGGGTTTTGTACCTAAATAAATTAGTGTTTCGAACCGGTTGAATCGGTTGAGTGACTGATTCGATGACTCATCATTTTTGTTATTCCTGAATGAATCAGTTAAATGAATTGATTTAATATTCCAAAGACTTATATGTCAAGACTTTGTCACCTACTGGCATAATGACGTAATCTACAGGAAGAGGAGTGATGCAAATGGTGAAAAGTCCCAGTGCTGTTGGACTGTTATAACAGCACTCTTGGAAAAAGTACATTAAAATAACATTATAGCAGAGCTGCTCTCACCAAAATTCTGTTAATGGATGTTTTAAATAATACGACTTTGGATAATTAGTTTTATTTGGGCTGAAGGGCTGAAGTCCAATGTAGCAGTGTCCTAGATGTGTTTCATAAGTCATGTAATAGATAATGATTGGCCTGCAGTGTGGTAGTTCCAACAGTTCAAGGAAACAGCCAAGAACTGACTAGAGTTGTTTGTCATGGTAGATCAGTTTCTTCCCATGTTTTCACAAGGGGTTTGGCAGGACTGAGCTGAGTCTAATCACTCACTTGCACACATTCTCAGGTATATGAATATAAAGAACTCTGACTCTCAGGTATTATTAATAATAGAACTAGAAGGAATGATAGCTGGTCATAACCTAGAAGTTACAGATTTGGACTGCCTGTTGTAAACAGATCTCCCCTGCTGGGTAATGGGAGTGAGCCAGCAACTGGAGGGTTACTGACATCACAATTCATCTCTGCCGTCAATATGTCCTTGAGAAAAGCACTTATAGCTAAGTTGCTCCATGGGGACTGTCCATGCAATTAATCTAGTGTAAATTCAATTGAAAACGTGGCTGCTAAGTCAAAATGTTAAATTTTAAAGGTGACATCCTGCATTAGAGATGGCTTGGCAAGAGGGAAAGCTCAGATTTGACAAGGTGAAACATCTGGTACTTGGTGGGTGGTAAAAATACAAGCAGCCACTGGCAGGCCTGCAAATATTCTGTACCTGTGCTTTCAGAAGCAGGGAAAAGGGAAAAATGTCTAAAGTCATACAGGGCCAAATAACAGAATATACTGTCAATAATACTGTCCTCTTGGGCACACCATGACCAGCTGTGTAAGTGCATTACTGAAAAACAATGTGTAGAAATATTTGTTTTAATATTGTTGCTGCTTATTTACACATAATAGTCTTTACAATCCATCATAATATGAAACCGATCTTTAGTATAAAAAAAAAATATTTATTTCATATTGTCAGAATAAACTAAATATATCATACATGTCTTTGGGGGGTTAATAATATTATATTGATCAATAAAGCATTTAATTTAATAGGCTATAAATACACCGTTCAAAAGTTCGGGGTCAGTAAGATTTTTTTTTAAACTTCATCCGTCCCTCGCACTCTGTAACAAATCCTTTGCGGGTCACAATGACCCAAAGCCCTAAAATTATACTTTTTTGGGGGGTCCAGAAAGCTTATATCATATATTTTTATAATATTTAGTCTATTTTTTTATTAAATTTTATATTATTTTTATTTTATTTACCTTTAAATGACTAGATTCTTCACATTCTTTCAACTTAAATTCAAAATAACATTTCATGCATAACCCTAATTTAGCTCAGAATATCTTACATTGGTGAGTGTCTCTGCTGCCCTCTTGTGGAAAAAAAAAAATTCGGGTCAAAATGACCCACGGGAGAAATTAAAGGATTAGTTCACTTTAAAATGAAAATTACCCCATGATTTACTCACCCTCAAGATGTCCTATAGGTGTATATGACTTTCTTCTTTCTGATGAACACAATCAGAGTTATTAATAAATATCCTGACATTTTCAGCTTTGTAATGGCAGTGAACGGGGCTCACGACACGAGTTTGAAGCTCAAAAAAGTGCATCCATCCATCATAAACGTACTCCACACAACTTCGGGGGGTTAATAAAGGCCTTCTGAAGCAAAGCGATAAACTAATCCTTTAATACTTTTATTCAGCAAGGTTGAATTAAATTGATAAAGTGACAGCAAAGAATGTATCATGGTTTCAATAAAAAAAAATTAAGCAATTGTTTTCAACATTGATAATAATAATAAGAAAAGTTTTTCGAGTGAGTAAATGTAATTAATTCATATCAATACTAATATTAATTGTGGATCAAAATATCTGAAAATCTACACAGCTTATTTTGACAAACAATTAATAATTAAAATAATCATGGCATCACCCTGGAGGCCCTGTCAAATAAATACAGTGGTAAAATAATTTCTAGCCCAGTCAAGTCAATTAATAATTAAATGGCTTCTCTATAATTCAGCCATCTATCTGAGATAAACGTTTAAAAAGTTTATGGGTTCTGCACCTGCACCCGCTAAATTCAACTTCTAGCTAATTCACTTCATGTAATGAGTGTACCCTGTCGTCAAGCATCACTCTGCAGGAAAAGCATAAACCCTGGAATGAAGGAAACAGCTGTCTGGGAGCATTACTCTCTACTGGTGCCAAACTATGTTTGTCAGAGGTCAGCCTTGGGGAGCAGCTCACCCTGGTTAAGGTTTTAAACAGTGCACAGAAAGATGACAGACATAATTACCACTGCTAAGTTTTGAGGGTCCCTTGTTTACTCTCACAAACCAACAGCAATTGCGAGGTCTTTGACTTGATTGTCAGGCTTTGCCATTGTTTTCAGGCTCTGCCCTGAAGCAACGGAGCTGAGTGGTGCAGTACATATGACACAGCCCCCTTTGAGTGGAAGGTGAGGGGGAGCTAGGGGAGAGAAGAACAGGGGGAAAAGAGAGCGAAGGGGCCTCCATAGCTTGCGCAGCCTCCAGGCATAACGGCAGTATGGTGTCAGTAATGAGAGTCCTCCAGCAGAGCGGGGACCAGGCACTCTGCCTTTTCCACTGCAGCAGATGTCACCGCAGGGACAGCTGAACAGAAAAGAGGCATGGGCCAAACTTCTTCTCATGCGTTATGATACAGATGCTGAAAGAAGAGCATGGTTCTCATCTGTGCTTAATTACGGTGCGACTACTTCATGAGTGTTGTTAGCAGGCTTGTGAAAAGTAATAGGCTGAAAAGGAGGACAGTAATTCTACCCCATGGTGCTGGAGAGTCTGAGAGAGACATATTCATCACTCACACTGCTGTATGGATTGCGAAGAGAAATGGATCACAGTCCAGACTGAAAGTCACAAGAGTAGAAAAAAAAAAACTGATGTTGGCTTTATTAAACCCCCTTTCGCTAAAATTACGAATATAACAAATACATTTTTCATGATGAAACTATGTTATTTGTTTTTCATTAAAATTGATGAATTATCAGAATTACTTAAAAATAATATTATATAATATAAATATTAAAAATCACTTATATTCATCATTTACTGCACATATCATAACCTGTTTCCTATCCAACCAATGCTGTAAATGTTGTGTAGTGGGAACATCTCATGGTTTGTGAGCGGAAGGTTGTTTGTTTTGAGCACAACCTTAAGTTAGCTAAACTTTGAAAAACAAAACATGGCTGAAGCTGCTTAATATAGTTGTGTGGAACCACTTGATGTGATATTTTTGAGCTAAGAGAAATTATTATATGCAAATTAAAATAATAAAATAATGTACAATAGTGTTCAATTTGTTTGTGAAGCACCATGGTAGAATAAATTAATATATCCACACAATATTCAAACAAAGACGTTTGAAAGAAAAAGATTGTTTTTAGGTTTTCTTGGGCTAATCAATATACAAATCTCCTTGCAGTTTCCGTACTACTCTCTAATTTGAAATAATTCAAATTAGAGGGTAATTTCTCTAATAAGAAACTTCCAGTCTGTCATTTGTGAGAGATAAAGAAAAGGTGGCTTTAGAATCACTAAACAGATCTGCAAAAATAATGATCAAACAGGCTTCCTCAAACAATCCCACTGTCAGTCATTGGTCAGTGAAGCCTGCCCTAAACTCATGGCATACAGTGCTACTGTATGTTTGAGAGTTCAGGGTACTTTTCAGGGAAACTGAAGTCTTTGCATTTTAAGAGAAAGGAAAGGACAGGACAGGACATTTATTTTAGCAAAATTACACGTTTAAACTTTACATGCCCCTTAAATAGTGGTGTACATAAAACAGGGTCAATTTTATTCTTGGCTGTGCTTATTACTTTCTTTTCCAGTTACGGCACAATCTTTTGGTCTAATTGCACAGGCATACAGGTGAAGGTTCTGTGTATCCCTCTAAAAGTAGACTTTAAATTTCAAGCCACATTAATCCTCTTTTGTGCCTCTAAGCAAAGAGACTTGTCTTTTGTTAGTCTTTGTCTCCCTCAGACTCTCCAAACAGAGACCCAAACCCTATATCATTTCATGCCACTCAATAGTTAAGCCTTCTAAGCAATGATTGTGATCCCAGGCAGAGTGCCATGAATATCTTCTTCTCATTATCTGTGACATGACATAGCTTTGTCAGTGGGAAGTTGCTATACTGGCTGACAGAACTCAGGGACTGTCCACCGAAATTTGCTCTATTCTGCTTCGTTTTTTTCCGGGTTGTTGATAGATTCATCTGCTCCTCTTCGGCATATCTCACAATGAATCTTTCAGATTGAGCCTTACAAACCGTTCACTGCCACAAATCAGGGTTTCAACAAACAGTGCTGCCCTTGTTTTGTTTACTCTGGGGTTTCCTTTCCCCATTGATCTGTAATTTCCTCCATTTAGGGCTTTAGCAACATAATTGATGCTCTCTAATAAACAGAACAATAGGAAAACAGAGTTTATGATGTAACTGGTTTGCCAAAAATAATTGCATTTACAACTAGAGAGCATTTTATGCATTAATTAAAGCAGTGTGCATGCTGAAAGATGCCAAAGCTCATCTGGTATTCATCAGGACATGCTCACTTTGATTTAGAATGCAAAAGGGCATCACAGAACACACTGTGTCTATTCACTCATTATCATCAGTGGGCCACTCTGGGTTTTTTATAATCAAAAAATTGAAACCAGGCATAAATACTACCAGGACAGCAGGATAACACAGAAGCCTATTTTGTATATGTTGACAAGATGTTTCACAGATCTTCTCTATGATAAACTATGCAGCTTAATAATGTATATGGCTTATAGGCTGGGGAAGAACAAAGGCATGTTTTCAATCTAAATGCATCTAGTTACTTTCAAAAGGCACGTTCAGATGAGGTCTCCAAAAGAGCAACAAGCTTGACACACTCTGTCATGTGCTAAATGTCACTTCTTGCCCTTATCATAAGATTATCTTGATGGCAAGTTATCTAGACATCAAATGCATAGCTTAGCTCTCACACTTAAAAAAGGATCACATCTTTTCACGCCTCTCAGAAGTTGCAAAAAAATAATCCTTTTTAAGTTGCAGCTGGTTTTTATACTCATAATTTATTTTTTATTTTTTTAAATAAATACAGTTAGAAATTACTGCAACTGATTGATCAAGTGTCTTATTGAAGTGAAGATATTTAGCTTTTTTACTTTTGTTACACCAATAGGTGGTGTCAAGAGTGTCTTAATGAGTTATTTTGTTTTAATGAGTGATTAATTCAAAAAAACAATGGTCTTTCAAGTCATTGAAACATTCACTTAACCGTTTTGTTCAGAAACACTGGTTCATTCAGGATTCAGGTACGAGTCATTGAATCGTCCATTCTTCGGATTCGTTCACAACACTGATTAATTCAGAGCAGTAGTTTTCATTAGCAGAGCATACATAGACAAAGTATCTGGCAATATTGTGTCTAGAATGCAAGTTACTATTACTATTACTATTAATATTAATACTATACTATTAATCTCTTGTTTTCTGACCATTGAATCATCCCTTCTTGACCCATTTATTCAATCGCTTAATTCAAAACATGATGGTATTTTAAATCATTGAATCCTTCATTGATTTGTTCAAAAATACTGGTTCATTCAGGTACGAAACAAGTGACTTATTGAATCATTCACAACACAGAATAATTTAGATGGTCAATTCTGCTGTGACTTTATTTGGAACGGTTTTCGTTGGTGGAGCAAAAACAGACAAAGCAATTAATAATATTGTAGAATGTAAGTTTTTCATCTTATTTTTTGATCCGTTGTATATAAGGAATATCACGCTTGTAACATCAGCACAGCCTTGTGGTATTGCTTAAATATTTTATGTAATTTCATATTTGTCTTTTTTTATTCAAATTCGCATTACATCAAATAATGAAAAATGATCATATGAAATTGCTAAACATCGTTTAGTTCACATGCGTTTGTTAAAATGTAAGGCTTGCAACATATGGGCAAGTATGCTTTATTGATCCCTGTGGGAAATTTAGGTGCAGGGTAAAGCACACAAAATATGTATCCTATTATGGCAATTAACCAAGAAGGAACATGCAGTGCTGTAACATTACATACATTACAGTCAGATATATGAATGTGTTATCCGTTAATGGTAATAGGTTCTTGCATGGGAAAGTGTGACCTTGTTCAAAGTCATTACTTCTGACTGCAGGAGTAATGTGTGGAGAAGCATGTGAGAAGGAAACAGCGTTGTACAGCCTAATGATAGCAGCCAGGAATGATTCCCAGTAGTGCTTCTTAGAGTAGAGTGCTTGAACAAGCCGATGGCTAGAGGTGCTTCAAGATAGCGGACTGTGGAGAGGGTATGAAGAATTCTTTATTATGAACTCCAATTTTATCATCATCCTCTTCTCTACCACTTCCTCACATAAGTCTGGGGTAAAGTATTTAAACTTCCTCAGTTTTTTTTTTTTTTTTGAAGGAAATGTACAAATCCATGTTTCTTCCTTTGCAGATTAGTTTACATGTCATATCAGACAGGATACAAAGTAGCTCTTAATTGTTATGCATCACATGTTGTTTATTTTGAATTTCCTGAGGCATAAACAAAACAAATGCTACATTTGCATGGATCTGGTGATTGATCACCTCTCTGCAAGAATTCCGTCCCCAGCCACATGAGATGTGATGTTTCATTCGCCGACCCATAAGTCACTTTGTGGCATTGCATGACGGCACCATTGACAGTAGCATGAGCTGAGAGCCGTACCCCTGATCTGTCTGAGACTGGCATATTCAGCAGAGTCGCTGTAGTTCTGTGCTGATCCCATTAGTTTAACAGCATGGAATAAAAAGTGTCTTGGAGGAAGAGAGTGACTCACCAACCTACCCTTGCCTCTCGTCAACCATTACTGTGTGATGTCACAAAATGGTGAACTCTTCCATTTCTTAGCTTTTGGGAGGTGAAGAGTCCCAGTCGTTCTATCAACATAAATGTGTTCTGGTACATATGTGTGTGTGAAACGCCAGCAAAGGAGCAATTACTCATAAAGTGACAGAAGATACTTTTACAGTGAGTCTAAACATAGTATCTATGAGATAGAAAATCAATGGAACCAAATACTGGAAACCATTTAGACGAAGCCTAAAAATGGACCATAGCATAACAACGTAAATAATATGCTGTAATATCTGCAGTGGGTTTAGAGCAATATAAATGCATTAAAAATCACATTTAAATGTAACACTTTAAAGCAATGTTAAATTTGTATTAGTTAATGTGTTTCATGAACTAACAATAAACAACCTAATTTATAAATATATTATTGTTCATTGTTCATATTAATTATGCATATTCATGTATAATACACAAACTTAATTTATACTTGAAATATTAATTATGCATTATTATATGTAGAAATGAATACTAACAAAGACAGACTATATATACACAGAGAAATTGTTATAGGTAAATGTGTCATACTGTATTAATTCCCTAATAACATATTATATTAACTTATAATGTAAACTCATATGTTAATTACCACAATGGTCAAAGTTATGTACTTCAGCTTCCAGTTGTCTGCTTTAATTAATCATTAGCTAATGATTTGCAAAGGTATCATTATGTTATGACTTTACTTGTTGAGGCACATGACTATTAACTAATTGTTAAGTAATATGTCATTGTGGTTATAGGTTTTGAATTAATTTTGAATTAGTTAATAGTCATGTGCCAAGTAACAAGTAAAGTCAACATAATGTTACCTTTGCAAATCATTAGCTAATGATTAATTAAAGCATGGCTTTGACCCATTGTGGTAATTAACATATGAATTTACACTATTAGTTAATATAATATGTTATTAGGGAATTAATACAATATGACACATTTAACTATAAAAATGTAATGATTAGTTACATTTATGCATTTGGCAGATGCTTTTATCCAAAGCGACTTACATTGCATTGAAGGTAATCATTTTACATTCTTGTCAGTTCTTGCTTTCCCTGGGAATCGAACCCATGACCTTGGCATTGCTAGCGCCACACTCTACTGTTTGAGCTACAGGAAAGGATTACTTAATCTATTAATCATATATACACTCACCTAAAGGATTATTAGGAACACCTGTTCAATTTCTCATTAATGCAATTATCTAATCAACCAATCACATGGCAGTTGCTTCAATGCATTTAGGGGTGTGGTCCTGGTCAAGACAATCTCCTGAACTCCAAACTGAATGTCAGAATGGGAAAGAAAGGTGATTTAAGCAATTTTGAGCGTGGCATGGTTGTTGGTGCCAGACGGGCTGGTCTGAGTATTTCACAATCTGCTCAGTTACTGGGATTTTCACGCACAACCATTTCTAGAGTTTACAAAGAATGGTGTGAAAAGGGAAAAACATCCAGTATGCGGCAGTCCTGTGGGCCAAAATGCCTTGTTGATGCTAGAGGTCAGAGGAGAATGGGCCGACTGATTCAAGCTGATAGAAGAGCAACTTTGACTGAAATAACCACTCGTTACAACCGAGGTATGCAGCAAAGCATTTGTGAAGCCACAACACGCACAACCTTGAGGCGGATGGGCTACAACAGCAGAAGACCCCACCGGGTACCACTCATCTCCACTACAAATAGGAAAAAGAGGCTACAATTTGCACGAGCTCACCAAAATTGGACAGTTGAAGACTGGAAAAATGTTGCTTGGTCTGATGAGTCTCGATTTCTGTTGAGACATTCAGATGGTAGAGTCAGAATTTGGCGTAAACAGAATGAGAACATGGATCCATCATGCCTTGTTACCACTGTGCAGGCTGGTGGTGGTGGTGTAATGGTGTGGGGGATGTTTTCTTGGCACACTTTAGGCCCCTTAGTGCCAATTGGGCATCGTTTAAATGCCACGGCCTACCTGAGCATTGTTTCTGACCATGTCCATCCCTTTATGACCACCATGTACCCTTCCTCTGATGGCTACTTCCAGCAGGAAATTGGTTTCTTGAACATGACAATGAGTTCACTGTACTAAAATGGCCCCCACAGTCACCAGATCTCAACCCAATAGAGCATCTTTGGGATGTGGTGGAACGGGAGCTTCGTGCCCTGGATGTGCATCCCACAAATCTCCATCAACTGCAAGATGCTATCCTATCAATATGGGCCAACATTTCTAAAGAATGCTTTCAGCACCTTGTTGAATCAATGCCACGTAGAATTAAGGCAGATCTGAAGGCGAAAGGGGGTCAAACACAGTATTAGTATGGTGTTCTAATAATCCTTTAGGTGAGTGTATATATGCGCAATGGTCTGAGATACCATACAGCTTCTTTCCACAATCTAGACACTAACTTGTCACTATCTTTTGTGCCTATTTCCAGAGTGCACTTTCAACACGGTGACTTGCCAATAAAAGAGCGTTTATAAGCCATTAGTCTGGATGTATATTGCTTCGACAACATTTGAGAGGTGAGAAGAGGTGAAAGCACTTATACTCCATGAGGAGACAGACAAGCAAGGGCGCACTGAAGAGCTATTGTGTTCCAATACATTGCAGGTGTAAAAAACCTTGAACTACATTAGTATTCCTGATGTCAGCAGTGAATGAGAATCCTCTCTTTTCAATCAGTACCTGTTCAAGGTTTTGTACAGCTTCATGGACCACCCCAGGGACTTTATCCCGGCCAATCATTGACATAGTTGACATGAAATGCATTGAAGATCAATGATTCCAGGCATAAAAGGCAGACACCGCTGAATTCCCTAGCAAATATACTTGTTCTGCCCAGGATAGAAGATCTGTTGGTAACCCACCAACTTGATCAAAGATACTCTTGGGCATTCATCAGTTATAACAGAATCTCTTTATCTCATGACGACGTTTTCAACATTCACTTCCAGCCTATTCCAGTTGTTTCAATCCAGCAATGTGGATAAAAATATCCCGTGATTTTTTTTCTTCTTCTCACTTCACTGAGCAGGAGCTCAACGCAGCCCGCTTAGACTCCTGCGGAACACAGCAATCCACACACACACCCACGCTTACAATGTCGTGCAAAGCGAGGGGTTTAATCCCTCAGGGTGTGATGGAGTGAAGCAAGGTAACAGTGCTTGAGGGTTGGCAATGGTTAATTTCGTGTTGTAGAGAATCGACAGAGTCTACTCAGTTAGAGAGAAGCACTTTTCTAGGCAATACATAAAAACAAGTTATCAAAAGCCACTTCAGCTGTAATGAATTTGAGCTCTGCAGGGCTCAATCAATAGGCACCCCAATAGGTGTTTTATGATACAGTTCATTGTATGGTCGCTGCTCAAAAACATTGCATTAAATCCACCATATAAAGAAAGTGTTCATGACATTTCACCAGCAGGGAGTCATAGGTAGCACTAGCATCTGCTCCAAACATCAAAACAAACCACATAAAAGACAAAAATAGTCATTCTTCCCTGTCTCTCAAGCAAAATGGATCATTACAGATCCATATTCTGCCATTTAGATCCAATACCTCCGTTTACCTCCATTAGAGGGCTCTGTGAAGGATCCAAGAAGCAGATGGACCTAATTAAAGCTTACAGTCTGTGTTGGAGTCATGCTTGCAAGCAAAGGAAATCGCATCGTCATTCTAGCTTAAGATTACTGATGTTCGGTCTTTGGGGTAGGTCAGGAAAAGTACCTATAAAAAGTTCAGAATGTAACAAATTGGTGAAAAATCTAGTAAAAGAACATCCTGTTGCTGAGAGATGTTGAGACAATTTGTGTAATGGTTTTGCTAAGACCTTCTAAGAAGAAGGTTGTGATGGCACGGCTTGTAAAGTGATTTCTTCACAGTGAGGAGTGTGCCACGTTTGACAAATACCATTATGTGTCTTGATTTTTCACAGTGCTGTCAAACACAAGTCATATAAGCACTTCTAAAAATGAACATTAACAGGTTACTCTTGCAGTTCCGGGAATAAGGTGGTGAATTTATTTTTTCCTTACAGAAATGAGACCATCTGCAGCCTGTATGTATAAAGAGCACACAGTATGTGTGAAGTCTAACCTATTTATGAATGTTCATCATTTCTTTTTGTTCCATACAAGAAATGTCTAGGAGGGCCTCATCAATAGGCTGTGGAAAATGAGCTGCATTTCAGATGAAGGATATAGGATTTACTTTGTTTCTTGCTAGATGTTTAGTAACCTATGAAGGCATATTTAGTTTTCAGTGATGCCACTCTAATACTTTATTCAATTTAAGCAACTGGGTGTCACTGTCAACTCAAACAGTGGGAGATCAAGATCTGATAATGTTTTGCTTTTTTGAAAAGGGAGGGAGGAGAGGTCAGTGAAAATGCTGCTCCCTGCTGTACATTGCAAAATACTGCAGCTGAAAAAAAGCTTATGCTACATTCAGAAACATCTTTATTTAATAACAAGGGGGACTGCAAAATTGAATGTGCTTAAATAAACCAAATGGCATTTCCTGCATCACTTTTAATGCAACCTTTAAAACACTGCATCTAAAAAAATCAGAGCATGCATGATGCATGGCTCAAGCTTTGGCTATTTGAAATGCATCTTACGAAACCATTTACAAGTAAAAGATTTGATGCATTTTGGCTGGTAATTTCCATGACAACAATGTTTTGGGGGCCTAAAAATGCAAAAAAAATTCTGGCTTTAGGACATGGTTCTCCTGTAAATGTGCCCTACAACTGGACTCAATTACGCATCTCATTACTTTTTCAACAGCTGCCTCCATGGGACAATAGTGAAAATTTCTCCCGTACGAGTTACAAGTCACCAATTCCTATACAACTTCAGTATCTAATATTACTGTACTTAAGTATTTTACTCTTACTGATTGTAGGCTCAAAGATGCACTAGTCCTCAACACCTAAGGCTACGTTCACACTGGCAGTCCAAATCTGATTATTTGAGTATCCGATTGAAATCTGATCTTAAATTATTGACTGTACACACTGTGTATCTCAACTGTTCAGATCCTATTTGTGCACAAAATATACCTATTCATATGCACACAAATCGGATTTGGACTGTGGCCAAAAAACATTTTTTGCTCACATGTCACTCAGATCTGTTCCTCTCATGACAGTATGAATAGCACAAACCACATGAAATCTCATCTTTTCAATTCCGATTTGTGCCACTTCCATATGTGGTACTAAACCTGACACAGGTCAAATATTTTGCAATGCGTCTGATAAGTCATAAAAGTCACTTTTACGCCACTCTCTAGAGCAGGGGTGTCCAATCCTGCTCCTGGAGGGCCACTGTCCTGCAGTGTTTAGCTCCAACCCCAATTAAACACACCTGATCCAGCTAATCAAGGTCTTACTAGGTTTACTAGAAACTTCCAGCAGGTGTGTTGAGGCAAGCTGGAGCTAAACTCTGCAGGACAGCGGTCCTCCAGGACAGAGTTTGGACACCCCTGCCCTAGAGCAACATTCGTCACAATTCTGCGCTCACGGGAGTCACTTCAAATATTTTACATACTCAACGTTATCAAGACAGTTGCGAAAGGTAGTCAGTGAAGGACAATGATGTGTCAGAACTCATAAGTATTACAGTGGCAGCTCTATATACAAGCAAAACACAAGGACTTGTATCATAAATATTTAAAGGGGTGGTTGATCAGCTTTTTTCAAAGGCTTAATTGTGTTTATGGGGTGCACTGTAACATGGGTTCATGCTTTGTATAAAAAAAAAAAAAAACATTATTTTTTCACATATTTTACCTTTATTCTACACCGCTGTGTCCCTTTTCGTAAAAACGGTCTGATGATTTCCTGGTTCTATGAAGCCCCTCCCTCAGAAATATGCAATGGGTGCAGATTGGTTAGCTGGCCCAATGAGTTGTGATTCGCTAGTGCACGTTGTCCGGAAACGCCACACCCCTTACAATTATTGGGAGATTTTACAAAGGCTTAGGTGTACTGTAATGGACAATGGCGTCAATATTGCCTTATCAATTTGATCCCGAATCAGACCCAGAGAATTTTAGTGAAGAGGTTTCAGATTGGTATTTTATTTTATTTGTAGTTGTCTCATACTTTGTAGATATGCTGTTATTTGTAAATGCTACTACTGTTTATGTTAGCTTTTGATATATGGTTTTACATGATTGCCTTGTAGACTTTTTTTCATATAATAGTTTTAATAAATGATACTACAGTTCTCGAAGGGATTATTTGATTACAGACTGTGGATCTATAGTGATCGCTACTGACTGTAGAGCACCATTAGTTTTATCTTTATAGAACGAGTGTAGCCAAATATCTGTGGCCTGATCGATAAGACCATTATACGGTGGCCGAGAGAGCTCAACCCGCTGCAACTGAAAAAAACACCAGCAAATAGAAAAAACACCAGCAAATAAAGAAATCTTCATCAGTTTGACAACACATGCGCTGCAAAAGTTCACAACACATGCAAATACAGAAACACACTGCAAAAGTCCACAACATGCAAATACAGAAACGCACTGCAAAAGTCCACAACACATGCAAATACAGAAACGCACTGCAAATACTCAACACATGCAAATACAGAAACGCGCTGCAAAAAGTCCACAACATATGCAAACACAGAAATGCGCTGCAAAAGTCCACAACACATGCAAATACAGAAACGCGCTGCAAAAGTCCACAACACATGCAAATACAGAAACGCGCTGCAAAAGTCCACAACACATGCAAATACAGAAACGCGCTGCAGAAGTCCACAACACATGCAAATACAGAAACGCACTGCAAAAGACCACAACACATGCAAATACAGAAACGCACTGCAAATACTCAACACATGCAAATACAGAAACGCACTGCAGAAGTCCACAACACATGCAAATACAGAAACGCACTGCAGAAGTCCACAACACATGCAAATACAGAAACGCGCTGCAAAAGTCCACGACACATGCAAATACAGAAACGCACTGCAGAAGTCCACAACACATGCAAATACAGAAACGCGCTGCAAAAGTCCACAACACATGCAAATACAGAAACACACTGCAAAAGTCCACAACATGCAAATACAGAAACGCACTGCAAAAGTCCACAACACATGCAAATACAGAAACGCACTGCAAATACTCAACACATGCAAATACAGAAACGCGCTGCAAAAAGTCCACAACACATGCAAACACAGAAATGCGCTGCAAAAGTCCACAACACATGCAAATACAGAAACGCGCTGCAAAAGTCCACAACACATGCAAATACAGAAACGCGCTGCAAAAGTCCACAACACATGCAAATACAGAAATGCGCTGCAGAAGTCCACAACACATGCAAATACAGAAACGCACTGCAAAAGTCCACAACACATGCAAATACAGAAACGCGCTGCAGAAGTCCACAACACATGCAAATACAGAAACGCACTGCAAAAGTCCACAACACATGCAAATACAGAAACGCACTGCAAATACTCAACACATGCAAATACAGAAACGCACTGCAGAAGTCCACAACACATGCAAATACAGAAACGCACTGCAGAAGTCCACAACACATGCAAATACAGAAACGCGCTGCAAAAGTCCACGACACATGCAAATACAGAAACGCACTGCAGAAGTCCACAACACATGCAAATACAGAAACGCGCTGCAAAAGTCCACAACACATGCAAATACAGAAACGCGCTGCAGAAGTCCACAACACATGCAAATACAGAAACGCACTGCAAAAGTCCACAACACATGCAAATACAGAAACGTACTGCAAATACTCAACACATGCAAATACAGAAACGCACTGCAGAAGTCCACAACACATGCAAATACAGAAACGCGCTGCAAAAGTCCACAACACATGCAAATACAGAAACGCGCTGCAGAAGTCCACAACACATGCAAATACAGAAACGCACTGCAGAAGTCCACAACACATGCAAATACAGAAACGCGCTGCAAAAGTCCACAACACATGCAAATACAGAAACGCACTGCAGAAGTCCACAACACATGCAAATACAGAAATGCGCTGCAAAAGTCCACAACACATGCAAATACAGAAACGCGCTGCAAAAGTCCACGACACATGCAAATACAGAAACGCACTGCAGAAGTCCACAACACATGCAAATACAGAAACGCGCTGCAAAAGTCCACAACACATGCAAATACAGAAACGCGCTGCAAAAGTCCACAACACATGCAAATACAGAAACGCGCTGCAGAAGTCCACAACACATGCAAATACAGAAACGCACTGCAAAAGTCCACAACACATGCAAATACAGAAACGCACTGCAAATACTCAACACATGCAAATACAGAAACGCACTGCAGAAGTCCACAACACATGCAAATACAGAAACGCGCTGCAAAAGTCCACAACACATGCAAATACAGAAACGCGCTGCAGAAGTCCACAACACATGCAAATACAGAAACGCACTGCAGAAGTCCACAACACATGCAAATACAGAAACGCGCTGCAAAAGTCCACAACACATGCAAATACAGAAACGCACTGCAGAAGTCCACAACACATGCAAATACAGAAATGCGCTGCAAAAGTCCACAACACATGCAAATACAGAAACGCGCTGCAGAAGTCCACAACACATGCAAATACAGAAACGCGCTGCAGAAGTCCACAACACATGCAAATACAGAAACGCACTGCAAAACTTCACAACACAACCAAATACAGAAACGCGCTGCAAAAGTCCACAACACATGCAAATACAGAAACGCGCTGCAAAAGTCCACGACACATGCAAATACAGAAACGCACTGCAGAAGTCCACAACACATGCAAATACAGAAACGCGCTGCAAAAGTCCACAACACATGCAAATACAGAAACGCGCTGCAGAAGTCCACAACACATGCAAATACAGAAACGCGCTGCAGAAGTCCACAACACAACCAAATACAGAAACGCGCTGCAAAAGTCCACAACACATGCAAATACAGAAACGCGCTGCAAAAGTCCACAACAGATGCAAATACAGAAACGCGCTGCAGAAGTCCACAACAGATGCAAATACAGAAACGCGCTGCAAAAGTCCACAACACATGCAAATACAGAAACGCGCTGCAAAAGTCCACAACACAACCAAATACAGAAACGCGCTGCAGAAGTCCACAACACATGCAAATACAGAAACGCGCTGCAAAAGTCCACAACATATGCAAATACAGAAACGCGCTGCAAAAGTCCACAACATATGCAAATACAGAAACGCGCTGCAGAAGTCCACAACACATGCAAATACAGAAACGCACTGCAAAAGTTCACAACACATGCAAATACAGAAACGCACTGCAAAAGTCCACAACACATGCAAATACAGAAACGCACTGCAAATACTCAACCCATGCAAACACAGAAACGCACTGCAGAAGTCCACAACACATGCAAATACAGAAACGCACTGCAAAAGTCCACAACACATGCAAATACAGAAACGCGCTGCAGAAGTCCACAACACATGCAAATACAGAAACGCGCTGCAAAAGTCCACGACACATGCAAATACAGAAACGCGCTGCAGAAGTCCACAACACATGCAAATACAGAAACGCGCTGCAAAAGTCCACAACACAACCAAATACAGAAACGCGCTGCAGAAGTCCACAACACATGCAAATACAGAAACGCGCTGCAAAAGTCCACAACATATGCAAATACAGAAACGCGCTGCAAAAGTCCACAACATATGCAAATACAGAAACGCGCTGCAGAAGTCCACAACACATGCAAATACAGAAACGCACTGCAAAAGTCCACAACACATGCAAATACAGAAACGCGCTGCAAAAGTCCACAACACATGCAAATACAGAAATGCACTGCAAATACTCAACACATGCAAATACAGAAACGCACTGCAGAAGTCCACAACACATGCAAATACAGAAACGCACTGCAAATACTCAACACATGCAAATACAGAAACGCACTGCAGAAGTCCACAACACATGCAAATACAGAAACGCACTGCAAAAGTCCACAACACATGCAAATACAGAAACGCGCTGCAAATACTCAACACATGCAAATACAGAAACGCACTGCAGAAGTCCACAACACATGCAAATACAGAAACGCGCTGCAGAAGTCCACAACACATGCAAATACAGAAACACACTGCAAAAGTCCACAACACATGCAAATACAGAAATGCGCTGCAAAAGTCCACAACACATGCAAATACAGAAACGCGCTGCAAAAGTCCACAACACATGCAAATACAGAAATGCACTGCAAATACTCAACACATGCAAATACAGAAACGCACTGCAGAAGTCCACAACACATGCAAATACAGAAACGCACTGCAAATACTCAACACATGCAAATACAGAAACGCACTGCAGAAGTCCACAACACATGCAAATACAGAAACGCACTGCAAAAGTCCACAACACATGCAAATACAGAAACGCGCTGCAGAAGTCCACAACACATGCAAATACAGAAACGCACTGCAGAAGTCCACAACACATGCAAATACAGAAACGCGCTGCAAAAGTCCACGACACATGCAAATACAGAAACGCGCTGCAGAAGTCCACAACACATGCAAATACAGAAACGCACTGCAAAAGTTCACAACACATGCAAATACAGAAACGCACTGCAAAAGTCCACAACACATGCAAATACAGAAACGCACTGCAAATACTCAACACATGCAAATACAGAAACGCACTGCAGAAGTCCACAACACATGCAAATACAGAAACGCACTGCAAAAGTCCACAACACATGCAAATACAGAAACGCGCTGCAGAAGTCCACAACACATGCAAATACAGAAACGCGCTGCAAAAGTCCACGACACATGCAAATACAGAAACGCGCTGCAGAAGTCCACAACACATGCAAATACAGAAACGCACTGCAAAAGTTCACAACACATGCAAATACAGAAACGCACTGCAAAAGTCCACAACACATGCAAATACAGAAACGCGCTGCAGTAGTCCACAACACATGCAAATACAGAAACGCGCTGCAAAACTTCACAACACATGCAAATACAGAAACGCACTGCAGAAGTCCACAACACATGCAAATACAGAAACGCACTGCAAAAGTCCACAACACATGCAAATACAGAAACGCGCTGCAGAAGTCCACAACACATGCAAATACAGAAACGCACTGCAGAAGTCCACAACACATGCAAATACAGAAACGCGCTGCAAAAGTCCACGACACATGCAAATACAGAAACGCGCTGCAGAAGTCCACAACACATGCAAATACAGAAACGCACTGCAAAAGTTCACAACACATGCAAATACAGAAACGCACTGCAAAAGTCCACAACACATGCAAATACAGAAACGCACTGCAAATACTCAACACATGCAAATACAGAAACGCACTGCAGAAGTCCACAACACATGCAAATACAGAAACGCACTGCAAAAGTCCACAACACATGCAAATACAGAAACGCGCTGCAGAAGTCCACAACACATGCAAATACAGAAACGCGCTGCAAAAGTCCACGACACATGCAAATACAGAAACGCGCTGCAGAAGTCCACAACACATGCAAATACAGAAACGCACTGCAAAAGTTCACAACACATGCAAATACAGAAACGCACTGCAAAAGTCCACAACACATGCAAATACAGAAACGCGCTGCAGTAGTCCACAACACATGCAAATACAGAAACGCGCTGCAAAACTTCACAACACAACCAAATACAGAAACGCGCTGCAAAAGTCCACAACACATGCAAATACAGAAACGCGCTGCAAAAGTCCACAACACAACCAAATACAGAAACGCGCTGCAGAAGTCCACAACACATGCAAATACAGAAACGCGCTGCAAAAGTCCACGACACAACCAAATACAGAAACGCGCTGCAGAAGTCCACAACACATGCAAATACAGAAACGCGCTGCAAAAGTCCACAACACATGCAAATACAGAAACGCGCTGCAAAAGTCCACAACACAACCAAATACAGAAACGCGCTGCAGAAGTCCACAACACATGCAAATACAGAAACGCGCTGCTAAACTTCACAACACAACCAAATACAGAAACGCGCTGCAGAAGTCCACAACACATGCAAATACAGAAACGCGCTGCAGAAGTCCACAACACATGCAAATACAGAAACGCGCTGCAAAAGTCCACAACACATGCAAATACAGAAACGCGCTGCAAAAGTCCACAACACATGCAAATACAGAAACGCGCTGCAAAAGTCCACAACACATGCAAATACAGAAATGCGCTGCAGAAGTCCACAACACATGCAAATACAGAAACGTGCTGCAGAAGTCCACAACACATGCAAATACAGAAACGCACTGCAAAAGTCCACAACACATGCAAATACAGAAACGCACTGCAAATACTCAACACATGCAAATACAGAAACGCACTGCAAAAGTCCACAACACATGCAAATACAGAAACGCACTGCAAATACTCAACACATGCAAATACAGAAACGCACTGCAGAAGTCCACAACACATGCAAATACAGAAACGCACTGCAAAAGTCCACAACACATGCAAATACAGAAACGCACTGCAAAAGTCCACGACACATGCAAATACAGAAACGCGCTGCAGAAGTCCACAACACATGCAAATACAGAAACGCACTGCAAAAGTTCACAACACATGCAAATACAGAAACGCACTGCAAAAGTCCACAACACATGCAAATACAGAAACGCGCTGCAGAAATCCACAACACATGCAAATACAGAAATGCAAATACAGAAACGCGCTGCAAAAGTCCACAACACATGCAAATACAGAAACGCGCTGCAAAAGTCCACAACACATGCAAATACAGAAACGCGCTGCAAAAGTCCACGACACATGCAAATACAGAAACGCGCTGCAGAAGTCCACAACATATGCAAATACAGAAACGCGCTGCAGAAGTCCACAACACATGCAAATACAGAAACGCGCTGCAGAAGTCCACAACACAACCAAATACAGAAACGCGCTGCAGAAGTCCACAACACATGCAAATACAGAAACGCGCTGCAGAAGTCCACAACACATGCAAATACAGAAACGCGCTGCAAAAGTCCACAACACATGCAAATACAGAAACGCGCTGCAAAAGTCCACAACACATGCAAATACAGAAACGCGCTGCAGAAGTCCACAACACATGCAAATACAGAAACGCGCTGCAAAAGTCCACGACACATGCAAATACAGAAACGCACTGCAGAAGTCCACAACACATGCAAATACAGAAACGCGCTGCAAAAGTCCACGACACATGCAAATACAGAAACGCGCTGCAGAAGTCCACAACACATGCAAATACAGAAACGCACTGCAAAAGTTCACAACACATGCAAATACAGAAACGCACTGCAAAAGTCCACAACACATGCAAATACAGAAACGCGCTGCAGAAGTCCACAACACATGCAAATACAGAAACGCACTGCAGAAGTCCACAACACATGCAAATACAGAAACGCGCTGCAAAAGTCCACGACACATGCAAATACAGAAACGCGCTGCAGAAGTCCACAACACATGCAAATACAGAAACGCACTGCAAAAGTTCACAACACATGCAAATACAGAAACGCACTGCAAAAGTCCACAACACATGCAAATACAGAAACGCACTGCAAATACTCAACACATGCAAATACAGAAACGCACTGCAGAAGTCCACAACACATGCAAATACAGAAACGCACTGCAAAAGTCCACAACACATGCAAATACAGAAACGCGCTGCAGAAGTCCACAACACATGCAAATACAGAAACGCGCTGCAAAAGTCCACGACACATGCAAATACAGAAACGCGCTGCAGAAGTCCACAACACATGCAAATACAGAAACGCACTGCAAAAGTTCACAACACATGCAAATACAGAAACGCACTGCAAAAGTCCACAACACATGCAAATACAGAAACGCGCTGCAGTAGTCCACAACACATGCAAATACAGAAACGCGCTGCAAAACTTCACAACACAACCAAATACAGAAACGCGCTGCAAAAGTCCACAACACATGCAAATACAGAAACGCGCTGCAAAAGTCCACAACACAACCAAATACAGAAACGCGCTGCAGAAGTCCACAACACATGCAAATACAGAAACGCGCTGCAAAAGTCCACGACACAACCAAATACAGAAACGCGCTGCAGAAGTCCACAACACATGCAAATACAGAAACGCGCTGCAAAAGTCCACAACACATGCAAATACAGAAACGCGCTGCAAAAGTCCACAACACAACCAAATACAGAAACGCGCTGCAGAAGTCCACAACACATGCAAATACAGAAACGCGCTGCTAAACTTCACAACACAACCAAATACAGAAACGCGCTGCAGAAGTCCACAACACATGCAAATACAGAAACGCGCTGCAGAAGTCCACAACACATGCAAATACAGAAACGCGCTGCAAAAGTCCACAACACATGCAAATACAGAAACGCGCTGCAAAAGTCCACAACACATGCAAATACAGAAACGCGCTGCAAAAGTCCACAACACATGCAAATACAGAAATGCGCTGCAGAAGTCCACAACACATGCAAATACAGAAACGTGCTGCAGAAGTCCACAACACATGCAAATACAGAAACGCACTGCAAAAGTCCACAACACATGCAAATACAGAAACGCACTGCAAATACTCAACACATGCAAATACAGAAACGCACTGCAAAAGTCCACAACACATGCAAATACAGAAACGCACTGCAAATACTCAACACATGCAAATACAGAAACGCACTGCAGAAGTCCACAACACATGCAAATACAGAAACGCACTGCAAAAGTCCACAACACATGCAAATACAGAAACGCACTGCAAAAGTCCACGACACATGCAAATACAGAAACGCGCTGCAGAAGTCCACAACACATGCAAATACAGAAACGCACTGCAAAAGTTCACAACACATGCAAATACAGAAACGCACTGCAAAAGTCCACAACACATGCAAATACAGAAACGCGCTGCAGAAATCCACAACACATGCAAATACAGAAATGCAAATACAGAAACGCGCTGCAAAAGTCCACAACACATGCAAATACAGAAACGCGCTGCAAAAGTCCACAACACATGCAAATACAGAAACGCGCTGCAAAAGTCCACGACACATGCAAATACAGAAACGCGCTGCAGAAGTCCACAACATATGCAAATACAGAAACGCGCTGCAGAAGTCCACAACACATGCAAATACAGAAACGCGCTGCAGAAGTCCACAACACAACCAAATACAGAAACGCGCTGCAGAAGTCCACAACACATGCAAATACAGAAACGCGCTGCAGAAGTCCACAACACATGCAAATACAGAAACGCGCTGCAAAAGTCCACAACACATGCAAATACAGAAACGCGCTGCAAAAGTCCACAACACATGCAAATACAGAAACGCGCTGCAGAAGTCCACAACACATGCAAATACAGAAACGCGCTGCAAAAGTCCACGACACATGCAAATACAGAAACGCACTGCAGAAGTCCACAACACATGCAAATACAGAAACGCGCTGCAAAAGTCCACGACACATGCAAATACAGAAACGCGCTGCAGAAGTCCACAACACATGCAAATACAGAAACGCACTGCAAAAGTTCACAACACATGCAAATACAGAAACGCACTGCAAAAGTCCACAACACATGCAAATACAGAAACGCGCTGCAGAAGTCCACAACACATGCAAATACAGAAACGCGCTGCAGAAGTCCACAACACATGCAAATACAGGAAGGCGCTGCAAAAGTCCACAACACATGCAAATACAGGAAGGCGCTGCTAAAGTCCACGACACATGCAAATACAGAAACGCACTGCAAAAGTCCACAACACATGCAAATACAGAAACGCACTGCAAAAGTCCACAACACATGCAAATACAGGAAGGCGCTGCAAAAGTCCACGACACATGCAAATACAAAAACGCGCTGCAAAAGTCCACGACACATGCAAATACAGAAACGCACTGCAGAAGTCCACAACACATGCAAATACAGAAACGCGCTGCAAAAGTCCACGACACATGCAAATACAGAAACGCGCTGCAGAAGTCCACAACACATGCAAATACAGAAACGCACTGCAAAAGTTCACAACACATGCAAATACAGAAACGCACTGCAAAAGTCCACAACACATGCAAATACAGAAACGCACTGCAGAAGTCCACAACACATGCAAATACAGAAACGCGCTGCAAAAGTCCACGACACATGCAAATACAGAAACGCGCTGCAGAAGTCCACAACACATGCAAATACAGGAAGGCGCTGCAAAAGTCCACAACACATGCAAATACAGAAACGCACTGCAAAAGTCCACAACACATGCAAATACAGGAAGGCGCTGCAAAAGTCCACAACACATGCAAATACAGGAAGGCGCTGCAAAAGTCCACAACACATGCAAATACAGAAACGCACTGCAAAAGTCCACAACACATGCAAATACAGAAACGCACTGCAAAAGTCCACAACACATGCAAATACAGGAAGGCGCTGCAAAAGTCCACAACACATGCAAATACAGGAAGGCGCTGCAAAAGTCCACAACACATGCAAATACAGAAACGCACTGCAAAAGTCCACAACACATGCAAATACAGAAACGCACTGCAAAAGTCCACAACACATGCAAATACAGGAAGGCGCTGCAAAAGTCCACAACACATGCAAATACAGGAAGGCGCTGCAAAAGTCCACGACCCATGCCAATACAGAAACGCACTGCAAAAGTCCACAACACATGCAAACACAGGAAGGCGCTGCAAAAGTCCACAACACATGCAAATACAGGAAGGCGCTGCAAAAGTCCTTGACACATGCAAATACAAAAACGCGCTGCAAATAGGCCTGCTCATAATGCACACACGATCAGAATGTTAAGATACACAAAAATAATATTAATAATAAATAATATATTTTTTAATAATTTACTTGATTTTATGTCTCAAATCCCAGTCAATTATTCTCTGCAGAAAGTGAAACTAAAATTTCAGCGATGAGAGCTCTACTTCAACATGTTCTGATAACACTTTAACCTTAATTTATTTCTTAATATTTCCCTTGTGGCCCGTAGCTTAAAAAAAAAGAGATGTAGGTGTTAAACAGGTTGTTTTTTTTGCTTTGTTTTTTTAAATGAGGAGTTAGCTAATCTTATTACAGCGTGTCGGTTATGCGTGATGCGCTATAAATTATTGCAGGGCAAATTTAAATATTAATTTAATTCTAAAAGTAACCTCATCATCATCATCATCATTCAGATCATCGCAGAAGGGGCTTGAGATTGCCGGGCCTGGTATGTGCTATTTGCAGCATGTATTTGCATGTGTTGTGGACTTTTGCAGCGCGTTTTTGTATTTGCATGTCTTGTGAACTTTTGCAGCGCATGTGTTGTCAAACTTCTTAATTTGCATGTGTTTTCTTAATTTACAGCGCGTTGAGCTCTCTTGGCCACCGTACCATTATGAAGACTAATCATGGATTTATTACAGTGGCCATATCAAACACAGAATGTTTAGCGTGCCTACATTTACACTGATCACTTAAACGCCAACAAACACCAACATTTGAAGTTCGCTAGTGGGAATAAAAATAAGTTTTTGCCAATTAGGTAACTGGCTAGCGGAGCCAAACAGCGTTTCCCTTTGTTCATGTCTTTGCTACAGTATAAAATTAACGATAGAAACTATTCATGGAAAACACATCAACAAAGAATAAAACTAAATACTTACAGGTTGTGGCCCATAAACAACAGCTTCTGCTTTTAAAGTAGGAACTGCTCCATCTTTGAAGACAAGCTTTTTTGCGAATCCGCCATTGAACTCGCTCTGATTGAGGCTGTCCTCCGTAAAATGTGCAGCACAGAGAGCTATATTTGGATTATAATGTTCAGGAACTGAGTTAAAAATAAATTGTAACCATTGTTCCCTAAGTCCAGCGTCCATAGGAAGGCCGAACAAAGACTGCAATCGGAGTGAAAAAGACAGCGTTTCGGCAGCATGACAGCGTCACTACTACATAACTCTTCCTCTTCTCAACATGGCCTTTGTTGCGGTTTATGTAAATTTTAGGGTTAGTGATGTCACTAACCCACGAGAAGCTCATTGTAGTCCATACCGCTGTTTTTTGTAGTCCTTAAAAAGCAATTTCTTTAAAAAAATATATCTCCCTTTTCTTTGAACTTTGAGCGTCATAACTTTGCAGATGCTGTTTATATCCAAACAGCACCATTGCACACTAACTAAAGTTAAAAAAAAGTTAAATCATAATCAACCACCCCTTTAAAAAACTCTGTCCTCTTTTTTCACACCCTTTTTTTATATTGCCTGCGCATAAATTTGCTTCCGCTGCAGATTATACAATAAATATATTTTAAAACGCTTTGAAAACGATGCTTTTAGTCTCCATGTAAACAACAAAAACGTGAATTTGTGAAAACGTTGATGTCATGCACATGCTTATTACGTGTTTGCAGGGTGTTTCTTGACAAAGTGACATCTCCCACTACTGGCCTGGCATGCATAATACAGACTTTTTTGTCATTTTCGCAGATCCGTGAGAACAGGGATAGTTTTGACAACTTTCTCATCAGTTTGTAGTACATTGTTTATTGTACATAGTATATTGGCCACATTTAAAACAACGTGAACACCGCTCACCCCTCCCTTTCGAAGCAAATAGAGAGGCTACGGTGGCCAACACAAGACAAAGATGTTGTCGTCTGAGACAGCAGAGAGTAGCTAGCGCTCTGTAGAGCAGTTTGTCCGTTTAGGGCTACTGTAGAAACATGGTGGCGCAAAATGATGACTTCACTGTAAGGGGACCCGCAGTGTATGCAGATAGAAATGGTTCATTCTAAGGTAATAAAAACGTTTTTATACACCAATGAAAACATAGTTATGTATTAGGGGTGTGGCAATTCACCGGTATTGGCGATAACCATGATATTTAAAGCACGAAATATGGACATCATGTTAATTTAGGGTGTGGCATAACCACAATATTTAAAATGAATAGGACTCTTATGATAACATTCATAAGAGTGTTCTCCCTCCCTATTACACACTGTTGCAGCCATAAAAATAGTTCAGCTTTGTTTTTAATGTCAAAGTAGTTATATTATATTATGTTTCGCTTCTTTATTAAGTTAATTTAGAAAAATGTTTGGAGCATTTTTTTTTTTTGTTAAATTATTATTATGGGACCAAGCCAGTGAGTGAGTGAGTAACCCACATGTTTGATTTAGCCTCTCAAATCAACACTTGACTTGTCGTGCCTATAATAAAATCAACAGATATAAAACACTTATAACATATCACAATGTTTAAACGTTTACTATCACCACCACAGTAAAAAGGCATTTTTGACAAGCTGAGGTAGGCCTGCTGCTGCTCGCAACAGCGCTCGCAAACGAAAGGGCTAAACAAATAAATTAAATACAAATACAAATCATGCAGGTTGTCTTACCTTACACCTCTCTGCAAAATGAATATGAATCCGATCTTCAATTCCCGCGCTATAGGCTATGCAAATTTAGTTCACATTAACGAAAGCAAAATATTCGAGCTGCATTTTATTTAGGTATCATCAGCTAATTTCAAGATCAAGGGCCGCAATAGGAGAAAAAGCGACTGGTAAGAGCAATTAGTCTCATTAGTTTTAATGAAGATGATTGTGTTTTTGAGCATCTGAGACTTAGTCTACTTTAAGTTTCACTGGCAGCTGTTTGCGTGTTGGCTAATGCTTGTGATAGGCTACTCATTTGTGGCGATGCGTGTTGCAGTAGCGCCGTCACATCTGACTGTCTTATATAGCCTATAACACGCTCTCACACGTTTATTTTTAACAATTGCCAGGAGTTAAATGTATATATGTGGTTTAAACAACCAAATGCATTCAGACATGTTTCCTGATCTTTTCACAATATGATAGATATATGATGAGAGAATGAAGGAATGAAGTGAACAGGTGTAAAAAGGCGATAACTGTTGCAGGTGTGCTGAAGGAACGCTTACTGCTCCTGCTGCTGCTGCTGCTGCTCCTGCTGCTGCTGCTCCTGCTGCTACTGCTCCTGCTGCTGCTGCTGCTGCTCCTGCTGCTGCTGCTCCTGCTCCTGCTGCTGCTGCTGCTGCTGCTCCTGCTGCTGCTGCTCCTGCTGCTACTGCTCCTGCTGCTGCTGCTCCTGCTGCTGCTGCTGCTCCTGCTGCTACTGCTCCTGCTGCTGCTGCTCCTGCAGCTACTGCTCCTGCTGCTGCTGCTCCTGCTGCTGCTGCTGCTACTGCTCCTGCTGCTGCTGCTACTGCTCCTGCTGCTCAAGCTGCTGCTGCTCCTGCTCCTGCTGCTGCTGCTCCTGCTGCTGCTGCTCCTGCTGCTGCTGCTGCTGCTGCGGGGACTCGGAACACCAGTCAGAGCCAGTCGACGGTCGCGGTAGCATGGGCTCGTGTTTCCACCAGTGCAGCACATCTCATAGTTTCTTTTAATTAATTAATGTCTATTTACATAATGTATATTTTTGTATTTGTATTTGCAATCTAGTCATGGCCAATACAGCCTGTTCATAGCACTTGATTTTTTTTTGTTCAAATCTATTACACGATTAAAACGGATCTATAAAAACTGTGCGACCACATTTCTACATTAAACTCTGTAAAAAGTTACGTTGGTCGCAGTGCCATGCCCTTAATGTCTCATCTGCGGCCATTCTTGGTGCACATTAAAACTGAATTAGTAGCGCGCTTGTGTGACTTCATTGGCGCCGGTGCAACGATAGGTTAAAGAGCTTAAAATATGGGTAGGCCTACACAAGTTAACAGGTTGAAGTATCAGTTTTGATGTTAATATTTATACATCATACTGTTGAAATTGACAGTATTTTCTCTCGTTATTTCATAGCTTCAAAGAAGATGCATGTGCCCTGTGTTTACCAGTATCCAATTATGTTCGTTGGGTAAAAAAAACTAAATAAACAAAGTAAAAATAAATTTGATAACTCCCCCCCCCCCCCCACCAAAGTTTCTATAAATATCGCGATATATCGATATCGTGATTTCTTCTGGCCACAGTAACCGTGGTGTGAGAAATATAATATCTTGACAGCCCTATTATGTATATTGTATTGCATTTCTGTCAATAGATCCTCATTAATATGACACAGTGCAACTTTAAATGTCTACAAACACTCAAGTCTTTGTTAAGTTTAACTGCTCAAAAAGGGCATAAGTAAACCAACATCCTTTAAAAACATCTCTTCAATAATTAAAAAGTAATGTTAAATAAAATTGAACAATCAAAGCCTACTTGCAGTGGACATCATCGACCTCATCACCGACTGCAGCCATGTCCTCATCTCGTATATGAAACACCTGCAATTCTGCAACCACCTGCTAATGCACTTGCATTCGTAGCCTTGTTAACAAGTGGTGATATTGCTTCTTTCATAGCAGAAATAAACCACTGCAGAAAAAGTTAGGGGCCATGTAAAATGTAAGGAGTAATTGCATTTCTCATTACAAATGTATTGGAGTAAAGAGTATACTAAAATGTAGTCAAGTAGAGTAAACGTTTCTAATATATCTTTTATACTCAGTCAAACTGCAAAGTAACCAAAAATATACATAAGTGCAATATAATTACATTTACTCCAATACTTTACACCACTGCCTCAAAGTCATTCTTTTGCAACTCTGAAAAAGCACTACAAAGATTCCTAAATAGCACCAACAGGAATCATGAAGTTCTTTGACCTTAGCAAGTCTGGTCATTGTCTGCAGTGCTGAAAGTATTTGAGGATAAGCTACACTAGATGATCTCTGCCTTTATCTCACTCTGGCCTATCTTAATATCTACTTGACAACAGCATATGTCATCACTTCACTGCCACATGACAGTATTTGAAACCTGCGTCTCAGTGAATCAATACCTTCCTGACATCTCAAGGGTAAGGCAGCAATTCAAGGTCATGCTGAATGAAACTGCACCTTCACCTTTGTCCAAACTTACATGCCTGCTAACTTTTTTACTCACTAAAGTTTTTTTTATGTTCATCTGGCTCTCATTCACAGTAATACCAAGAGTTTTTACTTTATACTTGCATATATGAATGCATGAACTTAGCTGCTATCTTTGCGGTCTATCTTTTGTTTCCTATCTTTGTCCACATCTTTTTTCCATCGCACACTACACACATCTACAAAACAAATAGTCTGATTTAAATAAAACATTTTTTAGATGTTTTGTGCTTTCATTGGTTCACGCTGGTGAGGGGATTTATTCTCAATCTGTAGAGTGAGAGCTGCGTAAAGAAAATACTTTTATACGTTTTATAAGTGAATACATTTTTATTAGTATTAGTAATAGTTCATTGCATGACACAGCTGGTCATGTGATGCCAACATGGCGCTACCCATGAGGGGGCGACCCACTCCATCTAGCGAATCTACTTTACAACCCTTTATTCTAGTCGACTAATTAATATTCATATTATAATATTATATTTATTATTATTATATTAAAATGTATGATTGATATTCAAATAATATGTGTATTGCAATGAATTCAGTCAACATAAACGCACTAGAATACTACTATATTGATATTGAGCGTAATCCCTGATTTACTTTTGTTGCCGATGGCATGTGCTTCCTGATACGTCACTCACTGTTGAGTTATGAGTGTTTATGCATGGGATAGAAACAGTCAAGTGCTGCTGCTGATGGGCTGCTTCAGTCTTTATGCTGCCTACTGCTCTGCCAGCTGCACTTCACTCTCAGATGCTGCTGTTCACCATGAAACACGAATGAAGCGATGCAAACGTGCTTTTTACTTTTTTGAGCGCAGTAGAAGCAGGGAATAAAAACAACCTAAACCAAGTTACTGGTGCCGTCACACCAATAGTTAATATAGTTTTGAAGTGGGTAAGAGATCAGGCGTGAAAGTCTCTTCCCATTAGCAGCATGACCTCTCCTCCTCACAGTACAGCGACAGAGCCTTCATGGACTATTGGACTTGCAGAACTGGAGATGAACGAAACTCTGCACATGCGAAATGACAGTGTGCGTTTCGGCAGGAACCCCTCGGCGTCTGCGAAGCCGGCAGTGATCACTCAGCGCCAGGCATCTCACCTCCATCCCCGCATGTCCGTGTACAGCGCCACCCGTCCCGCACTCTCTAGGTCCTTCTTTCAAGGACGTGTATATAATTTCTTGGAGAGACCAACGGGATGGAAATGCTTTGTGTATCATTTTACAGTGTGAGTATTTTATTTCGATTGTTATAGAGAATTAAGATTAAGAAATAAATTGTTTTATTGTTGCAAGAGGCACTACATAATTAATTGATTGTAATTTATTGCATTTATTTTCAACATGAAATTCAATCATGTGTTTTTCTATGAAGGTTTTAAATATTAATGTACTGGTGTATTAAGTGAAAACTAAAGAAAGATAATAATACTGAAAACTTTTTTGACTTTTGAATGAATCTACTTAATTGTTATAAGTAAATATAAAATTACTTGAATTAATATACATATTTATTTATATTAATGTATATGATTTCTTAAGTCATCAAGGGATGTATATAATTAGTTCCCTTTATTTACATGGTTTTACATTTGTTTCAGTATTATGTACAGGAATGCCCATAGATAAAGGAGTGCATGCCTTAAGCCGGGTGCACACTGTACGATTTGTAATAGTCCTTTACGACTATTGCTTGTCAGAATGTATGAACATGATCCCCGCTGTAAGCTGTGTCACACTGTAGGATCTCAGTTGTCATTCATGTCAGACTGTACAGCAGTCAAGGCGTGTCAAAAAACAGAAGACACAAGAAGCACACAAGAAGACTTGTCCGGAGTTTTACATCATCAATCCGTGACGCTTTCGGTGACTGTGAGCTGCTGTGGGATAGAAATGGTGGCTAGCAAACAAAAACAATCTCTAGCGTTAATTTTGGAAAAAAAAGAAGACAATGTGTGTGGAGCAAGTGGTGGGTTGTTGTTGTCTCACTAATAGCTCCATCAGGTTCTGCACTTCTGTTGGTTTTTGATTTTAAGGTCATCGTAGGTGAAGCCACACTGCAGGACTGTGCATCAAATCCTCTGACACTGGCAGAATTTTGTCGGAGGTCAAATTTAATAGCAATCAATCGGCTGTCGGCAAACATGTCAAACTAGCGATCAAAGAAATCAGATTTTGAGGATCAGAGAAATCTTTTAGGATTCTCAACATTTGTCTCAGACGCCCACATTGTGGCCAAAATCGTAATGTGTGAACCCGGCTTTAGAAAGCAAAGTGCTTGTGGTCCTGAACTAATGAGATGACATCACACTGATGAGCTGATAAACACTCACACACAGACCTCAACACTTGGTACATGAAACACAGCAAGTCCCTGTACTTCAAACAGTAGAGCACGATGCTGGCAATGCTGAGATTATGGGTTCAATTCCCAGGATGAATGCATGAAGTGGCACAAAAGATGCACTTTAAATGCAATGTAAGTTGCTTTAAATAAGAAGACAACAAATGGCAAGTCAAACAATGCAACCATATTAATTAATCATGCCCTAGTGCATGATGTGAAGATGGCAAATGGATCTAAACCATTTATTTAAACTAAAAGAAATGCATTAATCTAACTATATGTACTGTACACTTTACTAAAAAAGTAAAAGACGAAAGTCCATTAAAAAGCAGCTTTGAGATGCATTAGTTGAGCTTCTGTAAACTGCTATAATTTTGTAATAGTAAGTAAATAAAAAGATGACTCAAAATCAAGTAAATCAATCTTTGACTGTTGTCTAGTATTACTTGATCTAAGAATCTTTATTACAGTGTAATGAATAAAAAGGATGCTTTGCAGCAGAATGTAGCTGTTGTGTAATTCTCAAAATGACTGAACTCATTGGACATTTCATGGTCTATATCTCTAGCAGGAGAGGAGGTGATAGCGGGCAGCTAAACTTGGCTGCAGAGGTGACTGTGTTCAGCAGGGGCCCTGTGGGTTTGGTAACCCTGTGACTCAGTGGTGTTGGGCAGAGATGCCAAGAGAACATGGGAATCTGAGTGTGAGGGTGTCAGATGCTGCATCGCTATACAAAAACTATAAACTTAATTTGACTGATACTTGCTTTAATGTGTTTGCAAGAATGATGAGCATAAGGCATAAGGTTGGAGGTTAGTCTGTAATTAACTGGTGGCTTGTCATATAGCACATGCGATTTATTCAAAGTGATTTACGGTGTACTAATATTGTGATGGTCCCTATGGAGCAAATTGAGGTTAATTGCTCGCTTAAGGGCACAACTGGACTCTCTGGGCTCGTCAGTGCATAATTTATCCCCACCTGTTGCCTTGCTAGTGTATAGGGCCTTGAGCACTAGTCGACCACTTGACCACACTGTTAGCTGCAGCAGGAAATTGAGGAGTCTCGCCTGAATATGGAAGCATTATGGAAGCGTGAGTGTAGGAGGCAGGGTATGTTAGCCAAGAATATGCACATGCTTATCACTTCTTCAAAGGCTGCAATGAAAGGCACTTATCGTCAAAGTGTGACCCTTGTTTGTGTACATGTGCCCATGCTGTTGGAAAAATGTTCAACATTTTGTATTTGTGCTTCATACATTTTTATTGTTATTGGCAGGCAGTGTATGGTAATGAAATGTCTCTCGCTGTCATGCAGTCTGTCTGTCTAGCTGTCTGTCTGCCTGTCCATCCGTCCATCTTTCTATCTGCCTGTCCATTCATCCATCCATCCATTCATCCATCCATCCATCCGTCTATCTGTCTGTCTGTCTACCTGTCCATTCATCCATCCAGACGTCTTTGTATCTGTCTGTCTGTCTGTCTGTCTGTCTGTCCATCTGTCCATCCATTCATCTTTTTGTCTGTCCATCCATCTGTCTGTCCATTCATCCATCCAGACGTCTTTGTATCTGTCTGTCTGTCTGTCTATCTTTCTGTCCCTCTGTCTGTCCATCCATTCATCCATCCATCGGTCTATCTGACTGTCTGTCTACCTGTTCATTCATCCATCCATCCATCCATCCATCCATCTTTCTATCTGTCTGTCCGTCCATCCATCCATCTTTCTATCTGTCTATCTGTCCATCTGTCTGTCTGTCCCTCTGTCCGTCCATCCATCCATCTTTCTGTCTGTCTTTCTGTCCCTCTGTCCGTCCATCCATCCATTCATCCATCCATCGGCCTATCTGACTGTCTGTCTACCTGTTCATTCATCCATCCATCTTTCTATCTGTCTGTTCGTCCGTGCATCTTTCTATCTGTCCATCTGTCTGTTTGTCTCTCTGTCTGTCTGTCCCTCTGTCTGTCCATCCATCCATCCAACTTTCTATCTGTCTGTCTGTATGTTCCTCCATCCATCTACCCATCTATTCATCTATCTTTTCTATTTCAATCTGTCAAACTTTAAGGCTTTTTAAACATTTTTAAATCGTTAAAACAGTCTTTATCAAGCCAAATTTGTCTGGACAAACTTTAATTTTGAATTACATGATGCAATGTTCATTTTAACTCAGCTTCCTTACACTCAAATTTGAATTGTAATTCTGCATCCTGTTTGCTACTTCAATTCAAATTATATTGGAACTGAATTGGAATTAAAAAGGCATTCTGAATTTGATTCTGAATGGTGCACAATGCTGATAAATGCTAGTTTGCTGACCACTACTACAGCTACATACCTGAGACACCAGTGAAGATGCAAATATTTAAAGGGATGCCAAATAACATTTTCAAAACTGCTGGTTAAATATACATTTCTGTGGTCTCTGCAGGTATGAATAGTTAAAATAGCCTCATGCAAATTTGATTCTGTTTAACTCCACTCCTCAAAATACTATTTATCATTGCCTTGATTATTTTCTGTTGATTTTACCTCTAATTGCTGTGAGCAACACAGTCATTTGCTGTTTTTATTATCCCTGACTAACCGCTGTGGATTGGCAGATCAATTATTTGTTGCATTGTATGGTAGCCTGTGGCATGTTTATTGACATGTAACTTCTCTCACAGACTGCTTGCAGCAGGTTCAAGGTCATTTAGCAGTAATGATTACATAATAAGATAGATATTTGTCAGGCAGCCATCGGTTATGTGTGCATGTTTACTTACATCTCTGGTCCCTCCCTCTGAATTTTTGATGACAGGCAACAGCTGGGCACTGTTTGTCTGGCAGCTGGGTTTCATACCTCTTGGTGTTTCATTTTTATTGTTAATGCAGTCAGACTGATGAATTATTGAGCTGATAGAGCAGTTGTGATGGGTTAAGCATCACTGCCAAAAACAAACACAGAGAAATAGCTGTTGCTGCGTATTAGCGATTAGCATTTCAGTTGAAGATTAAAACACATTTTTAATTACAAGATTAAATGTGTTCCTAATTAAATCAATAGATGACTTTCACACCTGATGTACCAAAAAATATGCTGTTGGAAATTATGATTTCTAAAACAAATCAACAAGCACATAAGAATAAAGCACATTAGAAAATGTACTATTTGCATAATGTCTGTGAACAAACTCTCTTTTCTCTCCAAAGGAACATTTTCTTTTGCCTCAGAAGTGATGTGTTTAATCTACAGTATTGTAGATTCTGCAGGGGGTTTGAAATCAATCTGCACACTTTCATGTTCTGATTTCTTAAAAAAAAAAAAAAAAGACTATTATAGTCTGTGAATCTGAGAAAAGATACATTTCCTAGACCGACATGCCATGCTGATTAATGAAGAAAGGATTACACTTTTCTCACTATTAACTAGTTGCTTATTAATATGCATATTACTAGGATATTGGCTGTGTATTAGTACTTATAAAGCACATATTAATGCCTTATTCTACATGACCATATTCTACAACCCTTAAGCCTACCCAATACCTAAAATTGGGTTTCCATGTTTTATTGGGACTTTCCATAAATGATTTTAGACTGTACAAACTGTATATTCTATCCCCTACCCCTAAACATACCCATCACAGAAAACTTTCTGCATTTTTACATTTTGAAATAAACATAATTTAGTATGTTTATTAATACATTTCCCTCATGGGGACTGCTTGCTGGTCCCAACAGTGTAGCTGATCTTTTACTATCCTTGTGGGGACATTTGGTCCTCACAATGTAATATAAACCTGTACACACACACACACACACGTCTGGTTTACTATTTTTGTGGGGACTCTCCATAGACGTAATGGTTTTTATTCTGAAACTGTATATTATATCCCCCCACATTAACCCTACCCATAAACCTACCCATCACAGAATTTTTTTTTATGTTGCAAAAAAACTCATTGTGTATGATTTATAAGCTTGTTTCCTCATGGGACCTCATTTTAGGTCCCCACGGAGACACAAGTCCCCATGAGTCAGTGTGCATTCAGGTTGAAGTCCCCACCGTGATAGAAAAACATGTACACACACACACTTTTATTATTTAAATGTTAAAATGACATATCTTCCTTTTCCTCCACAGATTCCTCATTGTGCTTTCTTGCCTGATCCTCAGTGTGCTATCCACCATTGATGAGTATCAAACACTGGCTAATAAAACACTATTCTGGGTGGTGAGTCTCACTGCTTTAGTCTTAAAGTGTGTTAAATATTTTTAAATGAATCTAAATTATTGTGTTGCTTATTAAGGTTTATAATACCTAGTGGACAATTTATTCATATATATATATCTGTTAGCTGACCAGTAAACAGGAAGCATAAGTAGCAAACAGGCATATTGCATGGGGACATGATATTGACAACTTTGACTGGACTTATGGCATTGAGGCTCTGGACCTTTGACACAAAAGTTAGCTATTGTTTTTGAAGATGATATATAATTTTATGTTCACATTTAACATAGCCTTGTGTAGCTCATTGTTTAGCTTGTTCTCTGTATTGTTCGCTGCCCTTTATCCAGCAGAGGGCAGCAGTTCATAATTTTTCCATTTGTTGCAGTGGCTTTACTTTTTTGTTTTGAAACCAGAACAACTTTGCCACCATATCCTCCTGAGAACCAGAGGGAAAAAACGTTTTTTGAATTTAGTATTGTTTGATGTCATTACACTGTTTAGAGCACAAGAAACAAACATGGGGGAGGGGTATTTTTGAAAAAACTTTGTATAAATATGATAACTATGTTATGAAAGATATAAAGGAATGAATTGATATACCATTTTACTTTATGCAGTATGTGGGTAAAATGGCCATAATGGGTAATCCCATTTAATACAATGTATCTCACTCTATCTAATTTACATATTGCATATGTTCTTGGGTCAACATGTAATAAAAAAGAAGTGTAATAATTGGCAACATTTTCATAATAATATTTCATATTTCATAGGAATATTGATATATAATTTATTTCCCTATTCACTTGTGTCTCCCAAAATGCTGATAAACATGCTTTAAATCCTGATGTGCTCTACAGTGGCCATGAAATCAATGCCCTGTTTTGTAACAGAAAGCCACATTTGATTAGAAACCCCCTAACATGAGATGCTGAAAAGCCATTAATGTGCTCTTTACAGGATATCCAGACTGAAAACTGTGACATGTATGTGTCAGGGAAATTCACTTTTATAATGTCCACTAGTGGACAAACATCTATTCCTGGGTCCCAGGAAGATATAATGTAGAAAATAGAAACACTCACATTTATGTTTATTCACATATAAATACATTTTATGGACTTTTTTCACACAATACACAATTTAACACAATATTAGCAGTAGTATATATATATTAGTGCTGGGCAATCGATTAATCGCATCCAAAATAAAAGTTTGTGTTTACATAATATATGTGTGTGTACTGTATAATTATTATGTATATATAAATACACATTCCTTCATGTATATATTTAAGAAATATTTGCATGTATACTGTATATATATTTATATAATTTATCTTATATATAAATATTTTTCTTAAATATATACATGCGTGTGTGTATTTATATATATACATAATAATTATACACAGTACACACACACATATATTATGTAAACACAAACTTTTATTTTGGATCTGATTAATTGCGATTAATCGATT
Source organism: Rhinogobio ventralis (assembly GCA_039654625.1). Lineage (NCBI taxonomy): Eukaryota > Metazoa > Chordata > Actinopteri > Cypriniformes > Gobionidae > Rhinogobio > Rhinogobio ventralis. The sequence continues at coordinate 22,097,835 of CM077193.1, read as the reverse complement.
GCCCAGCACAGTGTGTGTGTGTGTGTGTGTGTGTGTGTGTGTGTGTGTGTGTGTGTGTGTGTGTGTGTGTGTGTGTGTGTGTGTGTGTGAAAAACATCATTTAATCTGAATGAGGGATGAGAAGATTGTCAAGCTCCAAAAAACACATGAAACTATCTGTGTGCCCTATTCCAGGCCTTCTGAAGTAACATCTTTTAAGGATGAGTTGCTATTCACTGATAATCTAAATTTCTGCCATTCGAAACTGGCCAATCAACTCAAGGAGAAAGGGGAGGTGAAATTGCATACATAGCAGATTTAAATGTGTAAAAGTGAGTAAAATTTGGGAACTTGGGCAGTCCTTCTTACACTCCTCGCTTTAAGTACTACCACTGCCTAAATGAATTCATGGCCTGATAACCCTCTCGGCAAACAGACACTGCAAAGTCTATATCACACAAGCAGCTCAATTCACAGAAGATGAAGGTGTTCTGTTGTCTAGAATGGCAGCTTGAGCTGGCATTCTTAAATCATTCTGTTTACTTTTTTCAATAATCCATAGCAGTGTTTCTGCTAAGCATTCATTGCTTTAGGCCCTGTTAGCGCATCTGAGGCTTTGTTTTGATCAATATTCAGATCACAGTCTGTCGAGTAATTAATGTGCTCACCGAAGCGTTTTCTTCTGACAGAGGCTATGTTAAATATGAACATAATCAATACCATCCTCAAAAACAATAGCTAGCATTTGTGTCAAAGGTCCAGAGCCTCAATGCCATATGTGTAGATTAATCAATGTTCCCCATCCAATATGCCTGTTTGCAAGCTTATGCTGCATGTTTACAGGTCGAGGAACAGAGACAAAAGAGAATCAATTGTCCAAGGCTGGCAGAAAAAGAAGAAAGGGAGGGATAGAGATTATAACGTGGTGACTGCATGTCAGAGGTCAATCCGACCACCGGCTAATGGGATTAAATCTGTGCTTCATGTTCATTAGCTGATGCCTCGCATCACAAGTTAATTCCGCGGAGTCTAGGGTTTGATGCAGAAAAGGCCCTTTCGGATTAGCTATCCGGCTACGGCAGCCCTGAGCTTAACCAAGCTTACAACAGGTGTTGTCTATTGTGTGTTAAGGACAATCATCAAAAATCAAATAGGATACTTTTAGCATGGGTAGATACTACAGTCACTTGAGGGAGAAATATGTTCTCACAGGAAGTAGAACACTTGTTTTAAGGGTTGAAACCTTCCTTTAGACCCAATCACCGTGTCATCCCTACCCCCCTCATTCACACCCTATTTTAATGAGGCATGGCCCTCTACATTGCGTCTCACAGCTGTTGAGGCAAACAAAAGCAGACTTGCCCCTTTCTACAGCCTTTCATGGCAGTCAAACTACTCGCTAAGCCATGATCAAACATTATTTACAGCACATCGATGTTTATGGGTCAAAAACATATATGTGTCCATAATAAAGGAAAAAAATAAAAATAAAATAAAAATACACGTCCAGAGGACTACTAAGAACTACAATATATAGGTTCATAATTAATGTGTATAATGCATAATGTATAATTAATTCTAAAGTAAAAACTTTTGAAGCAGCTTTTATCCAAAACCTTACAGAAATGCTTACAATGACTTCAGTCATTACTAGGGAGTTATCATGCTTTTCACTTTAGAATACTGATCCAAATAATTAGTAATTCCTTTTGAAGGATTTGGTAATACTTGAGTCATTACTAGTGCGTTACCACAATCTTCACTTTAGAATTAATTATACATTATGCATTATTCACATTAATTATGAACCTGTATAGTAGTTCTTAGTCCTCTGGAAGGTATGAAAAAACAGTAGTTACTGATTAGCTAATAGACAACTCCTGACCCCTATTACTTAATTTGTTAATCAGAATTTATTGTTAGTTAATAGTAGTTATTAGAATGTTAATATTGCATTTCTCATTTGTTCTCGTGTAGTTATTCGTTAATGACGGAACAGTATTCTAAAGTGTTATGTAATTATTTTTATTTTTTTTTTAAAATGTTTGTTCATTGTAAAAAAAATTTAAAAGAAAGTTCAAATTGTGATATTTTAACCGATTTATTGATTTTGACAGTTTACAAGGGTCCTCTCTTTAATATAATTTTCTGTTGGTTGAACCACTTGACTTTGATTGAGCGGACAAAGGGTTTTTACATATAAATAAACAGTGGAACATTTTGTTTAAATAATCTATAAAATAAAAGATTATGCCAAACTACTAAATAATGTTGTCTTTTCAATTATTAGCTTTTTTACTTCATTATAAAATCAGGACCCCAAAATAAATATTAAAATAAATTTGAATTCAGAAAAAAACAAAAAAACACGCTCATCAATAAAGTCACTGAATGTACGCATTTCATTTTTAATGTTTTTTTGAGCAATCAACATATAGAAACCATAATTTAGGCTTCCCCCTTTCTACTGGTTTAGCAAAGGTAAGATATCATGGTTTAGATCCCCAAATTCTCTCTTTTTTACTTTGAGTAAGCGCTTATGTAAATTAAGCTAAAGCTTATCAGGCAAATCTTACTAAGTCCAGATTAATCATTAACTTAGATCAATTGTTCAACTCTTTTTCCAGTGTCAACCACTAAGAGGGTTGATATGCCCTGCTAATCTATATTAGCATGACATTGTTTCACTGTGAGCAGGGAGAGCTACTGCACATTAGCACCACTTACAGCCACACACATGCTGCTGACACTTATTAACTGAGCCTATTCTGTAAGGAAAAAAGACTATTGTGTGTGTCACACTTCTAGGGTGCAGTCGCAGCGTTTGATTGTTATCTGCGCAACAGTGGTAGGCGGCAGAAGTCGCACAGGACGTTACGCCACACACGGGTGCTGGAAGTCACACAGGACACTGTACTGACCCGACACCACACGCCTTGAGAAATTGTGATCTCACATGCTTCCCCTGAAGTGTCATAGCTGTCACCAAACTTCCTCCATATGCTAAGTGTGCTAACACATCATCAAGCTAAGTCTCTAGGTGTTGCAAGGACAGTAGTCCTGCCGTGAGGTGCTAACTCCTTCTCTAGGCAATTATCAGCTACAGATAGTGCCCTCCCCTAATTAGACAGAAGACAGATGTCTCTCTCTTTGTCAGTAAGAGCCTAGTGTTAACCAAGGCCCCCCATGAATGGCTAATAAAACTGAAAATGAACAAAAAGCCTCTATAATGATGAAATGTTTTCTATTTGAAACCACCATGAATGTGCACTGAGCGTTTATTGCTGTATTTTAACATTTTGCGGTACTGTTTTAACCCTGGGTCAAAAGAACTTTTAGGCTTTTTGTGATTCGAGCAGTTAATAGAAACTAAACATTATTCAGTGCATTTTAGCTTTCTAAAAGCATGTTTGTGACTATTTGCATGAAGAGATATCCACTGTTATGAGGGGAAATGACTTCCTAACCCCCTGGAGTTTTTAAATATTAATTTCTAACGCTTGTGGTGCTCGAGGTGTTAGGACAAATCACCTTTATCCCATTTGCACTGATAAGACCCTCCCCCAACACAGTAGCTAATGCCTTTCTATTGTGTGTGACAGGATGTAAAAAGCCTGAGATTTCAGATAAATCTGTGTATCTTTTCAAACAATTCATGCATTTTAATGCGTAACGTTTCAGTCAGAAGAGTTAAGTAGATCACCCAAAAATGAAAATTCTGTCATTATTTACTCACACTCATGACTCACTTGTACCCCAGCTGACAGGGAACATTCTAAGAACTTTAGCTAACATTATGGCATGGTTCTCTCAAAGTTAGGAGCTAATATTCTTCCTGTAATGTTAATAGAATGATTGGTCAACGTTATCTGGTCTTTAATAATGTTATCAAAATGTTAGACAAAAACTTTATTTATCTTTCATGAAAAGTCTTAGTTGGACAGTCATTTTTTTTAGAACACACAAAGCAGACGTTCCCATAATGTTGTCAAAATTTAAAAAATGGAATGTTCTCTTAACGTTTGCATAACCAAAAAAAAAGGTTTTAAAATATTTAAAAAACTGCATGTTTTGAATGTCCAGAGAACTTTCAGAAATAAAATGTTTATTACTTAATGTGAACATTAGCAAAATGCTCTGAACATATTTTTTGTTATCTGGAATGACTTTGAGTTCTTCTGTGGAACATAAAAAAAAGGTTTTTTTTTGGTCCACATTCTTTAAAATATTATCTTATGTGTTCTACAGAAGAAAGAAAGTATTTGGAACAACGTGATGACAGAATTTTTCACTATTTTTACTATCAACCCATTAGTTCCTTACAAATTCCCATTAAGTCTACACACTATCACTCCAATAATATATTTGCTTTGTGACTTTCTTTTCTAGAGTGTAAAGGGTTAGTTAATGTTATTATTTATTATCAGACTTCAAGTGTTTGCTTTGGCCAGAGCACACAAGGCTGGAGCAGAAGTAGTCACTCAATGCCAAATCACGTGCTTCATAGTAAGTCCATTTTTTAATATTTAATGTAATCTTATAAGATTGAGGACAAGGGTCAGCTGGCCCTTGCTGTTATTACAGTGAACCCTTCCTCTGCTCACCCATGGCGACCGCATTCCAGCTGCGTTCTGGATGGGATATCTGATTGCCATGGTAACTGAGAGAGGCCCTTGCATCTGGGGTCCTATTTCCTCTCACCCTATACCACCCCTCCCCAAAACTGATCCCATGGCCTCTGTCGCCCACTGGCCGTCCACCCAGACCTTTCATATGCCAGCTGGTCAGTGTGATCACAAGCCTAGATTTAATTAGATAGCACATAGAGGAACACAGGAGCTCGGAGAGAACAAAATGAGCCCTGCTAGAATATATATGTATATATATATATATACATATACATACATATACAGTCAAAGTCAAACCAAAAATTATTCAGACACCAGATATAATCTTTTATATTTTTTTACTAGTGGGTGCAGGACACTATAGTTCATTTATGTAAGTGAGGATAGCAAAATAAAGTAAACTGTGACAATATCAAGATGAATTTGTTCTGACACAGTTTAACTCTGAGTTCTTGTCATATTTTATTACCATTTTCTAAACTATAGCGAATAAACTGTGATAATGTGAGAAAAAGTTGAAGGTGTCTGAATACATTTTGGTTTGACTGTATATATATATACATATACATATATATATATATATATATTAGTATATTGTATCAAATGGTTAAGTACAGTGTCAGCAATGGGTTGAAATAAAAACAAAAAATAAAGGATCTAATTGCATGCAGTTCTTTAATAATTTTTTTTTTTAAAAACTCAAAATAGGCTAACACTTCTTCAAGAATACATGAAACAGAAGACAGAACAACCACTTTAACATAGATGAGATCTGACAAAGACTGAAACAAAAACAGGGCTATATATACACAGGAAACACTAGGGACTGAACAAGAAAATTAACAAGACACAGGTGAGGGCAAATCAAAAACCAGGGTAACAGAAAAGCATGAGCAAAGAAAACTGAGAACAGTGCAAAACTAACTTAGACTAAGTCCAAATGAAGCTAAGCTCAAACACAGACCAGACGTGATGCACAGTAAGAGCACATAATAATGTGTGACTATTCGATTTGAAATCATTGACACAAACGCATCATTTTGGCTAGGGGGAGTTTTTATTTGGATTTTTCGTATATTATTTGATTGCATAAATTGCGTATATATATTTAAAGGTAATTTATTATAGCTGATTATTGTATCTAAAATATTCCTAAAAATGTTAAATTGCATTTGACATTGTAAACAGTGAGTTTACATGCAGTCTACTTTCAGTCTAGTTACTTGCAGCCTGTCTCCTGTGCTGTGACCTCTGCTGGTTGGACTCACTTTTTTTCCACCCCTCATGTTCTGTCTGATCCCACAGGCTAGGGCTATGCATGTAATTTCATTTCATTTTTGGAGGCTCTTTAGACAGGCTCAGCAAGCGAACTGGCCGGCTCTGTGCCAGGAGCCGTCCCCAGGCATCTGACCAAGCTCCTTCTTAGTCTCTTCTCAGACCTGGATCCAGCTCTCCAGACTGCTTATGTGACAGAGGGCTTCACGGCCAGCCTCATAACTCATACATGTCTGGTTCTTCGCAGCTCTCAAAGGGCCTGTGCTCAGCAGACTCTCAGCCGTCTTTTGTTTTCTCTTCTTTAAGAAGGAGACAAGGGCAACTGCTGTTGTTGGCCATGGCCATGAACCACCCGTGTGTGTTTTCACACAACCCTGTGTCAGGTCTGCGAAGTCTTAATATGCATCTGTTACATGCATCCCATGTATATTAATATTGTGCTTTACGCATTCTGCATTCCAAATTAATCTTTTATGCCATGCAAACTACAAATAAGATGAATTCAATGGACTCTTTGTCCATAGAGCTGTCATTATATATCTCGGTCATGGGATTGCAGCATCAAGTTGCAATAGGTGCACAGCGAACAGTGGAGGATTTTGTTCTAGACATACCTCATAAATATTTTAAAAGGCAATATATTGCTCATGAGGAATATCTAGCCGAGGAGCTCCACAATGACAGCCATTCTCATTTTCCACACAATAAAGCTTTATTGTTAAAGCCATTCTCAAAGTAGACAGCTCATTGCTCAAATAAATTACTTCTCTATACTTACAGAGTTGTATTATAGCACAGAATTTTACATTATGTCTCAGACTAATCAATTAGCTCTTTATACTTACATTGATGTCTTCTAGTAAATCTCACATTATGTTTCAGTTAAATCATTTCTCATTGTCATGAGCACATAATATTACTATAATATGCATTTAGTGCTCTTTTGTATAAGCACAGTGTGTCTGTCTCTTTCATTCTGCAGGAATTAGTGCTGGTAGTGTTCTTCGGTGTGGAGTATGTGGTACGTCTGTGGTCAGCAGGATGCCGGAGTAAATATGTGGGAATTCTGGGCAGGCTTCGCTTTGCCCGAAAGCCCATCTCTGTTATTGGTGAGTGTGTGAATTAATTTTCAAAATGCCCTACTAAGCATTTTGATGTATTTTCTGGTGTATTCATAAAAGCACTGTTGTTTTAAACTTGATTTTGTTGTTGCTATCGACATGTGGCATGTTTTTCTTGTTCTAGACCTGATTGTGGTGGTGGCCTCCATTATTGTATTGGCAGTTGGCTCAAATGGTCAGGTATTTGCAACCTCTGCTGTCAGGTAAGGTTAATATTTTAATATGCAAGTCACTGAAGTCTCTTTGTCCCTTATGGTACAGGATTAATTAGGCTTAGATGTACAGTAACTCTCCTGAATTGTATTGAAGTCATGACGTGATGTTGTTTACAGAGGAGTCCGCTTCCTTCAGATCTTGCGAATGCTGCATGTGGATCGACAGGGAGGAACCTGGCGGCTGCTTGGATCAGTAGTCTTCCTACATCGACAGGTGAAGCATATGCCTTTTCATATTTCACAATGTGGAATGCGGAAGTAAAGTATTGCTTGACATTTTTATAGAGCTTACATTTTTTCAACAGGAAAAAAAACACGTCATTATAAAAATTATAGAGACATGCATGGCGGTCAGAAGAAAAAAGATAATACATTTACAGTTATCCTCTCGCAAAAGTGTTTACTTGTTTTTTTAATAGTTTAACATAGTGTTATAAATGTACTTTTTTTTTTCAAAATAATAAAAACCTATGCTAGATTGTCAATGTTAATTCTTTTGCAAATGCCTCATCTCAGTGTGTGAAAAGGATCCATTACATTGATTAATGGTCCATTATGACGCCGATGATTTTTAAGCTTGGGAAAATATAGATTTTCAGATTAATCTTCATTTGAACTGTCACAATATTGATTTGTAAAATCCTGTTTTACTCTATGCCTATTTTCAGTGGCTGCTTTAAAATGTATTTGTATAGAGTTCTGTTGCCTATGGCGTGTTGTTAAATTAATATTTATAAGTAACAAATTCAGCATCAATCTGAAATATATGTGATACATTAAAGACTGATAACGAAAACGCTGATAATGCTAAATAATGGCAAGAAACGTCTTTCTGTTGTTAAAAAAATAGGGCTTGGCGGTATATCGAGTTTGTACAATATATCTATATTTTTTCTAGAAATGATATGGAATGAGGCAATACCGTTTATATCGATATACAGTAGATTGATACGAGCGCATCTGAAAAATAGCGGAGTATGCAGAATGAGCTGATGCAGGGAAAGTGCATGATACAATTTGTCCTCAACATGACACATGCTTTATATTAAGGGCTTCAAAATAACTGGTAAGATATAGTTAACACGTATAGTTTAAAGCAGCTTGCCCTGTCCGATGATCTGAGAGATTTTACTTGTGCTGACAGACAGATCAGTACTTGCGGTGTTTAATGCGTTTGAAATGTGGTGATTTCCTCAGTGCATAACTTACATTTCACAGGTATATTCTCCATCTGTAAATGTTAGAAAGTCATGCAAATATGTCCATTTTGCTGTCAGGAGAGGGAAAGCCTTCTGCAAGTTAATCTCCGCTAAAATTCAGGCTTCCGTGAATAGTAACAGACGCCAAACAGACGGAGCACTATAGAATAGGAACGCAATAATGTGAAATAAAATTATTAAAATAAATAAAGATTTTTTTTTTTATCCAAATAGAAAAACGTAGAAAATACTGGGATATATACTGTGTACCGCCATTCAACCAAAAAAACAGATATATAATTTTTTGGCCATATCGCCCAGCCCTATTAAAAAACAAACATATGTTACACTTTATTTTAAGATGACATTGTTACAGTGTAATTATATAGCACTGAGTAATAATAATTAACAACATGTACTTACTAGGGTACAATAAGGGTTTGTTTGAGGGTTAGTTGCATGTAATTATGCAAAATATACAGTACTGTGCAAAAGTCTTAGGCACGTTGGTATTTTCACACGAAAATGTTTATAAGCCAGTTATTTATATCTTTTACTGTAGTGTGTCAGTAGGAAATATCAGTTTATATTTCCAAACATTCATTTTGCAATTAATTGTAATAATCCAGTAAGATTTTTTTTATGCACAAGAAGTCTGATAGCAGCCGGTCTGATCTGATCTCACCATCATCGAGTCTGTCTGTGATTACATGAAGAAACAGAAAAAAGACTAAATCCAGAAAAACTGAGGCAACGTCTCCAAGACACTTGAGGAAACCGTCCTGCAAAACTCCATAATTAGGTGTAGGAATAGATGCAGGTGACAAAAGCCGTTTTAAACGCAAAGGGTGGTCACCCCAAATATCGATTTGATTTAGTTAATAGAAGTTAATTCATAAATAAAAGCTATTTATGTTATTATTTTTGACAGCATTCTCACTTTAAAGCATTCTGACAAGTGCCTAAACTTTTCCCAGTACTGTAGTTTTGCAGGAAGGTTTCCTCAAGTGTCTGGGAGACGTTGCCTTAGTTTTTCTGGATTTAGTCTGTCTCAGTTTTTTCTGTTTCTTCATGTAATCACAGACTCGATGATGGTGAGATCAGACCGGCTGCTATCAGACTTCTCACTGGATTATTACAATGAATTGCTAAATGAATGTTTGGAAATGTAAACTGATATTTCCTACTGACACACTACAGTAAAAAATATAAATAACTGGCTTAAAAACATTTTTCGTGTGAAAATACCAATGTGCCTAAGACACACCTTTTGCACAGTACTGTATGTTATTACTATAGTAAGTACATGTAACATATGTAACAAGGACATTGTAAAATAAAGTGTTACCCAAACATAGGCTACTATTCTGATTTATAGACAAATGAGCCATTTGTAGTGAATCAAAACATACTAGTGAAGCACCATTCTAAAAATGCATGGCTCTTTTGAGCAAGTACTATTTTAATAAATATTTCAAAATGAATCTGCATAAAGAAGTACCCTATAAAATATACAGCATTAGCATTTAATAATGAGATGTGAATGTGTAAGCAAGATAACTGAAATAAACCCAAACAAATCTAATTGAATCAGGACATTTTTTTACCTAAAGCCTCAAAAAATATAACTGAAGAATCTTTATTTTTTAAGACTGCACTGTAATAAAAGTTAGTGTTTTCACGTTCTAGGAACTGATCACAACTCTATATATCGGATTCCTTGGGCTCATCTTCTCTTCCTACTTTGTGTATCTGGCAGAGAAGGATGCAGTGGATGATAGTGGTTTTACAGAGTTCAGCAGCTATGCGGATGCTCTATGGTGGGGTGTGGTAGGTAGATCCCCACCCATACCTTTCACTGACACAATGGCTATTGCATGGATAATTGAAGGCATACATCAAAGAATTGGATCAAGTTGAGTAATGGGTGTTGCATGTCAATGTCTTTTTCTGTACATATGCTCAGGTGACAGTAACCACTATCGGCTACGGAGACAAGGTCCCTCAGACCTGGATAGGGAAGACGATAGCATCATGTTTCTCTGTCTTTGCTATCTCCTTTTTTGCCCTCCCTGCTGTAAGTTACAGAGATTTAATAGCCATAGCAATTGTCCCTCGCACAGCAGGCAAGTGTATGAGAAGAATGATAGTATTTCCCCATAGGGAATCCTAGGCTCCGGTTTTGCTCTGAAGGTACAGCAGAAACAGAGACAAAAACACTTCAACAGGCAAATTCCTGCAGCTGCATGTCTGATACAGGTGTGCCTTACTGTTTCCTATAAATGTAATATTGCTTATTAGTTGTCAGCCATGAGGATAGTCAGACCTTCCAAAGTTAACCTGTGCTTTTATTCTCATGAGTAAGGCATCCTGGAGGTGTTTTGCCTTAGAGAACCCTGACTCTGCCACCTACAAGTTATTTGTGAAGAGGAACCTCAACCACTCAGGCTATAGCCCTAAATTAAAGGTAGGTAGGATACCTACCTACGTAAAGACAACAATTTACAAGCACTAATGTAGAAATTCATTTTATTTATTTATATTATCTTAACTTTTCTGGTCCCACTTTATATTAAGCGTCTTTAACTACTATGTACTAACATTTTAATTAATAATTTGATATAATGCACTTATTTTGTACATACATGTTTTTACATTGTACTTATATATTAAAAATGAACTGCATGTAATTACAGCTGAAATTAATTTCTGTAATTACATCTATAATTACACTGTTGACCTTTCCCTTACAATTATACAACCATACCACCACACCTGTCCCTAACCTTACCCGTATCCAAACTCAATAGCAGAAAAAGTGTTTTGCAATACAATATAAACAGAATAAGTACATTGTAAGTACAAGTACTTAGTAGTTAAGGACACCTAATATAAAATGGGACTATTTTTCTTTCTTTTATATTTCAAACTAAAAAACAACATTTCAATGTGGTTTCAAACTGTATTACCAGAAAAGAAGTAACGTTTTTGTCGAATTTTACTTCGGCCAGATGAAGATGAGGAGGAAAATTAAAAGCAATGACAAGGATAATGGGCCGAGTTCTCCCACCATTCCATCCATAACCTATGATTCCTTAGATGATGGAAGGGACGGCGGACAAGATTCAGTGTGCAGTATTCAACAATCAGGTATTACCAACATTAAATTAATATACTATGATGATAAGAAAAGGTTTTTTTCACCTTTCATGCTCTTGAAGCATCTCTCCTCTGATATCTTTTATTTCACCTCTACATTCTCACATTCAGAAAATTTGGTGAGCTCCAGTTAGTGTCTGTTGCTACATGTGTCTTGTCTGTACTCACTTGCTATCTACTATTTCCTATACCTGTCTGTTTTGATTGTTTTGGGGGTTTTTTCACAGACAAATGTATAATACTGACTCTTTAACCCTTAAACGTATACTTCGGGTTTTTAGTGACCCGGGACGTCATTCATTACCCTCCTCCTCATTCATTTTTTAAAGTTAGACATCAAAAGAATGGCTGTTTTCCCATTCATTTTTTGTAAAAATTGTATAGGGTCGCTGGTGACCCGAGGTGTGTAACAGTGTATATTTTTTTCTGCACAACAATAATTGAATGTTGGATGACTGAATAAGATACACAATGATGAAGTGATGTTTCACTTATAGTTACCGCAGGCAGAAAACAAAAGAATTATATTTAAAAAAAAAAAAGTTTTATATAATTGCGTGTTAGATATAGATCCGGGTCGCTAAATACCCGAACATGTAATAATGATTGGCCAAACATTCGCGTTTAAGGGTTATTAACTTGTTGTTGTTTTAAATATGCATGTCTATCACAGCATAATTTCTTAGCATGAAATAAAATGTACACACATTGTTCGATTTGAAATGTTTTGTGTGAAAGCATCAAGCTCGGTCTCTCTCCTTACAGAGCGGGTGCCATCCTGGAACTCTCTGTCCTCTTTCCAGTTCTCTACACCTCCAGGTGGGAAACAAAACTTGTTAAAACTGGAATAACGTCATAAGATGATGTTACACATTTTCCATTGGAAAGACAGGACTCTTTCAGTCTGAAATGATGTGTGTGTTTTGTGTCTTAAGTAAAAAAGTCGGGGATTTTCGAGGTGCCGTCTCGGCCCATGCTCCAGAGGAGCAGCAGCATCGCAGATGATATGGAGACTGAGCCGGAACGAGAGATTTCACTCGTTCCAGTCACTCATGTGTCTCAGTGAGTAAGAAAGTACAATTTTTAGCGCAATTTAAACCAAGTCTATCTGCCAACCCTAGACAGCAGACAGTCAATTATTTAAGTTTCAGTAAGTTTCCACTACTTATAATCTTTCAGAACTCTTCCAGATGGCATGCGATATCCAGTGGATGGGCAATTAATAAAGTGTTAGCTTGATGGAGTCAGAGTTAGCACACTCCTGCAGTTCACACTCACGATATCACTTCTGTAAATGCAAACAAGGTCTAATCATCCTGCTAATCTTTGCAGTCACTTGATTTTTCAGCTCAAATCTTTAAAACACTTTTAACACATATGCGCTATCTCTGCTGGAACAGATCTCAGCTTTCTGAGCCCACCCACCTCAAGTGAAAACATGGTTAGAAGAAGTGCATGGTGTATATTTCTGGGCCCCAAAGCATTCCCATGAAGAGTGGTTATGTTGCAGGCTGTGTTTTGCCTGAGAGGGGGTCATTATCAGAATCTCTTTGCCCCATTAGCTGGCCAGCATGTGGAACAGCGTGGAGCCTGTGTATACGGCAAACTATTTACTAGTGCAGGCAATGAGGCGACCCCGTCTCTGAATAATCTAATGAACCATGTCTCTGTTGGGGGTATACAGTCCATTAGATTATCCAGAGTGCCCCTTTCCATTTGTGATGGGATCCACCACTCTACAGCATCTAACCTCATTACACTCTAAATGATTTGAAAATACAAAGGTGTTCAGGTTTTTTCTCAAACTTTTATTTATTTTGAGAAACCACAAGAGGGCAGTGGAGGTGTTTTTGTAGACCAAACCCTTCTCCTGTCAGTGTAGCATTTGTCTTGGCGTACACTGGCAAAATCATACTAATGCTGCTTTAATGTGTATTATACAAGTGATGTAGGAAGACAAATGCAGAAAAAAAGTATGGTCCCACTTTACATTAGATGACTACTATGTACTTGCATTAAAAAAGTAATTGTCCTTACTGTGTTCATATTGTATTGCAAAACACTTGCTGCTATTGAGGTGGGATATGGATATGGGTAGAGACAGGACAGAGGCTGGTTAAGATGTAAGGGGAGGGTCAACAGTGTAATTATAGATGTAATTACAGAAATTTATTACAGCTGTTATTACATGCAGGTATTTTTAAATATAAGTACAATGTAAAAACAGGTATGTACACAATAAGTGCATTGCATCAAATGATGAATATAAAGGGGGACCAAAAGTATATTTTTAAACATGATCTGGGAGATTTCGTGGTCTAGGTTTGGTTTTCTTCTCACTTGCACTATTCATGTATGTTTATATTTACCTTGATGGAGCTGAAGTGATAATATTCGTCTTAGAATTGATACAAAGTTGCTTGTACAATGATATTAATGTAATCATCTGGAAAAATGTAGGTGTTTTCCCCCAAAGCAACTTAAAAGAGATTTCAAATTTTAATTAGGTAGGGCTAATATTTTTAGAGTCTTATGTATGATTTTTCTTTAAATCCTCATTCTTAGGAGACATATTGCATCTCCTCTACAAAGGAGCCTTGTCACTACAAGCTTTCATTTGATCTTTGAAGTTTAATGAGCTTTCATTCGCCTCACACTGAGATGCAATGGCAACAGCTGGCTTTTCTCTCCCTCTCTTTTCTCTCTCTCTCCCTCCCTCTCTCTCTTTCTTCTCCTGCTCAGTGTGGGTGTGAGTGCATGTTTATTTGTTTATGTCCAGCAGAGCAGGGTGGGGACTCCAAAAGTCCAGAACCATAACGCTGCCTTGTATCTCTTCTCCTCTCCGCTCATCTCTTCTCCTCTTATTCCTTCTCATCTCATCTCATCTCCGTTCTTCTCCTCTCCCTTAGGACGTTTGTCCTGCTCTGACCTTTGACCCAGGCTGTTAACTCAAGAGGTAGAAGAGGCACAAAAGCCTCCTCGTGCCTGCAGCTGAAACAGTTCGGCTGCATTGGGGGGTGGGGAAAGAACAATGCCACAGAAACATCTCTCTGACCGCTGCGCTCCTAACACACACACTGGAGGATATCAACACTACCTACACACATTTATCTGCTAAACCTTGATAAAGAACAGGGTTGTTTATGGCGCAGTGAGATGCTGTAAAATGTTGTCATTTCAAACCTCTTCAAGTGTCTTGAATCAAGCCATTTAGGAGAAAGAGTCACAGTCGTTATTTCATATCAAATACAAAGGCGTCTTTCGCAGCTGCCTGGATCAAAGAAAATAAACTCCCGTCCAGAGCGACACAGGTATAAAGATGAAATCAAAGCAAACGCAGGTGCGTCTGAAAGTGCCCATTTGTACTCGCACGTATCTGCTGTTGCAGTCTTGTAGGGCTGTGGTGTGAGGTTTACCAAAGGAGACCCGGGCTGAAAAGATTGATTTATTCTCAGTAAACAGAGAAGGACTTCTAGTGGCGGAGGCCAAGCCGGGCCGTCTACACTGGTGCAGAGACAAAGAGCCATTGTCTGCAGCTCTACACACGCCAACAATAGCCTGATTGACAAGCGGCCCTAGTCGTAATGGGCTTCTGGGCTAAAGAACGCAACAGTGACTTTTGTTAGAAACACTCTTGTCTTCCAGAGCAATAATTTTTTTATGTATGTATGCATTATATACATATTTTTCTAAGAGCTAAACATACTCCTATACTATCTATATTTGAGTTTCAAATTTACTCAATAGGTATTTTTGATTCAGCAAGTAAATATATGGAAATATTTCCCCAGTCCAAAACACATACAGACTCACGTTTGCCTGAGTAAATGTGTGTGATTTGGAGTGTGTGGCGGTGTGTGAGGCGTGCTGAATGGGACAGAAACATTGGCTCACTAATGCCTCTTCAGCGCGGCTTGCCAGCACAAGTTTCTTTATCTTGCCCGTCACGGCCCCTTTTCTTCCCCCCTTAACAGTAATTGTGTTTCGTTACAGTGTGTTAGAGCTAACGAGGGACATGGAGCGAGAGTCAGCCAAGCAGTGAAAGACAGACAGAAAGAGAGAGAGAGTTGCTCAGCAAGAAAGAGCACATCCCAGATGATTCTCTCATTTGCTGTCAGACCAAGTGCCCAGCAAGACTCTCTGTAGAAGTTTGTAACAGAACACTGCACACGGTGAACTTGACAACTATTCAGACAAATTCCTGTGAGCAGCAGTTGCCAGCAACAGAGCTTTTTTTTTTTACATTATAGATAGTTCACCCCCCACCCCCCTACCCCACTCACTATCATGTCATTCCAAACCATTCCAAACTAATTTTAAATAAAGGTTCCAATAGAGGGTTTTCACAGTGATGTCATAGAATAACTATTTTTGGTTCCCCAAAGAACCTTTCAGTGAAAAGTTCTTAAAAGAACCATTGTTTTTCTTAGTGGTGAAGAACATTTTAATAATCTGAAAAACCTTTTCCCACCTTTTGTGCAAGGTTTAATGGATGTTAAAGGTTCTTCAGGGAACCATAGATGCCATTAAAGAACCTTTATGTTTAAGAGTGTACTTTCTTTTGCTTAACACACACACAAAAAAACTGCCCATATAATGAAATTCAATGGGGTCCAGTGTTGTTTTCGACCCAACTGACTTTGATTGTATGCAAAAACAGTTGAAACATTCTTTAGAATATCTTCTATAATGTTCCACAAAAGAAAGAAAGTCCTAAAGTTTTGAAACAACATGAGGATCAGTAAATGATGACAGAATTTTTATTTTTGCATCAAGTATCCCTTAAAAATTGTTTTATCTACTGCTTAAAGCAGCATTTTAAAATTCAAAAATAAAACATTTGCTTCCTCAACAATACATTTGTTGTCTATGAGCACCAATATTTCCGTTTCACTTCGTGAAATTAATATCAATGTGCCATATCAGGTTTCTTAGGGCCCGGCTAAGTTAGTGACTTTGTTAGCTGGCAACATGATATGACAAAAGGCTCGGAGGCCCCTGGTGATGTATAAGGACTTGCGTTGAAATGAACGCTGTCAGTTTCTTTGCTGCTGTAATGTTTAGGATCATGTGAGGCCACAAGTTTGGGACATAAGCCATTTAGTCATGGTGTATAGCAGTGGAGGACTCAATGTCAGAGTGAATGCTGCATCCCTGTGTGTCACTCCTCATAAGGACATTTAATACTCTCCGTATTTGCCTGGCGCTTTGATGCTCGGGATGAAAGAGATCTTTGCTTGGCTGAAGCCAGAGGGACCCCTGCTGCGTGTGTGTACGAGCATCTTGCGCCCGCACGTCTTTGTGTGCACATATGTGTGTGTGTGTGATGGCTTCTGGCCAGCGGCCCAGACTCCGCCCGTGGCCTTTACCCCAGCGTACAATGTCCAGCCGCTGGTCAGCTATTATCTGTCATTACTGCCTCAGTGGCCTTTATCTCAGCTGACCACTTATTAAAATGTCATTAAGGTATTTGAGCTCAAGGGGGAAGATGGAGTTGATATTTGGCATAATGTCCTGTACAGCCCAGCCGAGCCCTCTAAACCTTGTGAATCTCAGATCGTGGCTAATCTGAGCGCTGTTCCCCTCCTCTTCCACAGAGCTATTCTTAGACACACAGGGCCCCCATGAGCCTTTTAGTGCCATAGTGCCACAATCCTGCAGCCTGTGGCGCAACACCGCCACACAAAGGTCTTCATCCTTTGACTCACTGAGATGAGTCACAAGAGTGCACATGGACTCAGTGGGGGACTTTGTGGTAATTGACATGTGTTTGTGATTCATCATATGATGTAACAAAACATTAGGGAGGTTTTGAGTATGCAGGCTGTTTCTTTCAGATGATTGAGTTATAAGTTATATCGTGCAGTAAAGTCTCTGAACTCAAAATTGCTGGTCCTACTATAATTAATTGCTGATTCTTTTTTTAAAATCAAATCAGTAAAAATTTGTATTATGTTTTTAAAGAAAGTCTCTTTTCCTCACAAACACTGCATTTATTTGGTCAAAAATACACTCAAAAAATGTTTAGCATTTTTTTTTAGAGATTTATGCAAAAAAATTCAGCTTTACCATCACAGGAATAAATTACATTTTAAAATATTTCATAATATTACTGTTTTACTTTACACGCAAGTGTTTTTAAGATTTATGCAATTTAATTAATAGTAAAATTCCATCAAATTGAATTGAATAATCCTTTTGTCGCTGTGTCCATTTCTTTTACTGTCTATGCGCAAGACATGCTGTGATGACATCACCATTTCACAAAATATACGGATTGGCTGTACACACGAAAACGCAAGGGTGTCGGTTTCAGATTTATCCACTCTGGAACCCGGTTTAAAAAAATACCGGTTTCAGGCTCCCAAAATGCTGGATCCGTCTGGACGAAACGCGTCTCCGTGTGGACGGGGCCTAAGCGCTCAAGAAACATTTATTACTATTATGAATTAAAAAAATCATATTGACCACAAACTTTAGAACAGTAGCGTATACACTCACCTAAAGGATTATTAGGAACACCATACTAATACTGTGTTTGACCCCCTTTCGCCTTCAGAACTGCCTTAATTCTACGTGGCATTGATTCAACAAGGTGCAAAGCAAAAGCAAGGTGAAAGCATTCTTTAGAAATGTTGGCCCATATTGATAGGATAGCATCTTGCAGTTGATGGAGATTTGTGGGATGCACATCCAGGGCACGAAGCTCCTGTTCCACCACATCCCAAAGATGCTCTATTGGGTTGAGATCTGGTGACTGTGGTGGCCATTTTAGTACAGTGAACTCATTGTCATGTTCAAGAAACCAATTTGAAATGATTGGAGCTTTGTGACATGGTGCATTATCCTGCTGGAAGTAGCCATCAGAGGATGGGTACATGGTGGTCATAAAGGGATGGACATGGTCAGAAACAATGCTCAGGTAGGCCGTGGCATTTAAACGATGCCCAATTGGCACTAAGGGGCCTAAAGTGTGCCAAGAAAACATCCCCCACACCATTACACCACCACCACCAGCCTGCACAGTGGTAACAAGGCATGATGGATCCATGTTCTCATTCTGTTAACGCCAAATTCTGACTCTACCATCTTAATGTCTCAACAGAAATCGAGAAATCAGACCAGGCAACATTTTTCCAGTCTTCAACTGTCCAATTTTGGTGAGCTTGTGCAAATCGTAGCCTCTTTTTCCTATTTGTAGTGGAGATGAGTGGTACCCGGTGGGGTCTTCTGCTGTTGTAGCCCATCCGCCTCAAGGTTGTGCGTGTTGTGGCTTCACAAATGCTTTGCTGCATACCTCGGTTGTAACGAGTGGTTATTTCAGTCAAAGTTGCTCTTCTATCAGCTTGAATCAGTCGGCCCATTCTCCTCTGACCTCTAGCATCAACAAGGCATTTTGGCCCACAGGACTGCCGCATACTGGATGTTTTTCCCTTTTCACACCATTCTTTGTAAACTCAAGAAATGGTTGTGCGTGAAAATCCCAGTAACTGAGCAGATTGTGAAATACTCAGACCGGCCCGTCTGGCACCAACAACCACGCTCAAAATTGCTTAAATCACCTTTCTTTCCCATTCTGACATTCAGTTTGGAGTTCAGGAGATTGTCTTGACCAGGACCACACCCCTAAATGCATTGAAGCAACTGCCATGTGATTGGTTGATTAGATAATTGCATTAATGAGAAACTGAACAGGTGTTCCTAATAATCCTTTAGGTGAGTGTACATAATGTAAGAAACTTTGGATAAATTAAATAAAATTTACAACCTGCAGTTTTTGACTCCTTTGAATTTAACGACTGAAGTTAAAATTCTGAAAACAAAATGGAAAAATAGATTACAATGGATTATTGAATGGATTATATCTCTTTATTGTCATCCTTCTGTAATTCTGCATGCTCTCTTTAGTCACACATCTGTCTGATTGAGTTTGGGCCATGTTGGTGTGAAAGAGAGAGAGAGTGTGTGTGTGTTTGAGGGTGCGCTTGTGTACATGGATGCTTTTAAGTGATAAGATTAGAGTGAAGCCCGGTGATTGTTATGTTTCCTGTTTATCTACATTTGATTACACTCAGATTAGCAGAGGCCCTTTAGAGGGAGGTCAAATAACAGGCCCCTTTTCCCACCTAAACACACAAACAATCTAGATAAAACCCCACTAAATGCCATATCACCCTTGCAGGTTCAGTTATTTTTAGGCTGCTTTAAATACAACCTAATTTAGTCAATAATATGTCCTCTCTGAAGCTTCTCCTTCCCCTCTGAATTATTGCTATCCTTCCCCAGAATCAAATCAGTGTAGCTCTAATCAATACAAAAGATGCTGCACATGTTGCCCTAAGGAGCTGTCGCTGACCTCGGATCAGGTGTTCTCTCAGCTACCCTCCACTAATGAGTCTTAGTAGATGAACAGAAGGGTTGATGTCATTGTCCAACATTGCATGTAGAGGCGAAGCTGAGATCACCTCCTCAGACCAAATGTTGTTGAACACACCCCGTTAAGAGTTAATTGGAGGTGGGGAGTTAGACCCTCTGGCCTGTAGTGTTGATGGTACTAATGGCATGTTTATTTCCTGTCCCATGATGCACTTCTTTGATCTTTATTTGGTGCAGTTATAATGGCTTTTGTCACAATTACGACATTACTTGCTATTTACATGGACAAGAACGCGAACGCAGACCTTGGCTTGTCTTTTGATCATTAATAATTTCACAAAATGGGTTGATTTGGGGTTTACAATAGATTGCATTTATGGTCTGTACATTAACATGTAGAATTTTTTTTAAAAATTTTTTATTTAATTTAAATTGTTACCCTCAACATCATTTAATTTATAAAAAACAATTGAAATACGTCCAGGCAGTGAAAGTCAGTAGGGTCCAGTTTAGTTTTGGACCTCATTAACTTTAATTGTCTGGACAAAAAAACTAATAATAATCTTCATATGTCCCACAGAAGAATTAAAAGTCCTACAGGTCATACAATGAGTACATTTATTTTAGTGAACTATCCTTTTAATACTTTTCTCACAGGAAGCGTTGATTATAATATTCTTCTTGTGGGATTATGTTAACACATTGTTTTGTAACAATCACTATGTCAGTACATTAAGTTACAAAATACAGCATTAATGCACAATGTTGATTAGACAAACTCGTCGGCATGTTCAAGTCATTGGTGGCCCTCCAGTGGATATGCATTTTCTTTTATCTGGCTGCTATTGTTTAGCAGACTCGGAAGAACGGAAGAGAGATTTGCAGTCTGCCTTTGGCAGAAAGAAGACCTCATATGATCGCCTCCTTTTCTCTTTCTCTCTCTATCTGTCTGTTTGTCTGTCTCTCTCCATCTTTTTCTTTATTTCTTTCTCTGTCCCAGTGGGAGTCTTTCTCCCTTTGCGTACGTCTCCACCAGTGTTCGCCATTAGCCAGGCTTTGTGCCAGCACTAGAGGCAGATGGTGACCCTGCTGAGGTCATGAGACCAGCGTTGCTATGCTGGTAACCATGACTGGAGAGAGGAAGTGGCACTGCCTCAGGGACAGATGGGGTGGTTCCCATGTTCTATCTCCTGTGTCCCCCACCTCTCTCTCTTTCTGTCGTCTTTCCATGCTCCATTGGAATGACAAACAGCCAGGGAAGTATGATTCCTGAACTATGTGCAGATTGCTGGCAGATTCCAGCTTGAGTTTATCCATTTGGATTCTATTGGAATTTGTTTTTGTATTACCTGTACGTTTGATCAGACTATTTTATGTCATCGTAATGAATTAGCTGCAAGGAACGTGAAATGTAATGCTATAGCCTGTTACTGATATGGGACTATTTGTCAAATTATTTGGTGGGTTAATGCTGCGCAATGTTACGTGTTTAAAACAATCGTACTAAAAGTAAATTTGAACAAACCCACAGTATTTGCAAGTAATGGCTAAATATTTTTTTGCAAAACATATTGTATTTAATTTCACTGCTATAGACTTGGTCACCAGACCAAGCATTACTGAAGTACAAACAAAGTGCAATATAACTGTATTTGTAATTTCATCAGCATAGTTCACACAAAATTATGTACAATTACGAACACTTGTTTTTCAAGTAAATCTACTTATGCATTATCAGCTGTCATGTCATATTTGTATCTTCATCTGTAACTTCATTCACATCTATTAAAATCATCTGTACATGACTATTACTTGTACAATAAATAATATACAGTATATTTGCTTACCTTTCTATGCTAAACACATGCGAGAGCAGAGTCTCTGTCAAGTTCAAGTTTGTCGCGAAGCTCTCTCCATCTCGAAAGCGCCACGCCGATATTGATCCTTGTTTTATCTAATCCGTTTGTCCCACTGCCTGCTTGCCTCAGTTGATGTACGTTTATGTTTTTTTTGGATTTTCTGTACTCACCAATGAATAAGCATGATCCATGATGATGCTAGATGCTGTATAATCACCACTTCCGCATTGTGTGTCCACGTGTGTTGCCATGGTTTCTACAAGCAGAATCCGAGGATAGTGCGGATATTACTTCATTGATAGGCGACAATGACAAGGGCCGAACCATTATTTAAAATGGGAATTTCTCTGGATTTACAAATCCTTGGGAACTTTTGGGATAATGTACACAACTGCATGAAATATATCACACTGTGCAAGTGGTTTTTGGATTTTATTACAAAAATCTTACATATTGTGCCTTTAAATGCAATATTTAAATATTTACATGCTTGAAATTAGTTCAAATTCAAATTGTTCCAATATTCATTTCTTTACAAACCTGATACTTTAATATACTTCATTTACTTTAAATCAATTTAAAAACTGATATTTTAATTTAATTTAATTCATTTATTTAAATCAATTTAATTGAATTAAAAAGCAGTTTTGATTTAACCATGGCTGGTTACAGCATAACCATTTTCCATTTTTGTTATAGGCCTACTAGTTTTGATTAGTTAAATTAATGATAGCTAAGAATATAAATGTTATGCATAGAAATAGATCATAAACTAAGTCATAATAATTATTAACTATTAATTAACTATGCAAAATAGCTTCAGTTTTTGTTATCTGGAAGTTTTCCATTACCACATTTCCTCCTCTTTTAATGCTAACTTAACAGACATTTGCATTGCTGTGCATATGATCATGCTTAAAGCTATGAAGGCCATTAACCACTGACAATATTACCCAGAGGGATGCTGGTTGAAGTCTAGAGTATGGCACCAAAGAGCAGTAAATTGGCATTTGCCTGGAGCACGGCATATGCCTTATCCCTCATTTCCCTGCAGCCCGCAGCCAGGGAGAAACCAGAAACTGTCAGCCAGCCATGTCCATTAAGTCAATGAGGCTTGATAGCCTGCAGCCAGTCTACAGCTAATGCATTTTAAAAGAACTTGTGTGAGTGTGCGCCGTCTTTTGTCAGAGTGACATGCAACAGACACGAGCCTTAGCATGCTAACATGATACAGGCACGTATCGCTTATAGACTGGCACGCGGGAGCCGACGTGCAAGGGAAAGTGTACTCCTCATACTTTGTCTTTCTTTGAGACAATGTTCCGTTCCCCTAGATAACCTTGGGTCTCCTGGGAGCCAGTACCCTTCCCCCCACCAAATCTCAGTGCTGTGGTTTTTGAAAGCTTTGAAAAGCAGAGAGAGCCTTGTATTTTCTCTTAGACACTGTGTCCTGGTCGTGACCCTTGTGCTCAATGGCCACTTGCAAAAAGTCCTATCCACATAAACAGCATCTGGAGTGGCTCAGGGCTGCACCTGAAGGCCTGGCGGAGACTGATAGGATTGTTTTGCAAATGATATTGAAAATGTGAAAGGTCAGTGATTGTGCTATGTTAGCGGTGGCATACAGCGGTCACATACAATGAAGTGTCAGATATCACATTTATGACCGTAGATAAAACATCTACATTAAAGATGTAGATCACAATTCGTGATGGGTACTTACACCCCAGTAATGGGTGTGTTAGGGGTGGACCTTACCCTAAACCTTACCCTACCATAACCTTAACCTGCTTGCTTTTTTCTAATAATAGTAAATTTTTGATTCACATCGTACAAATTTATACGAAATTGCCACCTTGTAACATACTCGCGTCTTCGAGTGAGATTAGGTTTAATATTGTACATTTCTTTGATAATCTTATAATAGTTCATCCAAAAAGGACATTTATTCACCCTCATGTCATTCCAAACCTGTATGACTTAATTCCTTCTGTAGAGGATATATTGACTTATTTCTTTTTTGATTTCATTGACATTTTTCTAATTATTTTTCTGTTGCATAGAACAAAAAAATAAAGTCATGCAGGATTGAATGATATGAGGGTGAGTTGATGACGGTTTTCATTTTTTGGTGAACTATCCCTTTTAAATAAAAATGTAATGTAAATGCAAAATGTTAAGTATCTTTCTTAATACTAATCACAACACATAAATACACAGGTTGCGGGATTCCCATCGAGCAGCCATTCGTGTGATCCAGAGATTGTACTACTTTGTGGCCCAAAAAAAGTTCCAGGTAAGATTTTTTTCTTTTTTGCAAGAACAACCCAAATTTAATCAAGTTTGCATAATGTTACCGTGCTAAAATGAGCAGAAATGCAGATTTTTCTTCTCTTGATTTTGGTGCAAGATCTATCTTTATAATCTATTATATTTGATTATAAAGAAACTTTTCCAATCATGTGCATTCATTGATCAATTTAAGTGCAAGTCATTGTAACAATAGTCGTCCACTGGAGGCAAGGTGAAGAACCCAAGTGCAGTCTTTTATTTAACTCAAATCTTAACATAAAACAAAGACATGGCAAAACAAACTTGGCTAAACTTGACTCAAAACATTCAACTATCATTAACACTCACCAACAGTGGATTACATACATTCAATATCAGACAAAGACACATGGCAAACATGAGGGTTTAAATACACCTTGACAAAGGACTAGACAAGACACACCTGTGAACAATGATTAAACCAATGAGAACATGACAAACCACAAGAGAAAGGAGCACATGGCAGGATCACATGACAGGCCCAGGAAGTGCATGACAAGACATGACAGTGAACATGGCAAACTTAAACACATGAACCATAACCAAAACACCCTGTGACAGTTCCCCCCTTTATGGGCGGCCCCAGATGCCCAAACAAAACCAGAGCCCCAACCAAAGTCTAGGGGGGCGGTCATGGGGGAGGGACGGCAGGCCAGGCCCGTGCAGAGGCACCGGACACAGACTCCGGCATAGCTTGGATGGGCCTGGGAGTGTGGGCGGACCTGGACTGTGAGGCGTGGGCCTTCCAGGCCTTCTCAGGGTATCCACTGCCCTCCCCCAAAATTTTCTTGGGCAGGATTATGGGGTCTGGGGCTGGAGCCACCTCAGGACGCTGGTCTGGGGCTGGAGCCACCTCAGGACGCTGGTCTGGGGCTGGAGCCACCTCAGGACGCTGGTCTGGGGCTGGAGCCACCTCAGGACGCTGGTCTGGGGCTGGAGGCACCTCAGGACGCTGGTCTGGGACATGACCCTGGGTGTGGACAGGAGACACGGCTTGGCTCTGGACATAGACAGAAAACATGGCTTGGCTCTGGACGTGGACAGAAAACGTGGCTTGGCTCTGGACAGGGACATGAGACGTGGCTTGGTTCTGGACGTGGACCGGACTCTCTGGGGTGGAAGGTACTGTGGGATGGCGGGGCTCCTCCTCCGCCAATCCCACAGTAAAAGAGGAGCCACTCAAACGAAGGGCATGGTCGATGTACTGGGCCAGGGAAAGATGATTTTTTTTCCCCAGGCAGCTGAGAGCAAATGGGCTCATTTAGCCCAAATCTAAAAATGTCCTTCAATGCCACATCGTTAAAATCTACCTGGCTGGAAAGGTCACAAAAGTCCTGGACGTAGTCCTCTATTGGCCGCTGGCCTTGGCGAAGGCGAAGGAGACGGACTGCTGGGTTCATTGTTGTTGGTCTGATATTCTGTAACAATAGTCATCCACTGGAGGCAAGGTGAAGAACCCAAATCTTTTATTTAACTCAAATCTTAACAACATAAAACAAAGACATGGCAAAACAAACTTGGCTTGACTTGACTTGATAAAACATAAACTTGGCTAAACTTCACTCAAAACATTCAACTATCATTAACACTCACCAACAGAGGATTACATAGATTCAATATCAGACAAAGACACATGGCAAACATGAGGGTTTAAATACACCTTGACTAGACAAAACCAATAAACCAATGAGAACATGACAAACCACAAGACAAAGGAGCACATGGCAGGATCACATGACAGGACCAGGAAGTGCATGACAAGACATGACAGTGAACATGGCAAACTTAAACACATGAACCATAACCAAAACACCCTGTGACAGTCATGAATAAGGTGTCTTTTAACACATATTAAAGGGGAGACCTCGTTCAGTCACAGCAGATGCTCTGCCTGAGTCCTCAAAAATACAAGCTAATGTCAGAGGATTACCTTAATAGCTGTCCTACACACTTTCTCCTCCTTTGTGCAATTGTGCGACACTTGATACTCGTTACTGCACTTTGTTTGTCTTCTCTCTTTATCCTCCCATCCTCTTGCCATCCATTCATTTGACCCTCTTGCCTCAGTCATCTCTCAATCCCCTTATTTTCTCCAAGTCCTTCTCCCCTCCTCTCACACACTCTTGTGACACAGAACACACACGTTGGAGTGTTTGTCAGATGCTGCTGGCTAGATTGGCTGTGTCTGATGTCATGACAACGTTTACCCTTCTTTGAACAGCTCTAGCTTCTCCTGAATTGGTAATTTGTGCCGGAGAAGTGTGAATGTTTGGTTATTTCACCGACGCTGATCAAATTGAGCTGAAGTTCTCTAGCAAACTGGAGCTTCACGCATTGATAGTCAGGAAGTTCAAATACATTTAAATAGCCATAAGCACCGTCACCTGTGCTCAATCTGCCCTGAAAGCAAAGATTTCACTTTTGATCACGGTGTACGTTTGGTTTCAGCAGATCTTAATCATTTTCCTCAGAGGTGACAATCAAGAGGAAATATTTCCCCTCTGGGCTCCTTTGATTTGGGGCTGGTTATATCAAGTCAAAAGAGTTCACTCTTATGATGAACTGATCCTTTCAGACTTTATTCATAAAGCTTCACTCACATACAGGGCCAACCAGTGGGATTGTGGGGCCCTAGGCAAGAACACATCAAGATTTTATCATATGAGTGTATGACGGAAAGTGTGCATTTAACATGATTGTTTTTTAATCTTTTTCGATTCATTGAATAATCCTGCACTGTGAACATTTCAGTATGAAAACAAACAATGCATTCTCTCGATTAATATGATTTCACAGGAACAACATGTGTATGAATGTACAATAACTCAATGTACAATAATAAATCTTAAAACCATAAAGTCCTTTTTTAAATAAAAACTGTCTATAAATAACTTTGTTATTTAAATCTTTTGTTGTAGTCTGTCAGTAGGAAATAAAACCATTTTTTTAAACCCATATTTTTTTGGACAAAATACTGACATGCCTAAGACTTTTGCACAATATGTGTATTAGTTTATATATACACACACACACACAAACACACACACTATCGTTCAAAATTTTGTTGTCATTACGTTTTTTCTTTTAATTAATTGTTTAATTCAGCAAGGATGCATTAATTTGATCAAAAGTGACAGTAAAGACCTATACATATTTTTATTTTACAAAATGTTTCCATAAAAAAATTAAGCAACTACTGTACTATAATAATAATACAAAAATTCTTGAGCAGCATATTAGATGATTTCTGAAGGATCATGTGACACTGAAGACTGGAGTAATGATGCTGAAAATACAGCTTTGACACAATATTACTGTTTTAATGTATTTTTTTATCAAATAAATGCAGCTTGGTAAACATAGAAGAGTTCTTTCTAAAACATAAATAAAAAACAGTATTTGTCCTGAAACTTTCAAACGGCAGTGTATATTTATTATATACATTATAATCATTATATTTATTTAAAAAACAGATCTAAGTAATAACTACATGCACAGACAAAAAAGCAGATACAGTGCGTGTGTGTTTTTGCAGCAAGCACGTAAGCCGTACGATGTGAGGGATGTCATTGAGCAGTATTCTCAGGGTCATCTCAACCTCATGGTGCGCATCAAGGAGCTACAGAGAAGGTGGGATGAACTCACTTTATCACCTAGCAGCAAAGCATGTATTGGGAAAAGTGTTTACTTTAACATGGATGACATTTTATAGGAATAATAGCAATATAAATGTCTGTTTCATGACCTTTGGGTAAATAAAGCAGAGGAGTTAAGAGTACATCCATCCCTGTCACTATTCCTCTCACTTTTCATCTGCCATTTCTGTACATGAACATTTCACGCTGCCACACGCTTGGCCATAACAGACTGGATCAGTCCTTAGGGAAGCTGTCCTTCTTCCAGACAAGTTCAGGTAAAGCTAACCTTCTTTACACTTTCTGCTCTCACATTCCTCAACCCCACACCATGTTTTGCTACAATTTGACCCCTTCGTTGTTCTTAATGTTGCTGTTTATTGTTGTGTTGTAGTCTTAGTGCACATTCGTGTTTATGGAGGGTTTTTATTGTTTTTCTTGGCACTATTCTTGTCTTCTGTAGAACGCATGAAAGACAAAGGCACAAACACTATTGGCTCCAGACTCAACAGGATGGAAGAGAAGGTAAGCACTTGAATACTTGTTCTATAGCCAGAGTAAGGTTTAGCTAAACTTAGAGAGAAGGACATTTATACCATTTTTTGTGTTGAAAACATGCTTACTTTATAATTATTGAGGGTTCCAGTATCTGAAGAAAACACCAAAAATTCACAATGCCTTAAAAAAGTCCAAAAAGTATTTGTAAGTAAACCACAATAGGCCAAAAGTTGTTAAAAACAGATTTTTTCTCTCTCACATTTGCTTGTTTGAATTCCAGTATCTGAAATATCTTTTCAGACAATATCACATGCTCTTGAATTTTAGCAATACGTGTAGAAACCAAGCACTTCCAGCAATTTAATCATTGATAAAACAATAACTAGTTTCAGGTCTTTAGTTTACGAGCAAATGCGCACAACACAGTTGTTTCAGCAAGTAAATTTACAGATAAAGATCTGTGAGCTTCATTCATCAAGCCTTAACCTGGAGGCAGAAGAAACCTCTCTCTTTCTCTGCCTTCAATAAAACATCACTTTTTGAAGACTTCTCAAACATTCTCCATGAGCGATGTGTGCTGATAAGGGTGTTAAGACTCTAAAAAGAACAGCTTTCTGGCTTCTGTGTGTGTGTGCAAAAGTGAGAGGTCACTTTGGGAGGCCAAGAGAATGACGGGGATTCAGGAGCACTCTGTCTACTCCTGTTCATTTACCACTCCAGCCATAAATCGTTTTACAAACAGCTCTCCTCCTTGACATGAACTCGTAACAGCATTCACATGATCTCTCTCTCATACTCACTTGCTCTCTTTCTCCCTCTCTGTCTCTCTTAGAAGTAGCAAATTGACTAATTTTATGAAATGCCAGAAAAAAAGCCTGTTTAACCTGTTTTAAATTCTTTACTCAGAAAGAATAGGAAAACATTTTAAGAAGAATTTGATCTTTTTTTCTGTTTTCATAGCTGACATCTTTTTTTGATCATGCTGCATTTTATTCATTTATATAAAAAGTGAAAATTAGTGGATTTAAGGATTGTTTTTGATCTCATTGACTTCTTCATCCTAGCCATATCTCTATGACAATGCTAGTGATTGATGCATTAAGTAGCCAAATTACATGTATTTCCCAGTAGGACACATCGTAAAGAACTGCTTGAAAATGTGTCATTAGTTGTAGAGGCTGTGGACAGGATACCCTGCCCCTTACAGTGTCATTCTTCTTCCCATAATTCTGTGGTAAACAGGAAGCAGGCTGTGTCTGGCATAAACTGGAACAAATAGCCTTAACTTTTTTGCAAACACCCATCTGAAGAAACTCTTTTCTGCATCACAGTCTTCTTCCTCCACTCTGATTCTCTTAACATTTAGGCCATCGCATTTTTAAATATTACATAAAGAGTTTTTATTTAATCATATACACTATTGTTAAAATGTTGCAGTCTATAAGATATTTTAATGTTCTGGAAATAAGTATTATTAAAACAGTATTATTGTGAAATATTATTATAATTTAAAATAACTGTTTTCTATTTTATTATATTTTAAAATTTAATTTTTAATTTTTAACTCCAGTCTTCCTCTATCGTGACTGAATGAACTGAAGTTTGACAGCAGCTGAACGAAGTCTTGCAAGGGTAAATAAAGATCTTGTTGTTTGAATATCGTTTTCTTTACCCAAGAAACATTATGTCACATCATAACCTCTAGCCTACACATAAATAGCCTGTGCATACAGTAAAATTTCATCTTTTATAAAATGAGATTTTGGCCTAAATGTATTTTACAACAGGAAAAACTGAGCGCCCATATAGCCACAACCAGTGTTGGGTGTAACTAGTTACTAAATAATTAGTTACTGTAATTTAATTACTTTTCCCTTGAAAAAGTAAAGTAAGGGATTACTCTTATTTTTTGTGTTATTTAATTACAGTTACTTCACATGTAATTGAACTACTGTGTATAGACTGTAGAACAATTATATATAATACAATAGTGGAATTAACATCAAAATGTAAAGTCTAACTTTAAAATGCATGTTTTTATCTATCCTTCTCATATTTGTAATACTTTGGTTAGTTAATAAGAGTAATTGATGTAGTTTTATATTATGCATTTGAATGAATTAAAAGAGCCGTTTCATGTCTATCCTTGAATCACTTGTCGAGGTTGATATGATTTAGAAAGTAATATAGTAATAAGTAATGAAATACTTTTTTGAGAGAGTAATTTGTACAGTAATCGAATTACACTATTGAAGATGTCATTAGTAACTAGTAATTATTACATTTTTTAGAGTAGGCCTAGCTTACCCAACACTGGCTACAACAAAGTTTGTAATTGTTGATGAAAACATAATGTAGCCTACATTATGTTTTCGTCAACAGTTACAAACTTTGTTTGTGATGCCGCCGTTTTAATGACGGACAAAATGCACATTTGCACCCATTCGCTGGTCAAAAACCCCATAACTGCATTTGAGTTTGACTTTTTTAAATGTTAATAATATATTGATGCGACATTTCATTTATTTTTACCATCGGAAAATCATAAATAAGCACAGGTGCGCCCGCACTGTTTCGTACTGGAACTTAAACAAAGCGACCGAGTGATCCTCATCACCTAGGTAAAATACATATTGATTTATGATTGCAGATGCATTTAATTTATTAACATTTAATCATATTATGGTTTAATGTTTAATTCATGTTTACGCTGTTGATATGCACGTATTCGCTAGTTAGCTTTTTTTAATTTTTTTATTTAGTATTCTATACTCTCCGCTTGTCTTTACATGTATAAACGTAGTAAAACATGGTTTTGTAATGGTACCATGTACCATGGTAATGGTAATGTTGTCATTGACATAGGCACCCTTTTTCACTGAAAGTCTGGTTGGGCCAGCCAAAATTACAGAAGACACCAGTTTATTCACATCAGCGATAGCGTAGTGGTAAAGTAGCCTACATGATTATTTGACACAAATCAACCCGATGGAGGTTCAAATCCGCCTTTTGCTGATAGGCTACTCCCTTTTCCCATCACATAGAAATTCGAAAATGCTTTTTTTCCAATAAAAAATAAAGAAAATATTCAAAAAGTGGAAATAAAGCATCCAACGTGTGTTTAATAATAAAGTGCTTATTATCGGTTAGGCATAGGTGAACAGACATGCAGTTGCCCTTGGGGTGCCCTTTTTCAGTTTCAGCACATGCCCCTCAAAAGGTCTGTGCATGGCCCTTATGGTAAGTACATGCAATATATGTAACAAGGACACTGTAAAATAAAGTGTTACCAAATAAAGTGAAACAAAACTAGTTCTATAGTTTGTAAGTAGAAACCAGTAAATGGTTTTTATAGTTTTTATAGTATTATGACAAACTTGTACGCTAGTGTGAGTAAATGCTGAAAGAATTTTCATTTTTTGTGTGAACTCTCCCTTTAAGTTTCAACTAAAAATCGTGTTTTTTCTCCGTGGTTAGTAGTGTGCATGTTTGCATTCATGTCTATATGAGGAGCGTCTGCATATGTTTACATGCCCGAGTCTCCTGCAGTACGCTGTATGTTTGTGCATGTGGCCATGTGTTTGTATGTGACTGTGGTGCCACTATCATTGTGTAAACTGTGGTCCAGCATGGAGACACTCGTCTGGTTATTTCTAATGGGGTGTAGACAGCCCTGGCTCCACACGTCACTTAGCTTTAACCCAGGGGAAAGAATCTGCATGACATGTGGCTCCCCAGCTGTAAAATGAAGAATTACAAGTATTTCTCTGACAGTTTTCTTTCTCTCAAACATGAATCCCTTTTAAATATATTTAAGAACAATTCCCACTGGTCTTGAAATGTGTAGCTTTAGGTACATAGACAGTTACATAAACAATACTGTAAAAAAGGTTAGAATAAAAGGTTAGAATATTAGACTACGATTTACAAGAAAATAATATTTTAGTCTTTCTACTTTAAAAGTTCACATTTAATTCAATGTTATTTGTCATCTATTTCTTTTGCTAGACTGTTTATACAGATGGAACCTTTTATCAGTTTCTTGTGTTTTACGGCTTGTATGGACACATTGTCTCTTGTTTGTGACATTATTTACACAGACGCTATGATGATGTTATTTTAGACAGTGTTTTGAAAGATGTGCTGAGGCCACACACTCGTTTCCCCACAGATCACACACATGGACAGGACACTTAACAGCATTGCAGAATCTCTCAACCTCATGTTGGCGAGGGAGAGACGGGGGGATCTGGCCAGAGGGAAGGAACAGCGTAGAAGCTTCCACCGACAATCAGCCACCCTCAGCCTGTCAGTGCTGGACAGACAGGACAGCCTGCCCAGCTCCGAGCAACTGTCCACACCAACTGTTCTTCATGAGGACAGCTGAGTCACTAAAAGACCAGTAAATCACAAAGTGCCTGATATTGGGTCAGTTTTGGCTAGAGTTGATGTAAGATACTGGGTCTGGCTCAGGTTTTATAGTCATCTTTTATAGTCAAATTTCTTATAACGCATCACATAAAGCAATATGCATACATATTTTTAGCATACCATCGTCTAAGTATGACTTTGGGGTTTTATTTTATATTGATTATCCAGTTTTCTTTTAAAAGAAGAGAGTTCCATACTTTTTTTGAGCGGTTTGCCCTCTTCTGCTCCACACTCTTAAAAAATAAAGGTTCCAAAAGGGGATTTTCACAGCGATGCCATAGTTGTTTTTCACAAAGAATCTTTCAATGAACAGTTATTAAAAAAAATATATATATATATATATATATTCTTAATATGAAGAACATTTTAATATTCTAAAGAGAATATTATCTATTTTCCTCTTTAACCCTTGTGCATCAATTAAAAAAAAGTTACTTTAAGGCCCATAGGACAAAAATGTCCATGTCAAAAAAACTTTCATAAAAATTTGAAGCTTTGGCTCACAGACTTAAGTTTAGTCTCATTTTAAAGAAGACCATTTCTTTAAGTTTATGAATATTTTATATTTTTTATATAAAATATATATCTAATAAAACATGTTGAACTCAAAAAATGCTAGACAATCAAATCTAAATAAGTTGTGTTTCAAATGTGAGGTTAATATCTCAAAAAAATAGCTTTCAGTATAAGATTTTGTTTGGACGGATTACCAAATTTTTCCCGTTATATGCCAGCAAAGTTCCACAGGTAAACACATTGGTTGGATTAGTGATTTGCAGTAGAGATTTTCTCTCTCAAATATTTATTATTACCCACATAGAAACCACACTCTGACATCCACACCCACACAATTAGCTGCATAATTTATTCAGTTGGCTCTATAATATGCAGAAGCAGAAAACAGGAATAAAGCGAGTATTTGCTTTATAGGCCAAATCTGAGAAAGTTTTGTCCTTAAGGTCCTGAGTGTAACTATTTTGTGTACCTAGTGTAAAATAGATTTATTAAAGGAAATGATGGTGAAATAGTACAATTCCAATAAAAATACACACTTGTGCCAAAATGTATGCAGTTGGCATTAAAAAAAACGAAAAAGACAAAAATGTCCATAAGGACGCACAAGAGTTAAAGGCCTTTTGTGAAATTGAAAGTTTCCATGAATGTTAAAGGCTCTTCATGGAACCATAAATGCCAATAAAGAACCTTTATTTTTAGGAGTGCAGATGTGAATATTATGATGTTATTTTGGAGTGTTATGAATTGCCGAATGTTTTTAAATGATTACTGTTGACAGGAACAAAATGTGTGCTGCTTGTGTTTATGAATCACTAATAAGCTTTTTGGAGGCACACAGATTTGTGAATACTGTTCAAATTCAGCTTTTCACTTAGTCTTCTCAATCAGGTTTTGTGTGTTCCTTCACTAATATGAATGTTCTGGGGGTTTTTTAAATTGTGAAATAAATACTGTATCCTAAAACAACACTACTGATTCAATTCTCCAGTAAAATCCATTACGGAATTTGGACAAACAAATTACTTATCAAAGTTCAACATCTACGACACTGATGATGATGTAAATTTAAAACGTTTTGTCTGTATTTGGCCTCCAAATAAGTTTTTTTTTGTACCAGTAAAATCCATTTTCACTGTCTCAAAAATCTGGTCCTAATAAACAATTTGTTTCTTCTTTCTCATGTTTGCAGTGCTTTAATTTCCACCATGTTTCCATGGGGTCAAACGTTTTGTCTATTCAAACACAAGTGTGTGGGCAGATTGGCTTCCCGCTCTTTTCCTTCACCATCAGGCCAGAATGGTGCTATTTATGCGGGTGTGGAGGCATTTATAGCCTTCAGGAGCAGTTGTTGTCTTTTTTTCTAAAAGTCTTTCGGTGACACTTTCAGAATTCCTTTAGAGCATCCCGACAGATCAATGACTTATGCAGCACACGACCATATGGGGAGCACCGTGACCTCTGATCTTATGACAATGCATTTGCTCTCAGGGGTGAGGGGCTTTGTTGCTATGGGGATGACTACATGCGCACCCTTTGACCTTATCCTGGGCAGGAACACGGCTGTCCACTCTGCCTTTGTTCGTGCACAGCTTCTCGTATGGGCCATTGTCACCTGTAATATGTGCAACAAATCAGACATTCCGTCACATACGTGTTCATGAAAGGCATGACAGTTTTATCTTTATTATCTTGCTACCGTAATGGAGGGTTTAGGATTATATATCAGAAAAGCTGAAGAAGCAAACCAGGATGTCAGCTTCCTCTTAACCATTTGTGCCAACTTAATCTTAATTTAATAAAACCATACGCCATATGCCGTATAAATTTCCACAAAAAATATCCCAAAAGGGCAGAGGAATAAGACACTTTAGAGTATACCTCTTCATGGCAGGACAACTATGTCAACAATGGAATGGACAACAGTATTGGCAGACACCACAGAGAGCAGGCCTGCTACAGAGGGGGTCTGGCCCATATGCCGCCAGATAAATGATAAGCCTTTGTTATTCGTTTAAAAGGACGTACTGCTGTCACTGTCTCTGGGACCGCTGAGCAAACTTTGGGACCAAATGCCATTAATTCAAGCTAGTGAACCCATAGAGGTGTATCCAGCCTTGAAGACACAGCTTGCCAGTGCCTCCGCTAGTTTTATGGGTTTTATTAGTGAAAGAGAAACAGCTCTGAAATGGAGAGGGCTACACACAGAGATGAATGGTTTGATGGTGTTGTTGCAAATTGCAGTTTGTGTCAAAAAGGGTAGCAATGTTTGGAAAGTGATGTCCTTGTTATATAGAAAGACAAATAAATGAACAGCAATTAAGAGGGGAACATGAATTGTTAAATATGACTCTCTTTTTTTCATTTTATTACTTTTAGTGTAGTTTTTGGATTAAAAAATCTAAAGAAATCATCATAGTCATAGCATTTACAGGCTATTAAAATTCTTTATTTTAAATTATTTGATCATAAATTTGTAGTTTACTTTTAAAAATAAAAGTTCTAAAAAGGGGTTCCCCAAAGAACCTGTGAACAGTGAAGCGTTCTTAAAAGAACCACTTTTCTGTTTGTTTGTTTGTTTGTAGAACATTTTAATAATCTAAAAAGAACCTTTTCCACTATAAAGAGCCTTTTGTGGAATGAAACGGTTTTTCACGGAACCATCGATGGCAACCTTTATTTTTAAGAGTGGGGCTACTAATGCCGTATTTTGTATCCAGACGCACAGTTGTTGTTTTTTTGCCAAATAAACTAGCATGATTTAAATAATGTTTTAGTCAGAATAAAATGATTCGAATTGAACTCTTAACTTCATTTAATGATGTACAGACTGCATGGGCTGAATGAATGCGTCTCTGTGGGATTTGCTGATAAAAGTCGAGGTCCCATGAGCCTGAGGTAATCCATCTGGTCAGGAAACGCAGCTGAGCTATAACGGAACATATTGGAAACCCTGTCAATCTGGACATAATGATTTTAGTGTAAAAGCTCAAATAATGAGGTCCAGTTAAACCCTGGGGGATTCCTCACATTACAAGTCACACAATTACATTTATTAAAATCCACATTTTTCATTAATAATTATGAAACACAGTTATGTGATATTCGGCCAACTTCATGATGTTTTAGCGGTGTGCCGTAAAGCTTTCTCTATCATATTTTAACACGCGAAAGAGAAAAATTCGTTCAGGTAGACTAATTAGAAGAATCTGATCACAATGCTCAGGCTATTCTTTTGCTTATACTTTTATACAAAACCTATGTGTCCCTATTAGGTAGTCTACACCGCCGGTAGCAACTGAGTATATAACAGGCTACCTCATTTGTAGGCCTATTTTGGCCTGCTTGTAAACAAACAAACAAACAAAAATAGTATAGGTTAATTGTTAATTATAATTATTGTTGTTGTTGTTAATTAAGTTTACATGCACAGTGCACATTTACATATTTGTTTTTAGTGTATTTTAGTGTTGCCGAACAATCTTTATGCAATTGTGTCCAAACATTATTCGTTTTCTTCATTTGAATGATGGCCAGTCGCTGGCATGACGGACTGGAGTATCTCTGTTTTCTTGCACACGACTAGATACGGACTAGAAACAAAAGCAAACAGGATTTGTGAGCACCGAGTGCTTCTATGAGAGCACAAAGCCTCATTTGCAGGTGAATGCGATGGCACTCGCTTCGCCTTACGCCTTTAGCTGCCTTTGTTCCATTTCGCCTTTTTTTTGGTGCCAGATGGTCATGGAAATGGGAAACTTCTTTAGAGAAAGGCTATATCTAGCGAAACACTGGCACTCTTCACCTATGCCAAACGTGAGGGACAGAAATCAAAGGGGAGAAAATAAATGTAAAATATCTGTAAAATTCGTTGATAAGAATTTTCCTGAAGGTTCATTTGATTTTTCTGACAAAATATGAGTTGTTAAAGGCCAGGTTTCCCGTTTTTCGTGTAAAATCCAAAGAAAAAACTCGAATAGGCTACTTTCTTCCAAGCTACGTTATCCAATTATCGGTCCTTTCCAGTCTATTATGATCAACGTTTAAAAGATTATTACTCTAAATACAAACAATATATTTCTTGCTACACTTTATTTTACAGTGTAATTGTTAGGCCTGCACATGTTACATGTAGTTACTGTAGTAATAACAGTAAAGTATGCATAATTACATGCAACTAACCCTAATCCTACCCTAACCCTATAGTACATGTAGTTAATTAATATTTTACACTATTACAATTAATAATAACACTGTAACAAGGACACCTTAAAATAAAGGGATACACTTTAATTACAGTGTAATTATATATTTGAGCACCGAGTAATAATATTTAACTGCATGTCTGTTTAGGGTTAGTTGTATTTATGCATCATTTATAATTATTACTACATGTAACTTAAACAAGGACACTAAAATTAAATGTTATTTTTTATTTTACACTTGATAGGTTATTGTTTGTATTCGTCATTTAAAATATAGCTAAGACACTGATGCAGTGATGAAATAGAGATATATAGACATGTGGAAAAAAAATGTTTTCGAAATGATACAAAAATCCAACAGGCTATTCCAGTTTTAACTATAAAAAAGTTTTAGCCTGCCCATTTTGCTCACAATTACATTTCGTTTTGGTCACTATTTTATCTATACCGCTTTTGTTCTCGTTTTTTTCCATTAGCTTTTCCCCTAACTCAATGACATTATAAAGATCTGGCGTGTGGTGGTATCTATAGTAAATGTTATTCACAGATAGTGTGTAGGTAGGGGGAGGGGAGGGGAGGCAGGTGGTTGGCGTGTAAATAGAAGGAGCCCATTTTGTTCGAGTCTTGGTAAGTGTTTCATTAGCGGGATAGCTGAGAGGGTGCTGAAAATGAAGGTCTTATGTGGACAAAGCGGGGTTCCAAGGGCACCTGCCTCCTTCATTATGGAAAGAAAATGGCATTTAAATCCTCCCTATAGCACGCAGCTGCCCGCATATCCCTCCCCACAAACACTGAGGGCGGAACAGCTGAGTCCCTCCTGTTTAGAGGCCAAACTCTCCTCTTTTTGTCACAGGCAAAATGTTGACGCCTCAAAAGTATAGGGCAAACATTTTTTTCCCCTGCCGTTTACCCACATCCCATGATTTTGAACACTATGTGACTTTCACAAGAACACACGTGAATACGACCAGGTTAGCAAAAATATAATTTAATTTACACTTTGATTCAAAGGTACAACGTGAGCTACAGAATATATTTTAACAAACACGGCTCAGAAACATTCTTTGTATGATGCTGCATACAAAACTTAAATAAAACAACTTAAAATATGGCCGAAATAATTAAAAACAATAGCAATAACTGTAAATAATAGAGTAACCAACTATTATGAACATAAATAAAATAAGTTAGTATATTTAAAAAAACAAAACAAAAACAAAGTATTGCTCTAGTCTATTTAGAGCAGTGTGGCCTAGCCCTCTACACAGTTGAAACAAAAGAAATATAAAATTGCACCGTTTAGACATTGTAACACTGCAACAAAGTCTCTGTTGGCGGAGCCATTATTGCTACATATGTTCAGAGAGAGAGAGATTCCCCTAAAAGTCTCGTCCCCTTGTTTTCTTTCATCCGCTCTGCAGATAAACACAGGTGGACCGCTGCATGGAGTGCAAACATCTGTAAAGCAAAGAAAGCGACAACATTAACATTTATTCCACAGAGAAACAGCAGCTTTACAGAGGGGACAGACATTTAAATGGAGGTGAATTAAACTGAATCACATACACGTTTAATGTAATTAGTAGGCTAATAATAATTGTTATAATCATAATACTAATGCAAAGATATAGACAGTTATATATGCACACAGAGTGGATGCGTACCATCTTATTGTTTTACGTGGCGTGACTTCAATGCTGGTGGATGAGCCGGCTGTGCTGCGTTCATCCTGCTTGGACTCCAGGATCCTTTTTCTTTTCGGGAAGAAGTCTGGAGGAAATCAATGTTACATGCCGTTAGACATGTTTCGCTGACGACCACATTAAAAATCGAGACACTTAAATTGTCCGTTATTTTTTTATATAGTGCATTTACCTGTAATTTGTGGCGTGCTGTTTCTGGGGGCCTCTGGGATGAGTGACCTCTTTCGTCTGTTTCTGAGGACTGAGGCGCGAGCTGGTTTTGAGTTGAGTGCACCAGAGAGGTTCTCCTGGTTAAGCTCGTTGGGTCGACTTGGGACGTCCGCGGAAACTTGAACCACCGGATTCCTGGAAATCCCGTGTAACCCACAGTCAACAGTGCTGGATGCATCTTCTGTAGCGGTAACAGACGCCGCGGCGCGAGCTCTCTTATTTTGCACTTTATCCTTGTAGAAAAATGGCATAGTGTCCTCTGAAATCGCCTCCCACTCGTAATCTCCAGGCAAAGGCGAGTTGGTCTCAAAGTTAAAATTCCACCGGCTCTGGTCTCGCTCGGAAATCTCCTGGAGTTTCCGTTTCATTTCGCAGTGCAGCTCCTCGTGATCTACGGGTCCGAAAAGGTTACGGCAGACCTTTGTGCGGGCGAGAAGAGGAAAGGTTCTCCGTGCAACATGACGCTCCAGATTGCTTGATACGTCCACGTTTGTCATGATGCCTAAAAGTCAATGCCGTGAGCTGACGCTTGTTTAGGTCTTGTTGTTTGTAGTCTGTTTATATCTGTGCCGGTGGTTAAAGGCCAGCGTTTGTACGAGCAAAGGCCTCCGATTGGCTAGACGGACACCACGCCCTGTGTAATAAACCCCCCACCAGTATCCGCCAAGTCACCCCCCCCCCCCCCCCCCCCAATTTAGAAAACCACAGTCTCAAAATTTTGGCCTATGCATAAAGACCATGATATAAGTGATTTATTTTTTCAGAAAAAAGAAGAAAAAAATATTACAATGTTAAAAACGGCGTAATTTCTACCAATGTGTAATTTGTATAGAATTATATAGCCTAGTACTTATAAATAAATAATATAATACACTATTTATAATAGGCATATACATTAACAATAATAAATAAAAGTATGCAACATAAATATTATAACAAACAATATAAAATTGTAATACTAATCGATAATAATAAATATTTGAATATTCTGAATATCTGGTCCCCCGGGGTTTCAATTGGTTTAGTTTTTCAACGGCTCTGGTCTGAGGTATTTGTTAGGCTATTATTATCTTCATCAACAATGTCCAGCTCAGTATGAACATTATTTACTTCAATGCTTTAATGGAAATGCTTCAGAGCGCCCAATGTTAAGCTGCGCTGGACTCTACACAGGCCTACTACATTTATTTCGACAAATATTTTAAATGGTGTGTTTTCCAATGCCACAGTTTCAAGGCTTAGAGTTAGTCTGTAATTTGTAAAATAAGCGCTTGCATGTTGAAATATAATACCGAAATCGAAATAACACAATGATACAGATATAAAGGAATCTAAATCCAGTCAAAACATTTCTCACAGACTAGCGCATTATCCCTGACGCCTCTGGGCGGTGTCAACCAATGGCGCAAAGCACAACCAACCAGGTGACTCGAGCCATGACGTCAGACGTAGCGCGAGCGAAGTCGTCACTGACTGACTAAACGAGCTTGGACTAACTAATACTATTATTTACTATTATACTTTTTATGTGATATTTTGTATTGTTCTGTACGGTTATGCCAATGTACACTCTTGTTCGTGTTTTCTGCAAAATCTGCTTAACAAAATTCAAGGACCCATCGGCAAAAAGGCCTAACTCGCAACGCCAACTACACCATCAACCCAAACAAAAACATGCTAATTAAGTGTTACATAAATCCTACATTATCCACAATGTTTGTGAAGTTCCCAAAGATACTGTCAACATAAAAACGATCGCTCCACATCCAACTCTTTCGCTCCGAGTGAACGTTTGTCTTCACTCTTATCGCAACCAAAGTATTGCATTTAGCTGTAACTTTAGGTCAATTTACTTAGTGATATATTTATTTCACATCTAATAACTTGCATATATGACTTTATAGATAACATTTTTTCTTAATTAATTAGATAAACCCGAATGTATAAAATATCGCTGCCTATCGTTAGTCAGCAAGATGGCAATTTTGTATGGGAAACTGATTTCAGACCAGCTTCCAAGGCATCTCCAAGGACTTTCTGCTACCGTATGCCTATATACCTCGTGAGACAGAATTGTAATGGTTCAAACCATAGACCGTAAAAAAATAAATAAACAAAACAGTTCAAACAGGCAGCCCGTTGTAGATTTGAACACATTTGTGACGACCTCGACAGTCTTCGTCATCTTACTGCTTAATTTCCCTTGTAGTTGCTGACACCTAGCGGTGGATTCGAGTAACTGCAGATGTTCTTCTAATGGAGCAGAACGTCAGACCACACTGTTTATGACTAAATTAATTTTCATGCGCAATGCAAGACAGAAGACACTACAAGCAAAGCCTTTTTTTGGGCTATTTCACTTTCATAACATGTCTTCTTTTAGACCAGTAAACAGAAAACATCCCAAAAATTAGGTTAAGTGTTTATTTTATTAGGCTACACGTTACCCAATTGCTTCTGTAGATTTCAATAACAATACACATCTAATAAAAACTGCAACTTTCTCTAAATAGACCTACTTTTTCTCACACTGAGCCAGAAATCTCCACTTCTATAGCACTAACACAGCATTTTCCAATTTTATTCCCATCTATATTCTGAGGGTTTTTACAGAGGGATTCGTTCAAGGTTATATCATGCCTGATTTATTTACCATTTTCCTTAAAAAAAAGAGCTTTTTTTCCCTGAATCCTGAAAAGTGTTAAGAAGCATTTTTTTTTAAACAAATTACCAACATTGTGTTAATCACCACGTTTCATTTTAGCAAGACCTCCAGGGCATTGCAAGCTGACAAACTGTAAAAAGTTACATAAGTTTCAAAGTCTAAAGCAAATATAGCAGGGTAAATAATAGTAAGCATAGAAATTAATCATTTTAAATATATTTTCCTTTTGGAATGTTTATGATTGAGATCAGGAGGAAGGCAGGTAAGTGGTTGTCTGGTTGAGCATGTGTAGCAGCGCTTGGTTAGGGAGTGGTTTTGTCATAATAAACCTCCTGATTCACTTCCTTGTGGCACTTCAGAGCTGCCCAAGCTTATAGTGGCCTAACATAAGCTCAGGGGATCCAAGAGCAAAGCCAACATCCAGATATGCTGGGACATCAGGATACTCCTCTGGTAAGTGAACTCTTTCAGCACAAAACCTGGCATCAGATTGCAGGACATTTCTGTGGAGTTGTTTATAAATTGCTTATAAAAAACATTTTCTGAAAAAGACATATATAGTAAAAAGATGTGAAGATGCAATTAACTGAATAGAATATATTTTCTTTAAGACAACCATTTTGATTGTTAAGTTTAGCATTTCAAATTATTATATACCTCCTCAGCCTTATATGTTTCTGAAATTTCAAGGTAATGGTTTCAATGGTTTTATTTTGTGAATTGATTGAATTCACTGATTTGACATTTTTTTCAAGTACATATACTGTAGAAAATATATTGCCTTAAAATCCATAAAGAGATAATGCGACGTTTTAGTAGAAAACATTAAATAATGATTGTTTACATCAAAGTGTCCCATTCATTTTATTGGCATTTTTAAGAAGATTTGTTTCCACATATTTCTATGTGTGAGTTTTAATGCAAATAATTGTGTTTGTGTGCTGTGTTGCCAATGGCTGTTTCCTCTCTCATACTCCCCATCCCTTCCCCTAGTCAAATCACGGGCAGCTCCTGCATCTCTCCACACAACCACACACATCAATCATGTTTGCATACAAGTCATTGGTACTTTTTAACAATCAACACCTGGCCACATCCTACCTCCAGGAATCAATTATTATTTAAGACATGTTTAGCATAATCTTTTCATTTATAGTTGTGACAGCTCTTACAGCTCTCAATGACTGCTGACTGACTGAGTAATTGCATGCTTACTGATCAAACCAGATCAAAATGTCTCTTGTTTAAAAACAATGAAATGAATGGCGACCATTATGAAATTGGAGGTTTCACACCAAGCAGGCAAGGTGGCATTTGAATAAAAACAAATTGATTGAAAAGACATTAATAAGATCTGATTACATCAATCACATGCTGTTAACCTCCTGAAATGTTTTTATAGCATTACAATTCATTTCCTGACTGCTTTTAATATGACTCCTTTGGTACAGTCACTGTGGACCAGGATGCAAAT
Source organism: Rhinogobio ventralis (assembly GCA_039654625.1). Classification (NCBI taxonomy): domain Eukaryota; kingdom Metazoa; phylum Chordata; class Actinopteri; order Cypriniformes; family Gobionidae; genus Rhinogobio; species Rhinogobio ventralis. Next base: position 22,054,359 of record CM077193.1, on the reverse strand, counting down.
AAGTCCAATTGGACAAATGCATAAAGAACATCTGTGGATGATCAATTTTGCCTGCTAGTAAACCATTTACAAAGGTGTTTTATTATGTTCATGCATATTTCCATATTCAAACACCATGACTTTCCAGTAAAGTCAGGTCAGTTTCCCAATTCATGTGTGGCTCAGCCTTTTCCAGGAGGGAGGGCATGTTTGCATGTGCCTAAAGAAAGAAAATGAAAATGTAAATGCTTCTGCTTTACATAAAGAACTAGCTGAAGTTCCTCACTGATCAGAACAGCAGCTCCTATGACTGCACCTGATTGGACTATAACAGATACATTTTAATTCTGTCTATAGGGCGTGTTAAGGCAGGGCAGAAGGTGTCTGCAATGTGGTGAACTGTTGATTGAGTCCCAAGAACACAGGTGAGACTGGTGGCATGACTTATCGCCAATAAATACTCAACACAGTTCAAAATGCTTGACCTTTTGTGTCACTGTTTGCAGTTCTCCACTAGTGGGATGTCGGTGTTACTCCCCACTTACTGAGTCCGTTATTCGTATTGGAGAGAAGGGCAATGAGAGATCTGATAAAGCCCACTGGACAGCCGGACGTTTGGGAGATATTGATTTTATCGGTGTCAGTCGGACCAAGGGCAAGGTATATAAGGAGAGATATTTACAAAATCATTTTGTTTCTACTCAAAATCTGTTCTTGATGGGTTCAAGCTTGTGCACATTATTCACAGACTTTATTTGTCAGTCCAGTTTGTCAGGGTAAACAGCTCCACAGATCCAGCCGAAATCTATCAGATTCTGATTAAGCAGTGGGGTCTGGCCCCTCCTCATCTGGTGGTGGCACTAATGGGAGGCGATGAAGTGGCCCAGCTGAAGCCCTGGCTGAGGGACACACTTAGGAAAGGCCTTGTGAAGGCGGCACAGAGCACAGGTGGATTATTTATTGTTTCATTAAAAACAAAAATCATAATCTCTTTTTGATTGTCACAGATCTCTGACCCTTGACCTACATAGGGGCGTGGATCCTCACCAGTGGTTTGCGTTTTGGCATTACCAAGAACCTAGGTCAGGCTGTAAGGGACCACTCTCTAGCGAGCACTTCCTCTAAGGTGCGAGTGGTGGCCATTGGAATTGCTCCCTGGAACATGATTCAGAACAGAGATCTGCTGCTGTCTGCAAAGGTGGGGACGGCATGCTCACATGAATTTATTCTTAGACAGGTCTTCTCAAAAGATAGGTTGATTGGGACACTTTCCCCCCAGTCATCTCAATGGCAGAAAGTGTCCCAATCAACCTAAATTACCCTTACGTTTTGATGTTTTCATTTATCTCCTATGATTTAGGTGTATGGAAAAAGCATGTGGACTTCCATTGTCCCAAAATTAATGGGTTTTTATATGAGCATTTGGTAAATGCCTGAAATAAGGTCTGTGGTTAACAGAAGCTCACGGTTTATTCTATGATCTAAAATACATCAGTAAAGTGAAAGTGACATGTGAAGGCCAAGTATGGCAACCCATACTCGGAATTTGTCCTCTGCATTTAACCCTTCCAAGTTAGTGAGCACACATTAGGAGCAGTGAGTAGTGAAGACACACACACTGAAACCATGGACACACACAACTGGAGCAGTTGGCAGCTATTTTTGCTGTGGTGCCCAGGGCACCTCAGTCATTTCCTGCCGGTATTGAGAATTGAACCCGCAACCTTCTGGTTACCAGTCTAACACTCTAACCCATAGGCCCCAACTGTCCCATACCCTACTTGTGAGGAGGTTGCTAAAAAGTGTCTAAATGGGACTTCACAGGTTGTCTGGAACATTAAACGTCATCATGCTGAACAGGAAAACTCATCTACTACTACAATTTTAACTCAAACTTTCCAACTTGTAAATTTTAAATTAAAATGAAAAGGATTGTCAGATCCTTATTGGCGGGGACATTGAAGTCACTCTGGTGTTTATTGCTTAACTTTAGCTTTTTAATTCTAGACATTGTATGTGCCCTTCAAAGTTGTGTTCAGTTGTGATATCTTGATTACCAAAATGTGGAAGAATCATACACTTATATTGGTCACAAGGCTTATTTTCTGCATTAATTCAAAAGCCAATGGAAAAATCCTTTTGGCTTTTTGCTGAGGAAATCAGGGTGATGCTATCTTTTGTGTTGGCCTACAACTCCTACTCTATAACTTAATTAATAATTTTAATGTTTACTTTTTACATAACTGTTTATACAAAAACATAGTTAAATTTTTCAAAATTGTTATTTTTGTTTAGCCTGATCATCCAGTAACATACCCATCTGAGGATCTTCCCCATGGTGCAGTGTACTCCTTGGACTGCAATCATTCCCATTTGATCCTGGTGGACGAGGACCCCCAGAGACCTGGAGCCACTGCTGAGATGAGAGTCAAGATGCTCAAACACATCTCTGAGCAGCGCACAGGATATGGGGGTGAGTTAAGACGCAGTTTGTTTTCAACCGTCTCTCTAAATTTTGCCAGTTTTTATCTTCTCATGCTCTGGGATACTTTCAAATGAGTTCATTGTTCTAACAGGCACAGGCAGTATAGAAATCCCCGTTTTGTGTCTTCTGGTTCATGGAGAGCCAAGGATATTACAGGTCACTCTTAACATTTTATTAATAAAACAGATCTATATATTATAAGTGTTTTATTATGGCATGTGGTTTTCCCAGGTTGGTAATATCCACTTTTATTCCCATTTTACAGAAAATGTACAAGAATATTCAGAATTCAATACCCTGGCTGATTTTAGCTGGCTCAGGAGGAGTCGCCGATATTTTAGTGACCCTGATGGACAGAGGATGCTGGGATGCTGATATGGTCCAAGAGCTGTTGATAAACACCTTCCCTAATGGCCTACACAGCACTGAAATCACTTCCTGGGTCAAACTGGTAATGGACAACTTTTGTTTTATGATAGTTAGATCATGTTTTAGATTATATATAACATATAGCTACTTTTTGTGTAAAGTCTCAGATTTTGTCTATTAGATCCAGAGAATATTGGACCACAGGCACCTGCTGACAGTGCATGACCCAGAGCAGGACTCCGAATTGGATACAGTAATTCTCAAAGCACTGGTTAAGGGTGAGTAACCATTATTTTATACTAACTATAGCAAACAACTTGAGGAACTTTATCTTTCTCTTACTTGAGTGCTTTTAGGAGTGATATATTTCTGTATAATGGTGTTGATGAATCAATAATTGTTCTTGTCTTTGTCTGGGCTCAGCGTGTAAGAGTCAGAGTCAGGAAGCGCAGGACTTCCTGGATGAGTTGAAACTGGCTGTGGCCTGGAATAGGGTGGACATAGCTAAGAGTGAGATCTTCAGTGGAGATGTGGCATGGAGTGTGAGAATTACACCTAAAATAAAATAATTTAGTGCATTTTTAAATGATCAATACTTTTTATTTTGGATTATTATACACAACATTTCTTTATTCTCCTGTAGCCGCAGGATCTGGAAGAGGTGATGATGGAGGCATTGATGAATGACAAACCTGACTTTGTGCGTCTGTTTGTTGATAACGGTGTGAACATAAACAAGTTCCTAACTTATGGCCGTCTTCAGGAGCTCTACTGCTCTGTGTCTGAGAAAAACCTCCTTCACACTCTGCTCCTGAAAAAGCATCAGGAGAGACAGGTTCATTTGGCGAGCAAACGGATGTCAGGAAACCCCAACACTGAACCAGGTGACCGCAGGCCTCGTTTCACCTTCCATGAAGTCTCTAAAGTCCTTAAAGACTTTCTTGATGACACCTGTAAGGGTTTCTACCAAAAACTTCCAGCGGTGAGTTGGCCTTTAACATGCACTTACACATAACACACCATGCTACCATCCTGCTATGTTATGTGTATCTGCTGCAGGAGAGGATGGGGAAAGGCCGTCTTTTCCACAGCCAGAAAAACCTTCCAGACATGGACCGGCGTTGTGAGCACCCTTGGAGAGACCTCTTCATTTGGGCTATTCTGCAGAATAGGCAGGAAATGGCAAACTACTTCTGGGCCATGGTGGGTCAATAAACCAATATGTGCAATAAACTCATTTTCATGAACTAAGTCCATTTACATGTTCACAATTTGTTCTTTAGACCTTATCAGAAGCTACTAACCCATAAGTCCCATTGATTAAGTCAAGTAGCACAATTGACCTCTGTAGGGTTTACAGATCAAACTTTATAAGGGTCAATAAACAAAGAGCAATTTGCATGAAATAAGTGCTGTAAAGCTGAGCATTAACACTAAATGAATTTACTGCTCACCTTTGCATTCCTGCAGTTAATGATTGTGCTTATTTCTACTTTATGTACAGTACTTATTCAATGCATTATTGTACATTGGTCTTTGTGTGTTTTAGGGCCCGGAGGCCGTGGCAGCTGCTCTGGTGGGCTGTAAGATCATGAAGGAAATGGCCCATCTGGCTACTGAAGCAGAGTCTGCTCGCAGTATGAAGAATGCCAAGTATGAGCAGTTTGCTATGGGTGAGAATCACACCACTACCAACCATAGTGATAACCCAACCATTTAAATATTCAAAGGGATAGTTCACCCAAAAATTATAATTCTGTCATCATTTACTCACTTCATGACGTTCCCAAGCGGTAACCTTCCATTCTCTCTTTTGAATCCAACACGGAAGTGACTTAAACTGCAATTCATCGACTAGCTGCTAGAGACCCCCATAGACCCCCCATGTTAAAAGTCCCAGCTTTACAACAGAAAAAATGTGTTTACAGCCTGGTACAAAACATCTGTTCAACGTTTTGGTCGCTAATTTTGCCCTTCAAGATTTTTTTTCATAACTCATCCGTTTAAATTATATTAAGCGTTAAAGTTCTGCATAATTAAGGGCCTGTTGTTTTGCATGCTGGGACCAGCATGAGATGAGAGAACAGCATGACTACTCTGGTCCACCAGTTAGACAAGCACTATATCAGCATAAACTGGACCAACATGGAATTCATGCTGGTTTATGCTGGATTTTTCAGCAGGTTTAATTGCACATTGAAAAACACTGTTAATTTAAGTAAATTACACAAAATGTTCTTTTCTGGGTGAGCTATTTCTTTAAGCCTATATTAAGTGTAACTACCAGAACGGTCAGTCCTGATACCTGCACTATTCTGACAGATCTGTTCAGTGAGTGTTATTCAAACAGTGAAGACAGAGCCTATTCCCTTCTGGTGAGGAAAACACGCTGTTGGAGCAAAGCCACTGTCCTGAATCTCGCCACTGTGGCAGATGCCAAATGCTTTTTTGCTCATGATGGTGTCCAGGTAACAGCTTATGTCTAATTCTTGCATTTTCATGCCAGCCATATCCCTATGATCAACTTTACCTGGATTGTCTTGCACAGGCCCTGCTGACCAAAGTCTGGTGGGGAGCCATGAGGACAGACAATGCCATCTCTAGACTTCTGCTCACATTCTTCTTCCCTCCCCTCATTTGGACCAGTCTCATCAAGTTCAAGTGAGGATATTTGCTGTTAATAATTCCATGTATGGCATTTAAACTGATTTTTTTGATTCATCGAGCATTATGAGCATATATGTGCACGTATGTGTCACAGTGCAATGGAACAAATGAGCAAAGGTGATGGGGAGCCGTTTGATGAGTTGGACAGTTTGGAAACAGAGCGAGCCTTGTTGCTCACAGATGAGGACCCAGTGTAAGTCTCTATTTCATACTGGAATAGATACAAACTACAGTGAAGCTTAAATATCCTTTTGAACTGTTTTCATCTTTTTTCCCTCAGTGCTGGTGAAGGTGCCGGTGACCCTGCAGTGCAGAGCTGCAGTGCAACCTTCATTCATGTTGTGCTGCGACGGTGGAATCGTTTCTGGAGTGCTCCAGTCACTGTGTTTACGGGAAATGTCATCATGTACTTTGCCTTCCTCATTCTGTTCAGTTACGTGCTCCTCCTGGACTTCCGGCCCCCACCACCGAATGGCCCATCTGCAGCTGAGATCATCCTCTACTTCTGGGTCTTTACCCTGGTGTTGGAGGAAATCCGACAAGTAGGACTAAATGTCTATTGTCTATGATTTGACATATGTGTGTGTGTTTTTTTTTTTGTGTGCTTGAGTGTATGTTTAAGCAGTCTTGTTGAAATGGCTTATAGAAGAGGTTGATTTATCCAAAATGATCAGAAACATAAGTCCAGTATTCTAATATTATGATTCTTCAGAATATGTAAAGCAGTGTTATAATTACTAAAGCTATTAAAATTGTAATTGTAATTTAAATAAAGCTAAAATAAAACATAAGTATCTGATAAAAACCGTAAACCAAATTTAGAAATAAAATAAGTTTAAGGTTAAAATAAGTTTATTTAAGTTTAACATTTCTGAAAATAAAACTGATATAAAAAGTAATTCCAAATAGAAATGGGCAATATGCATTTTTATGCAGAGCACGGTGGGCAATATGCATTTAAGTATATAAAAATAGTAGGACTAAGTCAGTCATTTGTATTTGCCACACTTCATGCTACCAGCTGGTGGCGCTATGTCTATAACAAAATTTTGGCATGTAGATGTCTTCAGGCCAGGGCACATTTCAAACGTGAAGTTTAAGGGCAGACTGGACATTGTATGCTTGATTTACAACAACTTCCTGTTTCCTGACGATAATAGCATGCTTTAGCACTCAGCTAAGTTTTGCTAGCATGTTTTAGAATGTTTCTAGCATTTTTAGTACTAAATTGCATATTTTAGTATGTTGCTAGTAGTGCATCACAGTGTTAAACACGTCACTTCCTGTTGCCAGTGGGTGGCACTATTACTATAACTGAATATTGCCATGTAGATGTCTTCAGGTCAGGGCTATTATCAAACATGTGAAGTTTGGGGCAGATCGGACATTGTATGCCTGAGTAACAACAACTTCCTCTTTCGTGGTGTTAATGATTAGCACTTCGCCAAGTGTTGCATGATTTAACGTGTTTCTAGCATGTTTGGTACTTCATGGCATATTTAAATGTGTTTCTGGGAGTAAATTAGAGCATGCCATTTCCTGTTGCTAGCAGGTGGCGCTATGACTAACTGAATATTGGCATATAGATGTCTTCAGGCCAGTACTCTTATCAAACATGTGAAGTTTGGGGCAGGTCAGACATTGTATGCCTGACTTACAACAGCTTCCTGTTTCATGGCGAAACATCAGACTTTGTCAGGCCGCCACAGACACGCCGTTAAAACGAAAACTCAAGATCTTCACAATTTAACATCACCAAGGCCTTAAGATTAGACTGACCAAACATGATGTTGTTCTGTTTAAATTTCAATGAGGAGTTAATCACAGTGTAAAAAATGACATTTTCTGTTGCCAGCAGGTGGCGCTATGACTGTAACTGAATATTGGCATGTAGATGTCTTCAGGTCAGGACTCTAATAAAACATGTGAAGTTTGGGGTAGATCGGACATTGTATGCCCGAGTTACAACAACTTCCTGTTTCATGGCAAAACATTGAATTTTGTCAGGCCGCCACAGACACGCCCTTCAGGGAAAACTCAAGATCTTCGCAATTTAATGTCGCAAAAGCCTTAGAGTGACCAAATATGATGTTGATCTGATTAAATCTCTAGGAGGAGTTTGTTAAAGTACAACGTCTGGAAAGTTTCATGAGTTTTCGAGCATGTTTAGGCCCTCAAAAATGCGATTTTATTTCGGAGAAGAAGAATAATAGACCAAGCAATTCCAATAGGGTCCTCACACCATTAGTGCTTGGGCCCTAATTATTAAAAATTACATAAAACAGGATATTCGAATAACAAAATTAATTTAACCTAAAGTTAAGGTAAGATGAAATATAAAAGCTAATTTAAAATATGAATAAATACTATAGTAGTAAGTAAATAATACTAAAATAACATTGATGTCAAGTCACAGGTGCTATGCACCACCAGAACAGTACAAGGGTTGGTAGATTTACTCTTACAGGGTTGTGCACCATTAAGATTTGAATAAGGAATGACTTATGAATTCTAAATTGATTAGAATTGAAGTAGTGAACAAGGTGCAGAACTGTAATTTCTGTGCTTTAAAGCTGCACTATGTAACATTTTTTCAGTAAAATATCCAAAAACCACTAGACCAGTGTTATATATTTTGCTCAGTTGAGTACTTACAACTATTTGTAAATCGTGAGAAAATTGCTATTTTAACCAAGGAACCGGGACGTGTGAGGGAGTCGCCTGTCAATTGCGTCATATCTGCGTTAACCTCGGTTTCCGGTTTTATTTAGCAGAAACGCTTTACTCTCACTGCAGTGTGCAACAAGTGTCATAGCAGCCGCCGAGCGAATGCACAGAGTAACGTCATAACATCATTATCAACACACTCAGATGTATCTAATATGATAAACAGAGCTGCGCTACCTCATACTCATGAACGGAAAAGCGGAAATGGCGCCGGCAAATGTGGCATAATAAAAGTCCCGCTGCTTGCAAGACGTGTGTTGCATTCATCTTATTTACAATCGCTCCTGCGGCCTTGCTCAGCTCCCACAACACTCGAGTCTGCTCTGCCTCATACTACAGTAACGTTAATAATCGCATCCATGAACATGATTTCTGCCCGAGTCTGATCCTGATTTTTTTCCACCAGCTGTGAAGTGAAGACCACATGTCCCAAGATTCTGCGCTCAAACTTGCCGTCATCAAACTACGCCTTTGTTTTGAATAGACAACCTCTAGCGGACGGAAAAGTTACATAGTGCACCTTTAAGTGTAGATTTTAATAATAATACATTTCATTGTCCAGTATAAATTAGCCATATGCATGTTATGTGCCAACAGTCTGAGCTTACGACTTCAAACACAAGAGAAAAATACATTACAAAAATACAGTATAGAATGCAATGCAACAGAGCACAACACATTCATCCTACAATACAGTACAATACAATATGCCATATATAATATAGTACAATACAGTGCAGGAAAATGCACACAGTATACAATAGACAATACAATACTAACACTGAAAACACGTACAGGGTGGAGTGTATAGGTTCATCCAAAATAACAGGTACAAATGCAGTTTGGCAGTAAAGTGGCCAGTTTGCCCAAGCAGCAGCTGAACAAACAGTGCTAACAAAAATGGGAGAAGGGTTAAGGAGTATATCCAATTCAGGGAAGTACTTTATAAGAGTTGTGGCACAGGGGAATATACTGTTTTTGTTCTTATTTTGATGGATCTAAAACAATCATTTGACGGCAGAGATTCAAAAAGATGTGGTGACCAGGATGTAAACACTCACTGATAATCTTACCCACCCATTTTCCAGACTCTTACTCATTGTCTGAGTCCTGGAGGAAAGGTAAATGACAGCCAATGATTGATTTGTGGGTGCCTAAATATAGGTACAGGTGCCTGATACTAAATGGATTATGGATGAGGAGAGGACAGATTCAATGACAGGTGCAGAATTGGTTCTGGGACTAAATCAGGACTAAACGCTGAGCATTTCAATCAGTAAATACTTTGCTGAGACCTTTTCTTCATCTGTGAGACCCTTTCAATGTTATATTGGTCTTAAAGGAGGATGTAAAGGGGAGACATTAGTTGATGGACCTCCTGAAGTCAACAACCCTTGTTTTCCCTGTTTGTAGTACAACACAGTACAGTTGTATTGTGCAAAGCTACTATTCAATGTATGATTTTTAACACTCTCTGATGCACAGAGTTTCTTCACGGATGAGGACATGAGTATTCTGAAGAAGATGAAGCTATATTTGGAGGATAACTGGAACAAATGTGACATGGTGGCCATCTGTCTATTCGTGGTGGGATTGTCATGCAGGTATTTTGATCAAATAGTGCTGTTTCATGAGCAGCGTTAAGAGTAGCATTGCGCTTAATTTGAATTCTTTTTGTCTTAAGGATGGCCACAAGCACCTATGATGCTGGCCGAACTGTTCTTGCTTTGGATTTCATGGTTTTCACCTTAAGACTCATTCACATTTTTGCTATTCATAAGCAGCTTGGGCCCAAAATCATCATTGTGGAGCGAATGGTAAAATGATGATTGTCTGATTTAAAATGAAAATTTATAGACTGAAGAAACATCTGTGTAACCCCTATGTATTTTTTAATGATTTTACAGATCAAGGACGTGTTCTTCTTCCTCTTCTTCCTGACCGTGTGGCTGATAGCGTATGGAGTGACGACACAGGCTCTTCTGCACCCCAACGACCCACGCATCGATTGGGTCTTCCGCAGGGCACTGTACCGCCCGTATCTCCATATATTTGGACAGATTCCCCTGGAGGAAATAGATGGTACACTATATATTCTTTATATATTCTTGCTTTGAGCACATTGTAGCTCACTGGCTGTATTAATGAAGATTTTTTTGTTTTAGTTTTGAGCTGTTATTTTAGTATTATTTACTATTATAGAATTTATAATATTTTGAATTAGCTTTTATATTTTTTTATATTTTAATTTAAATTTTAGTTTAAATTGTAGTAATTGTTTATGTGCTTTTGTTATTTTTTTTAATATATTTATTACGTTTAAGTTTTAGTAATTTTAGTAATTATTGCAGTTAGTTGTAAGTGCATTTTTTAAGTCTGATTTTTTTTTTTACATTTAATATTTATTTTTAATTTTTTATATTTTATATCACAGTTTTTGTATTTAATAGTTTTAGTTAACAATATCAACATTGGTTTGAAGTAAATACCAGTAACCAAATGTACTAGATATAAATTCAACAGTGTTTAATACTTAATGGTTAATTTCATGCTCAGTCTGTCAAGTCACACACTTTGTTCTTTCGTCTAAATGAATTTGTAGTTATTAGACTTGACCTCTAGGTTGCACTATTGCAGTTTATTTTTGACTATATTTCTCCATGTATCTTCACAGCGGCAAAGATGTCAGATGATAACTGCACTACTGATGTGCAGGAGATCATCTTAGGCACTCTGCCACCCTGTCCAAACTTATACGCCAACTGGCTGGTCATTCTGCTGCTCGTCATCTATTTGCTGGTCACAAATGTGTTGCTGCTCAACCTTCTAATTGCCATGTTCAGGTCAGAGTCCAGCTAATACAAAATTGGGAGATTACATTTACTTCATTGTGAAAAAGTAAAGTACAATTTAAAAAAATATTTGCATTAACACTTTCAATGGTCCACTATAGACATTCTGATTACTATAAATAACTTTGCAACTACATGTCAACTAAGATGCAAAACATCACACATCTCTTGCAAAACCAAACACTATCAAAACTATTTTAAATCTTCTAGAATGGTGTCTTTGCATAGTAACTCCACACACAAACAAGTAATTAGCCAAATACACGCCAAACCACACGGATGTGAAAAATGTAAAATACTACACTATTGTGTCTTTTGCTTGTTCAGTGTGCGGTGAAGTGTACAGGAATTTGTCATACTTACACTTACATGTACACACTATATATACAGTATGTATACAATTGATAAACTTTACAGTTATTGAATTAACTTGAACTTACTTGAGCTGAATGATAGTGTTGTAGTCAAGACCACCTAATCCGAGACCGAGTCGAGACCAAGACCAATGTGTGTTGAGACCAAGACAAGACCAAGACGAAGGCAAGGCGAGACCTATTCAAGACCAAGACCAGACCAGCACTCCTTAAATTTATAAAGATCCACATTACTGCCTGAGAAATTACTTATTTTTTTATCAATAAACATAATTAGAATAACATACGATATATAGAGCTGTTATACCAATCAAATAAAATCATTAACAACAAAATTCATCTTTGCACTGGTGGTGGTACAGAAGATGCATCTGAATTGGTAAACTACAAATGTATAAATAATGTTGAGAATAATGTTTAAATTTTTTTTGTAGTTTGCAGTCATGCTCAAATTTGTGAAAACGGCTCTCTTGCTCTTGTGATATTGCTTAATTATATCACGTTATTATATAAAAATCCAGATCTCATACAAATACTTTTTTGCAACAATATCTTGAATATTGTGAGCAATTGTATTAATTTTGGTGTCATTTTTGACACAATCCCTCATTTCTGAACCGGCACAATAAATAAATCAAAGTAGAAATAAGTTATTGATTGCATCTGAAGCAGTACGTTTTACATCCAATCACATTAATGATGTTAATAATTAAATCAGACAATACACCGGCAATTTAGTAATATCCCTGGAGTTGTGGTCTTGACCGGTCTTGAAACAAAATCCAGAGTCCTCTAAGTCTGAGACCGAGACAAGACCAAGACCGTCAAAAAATGGTCTTAAGACTGGTCTTAAGACCAAGACCAGTCTTGAGTACTACAACACTACTGAATGATGACACTATTGGCTTGGTAGAGCTGCTTTACAGCATAATATGAATTTGGTACTATTGTGAAACCGCTTTCAAACAATCTGTATTGTGTAAAGTGCAACAGAAATAGAGGTGACTTGACTTGTATGCATATTCTGTATATATTTACAAAAAAAACTAATGCATGGATCAAAAATGTATTTGTTTCTCACAACATTGAGTTTTGATTTCTAATTGATCAAATGATGTATAATTACACTATAAACAAAAATGCAAGAGGGTACAAATAATTTCTTTCTGAAAACATTGAGTTTTGATTTCTAAGTGATCAGTTTATGTATAAATGTTTTCACACATGATCGTTGGGTATAGGTAATCAGTAAATTAAACACAAGAGTTAGATGTTAGTTTAGAGTTAGTTTTGTTCCCTTTCGTTCAGTCACTCCGAGTTACGTCAGTGACTGAAGCCTATCATCTTCGAGATCTTAGAAAACGGCCAATGGCGATGAAATGTCATGGGCATGCGGAATTTGCATAGCGTAACTCCGCCCCACCTCCTGGGTATATAAGGAAGTACACTGTCGCATTATGTTTCTGCTCCGGAGCCAAGAGTATTTCTTCACTCCTTAAGCCTGATACTGAGTTTTGTCAGCTTCTTTGAGACGAACAACTCTCCAGCCGGTGTTGGTGTTATGGCGCGTTCCAGCGATCGTTTACTGCCTGCCTGCTGATCTGTGCAGTGGTCTGCATACAGCTGGTGTGTGTTTCCCTGGGCGCTAGAGCATTACTGCGGAGTTTCCTCTCACAAAAGAGCTTGCACACGGCGTGTCTTTGTATTGTCTTAAAGATGTATTGCCCGTGCACTTTTGGTGCGGCCGGTCTTTGCTGACCTCTGATGGGCACAATCACTGCCTGACGTGTTTGGGCTTACAGCACGCTCAGGCAGTGTTTGTGGATGCGTCATGTTCCCACTGCGGGAACATGACCATCTCGGTGCTACGGTCGAGACTCAATGAACTCCTGAAGCGAGAGTCCCCTCTGCCACCTTGCCCTCCGGGAGACAAAGATGGCCGCACGCTCACTGGGCCAGGTGATTTCCACAGCCGTGGTCCAGGAGAGACACCTGTAGCTCAACCTGGCTGATATGTGGGATGCCGAGCGAACTCGTTTCCTCGACGCCCCCATATCCCAGGCTGGGCTCTTCGGCGGCACGGTCGAGAACTTCGCCCAACAGTTCTCGGCTGCCCAAAAGCAGACTGAGGCCATCAAACATATACTGCCCTGGCGGCCAGCTGCTGCCTCCACCCTGCCGCCGGCACAGTTGCCTTAGCCTGCTCGCAGCCGAGGGCGCCCTCCTGCGGCTCCCACCCCTCCCGCCCGGCCCCAGCAGCAGCCTTCACCTGGGCCGCGCCGCGGAGGACGCCGCAGGAAGGCGCCCCAGTCCGCTCCAGCCCCGCAGCCCGCCAAGCGCCAGGATAAGTGGCGCTCCTGATGTGGACAGCTCAGGGATGGGCAGTTCTTTCCAGGAAGTGGTAGCAAGACCACTCCTTGCCCCGGTGGAGGGCCGGGGGAGAATCTTTTGTTCCGCTGCTGGCCCCCGGGTCAGCAGCACCCTATTTTGGTCAAAGAAAGAACTCATACCTCATCCTGGTTCCGAGCATTGCTCAAGGGTCAACACGTACTAGTCCAGACAGACAACACGGCCACAGTAGCTTACATCAACCGACAAGGTGGTCTACGCTCCCGTCGTATGTTGCAACTTGCCCACCATCTCCTCATATGGAGTCAGAAGCATCTGAGTTCGCTTCGTGCCATTCACATTCCGGGAGACCTGTATCATGCAGCCGACGAGCTCTCACGGCTAAGAGTCCTTCTCGGTTCATATACTGTAATCAAATTTTGAAAGATAGTCTGGAGCAAGTCCGTGCATTGCCTTATAAACTAATAAAAGATTTTTAAAATCTATACGAAAACTAACAGGTAACCAGTGTAATGACTTTAATACTGGTGTAATATGATCTCTCCTTTTGGCTTTTGTCAATATTCGAGCAGCAGTGTTTTGGATTAATTGTAATTGGTTAATTGTGTTCTTTGGTAGACCAGTAAGAAGGGCATTACAGTAGTCAAGTCTGCTAGTTATAAATGCATGCATTACTTTTTCTGTGTTGCTCAGAGAGATAAATGATCTTACTTTTGCAATGTTCTTGAGATGATAAAATGCTGTTTTGGTAATATTACATACATGAGCTTTAAAATTTAGATCAAAATAAAAAACAACTCCACTTTTTTTGCCACTTGGCTTGGGTTTAATCCAAGTACATTTAGTTTAAGGATCAGTTTCTCTCTCTGCACTTTTGATCCAATAATCAAAACTTCAGTTTTATCTTGGTTGAGTTGTAAGAAGTTGTGTGACATCCAGTGATTTATGTCTTTAATGCAATTTGCTAGTGAATCAATTTGCACCGGATCATCAGGAGACACAGCTACATACAGCTGTGTGTCATCTGCATAACTATGAAAAGAGATACCATGCCTCCTGATGAGGTGACTGAGAGGTAACATATATAGATTAAAAAGTAGGGGTCCTAAATCTGATCCCTGAGGAACCCCGCATGGTACTTTATAATATTCAGACAAGGTTGTATTAATGGATACTACAAATGTTCTTTCACTAAGATATGATAAAAACCAATTTAAAACTGTTCCAGATAGACCAACATAGTCACTTAATCTATTTAAAAGAATCTGGTGATCTATTGTATCAAATGCAGCACTCAAGTCAAGAAGCACCAGAATTGAAGGCCAATTTTTGTCAAGGTTTATGTTAATATCATTTACTACTTTAATAAGAGCAGTCTCTGTACTATGATATTTTCTAAAGCCAGACTGAAACGTCTCTAGTTTCGAATTGGCATTTAAGAATGTACTCAACTGATTAAAAACTTATTTTATCTAATATTTTACTTAAAAATGTAAGGTTTAAGATGGGTCTATAATTACTAGGAATTAAAATATCTGAACTCCCTTTTTTATACACAGGTTTTACTAAGGCAGATTTAAGGTCAAAAGGGAAAATGCCAAGTTGCAGGGAGTGATTAACTATCTTAAGGATATCAATAGATATAAAATCAAAGATACTTTTAAAAAGAGAGGTAGGAATAGGATCAAAGGACAAGTAGATGGTCTCAAGTCTGTTACAACCTTTCTTAGTGTCTCAACATCAACCAAAGTAAAACTTTCCATTTTGATAGTATTCTCGTCACTTGATAATGGAGGGAACATAATTGACCTATTATCGTGTATTGAACAGATTCCTGATCTAATGTTTATAATTTTATCTCTGAAGTAGCCAGCAAACTCTTCACATTTCCCGTTTGGTAACTCAGAGCTATCAATTTTATGATTTATTAGTGAATCTATTGTATTAAATAATATTCGGGGGTTATTAATGTTTGCATTTATAAGGTTTGCGAAATAAGCTTGGCGCGTTCTACGAATTTCTTTTTTATAAGTCTTAAGATTTTCAATGAGTTTATTTAAGTGAACTTCTAGTTTAGTTTTACGCTATCTTCGTTCTGCACTTCTACAGTCTCTTTTAAGTTTTATAGTCTGATTTGTTTTCCAAAGAATTTTCTTTTTTTGTAGTTAACTGTTTAGTTTTAAGTGGAGCAACCATATCAAGAGCTGTTCTCATTCTATTATTAAACTCACTAACTAAATCATCGCAAGATGATGGTAAAATGTTCCTTTCATAACTCTTATAATGCATTGTGATATTTTCAGCCACTTCAGAGGTAATATAACGTTTTTTAACAATGCGTTCAGTTGCATTTAATACAAGATGATCAATACTCTTAAAAAAGACACAAAAGTGATCAGATAATGCAAGATCAATGACAGATGTTATACTGATATTTAATCCATTTGTTACAACTAAATCTAATGTGTGACCACGTTTATGGGTGGGTACGTTTACATGCTGTTTAAAAGACATGCATTCTAACAGTTCCAAAAATTATTTTGCTCTAATGTCTGATGAATTGTCAACATGTATATTAAAATCCCCAGTTAAAACACAATTGTCATAACTGAATGACAGACAGCATGTCAGAGAAATCCTTTATGAAGGGGGGATGGGTAATTTTGGTGATCTGTATAATGTCACTGCAAGTAAACGAGGTTGAGAGTTTAAAAAAAATAGCATTATATTCAAAGGTATTAAATGTACCAAGGTCAATGTCCCTTCCCTTGAGGGTTTCTCTGTAAATTGCTGCTGTCCCTCCACCCTTTTTTCCTTTTCTAGTTGAAAATGTATAGGTATAGTTGGGTGGACATGTATCAATCAGTGTGGCAGGTGCATCTATGCCCAGCCAGGTCTCAGTAAGAAAAACACAATCCAAGTTAAAATCACTGATAAGATCATTAATACAAAATGATTTGTTTGTTAATGCTCTTACATTAAAGAGGGCCATGTTAATTTCTGTTGATTTCATTCCCATAGATGTTAAGCTAGACGTTGGAATTTTCAATAAATTATCCATATTTATTCCCACTGTGTTATTCTTAGCAATATAATGACGAACTGAAACAATAGTGTAATGTAGTTTGTATGTTCAGGGAAGAAGGAGGTGAGAACCGGCGAACATTTAAAGACTTTAATAAAAATAAATAAACAAAACGAAAGTAAACCGCGGGCAGCCCCTCACGGATGACTGCCGCGCACACACATAACAAAACCTAAACAAAACACAACATAAAATCCAGGCCTGGTCCTCTCTCGTCTTGCACTGTCGTCGCTCCTCCTTTTATGCTCCCGTCACCCTTCGCAGGCCGGGGGACACTCCCGAGACTGCGCTCTACTCCCCCCCCCCCCCCCCCCCCCCCCCCCCCCCCCTCTCCGCTGATGAAGGCGGCCGCGGTACCTGGGGGTAAGGACAGAGAGGCGAGAGAAACGGAGCCAGGAGCATGAGGAGCGACAAAACGAGAGAGGGGAGAGAGGAGAAAAATTCTGGTCCGGTTCCCGGACACGATGCCGTTCGGTCCTCAGCCAGCCGAGAGGCTCTTCCTCGCGGTGCCATGCGATGGCACTTGACGCTTGATGGACGGCTCGATCCTCCTCCGCCCCCTGGTGGCCGGTGGTGGCTCCTCCTACTGAGGAAGCCGGCAGCGAGTCCCGCGCTCCCTGCTCCTCCTCTTCATGGCGGATGGTAGCAGGCTCCGGCCCACGGTGAACGCCGGCGACTCCTCCGCTCCCTCTCGGACGGCAGCCACCCTACCTCGACCCAGGGGCACGGCAGCAAGCTCTCTGTCCCACCGGATCTTCACTCGCTCCAGCACCACCACCTCGACCCTGCCCGACCTCCTCAGCACCGCGATCCCCCTCAGCAGCGAGGGCTCTTCGACAGCATGTCCCTCCTTCCTCCCGGGTTTCGGCACCAATGTAATGTAGTTTGTATGTTCAGGGAAGAAGGAGGCAGGAACCGGCGAACATTTAAAGACTTTAATAAAAAATAAATAAACTAAACGAAAGTAAACCGCGGGCAGCCCCTCACGGATGACTGCCGCGCGCACACATAACAAAACGTAAACAAAACACAACATAAAATCCAGGCCTGGTCCTCTCTCGTCTTGCACTGTCGTCGCTCCTCCTTTTATGCTCCCGTCACTCCTCTGTGAGACGAGACTGGTGTGGCGCGCAGCTGGAGCTCATTATCACTCACCACCGGCCCGCTCTCATGGTCCCTCGCCTCGCTGCTTGCCACAAAAAGGTTTTATGAATTCAACAGTAGTACATTGGATAGGTAGTCATGGTAAAATATGTTGTTCAATATGGCACGCAAGCATCTGGGCGCCCCTGTGATTTGGGTGCAGGCCATCTCGCTTAAAAAGCGCTGGACGGCCCCAAAACAGATCGAAATTATCTATAAAGATGACCTTGAAGTTGTCATGTAGATTTTAACCATGTGTTAAGGGAAAGCAGACGACTGAATTTTTCAATACCCTTGTTGTATGTAGGCAGTGGACCTGAGATAGCAGTATTTTTCCCTCTGTTAGTGAGAGAAATGAGCAAAGATTTTAAATGTTCCTTTAAAGTCTCAGATTCACAACATGAGGTATCGTTGCTAACAACATGCGCTATAACAGTGTTTGCGTTTGCGTGTTTTCCAAGCACATCAGAAAGTTGTGTGTTTATGTCCAGTACCTTAGCTCCGGGAAAACAATAAACTGCTGCTTTAGCTCCGTAAGAAGAGAGTGAGAGATCTCGGACAATGGAATCACCGATTACGACGGTGGAGGCAGGTGTTGTTAGTGTGGATGGAAGAGATGTAGAAGGTAAAGCGATGGGAGTTTGATCAGGAGGTGAGTCCTGACCCAGCACGCCGAAACAATTTGCCAACTTCAGTTCCAGAGGTGGCCGAGTTTCACGTGTTGCTCGCTTTCCTGCATCGATCACCCGTTTCCACTGATATTCCCTTGGGCATGGTGTTGAGCAAGAATCAGCTGAGCGTCTCTCTGAGCACGTGTCTTTCCCTTGGCAAGCCTTGCCACTCCTGGGGTTAACATTTTTCCACCTTCGGCTGGTTACCCCAGAGTTCTTCCATATGCAGCCCCTCCGCGAGTCATATGTGTATCCTTAAGTCCTCCCTGCAGGCGGGCACTTGGTGCATGTTTCCACGTGGAATATGCTTCCCAGTGTACCTTGGTATTCCTGTGTTAAGTGGGAGTCCTTCGTCCGTACTAGTCTACGACAGGGAGCACACACTTACGCGTGACTGAACGAAAGGGAATGTCTCGGTTACGTATGTAACCCTCATTCCCTGAGGACGGAACAGAGATGTTACGTCCCTCTGCCACTTCCGCTGTACCGCTGGAACAGCAGGTAACATAATGCGTCATTGCCAGCGTACTTCCTTATATACCCACGAGGTGGGGCGGAGTTACGCTATGCAAATTCCGCATGCCCATGGCATTTCATCACCATTGATCTCAGATCTCGAAGATGATAGGCTTCTAAGCAAAACTCCCATTCGTCATTCACTGATGTAACGTCTTCGTTCCCTCCTCAGGGAACGAAAGTTACATATGTAACCGAGACGATGTGTCTAATGTACAGAACTGTGTTTAGCATTTTGACGTAGGTGCAAAGTTACTTATAGTTAATAGAATGTTTAACATGGACCATCAAAATAGTGTAACCCACTTTTCCAGTAAAGATGGGTGTTTTGTGTGTGTGTAAAAATACAATCTTTTCAAAAACAATGTCATGAAATGCAATATGAAATGTAACTATATGTAACGTCACCTCTCCACAGCTACACCTTCCAGGTGGTGCAGGAAAATGCAGATATCTTCTGGAAGTTTCAGCGCTATAACCTGATCGTTGAATACCACAGCCGCCCGGCACTAGCCCCACCCTTCATCATCATCAGCCACATCTCTCAAGCTCTCCTCAGCCTTGTCAAAACGACAGAAACCAAGCAGGATCTGCTGGGTAAGGAAATCGTCACACTGGCTGTGTTCCTCTATAGATTATTTTGACAATTCATCATAATTTTGATGGAGTCAATCAAATACCAGTCTAAATAAGAGCACAGGATAAAATGGAACAAGTCAAGCAATGGAATAGGAAATACAAAGATAATATTTAAAGAATCTGTGGTCGAATGTTTGTTCCTCTACTCTTCTTGTGATCAGAGAGGGAACTACCAGCTGGCCTGGACCAGAAGCTGATGACATGGGAGACAGTGCAAAAGGAGAACTACCTGGCTAAACTGGAACGAGAGCATAGGGAGAGCAGTGGAGAGAGACTCAGATACACTTCCTCTAAGTGAGTCACATTTCAATGCTATACACATATGATATGTATTTGTATAGCGCTATCCACAATACTTTTTATTTCAAAGCAGAAAATTCTTGTTTTAGTGTTACAATTTTAGAAGTATTCTGTTAGCAGCCAGAGACAAGTGTATCAAAGTAATGTTCATATGGCAGTAATATAGAGCTATAGTACATGTTATGTGGTTGGTTAACTGTCACGCGGACAACGCAGGAAAAAAAGGCGAGGATCCAACAGCGAGTGCAATAAGGTCTTTATTGCTACACAGACTCAGAAGGTATCAGGGAATAGAAATGTCCGAAACAGGCAGGGTGACCAAGAAGACTGAGACTCGGCGAGGCGAGACGTGACACAGGGACGCAATGGGCAAGGACCAGGCAACGGGAACTCCAGGAAGCGGAAAACCTCCAACACACGATACCCAGGAAGACTGAACTGCACACGAGGACACCCAGGGACAAACTGCAACGATCGACAAACACAGATAGCAGGTATGGCAATTATATAGGCAGGTGAATGAGGTGCAGCTGGTGGTGATGATGATTACTGCGATCATTGACCACGCCTCAAACACAACCAAACACATATAATAGATAATGAGCCAGTGAATCAATGAACCATGACAGTACCCCTCCCCCTAGGAGCGTCCCCTGACGCTCCCAGGGGAACCTACCCATCGATTGTAATCATCGATAAGGGAGTGATCCAGTATGTCCCTTGCAGGAACCCAACTTCTCTCCTCCGGACCGTAACCCTCCCAGTCCACCAAGTACTGGAATCCGTGTCCCCTCCGCCTTGAGTCCAGAATACGATTGACCAAATAAGTGGGTTCCCCATCTACGAGTCGCAGCAGGGGAGGAACCGGAACAGGTGGATTAATCTGGGCATGAAATACGGGTTTTAATTTAGATACAAGGAACACGGGGTGAATTCTCCCGTACGCGGGAGGTAGTTTGAGGCGGACGGCCACCGGACTAAGGATCTTGGTGACAGGGAACGGGCCAATAAATTTAGGAGCAAGCTTATTACAAACGGAACGCAGAGGAATATTCTTGGATGAAAGCCACACCTTTTGACCCACGACGTAGACGGGAGGCTTAGACCGGTGGCGGTCGGCTTGGACCTTGGTGCGCGCCCCCACCCGAAGCAGAGTCTCACGTGGTCTGCTCCACGTGTGACGACACCTCTGGACAAATGCGTGAGCGGAGGGGACCGCGACCTCGGATTCCAGACTAGGAAAATTAGGTGGCTGGTAACCTAAACTACCTTCAAACGGAGATAGACCCGTAGACGACACTGGCAACGAGTTATGTGCGTACTCAACCCATGAGATCTGTTGGCTCCAGGAGGAAGGAGCCTTGGACACCAAATATCGTAATGTTTTCTCAAGGTCCTGGTTGGCTCGCTCGGTTTGGCCATTGCTCTGGGGATGGAAACCTGAAGACAGACTGACCGTCGCCCCCAGTAATTTATAAAACTCTCACCAAAATTTGGACACAAATTGGGGCCCCCTGTCGGAAACCACGTCTATCAGAAGGCCATGTAAACGAAAGATGTGGTCCACGACAGCCACCGCTGTCTCCTTAGCAGAGGGTAATTTAGGCAAGGGAATAAAATGAGCCGCCTTCGAGAACCGGTCTACGACAGTCTAAAACGACAGTCTTGCCCTGGGAGGGCGGGAGGGCGGTGATAAAATCTAGCGCAATGTGAGACCAGGGTCTCGAAGGGACAGACAGCGGTTGGAGTAACCGATGGGGGGGGGCGATTGGAAGTCTTACCGGTGGCACAAACCGAACAAGCCAAGACAAAATCTCAAACATCCCGAGCCATACCTGGCCACCAGAATCGTTGCTTAACCAAAAATTTGGTCCGACTAACTCCTGGATGACATGCTACATTGGAAAAATGAACCCATCGGACAACGTCGGACCGTAACCCCTCTGGCACGAATAATTGACTCGGTAGCCCACCGGGTGGAGGCGTTACCCCTTCTAAGGCCGCTTTGACCTTCGCTTCGATCTCCCATGTAAGTGTGGAGATAATGAGTCTCTCGGGAAAAATGCCCTCAGGAGTAGACGGGCGTTTGGATTGGTCAAAAATGCGCGATAAAGCATCGGGTTTGATGTTTCTTAGAACCCGGACGGTACGAGAGTGAAAAATCAAAACGTCCGAAAAAAAAGAGCCCTCCGAGCCTGCCTAGAGTTAAGTCTTTTAGCAGATCTAATATACTCCAAGTTCTTGTGATCTGTCCAAACTATAAAAGGAACCCCCGCTCCTTCTAACCAATGACGCCATTCTTCCAATGCAAGCTTGACAGCCAACAACTCTCTGTTGCCAATGTTTTAATTGCGTCCGGCTGGCGACAAACTATGGGAATAAAACGCACATGGATGCATCTTGTCATTCGAGGAAGAGCGCTGGGATAGAACCGCACCTACCCCCACCTCTGACGCATCAACCTCCACCACGAACTGATGTGATGGATCAGGGGTAATGAGAATAGGGGCCGAAACAAAGTGGCTCTTCAGTTTGGCAAATGTAGCCTCGGCTACACTAGACCACCTGAATGTCGTTCTGGGGGAGGTTAAAGCTGTCAGAGGAGCGGCTAGTTGGCTGAAATTACAAATGTATCGTCGATAGAAATTGGCAAACCCCAGAAACCTGCAGGGCCTTACGGGAATCTGGACTTGGCCAATTCATCACAGCCTTAACCTTGTCAGGATCCATGCACATTGGAAAACAGCAGGAGAGTTGGACAGCCCGAAGGGCATGACCAAGTATTCAAAATGGCCCCTGGGGGTATTAAACACTGTTTTCCATTCATCCCCCTCCCTCATGCGAACCAAATGATAGGCATTACGCAAGTCCAATTTTGTGCATATGGATGCCCCCTGCAACCTCTCGAAGGCTGAAGACATCAGCGGCAAAGGATAGGTATTCTTCACCCTGATGTTATTCAGCCCTCAGTAATCAATGCAAGGTCGCAGAGAACCATTCTTCTTACCCACAAAAAAAACCCCCACCCCAGCTGGAGAAGAAGGACGGATGAACCTGGATGGTAGAGAATCAGAAATATATTTTTCCATGGCCTCCCTTTCTGGAACCGAAAGTGAATATAACTGCCATTTAGGCGGAGACGTACCTGGTTGTAATTCTATAGCACAGTCATAGCAACGATTAGGAGGTAGAGAAGCAGCCCGGGACTTACTGAACACTTCCTTCAAGATACTCCGTGGGCAAGGTTGACTGATCCACCTACTCATCCTGGAACACAGAACTAGACACAGACGGACGGGCAGACACAACACAAGAGGCATAGCACTGATAGTTCCAGGCAGAAATGGCATTGTGACCCCAGTCAACCCTGGGGTTATGCTTGACCAGCCAGGGATGACCGAGGAGGATAGGAACGAGTGGAGAGTCAGTGATCAGGAAGTTGATGGTTTCAGTGTGGTTGCCAGACGTGATCAGAGTGATAAAGTCAGTGGAGTGAGTAATGGCTGGAAGAACCTGCCCATTAAGGGCGTGAACAGTGATGGAGTGACGGAGAGGTTTAGTTGGAATCTGGAGCTGACTGGCCAACAAACAATCCAAGAAATTACCTTCCGCTCCCGAATCCACCATGGCCTGGCAGCTGTGATACCTGTCTGCCCATTGCAGTCTTACCGGGAGGAGAGTGGTGGACGAGGATTTCCCCAACCTGGAACCGCCCAACAGTAACCTCTGTTCTACTGTCGGGCTCGATCTTTTACCGGGCAGTTGTTGAGGAAATGCCCCCTTCCACCGCAGTAGAGACAGAGTCCTCCTGTTCGCCAACGTTATCTCTCCCCCCGGGAAAGCCGAGCTCTACCCACCTGCATGGGCTCAAGATCAACGGGTGGGCTGACCGTGCTCTCTCTGGAACTCTCTTGACGCTCTGAGAACAGTCTGGGTAATGCACGCTGATCCCGCTGTTCTATACGCACATCCACGCGCAGCGCCAACTCTATCAGAGCGTTGAGACTTGTGGGAAGTTTCAGAGCGTAGATCTCCCTTTGCACACGGTCAGCCAGCCCATGCAGGAAGATGTCCCACTGCGCCTCCTCATTCCACTTACACTCTGCAGACAATGTTCTGAAGTCAATCATATAGTCAGGGACGGGTCGGTTGTTCTGACGGAGGTCCGCGAGCCTGCGGGCCGCCTCACAACCCGCGACCGTGCGGTCAAAGACCCGTCTCATCTCCTCGGAGAGTGCAGGGAACGAGGAACAGCATGGATGTTGATTCTCCCACACCGCCGTTCCCCACAGAGCCGCGCGTACCGATAGCAGGGTTAAAACCAGTGCCACTCTTGACTCCTCTGTAGCGAATGTGCGTGGCTGCAATGAGAAAAACACAGAACATCTTGTAAGAAAAGATCTACAGAGGTCAGGCTCTCCCGCATATCTCTCTGGTGTGGGAATGCGCGGCTCATGCTGGTAGTTGGTGTTGACTGGTTCCGGGGAATAGGCGGACGGGGCTGGTGCAATGGGTGATGTCAGCTGTTGTACTTGGGTGGTGAGCTCGGACACCTGTGTCACTAACGCCTGTACCGCCCGTGTGGTAGCGAGTACCTGTTCATCCTGTCGGTCCATACGCTGGTGGGTATTGGAAAGATATTCCTGTAACTCTGCTGTTCTCGCTGGATCCATCTGGGTCGATCGTTATGTCACGCGGACAACGCAGGAAAAAAAGGCGAGGATCCAATAGCGAGTGCAATAAGGTCTTTATTGCTACACAGACTCAGAAGATATCAGGGAATAAAAATGTCCGAAACAGGCAGGGTGACCAAGAAGACTGAGACTTTGCGAGGCGAGACGTAACACAGGGACGCAATGGGCAAGGGCCAGGCAACGGGAACTCCAGGAAGCGGAAAACCCTCCAACACACGATACCCAGGAAGACTGAACTGCACACGAGGACACCCAGGGACAAACTGCAACGATCGACAAACACAGATAGCAGGTAAGGCAATTATATAGGCAGGTGAATGAGGTGCAGCTGGTGGTGATGATGATTACTGCGACCACGCCTCCAACACAACCAAACACACATAATAGATAATGAGCCAGTTTAATGAGAACATTATCAGGAAGGCTATTCTAGAGTTTACGAGCCAAATGCGAAAAGGCTTCTTTAATATATTCTTTAATAGACTTTAATATGAGTTTTGTGACCATAAAATCATACGCGTAGGAGCCATTATACATGTCCCCCCCCACGTTTCAAAATCGTGGTACGATTAAAGTACGAAAGTTACTTTAAGAGGAAGAGGACAGAGAAGAACGAGCTTGTAAGTTGTATGGATAGCTACATACAGTATATTCTAAAATTCACATAGTAAAAGCACTTTAGATTAGTAAAAAAAATTTTTCCAAATTCCAATTTTGGCAGATTCTGCGATATTCAACATTTAATATTGTTAATATTGTTACACTCTGGTCCTCTTCGGTCAAAAATGACCGAAAACTTTTACGTTTTGAATTTTTTTGCTTTATCGGAATGGGATGAAAATTGGTGACTTTTGTTTTATTACTTGTGTGAACACACAAAAAAATCAAAGATGATGATTCGGATATGTTAAAGGGTCGTAAAAAATAGTCACACTTGGCTCCTTCGCGGTCAAAAATGATCGCCATAGGAAATGAATGGGAAATACGAAAAAATAGGAAATCTCAGAGAAACTTTTGGTGGTACAAACTACAAATCAGCCATGAACCACGTGACCGCGCGCTCCGCCGGGAGAGGAAAGCATGTCTTTCATCGGCTCTGGCTTTAATGCCACATTAAGTGCGCCAAAGCGGTATTTATTGTTTGAATTTCGTATTAAAACTTTTAAAAAATGTAAAAGCTTAGACTTTGTTTCATATCAAAAGCAGGTCCGGAAATTTGGCGTGAGATTTACTTGGGCAGAGTGAGACCGTGAGACAGAGCCTGAAAGTGACACAAATATCAAGAGTGCAAATAAGACACCCACCCCCCCACACACACTCAAACACACACACACACATAGAAATGAACTGGTAAGACTGCAACAGCACATTTTGAGAATATGCGAAATAAAATCAATAAATGAAATTTTAAAAATACAAAAGAGACTCTCTCGCTCAAATGCAACACACAAACACACACACACACACACTCTCGTACACACACACCTAAGAGTTTGCTCTTATTTTAGCATAATATGTGTTCCTGATATATAGTTATATTAGATTGCTTCTCTCTGTTTTTATAATCTACCCAGTCTGTCACTGCATATACCCTCTTACAACCAAACTAAGTAGTACAGACTGTTCCCAAAAGTCATTAGAAATGAGCATTTAAGTGCTTTATATATAAAAAAAAAAAAATCAGAGAATTTCCCCCGAACCCCCCCCCCCCCCCCTAGCATTTACTGTCCCCCCCAGGTTCAAAATTGCTCCTACGCCCCTGCATTAAATCGTGATGGATTGTATTTTTTAACCAATATAGAAATGTTTCATTAACCCATTGTCTTATATTGAGATTTGCTCTACAGGTGAGTATGTTAACTGCAAGTCTATGCTGAATGAGTGTATGAATAACCATTTTAATCTAATTTTTGCATGTATCATTTTATAGGGTACAGAGTTTGCTGAGGTTGGTTGGAGGTTTCAAGGATCAAGAAAAGCGAATGGCAACAGTGGAGACTGAGGTGAGTCACCATGAAATCAAAATTGAAAATTCTTATTTGTATTATGGAATACTGCAGTATTTATTATAAAATTATTTATTTGTGTACATCTTACTTTTTTTTAAAAATTAATGCGCCCTTAATTTGTTATTTTTCGAGAAGCCGTTTCTCTCTGATATATAAGTCACAATAGGGAAGAAAAGACTATCGCAACTTCCGTTTCATGCCGACTTTAATGTCTGTTAAGATTGGTCATTTAAGTTCATGATGCTAAATGACTTTACTGAACGTGTAACTTCATCTCTAGGTGAGGTATTGTGGAGAAGTGTTGTCCTGGATTGCAGAGTGTTTCCACAAAAGTACTCTGAAGTGTGACAGAGACGTGCCTAAAGCCCCACGTGAGGCTTTCTTTACTATTACGTTGCCTTCCTCATATTGTCTTCTTCCTTATCTTTGTATCTTATTTGTTCTCTCTCTTACTCTTTCTGAGTGTCTTCTTTCCATTGTCACACAGTATTTGTCCTCTCAAGGTAACAGTACACTCGCTCTGTTTCACAGGGTCCATTGCCATCAGCTCCAGAAACCCACAACCACAGGAAGCCAAGCGACAGCAGCCATCAGGACATATAGGATATGGTGCCGAAAAGAAACTGCCTTACATTGATCAGTGATCTGGCTATATTATTATGCATTTTTATTATTTAACTAGAAATAGGATATCAGTTGTTATAGTATGTCATTGTAATAGAGATTCCAGGCAACAAAATGAAAGATAAAACATGTGCCGATAATATTGCGATTTTGCCGTTTTTTCCTTGTACATTACATTTTCTAATGGTTTGTGCCTCTTTTGTAGCTACACAGCACTATATAATAATTATCATTGCACTTGAAGTAATGGAAACTAATTGTTTTGCTTGTTAGAAGAATATTAGTTTTTTATTTGATCAAAAATTGTTTCAGTAAAATGAAAATTTTCATTTGAATTACCATTTCGAGGAATTGTATGAATGCTACACAGTCTGAGCCCTTGACGTCCTCATTTATTTCTTTGACTTTTTGTAACAATGTAAAAGTCACTTTTGATCAGCTTAATGCAACTTTTGCTGAATAAAAGTATTCATTTCTTTTTTTCACAAAGAAAAATCACACTGACCCCAAACTATTGAACAGTAGTAGATATTCTTATCCTTCACAGTGTAAACTTCACACTGTTTCACACAGGAAGAAACTGATTATCCATTATCAAGAGTGACCAATACCATTCTCATAGCTAATGAATCAGTAACCAGTTGACTAGGCAAATTTACCCAATGTGCGCAAGGGACGTCAGAACCAGCCTCAAGGGAAAACAAGGTGTTTTCAGTAAGAATAGCAGAACTAAGTGAGGACACATTCACTCTGTGTGAATCCACAGTGTTTTTTAAGGCAGAAGACCTGCTGTAGATTATGTAGTGAACTTGAAAGGGACTCTGCTAATGTCACACTCGTTTCTGCACTGTGATGGACAGGCTCGGTATGTATTATATTTCTTTTGTTACTTTATAACTATATGTGGAACAAAGTTTACAAAATATATAATACCATAAATTATTTGTTACTGATTTTGATGTAACAATGCTTGAGAATAAAGAAGGAAAAAAAAAACATTCAGTGGGAAACTGTATATCATTAATATTAATGTGAGAAAAGATCTGGTATATTTTGCCTTTATTTCATACAAAGTAGAGTGTCACACGTCCTGATTTTGCCAAGTTAGACGCATTCCTGGGTCAGCATATTTTGGTCCAAAAATGTAGTCTCTAAATTCAGAGGAAAATGATGGGTGAGTAACACTGATGTAGAAGCACCTAACCCTAAATGTAAGCCTAAACTTGACATAAACTGTAAACTTCTCCCTCAAATCTGACTGGTTGATTGGAATGTTGATCCAGGAACATGTTGCACTTGGTGAAACCAGGTTCTGCGTAGAGTGTCAACAGGAAAATGGGGGTGAAAGAAGGAGACTATGACCAGGACATGACCCAGATCTGACTCAAGCCTGGGTGTTATTTGATCCTTGCACATCCTGAGCATGTGTACAGTCCACTCCACCACAACTTTATTTGATTTGTATTGTATTGTAGATTTCTGATATTATTTTGCTGTATCACGCTGTGCTGTTGTCAGTGTGGCAGATCTTAAAATGAACAAGATACAAAGTGTAGAGTTGATTTGAGGTTAATGAGTGAACAGATGTAAACAGAACAGGACAGTCAGTAACAGGAAGTTGGTGCACCAAAGGAAGTAGATTCTAACAGTGATGTGTCAGATCCACCTGTCTACTTTCTCACAGCTCTAAAAACCTGGAAATGGCCTGGTTGCTGTGAACTTACATAGCAGTAGGTTATGTTACATGTCTGAGCTATGAAAAAGTAAGTTCCTTCATTGAACACTTATGCTCCAACAGACCTCCATTCAGCAGCTCCATCCACTGACACCACCCTGCAGGGTCCCAACACTGCTCTTACAAATAAGTATACCATTTTTTTTACATGCTTATTTTCCTTGTTTTTGCCTCTAAAGGCCAAATTCACACTGGACAGACAGACGCAGACCAACACTAACAGTCACCAGATTACAGCATGTCACTTTCTAAGTCCGATTCAGCATGTTCAATCAGCGTAAACAAGCTCCAACAGACTACGACAGGGGTAACACACTAATCTGACAAAACCCGACAAAGTGTCTGTTGCCGTTTGCTCAGTGTGAATTGGCCTTAAAGGTTGTTGTATTTCTGTTGCCTTATTTCAATATTCAAAAAAATTCAACATAATGCTGTTTCTTCTTTAGTATCACTGCTGCTGTTATTAGGGTGTTCAAGGGAGAGGAACTACAGCCGAATGAGCTGTACTCTTTGAATCAAAATACTAGGTATAAACACATGATAAAGTCACATCTAAAATGTGTAATAACTACATTAAGCAGTTGTTTGCTTTCATCCATGCAGGTGGCTTCTAAGGGCAGATATGGGCTTCTTTATCAAAGAGTATTTCCAGGTGCTTTAGTGTGTCAGTTCCCAGAGACATGATGTTCTTTTTCTGGTTAAAAATAAATAAATGCATTACTGGTAGAAGAAAAACTTGCTCATATTGCTTCGCTTGAATGTTTGCAGAATCAGATTTTGACCAAAGGTCTATCAATCATTTTGGATGAAATACAGAAGCATGAAGGTGAGATTCTGGTGGTTCTACTGTGCGTAGAGTATTTATCATGAAACAGACCTTTAACATGATCTTTTTTTCTTAGGAGAGTCTGGAGAGAGACAGCTTTTTGTTTTGGCCCAGGTGTGGGACAGATTTTTCTCTGAGATTCTACCTACTTTACAGGCTATTTTATATCCTCTGCAGGTAAATCTGTTTGTGAGCTTGGTGTTCCCTGTCTAGTAAATAGGTTCAAACACGTAGGCACGGTCTGCATTTGAAACATCAAATGTGTCCCAGCAAAGCCAGAGGTTGCACATATCAAACACAGACTATCCTGAAATGAGTTTCACCTTTTATACTCTAAATCTAAATGAGAAACTGTAAGGGGTATATAGCATATACTCTCTACAATACCGTTCAAAAGTTTGGGGGCAGTAAGATTTTTAAAAATGTTTTTGAAAGAAATCGGCGAAGGCTGCATTTATTTGGTCAAAAATACAGTATCACTTTTGATGTATACTGTGTGTGTGATTAATATGATTTATGAGGACACAAATTTGTATAATGACATGGATATTACACTGGTATTACAACATAAACGTGGTTTATGAAGGCATTTCCTGAGTCCTCGTAATTAAAATGGTTTAAAAACATTCTAAACAATGTTTTATTAAAAATTTAAAAATTCTGAAATGCTTTTGGAATGGTTAGGGTTAGTGTAAGAGGGTTAGAATATACAGTTTGTACATTATAAAAATCATTATGTTTATGGAATGTCCTCATAATGATGATACAGTAGGTGCACCAACATGTGTGTGTGTGTGTGTTAAACACATTCCAAATCAAAACAGCCTCTCTTCACAAAATGGCACTCTTACTCTTAGCAATGGTATAGCAACACACAATTCAGACATTGCAAAATGTAGTCGCATATGCAAGTGATTTGCTCGCAATGTAGAGAGTTGTCTGTTGTAGGCTATATATTGCAGTAATGAACATACACGTTGTTATCCAAGGCTGAAACTATGTCTTTGATTGACCATCAGTTATTTTGACATTGATGAGTGCTGTTAGACAGCTGAGGCAAACCAGCAATTTGGCCATAATTATTGGGGGAGACTTGTCTCCCTCAAAGCCCAGAATGCAGATCACTGCATTCCACAGAACACCAGATCTATAATACCAACGTCTCTTGGGCCGCCAACGACGTTGTTGAACAAGTGGGGTGAAGTGATTGACTAAGGAGATTCCACGCCTGATGAAATTTGGGATG
This sequence comes from Rhinogobio ventralis, assembly GCA_039654625.1. Taxonomy (NCBI): domain Eukaryota; kingdom Metazoa; phylum Chordata; class Actinopteri; order Cypriniformes; family Gobionidae; genus Rhinogobio; species Rhinogobio ventralis. Next base: position 22,023,069 of record CM077193.1, on the reverse strand, counting down.
AGGATGTTGACTGGAGTACATAGGATGATGGCTGGGAGGAGAAAGTCGACAGTCAGAGTAGCTAGTCAGACTGCTTAAGATCTCCTGTAACAGCAAAGCCTTCTGTGAAATATATGGGATGAGTGAGATTACATATACTCTGTTGGCTTCTTCAAAGATGAAAGGAAGAAGGCGGTGAAAAAACTCCTCATCTTTGAGCACTGGGACGAGCGAGATGACATGGTATGCTATGCTGCTGGCTTCAAGCTGGAAAGCAGGTCAAGGGATTGAAAGAAGACAATGGAGAAACCCTGCAGGTTCATAAGGCATCAGACCACATGCCACACATTTCCTCTGCCACCTCTAATGTCCACTAGCATGCCAAAGCCACCTATGAACGCTGGGATGAGTGGGATGACGTATATGCTGCTGGCTCCTTTAATGAAAAGCTGGAAAACAGGTCAGAAAGAAACAAGGCAGTGAAGAAACACAGGCACCCGACGGTACTGGACTACTTCTAGTTTAGGGTTAGGTGTTAGGGTTTGGGTTAGTAGAATAAGTTGACATGTAGCTGCAAAGTTACTTATAGTCAGTAGAATGTCTGTTGAGGGACTATCAAAATAAAGTGTTATCAGATATTAAGCAGTCTACTAATACTCTGAGAATTACTTGACATGTAGTTGCGAAGTTACTTATAGTAAATAGAATCTACTATAACATCATTAAAATAAAGTGTTACCCATCCGACCCCGTGTGTATTGGCGAACAGCAGGCAAATATTGACCCTAAAGAGAGTGAAGTGAGATGACCGGCTGAGATGGAGAAAGGCACTACCACTGCTGTGGCTGCCTGAGCTCAATGTGGCTTATTGAAGCACTGACACAAATCTTCCTTTGTCTTTGTAACATTTTAATGAATAAATGAAAGAATGAATGTTTCCATCTTTTACCGAGGTGACATGTCAGCGGCCAGATCAGCTTTTCTGCGGCTGAAGACGTACCTGCTGACTCCAAATTTTTGAACGGTAGTGTACATGTACTGTTAGAATAAAGAATGTAGAATGTAAAAAGAAAACAAGCTCTGTCACAGCCAGAAGCAAAGAAAAGAGAAATATTACCTCTACTTTAAGAATGATTTTTAAATAGTGTTTAGGCACAATACAATTTAAAGTTAACTAACTTCCTGTTTTATTGTATGATATATTTTGATTTTGCATGAAATGTATTCTGTGTCTTTTTCTTTGTATGCAGGGGCAGGATTTGACAGTGAGACAGATGGCTCTCCTTGGCTTTAGGGACCTGGTCCTAATGAAGCTCTCTCTGGGTGACCTGCTGCGCAAGAATTTGTCTCTCATCCCAGCATCCATTACACAAATGCTTCTTGTGCTACAGGTGAATGTTAACTGCAACCCCATGCTGAAAAGCCATCTGTATAACCATCTCTATTATTCATGTCTGTCCTTATGTATGCGTAGGGAATTCAGGAATCCAGAGGCCCCTCAAAGGAATATTGCCAACTTGAGAGTCTGGTGGCGCTAGTGGTCACACCCTATCTATGGAACTGCAGGCACACAAGTAGGAAAACCAACATTGATTCATCATAGTTTAATCTATTCTATTGTTATCTAAAAAATGCTTTCACAATAGTGTTGCAGAAATGATGCATTTTTCTAGGCCAAAACCCAGAAGCGAATTAGCATTTTAGCACTTCTGGTACTATCGCCCTGAAGTCAATGGGAATTTTTGAATGGGTTTTTGGTTAAAAGCCTAAAATACTGGTTGGTTGGTGCTGAAATGGTTTCTTTGAGATTTTCCTATGGGTTTTATTATGTTTTTGGGTTTTTTTTATGTGTGTAAAATAAAGGCTGTGGTAAACTTGACTATACTTTGACGTTTTTTCTACTATGTAAATTACACACGCCCACAATGTTATTAAGTAACTAGATAAGACAGCTTGGGATGTGGGTTAGTGCAGTGTACATTATAAAACAAAACGTCAAAGTATCATCACATTATGTTTACCACAGGCTTTATTTTATTCATAAATAAAAAAAAACCCATTATAAAACCCCATAGGAAAATATCAAAGGAACCAGCAACAAATTAGACTTCTGGGTTCTGACATCATTCCACCACCACTCTATTCAAAAGCCAATAAAAAAATTCAATTGGGTGTTTGTCGAGGGAACCAGTGTGACTGCAATGCTAACTTCCGGGTTGGCCGGGTTTTGTTCACACTGTCAATCCAAATCCAATTATTTGTTTATCTGATTGGAATCTGATCTAAAAGTATTGACTGTTCACACATATGGCAACTGCTCAGGTCTGATTTGTGTGTCCCACGCCACCCTTTCATTTTCTGGAATATCTGCATTGGTTTCTATGGTAATGACGTTGCGTTGGTAGACATACGGCAAAAACAACAGCAGCAACATGGAGGGGTTTGCAATACAGATGTTGCCTTATTTATAACATGACAATGTAGCCGCCGCAACGGACTACTCAGAAACGCATGAGGCTGGTATGAGCGGCTTTATTCCGTGCTGTCGCCTCCACCGGTTTCAAAACATGTCTCCGTTATATTGTCATTTTCTGCTCGTCCGGCACTTTGCAACAATTTGTTTCTGCAGCAACTTTCAGCATGTTTCCTATAACAACATCTGACGTTTATGTTTTACATGAACATCACATAATCCACACAAAACACATTCAGAGCAGTCAGACGGAAACGGATTTCCAGAAATGCAAATAGGAATTGAATAGGACTTCAAAGCACATATAAATGTAGGTCGAAACGGATTTTGACTGTTCAGACTTGTTAAATCTGATCGGATTTCAATTGAATATGCACAAACATCGGATTTTGATTGACAGTGTAAACGTAGCCTATTACAAGTGGCAAGGCATTTGGCGTGACGCACGCTTTCAGGCTCTGTCTCACGGTCTCACTCTGCCCAAGTAAATCTCACGCCAAATTGCCGGACCTGCTTTTGATATGAAACAAAGTCTAAGCTTTTACATTTTTTAAAAGTTTTAATACGAAATTCAAACAATAAATACCGCTTTGGCGCACTTAATGTGGCATTAAAGCCAGAGCCGATGAAAGACATGCTTTCCTCTCCCGGCGAAGCACGCGGTCGCGTGGTTCATGGAGCTCTAGTTTTAAACAAACCAGTGCTGTCGATACATTTGAATAGACAACAGCTTCACTATACAGGTATTTGCAGAAAGTTTTGGTAAACAGTACAGCATGGTGTGCATTGATTATTACATCAACCACATTTAAAGTATACTTTTATTATGGAGAGTGATGGAGATGCAACATTGTTAACATTAATGTTAATGTTTTTCTTGTATTTAGCCCTCAGGTATTCATTACTAATTGGTCACACTCATACTCATTAGTGGTCAAATGTGACCATACACCTTAACTATTTTTCAACTAAATAAATGTTCTATATTTTAGTTCAGTACTATTTATTGAATATTTTGAGGAGATCTTTTATTACTAAATACTATTTGGGCAATAATTATGGTCCATTAATGACCACTTAAAATGTTTTTCTTCTAATTCTATTTATATTACAATTAGTGTAGCAATTTAAAGGTTAAAATAGAGAATTCCAATGCAAAGTGGAAAATTAGAGTAATTTTGTGGCTGGAAAAATAATAATTTTCATTTGTAATGCCATTCATCATCATCATCAACTTTTATTTCCAGACTCATGGTCCATTCAGAAGGCACAGACATAACATGCAACATACATTAAAAAAAGAAAAAGGAACATAAAAATAGATAAAAGCAAAAAAAGACTACAATACAGCATTTCTATAAAAGACACTTATACCAGTGATTCCAAAGTGATGATAGGTATCGTATGGCACTAAACCCAGGATTTACTAGCAGCATAACAATGCTGTTCTGGGAGTCATTCAGGCGACAAATGAATTTGTAGATGAGACTCCTCAACAACGCCTGAAAGGTACTGACCCCTGCATTACAAAACAGGTCACTTGCACTAAAGCTCCTGGGTTTGTTCAGCAGTATCCTCATACAGTCATAAGCTTCATTAAGCTTCTGCAACTTGCCTTTTTAAACTTAGTCCATAAAGAAGCAGTATACAAAGGAGTGCAATATGCTTTAAACAGGCTAATTTTGACGTCATCCGTGCACGTGGAATTTTCTAACCAGCATGTTAGCTTGGGCATACTATGCAACACTGCCTGTATATATCCTCATCATCGGATAACTGATCTGTAATGTAATGACCCAGATATTTAATTTTATTACAGACACTCATCACTTGTCCTGACAGATAAAAGTCTGGAAAACAAAGATCTTTGTCCACTTTTGTCCTACGTATCAATATATCAGCACTCTTTTTGGCGTTATACAACACATCATATTTCACCCCATATTCAGAGCAGATATTGAGTAGCTCCTGAAAACCAGCCCTACTGGGAGAAAAGATGGCCAAATCATCAGCATACATAAAATGATTAACCAAGGTGTTTCCAATCATACAACCTGTTTTGCATCTTGATAATTGGTTGGATAACTCATCCATGTAAAAGTTGAAGAGAGCTGATGAGAGCAGCCCCCCCTGACGTACCCCATTACTTACTCCAAAGGAGGCAGATACTATATTACCCCATTTAACCTGCATACTCTGGTTGGCATACCAGTAAGCCAGGATTCTTATAATGCTGTCAGGGGCACCCCTTTGGCTCAGTTTTTCAAATAGCTTATGATGATTAACTCTGTCAAAGGCCTTAGAAGCATCAATAAATAAATAATTCAATTATCATGGAAGAATTCTGCCTTATGTACCCATGTGTTGCCTCCTTCAGGGCATAGATACACAAATCAGTACCAAACTTAGCTTTGAAGCCAAATTGATTATCAGTGGTACCAATAAAAGGACCTAGACGATCAAGCAAAATCCTTTCCAGTACTTTACATATCACACTGGCTAGGGCTATTGGCCTATAATTGTCCAAACTCCCAACCTTGCCAGCCTTGTCCTTGATGACAGGCACAAGAGTAACAGACAACATAGATTCAGGTAACAGACCATGGATCATGAATCCAGAAAAGCAAATGGCAAGCAGTACTGCCACCTTAGGGCTAGTAAACTTAAGGTGCTCTGCTGTAATGTGGTCTAACCCACTCGATTTCGTATCAGATAGCTGTGCTACTGCCGGGCAGACTGTTAACAATATTTGTCACTCTGTAGGGGTCACTTTTAACACAGTTAAATAAGGCAAGGTAGTGTTGCCTCCACAGCTCAGCAATATTATCAGCTCCAGACACCCCCTCCATGGCACCCTGTTCAGATCTCTCACCTCCTTCCAAAAGCCATTGACATCCTTACCCCTAAGTTTCTCAGCCATTGAGTTTGCTCTCATAGCCTGTTCATGTTTACCAATGTAACGGATGGCATATTTGAGTCTAGTGCTGGTAAGATTTTTATATTGAAGGATCGGACCATTTCCCACCAGGTGCCTGTATGCCTCTTTAATAAATATACATGTAGACTATCTAGTCTAGTTGCTCAAAAAAGTATTGCAGATCATAACTGCTTACTTATTTTTAAGTTTTGCATTTGAATAAATATTTAGACATGATCAAACACTAGATTTCTTTAAATGTGAAATTTTAAAACGTTAATAACTTACATCCTAACATCTTTAATGATACTTATATAACAAACATAAAGTAAATATTAATGAATGCGAGCAAATATAATTTAAGCCAAGAAAAATAGTGCTAAAAAGGCAAACTTATATTTTCTTATATGTACAGTAGGCTATATACATATCAATTCATATTGAATCAAGATCGGAAAAGACAGAGAGACCCCCAGTCCCACCGATGGCTCTGCAGTTTTAGTATTATTTATATACTGACTGAATTAACCTTTATTTTTTCAGTTTTCACTTTTAGTGTTATGAGCTTTTCTCATTTGATGTTTTATTTCTATTTAGCTTTATTTCAGTTTTTAAAAAAATTCCAACTTTCCAAGAATTTTTTTTTTTTTTTTTAAGATTTTAAATCTTTTCCTCACAAAGCTATCAACTTCTTAAGTCCATGTTTTACTTTGAAGTTCAAAGTCCCAGTTCTCATTCACTTTCATTATGTGCTTTGCATTCCATGTAAAAAAAAAAAATGTTTGGGATATAAAAATTAGTAAATAAGATAATTTTCATTTTGGGTGAACTACCCCTTTAAAGCAAATAAGCTGCAACCCCTTTACCTTTGGCTACAAATCTGTGACTTTCTCCCATTCCTCTAGGTTGCATTGAACAAAGCACCACAAGAGCACACCTGAGTCATCCTGAGATAAGAATTACTCATTACATCTCTGAAGGCTCTTTGCTGTCCCCTGTAGTAGAACAGGAAGGGGAGGTGTACCTAGAGCGAATAGGAAACCTACGGCGCCACAGCGTGACGAATGCTCATTCTGACATCCAGCTGCTCACTGTTACTAGCAGTGTATTCTGGGATGGGCAACAGTTGTGAGACCGTAGATTGACTACACACTTCTAAAATCTGCCATGTTATGAAAGCAACTGTGGGGACTGAAAAAGCAAAGGAAAGACAGAAAACAGGACATTAACAATAATTTATAAAGACACATTTGGGCACTGAATATTGATGAAAAAAAAAGAACATTATATGAAAAAGGATTTTTGTCAGATTTCCAGTGTCAATACAATTATCAGATTAACCTGCATACATTAATCCATCTGATTAAAGAAAAGATACTCCTACTTATTTTGTCAATGTTGTTCAATGAAGCATGTAGAACATTCACACATGAAAGCAATATTGGAAACAAATTAAGTAAGTTGACATCTGCATTAAAGGTGCAGTCACATTTACCGTAGTGAATTGTCATGGGCAAAGCCAGTAATTTCAATACATTTCAAATTTTGCACGAGGCCAAAAAAGTTCCCCAGGCAGTCACGCAGATTTGCAGCCTTATGGGTAGTTCACCCATTTACTCACCCTCATTTTGTGCCAAACCTGTATGAGTTTCATTGAACACAAAAGAAGATATTTTAAAGAATGTTGGCAATTAGACAGTTGACGGTACCCAATGACTTCCATAGTATTTTCTTTCCTACTACGGAAGTCAATGGATGCCGTCAACTGTCTGGTTGCCAACATTCTTTAAAATATCTTCTTTTGTGTTCAATGAAACTCATACAGGTTTGGAACATGAGGGTGAGTAAGCGATGACAATTTTCATTTTTTGGGTGAACTATTCCTTTAACCAACAATTTGTGCTTCATGCTACACTATTGACAGGACATTTTTTTGTCAAAACTTCGCTAATGTGTTCGCACCTTAAGCATATGCACATTTTGAAGTTGTTAAATGAAGTTGATGCACCACATTCAGTAGTCACAGTAAACAGTGCTGCTCTGTACTAATGATGCTTTAAATAGTCAGATCTTGTCACATCAATTAAAATTATGCATTTAATGCAAAGAGAGCAAAAATATTTCATTTAAACCCACAAGACCTACTGTTGAGTTGGTGGGTAAGTCAGCTAAAATAAGCAGTTGAATGTAGTATTGTGAAATGAATTTGTAAAAGCTAACACTTAGCATAAGCAGCACCATTAAATAATGTTTTTACACCCTTTAGCTTGGTTGACGGGACATTCAGTAAAATTGTGATGCTAATCATACAGAAGTTTGTCCATTAATTGCACTGCACTAAATGTTTTGGGAAATAATTGTATAAACAACATTTTTTACAACAGAGAGGCATTGCGAGTTATGAAACCATAATTACTAAGCCTGTTGTACCAAAAAAAAGAGTCTAAGAAAGGTTTAGCTGGTATTTTCTTCTTTTCAGCAGAGGGTCTATGAGAACTTGAGAATGTAGCGATGTAAGAACTCAAAGTGAAGGTTCTGGGCCCCGAGGTTGGACCCCCTCCCTCCTGAGGCTAGCATCGGATCGTGGTGTGACCTCACAGCGCACCAACAGCACGTCCTCTTTCACGAACCCACGCTGCCGCAATGCCTGTAGATGCAGGAAAGTAACGTAGCCGAAACCCTTGGGGTTGCGTTGCACGGTGGGCCTCTGGAAGGCCTGCAGGTCTGGCTTGGTCTCCATCACTTCCACATGATGCTGCCCCTCGACCTGGTCCAACACTGCCAGTCGGATCGTACCCTGAAAGGGCCAGGAGAGCTGGCTGTCAAACTCACCCTGCATAGTGTGCACGAAAAGCGAGATGTAGTTGGAACAGCGAGGGGCGCTAGGGGTTTGCAGATGCAGTCGGAGGCAGAGTTTGTACCCCGGCCGGCCCGTGTAGAAAGGTGGGCTATGGAGGACTATGGGCTGACCAGCCTCTTGGTTGCGCAGGTGGAGTGAGAAGTTCTCCAAGCGCCACACATAGACGCCTTGGTACTGCTGGGCTTCCAGCTCTCGGGTGGCCTCCTCCAGTGAGCTTAGCTTTCTGCGTAGTTCTGTGACCTGGTTTTTCTGTGTGTCATTGTGGATGCACAGCTCCCGGATCTGTTGATCTTGACGCACCAGCCGACCCTCCAGCTCCAAGACAGTCTCCCGCAGGTTTATCAGCTCCTGCTTACACTGGCAAGGATCTGCCGCCCGGGAGGAGGCACCTCGTTCATCTGACGAACAGTGAGCGGCAACCGACGGCATTAGGCAGCTATTGAGAGTTTGGCTGCGCAGAAACTCAGCCATGTAACGCATGTGCATCTGTGTAAATTCCTGCATGTGCTGGGCAAGTTCATTTCTCGGCATCTGTAACACATTTTCCATAATGTGAAATATTATTACAATTTATAGTAACGGTTTTCCATTTTGATACATTTTAAAAGCAACGCTGAATTTTCAGTAGACATCACTCTTCATAAGAATTACAATATGTTGATCTGATGCTTAAACATTTATGATGATCAATGTTGTAAACAGTTGTTGTGCTTATTATTTTTGTAGAAACTGATACATTTTTCAGGCATTTTTAATAAATCGACAGTTATAGAGAACAGCATCTTTTTAAAATAGAAATCTCTTGTAATATTGAAAATGTTATTACTGTTACTTTTGATTAATAGATCCTTGCTAAATAAAAGTAATAATTTCTTTCAATGTTTGAATAGTAGTGTACGTTAATTATAATGCCTATGTATGAACATTCTGAAGTAGTTCTAGACTTTATTAAGAATGATCAAAAGGAAGTCTTTAGTATTGTACAACAGGAATCTCATGGCCCACCTTTTCTCGACAACCAAAAGTGCTGAAAGTACAGGCTACAGGAGCTTTCAGACAGTCTGTGTCACAGTGCAATGCCAACTGAAACCAATAAGAACAGATTCATTCATCTCTATAATTCAACAATGCATCATTTTAAGCAATTACGGTTGTGCCTCAGGTAAAGTGCATGTTAGTGACAAATCCTCTGACACACCTGATCCCGAATAAGCTCCATTTCACAATATTCACACACTGTATTGGCAAAAGGACAAATCTGTTCATGAATCTACACAACAGAAAAAGAAAACGTTAGACAGTGTTGTTATTGTTAACTTAAATTAATAAAACTGGCAAAAAAGAAAAAATAATTAGAGCTAAATATTAAAAAACAAAAACTATTAAAATGTCAAAAACACATCAATATTACTAAAACAAACTAAATTTAAAATGAACTGAAAATATAAAAATAAAAGCTAATTTAAAGTATTAATACTAAAAAAGTATTTAATAATACTACAACAAAGACGTTAGATTTGTATTTTTTTAATACAATGAGTAATACTATTGTTATAATCTCTGCTTGTAGATCTACTTTCAAAACAATTTCACACCAATCTAAAAAATATCCAGTATGTGAAGAGGAATCAGATGTCTTCACCTGTTTGTCAGCATAAACAAAACTCCCTGCGCAGGCAGGGCAGGTCATAAGCCGCTGTAAGCACTGCTGACTTTTGTGTTCATCCAGATGGCTCTTACGAACAGACTCCAGACACTGATGGCATGGCACTGTGGCAAACTTACACTGAGACAAGTGTCTCTGAGGGAGAAAGAATATAACAATTAAAGGGGGATGTCTAATGTGATTTCATGCATTCTGACTTATTTACACTGTTAAATAGTTGGACTCTCATGCTAAACATAGCGTATGACAGAATATTTCTGTGCCAAAAACACTCCTTCAGGATTCAAATAAGTTTCGGAAAGTTTTTTTCGAGAATGGCCCTGTCATAAAGGGCAGAATTCCTTGTATGGGCACTTCTCCCGGATGAGCACGTGCGCACATCAACCAGAGAGAGAGCAAGAACATGTCCATCAACAAGCTTTGTTTGGATTACGGAAACCGTCAGCAGCGCTGTCATTTAGTTTTTAGACCACAAAATCAACAATGTCTCTAAAAAAGTGTGTTTTGGTTGAGAGGGAAAGATAACCTTGTTCAGCTTCCCAAATAACCCAGCGTTAGGCAGCTGACAAAGCTAGGCGCTCTGCTGAAAACGCCTTGCTGTGAGCGCTTGAGGGCGTTTTGTCAGCGCAGCGTTTTTTTCAGTAGAGACACTTTGCTTGCTATGATACAGAATATCCGCGGAAGTGTTACTAGTATCTCATTTCACAGTTTGTTTCTGTATTGTTTATATATAAAAATGCAAATACAGTGTAAAGTATTTGCTCTGGCTCTTGTTTTAAATTATTTTGTTCTGCATTATATGCTTCTTGTTATAAGTGTCATCTGTTAATGCTTTACAAGCAGAATGTGGCGGTTGGTCGGTGTTGTATTTGTCCCGTCCCTCCTCCACTGTGATTGGACGGCTGGGTGAAAAGTGACAGTGATGAGCACTGCTTCAACTCTCTGCGTCCAGTAAACGCTTGAGCATGAAATAGACGCCAAGCACCTCGTTGCGCTCATGGCATTCTAAAAACGCTGTGCTCCCATTGAAAACAATTGAATACGCTAGCCAGCCGCGTGAAAAAAATGCTTTGGTGGACTCGGCCTTAAGGAAACAGTGGATGCAGTTTTTCCGGAGCAGCAATCACGAGCGGTCATGAGTCGAAACCACAGGCGGTGAGTGAAATTGCATCAAATGTCTGTTTTTTTGTTGGCAATTGGCACGTAAGTGCATATAAATGTAAACAACACGAACGTATAGTGAATCGAAAGTTATCCAGGGATAATGCAATGATGTATTGTGTGTGTGTGCTCGTGCTCGTGACTCTTTAGCCCCACCCACTGCACGGCTGTTTTCGGAAAGAATCGGTACAGCGTATCTGTCTTTTATAAATATGATACAACTAAAGACTCTTCGGAGATATGAAGGATGCAATACTACTCTATAGGTACTCAAGATTAACATGAGATTGGCAGAAACTGTGTGTTATGTACCCTTTAAACAAGTTGACGACTGCTCATGACTGCTCTCTAATGCCAGAGTTTGAAATGCCATTTATGAAAGGTCTTTCTCTATGAGAAGTAGATGCATAACACATCCATTAACTGTATTCCTGCAATACCAATAAGGACTGCTTTTTTAGGACTTTTTATTTGTACTAGCAGTTTATACTATTTTATATCTCTAACTATTCAATTCTGCATTTATTTTATTCATTTTCAGGAATTATTAATTTGTTTAAATTTAATTGATATATTGTCCTAACCAACCCCTAATCCTAAACACAACTGTTGGTAACCCTCTTGATATATTTAACCTAATTTGTTTCAGTATATGAGCCCCTATATTCTGGTTTTAAATTCAGATTTCTTGGAAAGAAAGACAAATTTTCAATGTATGTGGGAGACCTCAATTCATTAGCCGCAGCACAGCATGGCGCTTCACGTCTGATGCATGACCCACTTAATAAAGTTCAGTAAACGGTAAAGCAACTGCGCTACAAACTAAAAATCTTCTTTACGTTTCTACTGAGGAAAAAACGTCACCTACATCTTGGAGGGAATGAGGGTGAGTAAATTAACAGCAAATTTTCATTTTTGGATGAACTATCCCTTTAAAATGGCAGCTCCCACGCTTATGTTATGAATAAGATGGAAAGATAACTTTAAAAAACCTGAATAATTTCCGTGGGTCTAGTCTCTGCATCTGTTTGTTCGAGTTGAATTGGCGAGGTGGCGCTGTCACAAAAAACAAGGGTTCTGAAACTAGAGCTTCTGGTATTGCAGGAGTATTGTATCGGTCACACCAGCAAATTTACCTCCAGTTGGCGCAACTCCATTTTATCACTGCATCCTACATTAGGACATCTGACAGTGAGCGAGAGGATCTCTCGTTTGGCAAAGTTATCAGGAAAGAGCTGTTCCTCAAGTAGCACCTCATTGTCAACTGGACATTTCTGCCCCGTGTCCCTGCCAGGCAGAAGGAAAAGTGTTATATTTTACATTTTTAATCCTGTAAATAGGAGATAATACACAGAAAAATCTGTTTTTAATAAATGGAAGAGTTTATTAAATCTTTAGACAAAATTTTAAAAAATGGCATATTTGTTTTTTTGTTAAGTATCATATTTGATGCATCAGGCTTTATGGCTCATATAGTATATGTAGCTCATATCTGAGGAGGAAAGAACACCTACATTTTATTCCAAGGCTCAAACTGGGCAAAAATATGTTGCTTAAATAAGTTGCTTCAGTCAAGTAGGTATTCATCTTCAAATACTACTAACAATATAAAAGTAATTTAGTTCACTTTATAAAAATAATTAAAGCTTTCACAACAAAAATACATGTGTACCATGACCTAAAGGTGAAAGTTTTTTAGAATCAAACTAAAAGGCCTTTTACTTACTAAAAAAGTATAAACTATCAATCAGACAAAAGAATGTAGTAGATTGAGTGCAACCGGTTATGCATCAAATATGATCATGTTGATAATTTAGAGAGCTTAGCAATTTGCGTATCAAAAATGATACAGTAGGGTTCACAGGGTGATTTTTGAAAGTGACAAATACACTGACCTGATGGACTTCCTGATGCAGGAGTTGCAGAATCGATGTCCACATGGTGTCTGTACTGCAGAGCGGAGACCCATTAGACAGATAGGGCACTCATACTTGCTCTCTAGCGGAGGGTCAAACTCTACATCATAGCCTTGCTGGTCTGGGGGGACATTAGAGGAGACACTGATGGTGGAGGGGTTCTCTGTCGGGCTCAAATACGAATCTCTCTCTTTCTCCATGACTGCTGCACAACTGGAGTACTCGCCTTCACAGCAGGCATCATCGAGGCTGGACTTCTCCAAGTCGTTGCAAGCCATCTGTAATCACATCAAGAGAGTGTTATATTGATGTGTGAAAATAACAGATAATCATCCATATACACATATAACAGCAACACAAATCTGGCCCCCAAAATACATGGTGCTCTTCATGTGATCTGGATGCTACACAGAAATTGTCGTCTAGGTTTTCAAAACCTAGTTCAACGTTAATTGCACAGAGAATGTGGTCACAGAACAGATATCAGGTTGATTTCCGCTATACTAATGCAAAATGGGAAGGCATGGGATGAGAAACTAGAGGCCTAATGATGTACTCATCTTTAAACTACTGTTTCCTCACGCGCTGTGCTGTTTAGGCGGGGCTGATTTGTGGGAGAAACTGTTCTCTCAATAAGTTGGAAGTAACTTATTTAGTCCAAAATACCCACATTGCACATCGTAAAAGTAAAATGTAAAGTTGTAAAAGGTTAAACTTATCTCCCATCTAAATCTTAAACTAAATTCAAAGTCAATAGGAGTAAAGAGTCGAAAGCAGCTAATCAGACACAACCGACGGTTACATCAGCAACTTTCCTGCCGTCGCTTATAGAAACACACATTATAACCTGACATTATTGTTGTTATAGTACCACGACTCTCTTGATATAACATATGATTCGATTATAGATGACAATCTTCCGTAATAGTTTTAATTTACATACCCTGGCTCGGTCCGGCCTCGCTGTCTTCTACAGCTTCCTGTATTGACTCCAAACATCAGAGCATTAGCGAAACGTCACTGGCTCAAACGTCCCCTCGTGACTCTGATCCCAGACCTGCGCTCCAAACCGAATCCTCGCGAGAATCACCGCGATGTCGACGTCTCTGCTGGCCTCAGATCACTAGAAAGCGCGTCTTGTTGGATTTTACCGCTGTACGAAACTGAATATTGAAATCCACGAGATGGCGCGGTCTCACATGTGATAGAAATAAAAAAAAAAAGTTATTCACCAATATGACAGCAGTGTTAGTGAAGAACATGCTCGAGATCATTACATCACGCTGCAATTTTGGTAGCTATTATATAATAATGTGGGTATTTAGTATATGCTACATAAAATGCTAACTAAGGTCAATGGACTCAATGGTCAATGGAATGCATGTAATGTATAAAATGTTCATGCTGAAGCTTTCATCATGGTACGGTATTATCACGATATTGGAATAAGTTGCAAAAAGGTGTCGTCATACAATAACAACTTTAATAACTTTTTTCTTATATCAAAAATAACTGAACATTTAAACTACAATAAAGCAATACACACAAAAAATAAAGTAAACAAAATTTTCAAACTACGGAGCCCCGCACATGACATCCCAGAAAAAAATAGTAGGCTAAATCATGTGCACGATTTGTTCCATCAATTTTTAGATTGTGCACACGCTTTACGAATTCACGATTTGCTCAATTGTGTGCACAGTAAATCGTGTATTAGTAAATTGTGCGCATGATTTATAAATCGAGGGAACGAATTAGTAAATCGTGCACACAATTAACTTTTTTTTTCTTGCACATCATGTGCGGGGCTCCGTATCAAACAGATAAAAGTGCCAAAGAATTATAAAAATACAATAGGTAAAACTTTACAATAAGGTCTCGTTAGTTAACATTAGTTAATGGATTAACTAACATTGACAATGTGCGATAGCTTTTTTGTTATGGAATTTATTATTCTTTGCTTATGTTAATTAAACAAATACAACTGATCATTGTTAGTTCATGTTAGTTCAGGTCCATTAAATACAGTAAAATAATGTTATTAATAATGTTTTATAAATTAACTAAGATTAATAAATGCTTTAGAAGTATTTTTCATTGTCAGTTCATGTTAACTAATGGAGCCTTATTATGAAATGTTACCGAACAGTAATAAAGAATCAAAATGTTTACAATGTAAAAAATAAATAGCCTATTAAGTCTTTAAGTATTCTGTGCTGTGGTGAATGCCATTGTGAATACAAAAATATGAATGGCTTTTTAAAACATTTAAATACTGTTCAGAAACAGAAAGTAGCACAGCTTATGGGGTTACCGGGGTAACGGCTGCATTTTCTGCTGTTCCATAAGCGCCATCTGGTGTCAGAGAGTGAATGTGCATTTTCATTCAGTGCTTCTCCTTCACTCGTTCCGCCGACTTCTTATCCCTGTTGGGATTGATTACAGAGTGCACATGCCTCTATAACGCAGCATGCAACAATGTTGTGCATTTTAACCAGTTGATGGAAAAAGTATTCTTAAAATGCATTCTAAAAATCTAAATAACTGTATTTTGAAGTGCCCACAATAACAATATCATGCATGATCATTATTGTGATATATCGTATTACCGTATTCCGGCACACATATACTAGACTCATGACAACTATGCTATCCAAGAGTTGTCTCC
Organism: Rhinogobio ventralis; assembly: GCA_039654625.1. Lineage (NCBI taxonomy): Eukaryota > Metazoa > Chordata > Actinopteri > Cypriniformes > Gobionidae > Rhinogobio > Rhinogobio ventralis. The sequence goes on along the minus strand of CM077193.1, from coordinate 22,007,429 downwards.
ACATGATAACTTAGCTGACAGGTAACATAGTTGACAATTTCACCATTCTGAATGGCAATTCTTGTCTGACCAACCACATGGTATTTTCTTGATCAGGTTAACCTCAAATTTGAATATAGTCTATATATGAATTAAAACCATAAAAAAATGTCAAACCCTAACAATGTACCCAACATGTGTCCCAAAGGATGCACCCGATTAATTTGGACAATGTTATAATTTACAGTCAATCAATATCGGCCCACTTGTTGACAATCGGTTATTGTGTATAAAATACTGAGAGAAAAAAATGAGAGGAGAATTATGCTGGTCATATGTTTTGATAAACCATTTGTCAGTTGCAGGAGGTTGTTTGGTTAGTATTGTTGACAACAAGATGTATGATTAAATACTATAGAGCTGAAATTATCGACTGGTCATTCTAATTTAAAAAGTAAATGTAAAAAAAAAAAAAATATATATATATATATATATATATATATATATACAGTATATATATATATATATATATATATATATATATATATCAAGACAGCAACAAAGAAATTATTAATACGCTATTGAAAAGTAAACGAAAATGAAAAGCTGATTGACAGAAAAATAGGCAGCAGTTAAACAAGGCAGAGTTGACATTAATGGTCACATTCATATGTGCTTATATTCTTGTTTTCTATGTATTTACAGGACATTGTGGCATATCAAAATCATGTTGCGGTTTTCCCAAATTACAGTTACCCACTCAAAACAAAACTGGAAGTCTGTTAAAAGAAAAGGTCTGTGTAAACATTTACACAGATTTCTGTTTGAGCAAGAAGGCGTGCTCTGCATCCTGAGGCTGGTCAATAAGGAGCCTTGTTATATGCAGGTTGTTGACCTTGCTGTTTATAAAATGTGCTTTTCATAAGTGACATAGAAGCTCAGTGTGACCCCCACCTACCCAAACTTTGACATACTATGTGGGCTGTGATCAGGCTACAAACAGACTGGCAAAAATGTAATTACAAGTCAATGCTCAATCTTCAGGGGGAAAAAAAACTGATGTGCTGACATCAGTTGTGAGGTCTTGGTCAGGAATGGCATTCGTGTATCAGAGTGTACCAGTCTCAGAATTGGGAAGACTGTGTGGATAAATGTGGCTCTGGAATATCAGGATCAGTGACAATGCGAAATTGTGTAATTTTGCTGTCCAGCAAAAACAGCAACAAATGTTTAGTAATTTTATATGGTCATACTAAAATGCCACAACAATCCAAAAAAAAAAAAAAAAAATCAACAAATAGACATTATTCATAGCTTGAAAACCAGAATAGACCCTTTGACATGGTGAACCACCAAATCCTCAGGTCCACCTTTTCTGAAATGTGCGTCACAGAAACTGCACATCTCTGACTTGAGTCCTACCTCACTGGCAGGAGTGACTACATTTCATGCCTGGATGTTTCTTCAGAAACGGGCACTCTTGTCTTGACACATGGTGGTATTTTGGCAACCTACACACACATTACCAATATAATCGCCATCAGCTTGTCAAATTTTTGGTTTACTCATCAGACTTTGGACGCATATGTGTGTGTGTGTATACAGTGTACTGTATGTACACTCACCTAAAGGATTATTAGGAACACCTGTTCAATTTCTCATTAATGCAATTATCTAATCAACCAATCACATGGCAGTTGCTTCAATGCATTTAGGGGTGTGGTCCTGGTCAAGACAATCTCCTGAACTCCAAACTGAATGTCAGAATGGGAAAGAAAGGTGATTTAAGCAATTTTGAGCGTGGCATGGTTGTTGGTGCCAGACGGGCCGGTCTGAGTATTTCACAATCTGCTCACTTACTGGGATTTTCACGCACAACCATTTCTAGAGTTTACAAAGAATGGTGTGAAAAGGGAAAAACATCCAGTATGCGGCAGTCCTGTGGGCGAAAATGCCTTGTTGATGCTAGAGGTCAGAGGAGAATGGGCCGACTGATTCAAGCTGATAGAAGAGCAACTTTGACTGAAATAACCACTCGTTACAACCGAGGTATGCAGCAAAGCATTTGTGAAACCACAACATGCACAACCTTGAGGCGGATGGGCTACAACAACAGAAGACCCCACCGGGTACCACTCATCTCCACTACAAATAGGAAAAAGAGGCTACAATTTGCACGAGCTCACCAAAATTGGACAGCTGAAGACTGGAAAAATGTTGCCTGGTCTGATGAGTCTCGATTTCTGTTGAGACATTCAGATGGTAGAGTCAGAATTTGGCGTAAACAGAATGAGAACATGGATCCATCATGCCTTGTTACCACTGTGCAGGCTGGTGGTGGTGGTGTAATGGTGTGGGGGATGTTTTCTTGGCACACTTTAGGCCCCTTAGTGCCAATTGGGCATCGTTTAAATGCCACGGCCTACCTGAGCATTGTTTCTGACCATGTCCATCCCTTTATGACCACCATGTACCCTTCCTCTGATGGCTACTTCCAGCAGGATAATGCACCATGTCACAAAGCTCCAATCATTTCAAATTGGTTTCTTGAACATGACAATGAGTTCACTGTACTAAAATGGCCCCCACAGTCACCAGATCTCAACCCAATAGAGCATCTTTGGGATGTGGTGGAACGGGAGCTTCGTGCCCTGGATGTGCATCCCACAAATCTCCATCAACTGCAAGATGCTATCCTATCAATATGGGCCAACATTTCTAAAGAATGCTTTTAGCACCTTGTTGAATCAATGCCACGTAGAATTAAGGCAGTTCTGAAGGCGAAAGGGAGTCAAGCACAGTATTAGTATGGTGTTCCTAATAATCCTTTAGGTGAGTGTATATGTATATGTATATACTACCGTTCAAACTTTTGGGATTGGTAAGATTTTATAATGTTTTTAAAAAGAAGTCTCTATGCTCACCAAGGCTGCATTTATTTGATCCAAAATACAGTAAAAACAGTAATATTTTAAAATATTATTATAATTTTAAATATCTGTTTTCTATTTGAAATTGGAATTTATTCCTGAATAGAAAGTTCAAAAGAACAGCATTTATCTGAAATAGAAAGCTTTTGTAATAACACCATTAAAAGTTTTGGTTCAGTAAGAATTTTTTTTTTCTTTTTTTTTAGAAAGAAATGAATACTTTTTTTCCAGCAAGAATGAATTAAATTGATCAAAAGTGACGGTAAAGACATTTGTAATGTTACAAAAGCTTTTTTATTTTAGATAAATGCAGTTCTTTTGAACTTTCTATTAATTCAAGGGGTCATATAATGCTATTTTAAAAGTTTATAATTTTTTTCTATTTAATCACCACACATCTGATAAGCTTTGAACAAACAATAAGCAGCCATTAAAAATTCAGATCTTAGGCTTTTAACCTGGACTTAACAGGGAGGGATTATGTGTCCAAATTCTACAGTTTGGTGTTTCATCACTTTACTCTACATATTTTGACAAAAGCAGGAGTGATGAAGTTGCGCTGCTGATTGAGTGACTAGAACAATATACCATTATAAAAGTTCTCTGTCCTCCTCTTTTGGATAACCATGACTAATTTAGTATATTTGTAAGTTGATAGTAGTCTAAGATGCATGTATTTATATATAATCTTGATGGTCTTTTCAGCGACTGGCACTATGGTCTATATGTCTATATATGCTGCAGCTTTTGCTTTATGCTTGGAGTCATTTTCTGACTTCCATTCTTCTTGTCCAGCTTGTAACTCTGTCAGAGTTGACATTGGTCTCCTTGCACAGTCACATTTGCTTTAGATTTACAGTTGTTTTTTTATTAGTTATTGATTTACATTTACTTCAAGGGATGTTCAATGACTAAGACTTCTTCCTGTATCCATTCCCTACCTTGTGCTTTTCAATTTATTGCTTGTCATGTTCTTTTTTTCTCTGTGTTTGTTCTGCCACGGTTATGACACATCAGGACTTTCCAAAACAGAGGTGTATTTTTTGTGAGTTTAATTAAAAAAGTGATCTCATGGTGAACCCTTTATGTGACTTTATGTGACTGTCAATTGTGATTCAAATACTGTGATATCATGAAAAAGGGTTAATCATATAATCATGTGAATGGAAGGGATGTGTATACCCACCAAATGTCTTGTCTGTCTCTTTTCCTTTAGAACCCATTTTTATTTGAAGGAACAGATGCATTCAAATGCAAGGAATGCCGTCAAGTCATAATCAAAAAAAATACTGCTTTAGCAGCAGCGGTGAACTAAAGCCAACACTGGTTTTTAACCTTAAAAGGTGTTTGCATTTTTAGAAATGTTTCTTTTTTTCCTGATTCCAAAGGCAGACATTGTGCAGAGGCATTAGAAAATGCCTGTTGTCCACAGCTAAAACAAGTGTGCATATGAGAAAGCTGGTAAACTTCCCTTCATAAAATAAGTAATATTGCATACATTTGATTTAATACACAGAGAGCTTATGAGATGTGTTCAAACATATATAGGTATGTGAAACATGCTAACAGATGTAGAGGTTTTAATCAGCTGTTGAACTACAAAAATAATGTCAGGTCTGTTCCTGTGGATAAGGAAATACTGTTCTACGTCTCCCCTTAAACGTTCACACACTTAAGCAAACACACACATGCTTGCATAGGAACTGCGTCTCCTCCAACTTCCTTATGGTACGTGTAGATGGGGTAAATTCATGCCAAGACTATTTGAATTTGTGAAAATCTGTCCTTTATAAGGTGGGTAGTGCAAGACAAGGATCCAGTTCAGAATTTCAGGAATTCTGTTTGCATTATGATGGGGAAAATCTTATTTGTATGATTCATTTTTATTTTATTTCATGATTAATAATTATTAATTGTGGATTTTAATGGATTGCATTTACATTTTTTCTGTAATAACCCAGTCACTACAAATAATAAAATATTTACATATACAATCATCAGGATTCTATTCAGGCCTTTTGGATGCAATTGAACAAGCTGTTTACATCTTCTAAAGTATGTACATATTTGTCTAGAATATTTAAATTCAATGGCATAACATTATATCTGTGTGTGATGCACAAAACAGTGACAATTGACAGAGTAAATGAGGGGTGCAGCAGCTTTAAGTGAGGTGTGTAAATGGACACTATTGAGAGAGAGCTGGCGTCCTTCTCCTCAGCTCACGGTGCTCTAGAAACCTATGGCGCACAATGCACTGTTCAGTTCCAGCAGGAAAATAAATATGTTCTGTGCTGTCCAAAAATACCATGTGAAGGCGCTCCCTGTGAAAGAAAGCCTATTTCCCGACAGCAGGGAGCCACTGAGTGCAAAACATTTAGAGCCAGATTATGTTAGATTTAGCAGTAGCAAAAACTTGATCTATCAATCAATTATGTGGTAGGCAAGTCAGTGAGACGTATAATTGCACCAGTCTGTGAAAAAATAGAAAATTCAAAGGTCCACAATGTCTTTCTGGATTGGAGGTGAGGCAGTACTTTACCTCTCCTCATAGAGCAAACAGTCCAGTGCCACCACACAGAATGGCAGAAAGCACCTGGAGTGACAGACTGCCCTGAGGAATTTTGTTTCCTCACACAGGCTTGCGAAGAAGCTTTTGTGTCTCCCCTGAGACCTGAGTTTTCTCTTCCTCTATAGAAACAAGATTGTCAGTGAGGAGAACGCCTGATGTTTTTCAAGCGTTTGGCCTTTTTGATGAAAAGAGCCCTTCAGGACAGTGAAATGTCCACAGGTCCCTAAAGGCTTCACTTGGAACTGTGCGTGTTGTCAACGTCAATCACCAAAAGTCAGCTTGATTGCTTAAAAACTGGCAAATAGGTTGTCCCTTGCAAGATTGCTTTTCTACTCAAACCAGTATCTTCTGAAGAACAGCCAACTATATCAGTGTGAACTGCTGTGTGATCATTTAATTTAAAGTCACCAAATCAAAATGGACAATTCAATTTTTTTTATGGAATATTCCAGTAATTATTATACATGATTTATCCATCCTTGCAACGTCATCCCTTCTCTAATGACGTGTTTACCAGAGAGAGGGTGGGACAACCTGTCACTCATGAGATTACAGAAATAACTGATATCAACGATCCACAATCCATGATCCAATCAGTTCCCGATTAACAACATCAAGTCCCATTCTACATTTTTACTTCGAGAAGCCAACTCGAATATATGTCCAAAAAGGGAAGTACTGACTATTTTTTAATGTGCTGTTAATTTTATTTATTTAAACGCATTGCTTTCTGAAAGTAACAAGATATATTTAGCACTGGCTTTAAGGCATTGTGTCCCTTTAAAGGTGTAAAGGGACACAGGTTAACCAGAGCAGGGTTAACACACCAGGACAAATTTCAAACATACCTTTGCATCTCATTTCATACACACAAACTGGAGAATAAAAGCACAGAGGACAAAGCTCTCACACAAACTCACAGTGGGAACCTCTTCTTTGAAGTCCATTCCAAGCAGTTCAGTTACAGTTTTTAATCACCATCCAAAAGAAACAGAGAGAATGTCCCTCCCATCTAAATCTAAACTGAGTTTAAACACCGGCTCATGGTTGTCTCTGTAGCTCTGCTGTGTAATCGGCATGTTATTTATGGAGAAATGGATGGTCTAGGAGAAGGTTAGATTTAAGGAACGTTTTTAAATTAGCAGGCAAGTCAAACAAAAAACACCTTCAGAAATAAATGAAAATCAGATCTAAAAATGTCATACTGCAGCCTTTTCCCCCTGGACTATGACACAAGGTACACTGCATTTTTTTATTGGGTACTCTGTATTCTTATGCCTATGTTTTGTGAGCCATTGCAAGGTTCCTAAATAGTGACTCTTTTCAATGGGATACGTTGTCATGTTCCTCTGAAAGGAAAGTTTGAGAGGAACAACGGGGTGGGCCTGACTGCTGAATGAAGCCTTGTGTTTCTGCTTTCCACTCATGTTAATGTTGCAGCTCCAGAACACTTAATTAATATGATGGATGACCGTGACCAAGAGGCACGATATTTGAAAACTGCATTTGGGTGGGAAACTGGGAGAATAGAGAATATGGAACAAATCTTGAAATAAATCAGTTATGTAGTAGAAAATGTTTAGCATATGGCTAGTTTTCACACCTTTTAGTCCAGTGAATAACATAGGCTGCAAAAAGCAAAATTGTATGGCCCAGGAACAAAAAGAATCAAGTCCATAAAGAGCATATAGGTCCCAGCTAACAGGGCATGTTCTCAGAACTTTAGCTTAATTTGATTTTCATTCAAATAAATACCTTGAAAGCTAATGTGTCAGCCGAATGCATACATGTAGGCTAAATGAACTAGGCTAGATGTTTTACACTAATGCTGCCAGTGTTGTTTTACTGTGTTCCCAGCTATAACATAAATGTAATGAAATTTTATTCATTTTATTGTTTGAATTAGATGTTTGAAACCAATATGTCGTTGCATTATTTAAATTGAAATAGGCCTATAACAACATGTAAATTAGCCGTCTAAAAGGCTGTAATTGTGCCATCCAATGATGTATTGTGGCTCAAAAAGGATGTCGACATAAATATCGTCATGATTTGCGCACGTTAGCCACAAAAGTTTCGGAGGCTCTGTGTATCGCCTAGCCATCATGCGTGGAAATTTTATGTGCGCCTTTTCTCCACCTCTCATTCCCTAGCCCCCCTTCCAGCTCCTGTCCAGTTAAACGTGTTTCCCTCTGAAGAGAGTTTCTTTCTGCTTCTCATTCTCCTGCCAGAAGCGCCTCTGCACACGCGACACTTTTATCACGGGTTTGGACTGAGAGACGCATCAGAGAAAAAGCATCTGCAACCAAGGACTAAGCGTTTCAGAGGGACACGGCATCATACAGGTGATGTACAGTTTGGCTTTATGTGGTTGTTGCTCTGGCTGTACAGGTGAGCACTGTCAACTCTGGCTTGATTATGTGTATCCAAGTGTAGATTTAATGATTAAAGTAATATGAGATTAACTCAAGATGAATGTTGTCAACCATCACTCAGTTTCACATTGAGATGGTATTAAATATTCAAATGTCTGACAGTTAAACAGGTAGTGATCGAAGAGTGAAACAGATTGGATCATTTGGAAATTTGAGCATTTAAAACATGGATATATTATTTCTGGCTGCTGCAGGATGTTAATATGAATTAGAATAATCATAATAAATATGAAAAATATTTACCAGTGATAGGAAACTAATGTGTTTTGTAATAGGAAACATTTCAGATGCTTAAACTGGAGTTGAATTCCAGTAAAGTGAATGAAATTAATTTAGTTGCTTTTCCATATAATTTATTATTCCAGAGAAACATAATTATATTTAAATGTGTTGTATTGATGCTGGTGTTCTTGTGCAACCTCCCTGACCTTCAGCAAGCTCTGCCTTGGTATAGATACACCAGAAAGCTCCTACCTTTCGTATGTTTGTAGACAATTCAGGTCTACACATCAGAACTAGTCAGGCATATCCACTTAAACCTTTTGCTTTTGGCTGCTGTTGCAGATGAATTATCAATAACTGACTTTTCCCCTTCTTACAGTCTTACTTAATCCATTTTCAACATGTGTTGTCTCTAATCCTGTAAGGTATAATATTGCTGGCTATAAAATTCATCAACATGTACTATTTTTTCAAGTGGGTTTATATATATTTAATTTGCTTTACAAACTATGGTTATTATGTTGGACTTGGTAATTGCAAGTTTTGACGTTGACCCATTTTCATTCACATGGTGCTACATGTTGTCCAAAAATTACTTATAATTCACTGTAGCATGTTTTATGGTCTCTCTAAAGGGATCATATATGTAGATTAACTGTTGCTTGCAGCATTAAGTAATTATGTCATTTAACTGACACTTAAAGTTACTTACAGTACATTATTTAATCCCTATATCTTACATGCCGTCTGTTTGACTAGAACACATACAACTTTTATTGTTTCACCTTTGAGCAGTGATTATTATTTCCATCAATCCTTTATCTTTCCACAGCTTTCTAATTCTTGAATGGTGTCCATTTAAGCTTAAACGGGGAAACACTCGACTTCAAGAAGGACGTAAAAGGAAAAATTAAGACCAACACATTAGCCATTAAGCCTGTTTCCCATGAAACCAACTTTGGAAACTGATTTTTATCTTATCGTTCTTTTTCCTTTGCGCATTCTCTAAACACAGTCCAGAGCACTTTAACAAAAACACTGCACACATTTTCCAAATAGTTTCATTGTTTTTCTGTGCTTTATACAAAATGACATAATATTTCTAAATTAGCTTCAACATAATGTTTTACTATAGTAATTTGAGGGACCTCATACATTAAAAATGGCTTGTTTAAAGGTCACAGAGTGTATGCATGTGTGCTCACTTTCTCAGATATTTTTTATGTTGTTTGCTTTATAAGATTAGAGAGGACAAACTTGATATGGAATAGTGTATAAAAAGCTCTAGTTTCACTAGCTATGAATAAGTGTCTCTCTGCTCTAGCAGTATGTGTAGATAAGTCTATGTATAGGAAGCGCTGCTGAATGCTCTGCAGTAAGTCAAATAAATAGCGTCACTCCTAAAAGCAGGCCAACGCTGGCATTGATTTATAAATGTAATATGTTTGTCAAGACAGGCAAACCTTTTAAGCTATTTTCCCCATAAATCTTTGTGAACTAGATGAACAGCAATCTTTTCTCTATCCATGCATGGCAGACATTCAGTAATTAACAGCAAGTTAATTCCCAAACTTCCTGGTACAGATATGACCAGTTTATACTGGCATGAGAACTGTACTGTTCCTGTGGTAAATTTGGGAACTGAAAATTACATGTTGGTTTTTCCCCTTTCAAAAACCTCTTATTTTACCAAACCTTTCTTATGAACTTGGAATCCACATTGGGTTTATTTTATACAGTATATGCTGTCAGAATAAACCTTTTGAGCAGAGCGCAATATATATTGTTGGTCCTACTTTATTTTAATTCTTCAAATACTATGTGCTAACATTAAATTAATCTTTTGGTTCAATGCACTTATTCTGTACATAAATGTTTTTTCTACAGCTGTACTAAACTTCTGTAATTGCATAATATATATTATATTATGCAATTACAGAAGTTTAGTACACTGTTTATTACTCTGTTGACCCTTCCCTTACCCACAATTAAACTCAAACCTCACCGCAACGTGTTTTGCAATTCAACATGAACACAATAAGTACATTGTACCTAACATTTTTCGGATGCAAGTACATATTAGTTAAAGACACCTAATATAAAGTGTGACCAAGTTGTCTTCTCACGTTCATTAAAAACTGAAAATGCATTAGTTGTTGGTCAGTATATGTGCAAACATGATGGTGATAAAACATTCTCTTAAACCTGTAGGTGAACGATGCTTTCCTTGTTTTTGCTGAGCATGTGCTTCTGGGTCTTCTCAGCCACAGGATCTTTCGATTACGTTTACACTGGTGCGTATTCATTGTGCAAATTACTTAATGAAATTGTTCAGTATTCATGAAAACCTCACTTAGCTGCTTTTTTTGTTATGCCAAAGTGTTGTGATCCATGTCTTTTTATTTTCCATACCCTCATATGTCACCACAGAGCCTGAAAGGGTTACACTGAATGTCAGCATACCCAATGAGTTTCCCCTCCAGCCTCTGATGGGTGAAACATTAGTTCTGCCCTGCTACTTCCAGGACAACACAGTCAATGACCCTGGTGCCCCCACCATTGCTCCTTTGTCTCACCGGATCAAATGGAGTCTGGTCACCAAAGGAAAGACCACAAACATTTTAGTGGCATCTGAAGGGATAGTAAACATTGACAAAAGGTATCTGGATAGAATCACCATGCTGGGATACCCCATGACACCCACAGACGCATCCATTAAGATCACTGAGCTCCATACCAATGACTCAGGAGTGTATCGCTGTGAAGTCATGCATGCGATAGAGGATAGTCATGATACCGTGGACGTCCAAGTTCAAGGTACTCGTTGTGTGAAAATCCTTACAAAGCAAACTAGTATGACTGTATGTGTGTGCTTTCTCTCTCAGAAATTTAAAATGGATGTACTTACGGTTCTTAGGTATTGTTTTCCACTATCGTGCAATCACCACACGATACACCCTTACTTTTGAGAAGGCCAAGGCAGCCTGTATTCAAAACAGTGCATTGATTGCTACTCCGGAGCAACTCCAAGCAGCTTATGATGAGGGATTCCATCAGTGTGATGCTGGATGGCTTGCAGATCAGACCGTCAGGTCAGTTAACATATTAGGCAGTTAACATGTAACATAACTTGGGTATTGGGGATGGGTAAAATGCAGAGGACAAATTCCAATTATACTTGGCCTTCACATGTCACTTAAATATCCTGGTAAGTTTACAGTATCATTTCACTGTCTCGGTCTCGGCTCTAACTAGACCCAATCAATATAGTCCGGCTCTGAGTCCTACTTCTAGCCAAAATTTGGTTACATGTCATTTTTGCCCAAATAACTTGTATGATATTCCATCATGTAAGCAAAGTCAACAGTGATTGCAAGGTGTTTGGTTTCATTTTTAGATGACTAGTCTATTCTTGGGCTATAGTTAGATGTCTATTAAACTTTCACAGACACCCCAAATTTTGCCTTGTTTTAGCCTAGACATCAGGGCTGTGTTTGGACGGCTATTAGACGTATTTTAAACGTAAACTTGCTTGCTGGGTAGTTTTGTTTGAAAATGTGATGGAAATAATGCAATTTGTCTTGGAATAAAGGTACCCTATTCATGATCCTCGTGAGGCTTGCTATGGAGACAAGTACCAATTTCCAGGAGTGAGGACATATGGAGTGAGAGACGTGAATGAGACGTATGACGTGTACTGCTTTGCGGAGAAAATGACAGGCACGTGTTTTAGATGGCAGAAAACTAACCGAGTTGCTCTAAAAACCTTAAAATGCTAAAAAACATTCTGTTTCATCTTACAGGAAAAGTGTTCTACACTACTTCCCCGAACAAATTCACTTTTGAGGAGGCAGAAGCTGAGTGTGCAAAGCTGGGTGCCAACTTGGCCACCACAGGACAGCTGTACCTGGCATGGAAGGGTGGTATGGATGTTTGTAATGCAGGCTGGTTGGCAGACCGGAGTGTCCGCTACCCCATTAACATCGCCCGACCACAGTGTGGAGGTGGCCTGTTGGGAGTGCGTACTGTCTATCTGTTTCCCAATCAGACCGGTTACCCATTCTCAGACTCTCGCTACGATGCTTTTTGCTACTCTGGTACAAAAATCTGATTTTACTTCTCCTTCTTTATTATTTATGAATGTCTATCCACATACACATATATTTGTAATTGTAATATCTTTGTTGATCCAATAATCCACAATAATATGTGAAAAGCTGTTGGTGTCAATTGAGTAGCAACTGACAAGTGTGTATTTTTTTATATATTCTTTCATTTAGAAAAGGGTGAGGAGGGTTCAGGCTTATTCCCATTTGAAATCGAGACAACCACAGAGGCCGACAGTGGTGACCTGAGGGTTGAAACAATCACAGAAAGCCCCGAGGTCTTTTTTAAGCCCACCTCCACAGAAAGTGAACTACAGGGAGAAGTTGTAACTTATAAGCCCGCAGTTACCATCAGTGTTGAGTTCCCATATACTGAACTAAATATTTCCCAGCTGCCTCTTTCACCACCTCCCAGCTCTGCTGAGGAAGTTACGGACATTGTGGAAGGTGTCACTGACAGGACTGATCTTGGCTCTGATTTATCCCATCTGAATGGAAGGGAAGCTATCATGTCTGCCACAGGTATGTGTCAATATGGAAATATACAGTAAAGAGTAATGTGTTAGGGATTATAAATTCTCTGTGATTTGACATTGTATGTATTAATAACTGTGAAAAGACCATAAATTATGGTTAATATTAATCACACCTTATGTATCTCATTCACAATGGTTTCAGTCACTTCAGTTCTCATTATAGTTTTTGCATATTCATATTTATCATGACAACGGCACAAGCAAGGACTGGTGAAGTTTATAAACAGGTTTCTACTCCTCCTCTTTCTTCCTTATATGGTACTGAGCATCGGTCCACCTGAATCAATATAAACAAAGATTGCTGGTATATGGTAACTTGATCGGTCAGAGCATTAACAATGTATAATTGCTTATATTTGGACTGTTCCTCTCAAAAAAGTACTATGGCTTCAGAATACTTACATAAAGCATTTGGGATAATTTTATGGTATATTTTAATCTATTGGGGCTAGTCACTCTCTTACAATATTGTACTCAAACAAAAAACTTGAAGATAAATAATGAAAATACAGGATTTCTTTATACCTCATCCATAGTATATTAAGCTAGAGTAACACTTTTTATTTTAAAACTTACTGAAATATTACAATGACTTTACAATCTATTAAACTGGATTTACAATTTGAGTAGCATGTAAGAACCTTGTGCTAGATTTGATTATACTGAAAGTTCATTACAAAACTAAGTAAAGTGTATACATAAATGTTCTAGCGCTAACATTAAGTGTTTCAATTTGACCCTATATGAGTTTTTTTTTGTACTCATGGTAAATTGGATAAATCTGTTGACACCTGTTGTTGCTAATTCCCTACACAGGGGTGGTCTTTCATTACCGTGCAAGCTCCAGTCGTTATGCCTTTGACTTTGTGGAGGCTCAGTTCGCGTGTAAGAGCATCGGTGCAGTCATTGCCAGTGCCCAGCAGCTGCAGGCCGCCTATGAGGCTGGTTACCATCAATGTGACGCTGGCTGGCTCTTAGATCAGACTGTCAGGTATGACTGTTCAATAAATTCTTTGTGTGTGTATTTTTTTGCTAACGTATGTTTACATTTATATATTTATTATATATGAACATCAAAATATAAGTATGCTAAATATTTGTGGCAGGGCAGATGACAAATGCTTCTAGTGGAATGATCTATCTTAGATCATGGTCTGCTTAGATCAATGATCTGCAGATACCCATTATAACCCTGTATAACCATGTTATACAGCAGGAATATACTGTATTTTTTTTTTTACAAATGTATGTAAATGATGGCTATGCAGGTATCCCATTGTGTCTCCTCGTGAGAAATGCTCTGGCAATTTGGAGCATGTTCCTGGTGTGAGGTCTTATGGACTGCGTCCTGCCAATGAACGCTATGATGTGTATTGCTATGTGGATAAACCAAGAGGTAAGAGTCTTTACATAAATATATTAAAACTGCTATGTGGACAAAGAGTGGGTGGGTAAATACATAAATAAGTGACCTCTGTTTCAAGTTTCTGAAACATTTTTTAAAAAGTCTTTTTTCCCCTAAACATTTCATAGTCAACAGGATTCTCTCATGGGATAATCAACCACTCTGAATCACTCTGTGTAGCTTGAGTTTTGAGGTAATTGTTCACATTTCAGGGGAAGTTTTCCATGCAAGTTCATTTGAGGGATTCACTTACGAAGAGGCAGTCGCTTACTGCCAGGACCAGAATGCCTCCCTGGCCTCCACAGGAGACCTGTATGCTGCTTGGAGGCATGGCTTTGATAAGTGCCGTCCTGGCTGGCTTCTTGACCGCAGCGTACGTTACTCCATCAATAAGCCCTGGCAGCAGTGTGGTGGAGGGATGGCTGGAGTTCACACAGTTTACATGTTTCCCAACCAGACGGGCTCTCCTGACCTGCACTCCAAATACGATGCATATTGCTTCAAGGGTAAATATAACATCTATAGTCATATACAGGCCGTAAAGTTTAACTTCTTTGAAATGTAAGCTATGAAGTCTGTTGATTGTTTATACAAAATGATTCATTACATATTTGTCATTTTTTATATATAGAGGATCTGGCTCTATCTCTGAATGAAAGTGAACCGAATAAGAGAGTGAAAGAAGAAAAGATAGTGAGCATGACGTCCTTTCCTGCTCTTCTCAGACCTGGTAATATAATGCAACTCAGGATACATATATGAGACAAAGACAAATAAGAATAAGAAATATGCCCTAAAAAAGAATGTTTAAATTTGCCGTTACAATTTTACAACATGATCTAACCTTGCCTTGTCTTAAAAAGTCAAATAAAAGTCAAATGATCTGATCAATGACGACTTAATGAACCTTGTCACATAATTAATGAGGGTCTGCATGGGTCTTCTCATTTCCTGTTTAATTTTTTTTTTCTGCATGTTTCTCTTAATTGTTATATTTAAAAACTCGAGTGAAGATAGTTCACCCCAAAAAAGAACATTTTGTTAGCTACTTCTGTTGACTCCCTCTCATGTCATTCCAAACCTATGTTGGTAACCAAACAGTTATAGTTACCATTGACTTCCACTGAGTCCTTCCCCTCCCCCTTCCCCAAAAAAGATATATTAACAAAATATATTCTTTTATGATCCACTGAGAAAATGCAATCATACAGGTCTGGAATGACATGGGGTTGAGTAAATGATGACAGAATGTTCATTTTTGGATAAACTTTACCTTTAAATCATTGTATGTATGATTGTAATGGATTGTAATGTAACAAAAACAGGCGACGTCATTGGCCCATGTCCCATTTTAACAGTTTGTAACATGTATCAGGAATGTTCATTTTGTTTCAGGTACAGTACCTTAGATTCTGTGTGTGTCTCTGTTTCCTCAGAAAGTACCCCTATCACTACTTCCATCCCTGTGGAACCATCTGAATCTGGTGCATCTGGGGCCAGCAGCACTGACGATCTGTTGAGCAGTGGGAGTGGGGATCAGCCGAGTGGGTCATCTGTTGCAAGTGGAGACTCCTCAGGGACCAGTGGCACTGATGATATGTTGAGTAGTGGGAGCGGTTACCAGCCAAGTGGGTCATTTGTTTCGAGTGGAGACTCTTCTGGGGCCAGTGGCACTGATGATCTGTTGAGCAGTGGTAGCGGGGATCAGCAGAGTGGATCAATTGGTTCCAGTGGAGACTTTTCTGGAGCTAGTAGCACCGACAATCTGTTGAGCAGTGGGAGCGGGGATCAGCCAAGTGAATCATTTGGTTCCAGTGGAGACTCATCCGGGGCCAGTGGCACTGACGATCTGTTGGCCAGTGGGAGCGGGGATGAACCAAGTGGGTCATTTGTGTCAAGTGACTCCTCTGGAGACAGTGGGAGCCAGGATCTGCCTAGCGGGTCTGGAGACTCTTCAGGATCTAGTGTTGGCTTAGATATCCTAGTAATCTTTTCAGAAAATGACACAGTTTTGTCAGGAGTTGGATCAGCTTCAGGGAGACCCGAGGAGGCTGGGGAGGGAGTCACCGAGATCCTCACCTTCCCCATCGGCCAGAGCTCAGACCTCTTTGGTGTGGACACCTCTGGATCGGGATCAGGCAGTGGGTCAGGGTTTAGCTCTGAAGAAAGTGGATCTACCTCAGACATTTCCAGCAGCTCAGGAGAGAGCGACAAGAGTGGAGATCTTTCTGGAATCTCCTCAGGATCAGGTTCCAGTGAGGAGACCTCAGGATTCAGTGGTTTCCAGTCAGGAATTTTTACCTCTGGAGGATCCAGTGGCATTTCATTAATTGATGGCAGTGGCATCATCATGGTGGATAACCCATGGGTAAAGGTGTCCACTGCTCAACATTTAGAACAAGAGTTGGGCCATGTGGATTTCAGTGGATCAGGACATATCTCAGGGTCTGGAATGAGCAGTGATATCTCTGGAATGAGCGGTGATATCTCTGGGATGAGTGGTGATGTCTCTGGAGTAAGCGGTGTCCACAGTGGCTCTGGGAGTGGTTTAGCATTTTCTGGTCTGACATTTTTGGAGTCTGGCTTCATTGATCTCACAGAACAATCTCCTGAACAAGAGGCTTCTGGGCTTTTGTTATTTGGGTCTGGTGAGGGAAATGGATTTACATCTGGAGGCTATGCCATTGAATCAGGAGAAAGATCAGGGGAATCAGCTAGTGGTGATATCACCTTCTTCACCAATAATGGCTTGATGGAAATACCCAACAAGCCCTTCCAAGGAATGGAGCTAGGAAGAGGAGAGGTGGAGTATAGTGGCAACGTCAGGCTGTCCTCTGGTAGTGGAGATGACCAAAGTGTCTATGCTAGTGGACAAGAGCATGAATGGATCCCAGTCACTGTTGACAGCCCAACTGGGAACTCCAGTGATGCTCCTTCAGCTCTACTATCTGCTCAAGGGCCATCAGGCCTGTACAGTGATGCTGCAGGACCTCCAGTGCCTTATTCAGAACCAGAGAGAATCATCAATCAACTTGACGCTGTTACTTCTGCAGCTTTGTCTTCTACCACAGAGCCAGCCTCTTTACAAAGTCCTTCTGTCACCAAAGGACCTGTTGTGAATGGTGAGATTCCATTTGCATAAAATGTGTTAAAATATAGAATAGAGATGCATGATAAATCAGCATCATATCCGTTATTTGCCAGTATAATGTTTTTTTTAATGTATTGTGTTGGCCAGTATTGGATACTTAATTTTGCTTCGCCATCATTTAAAGTCAGCATTAAATGAAAATGCACTCAATATATTTTGTAAATGCAAGTTATAGATTTTGTGAATGACTGATCCATGCATGTTTCATTTTAATATTTTTTGACCTTGTAATGTTAATAAAATCAAAATATCATAACTTCTGGTAAAAACAACAGACTTCTCCCTGGTGACATATGCAGGACTTCTCCAATCATTTAGTCCACTTAAACCCCACCCCACTTAAACTGACTGCAAGCTTGCATTCATTTTGTAGTGCAATCACTTTCAAAAACTTAATCAAGAACTGATGGACTGAACCAAGTCCCTGCCCTACATTTTAACCAGATAATTTGTTACAATTTGATTATTATCGCCCATAGCATGAAAATAATGATCAGCTCATGGGTGCATCGTAATATAGAAATCTATTGCTTCTCACCTCTGGAGATAAAAAAAACTTCTCTTTCTCATGCTCATGGTTTCATGTCTTGCTCTCTTTCTTTCTCAAAAACCCTAACAGCTTCTCTTAACCCATGTGATCCAAACCCTTGTGGAGCTGGGTTGTGTTCATTGAAGGATGGGCTGGGCCTCTGTCACTGCCCACCTGGATTGCATGGAGAAGAGTGCCAGTATGGTGAGTCAGACTGAATTCAATCAGTTATATCATAAGGTCTTGTAAAGTCACATAAATTATGGGAATTTTTCAAAATGTTGTGTTTTGAATATTTGACATTTTGATAAACATTTTGTTAGGCCTTTTTGGGCTGATATTTGTGTTCAAATGAATCAAATGATTGTCTCTAAGTGTCTCACTGTTTGCATTTAATTTGTGAATAACTTCTGTTCAGTTTGCTCATGCCTGATTTGTGTCCTCACAGTCCATTTTACAGGTTATGTGGCATGTGTGTGTGGTTAAGTAATTTTCACTCAGCTCTTGTGTCCAGATGTCTTTTCAGTGACTGTTCACCTGTGTTGTTTTTGTTCAGCTGTGCCTTTGCTGCAGTCTGGTTTAATCAGCACGCCTGCTAACACCTGGTACATGCTCATACTTCTCGTCCATCTTCACATGAATCTGAACTCTAAAATTCTGCTTCTGTTTCTGGAACTGTAAGAGTGCAGATCTGTTCCTCATGAGAGGCATAAAAACTCATCCCAGGTTAGCGCTCTTACAGTAACCACAACTGACTCTGATCTCTCCTTCAATGTACCATTGAAGTGTGTCTTCTCAGCTTATCAAAATATTGATGGTATAATTATTCAAGAGATTGGCTTACGGTGTAGAAGCAGCTCCATGAGTTCTGATTCAATGAAGCTCTCTGCTAAGCTTGGCCTACCTCAGGGCATCTTCATAGTAGTCAGCTTTAATCGCTAAACCTTTATTTGCAGAGGTTGATGTTTGCCATTCAAACCCTTGCACCAATGGAGCCACCTGTGTGGAGGTAGAGGACACTTTCAAATGCTTATGTCTGCCCAGCTACGAAGGAGACCGCTGTGAGATTGGTATGAGGCTGCTTCAGCTAATTCTACTAACGGTCTTTCAAAAGCAACCTTAAAGGTGACACACAACTGTAGATGTTGCTATGGTGCAATGAGTGTACCACAGAAACACAGGACGTATTTGTTTTTTTTTTTTGTTTTTTTTAAGTTTTCCCAGTCCATTTATGGAAATCTGTTGCAGTTTCGCAGTTAAACCTCAGCGTCATACAGGATGAAATGATGCATTTTCAGTTACTGTAAAAATACAGCAAGAAACTACAACCCTTTAGTAACTCAGACAGGAAGGGGCAGACTCTCTCAGCTGGGGTAAACAGAAAGTGTCCAGTTCATATTTTCCATCTAAGCAGAGACCAGAAATATCTCATCTGATAATTTTCTGCGGGATGTTTCTCTTGGCTTCATATGGAATTTAATCGTCAGTCTACTGGAATACTTACGATTGTGGAGAAATCACTTTATCTGATAAGCTGATATTATGCCACGTAAAAGGCATTTGTTGCTTGCTTAAAACACTGGTTTTAAACACTGAAAGATAAAGTGACTTTATCCGTATCCCTCAGCACATTCCATCATACATCTGTCATTTGTTTCTTATTTGCAGTAAGTATTAAAGGGATAGTTCACCCAAAGATGAAAATTCTGTCATCATCACACAAATTAAGATATTTTTAATGAAACCTGAGATTTCTGTCTCTCTATTAAAAGTAAATTCCATTTTTCAAATCTGATGCTTCAAAAAGCACGACAACCAATGAGGTTTATTCTCACAGAAGTACGAGTGAGTTTCCGTTTACCATATTTGATGTGCTCTGTGTATGTATGTTGATCAATGTTTTTATGTGAATAAAAGCATAAATTAAATCTGTTCATCATTTAAAGAGATTTTTTCTCTTCAGAAGACTTAATAAAACGCTTGATTTTTATGGATAACAATTCCATGATGTCTTTGTGAACTTTTTGAAGCTAAGCAAAGTTTTGGTGGAATGAATGTTCAATGGAGGGACAGAAATCTCTCAGGTTTCATTAAAATCACCTTCATTTGTGTTTCGATGATGAACGAAAGTCATGAGTTTGGAACGACATGAGTGTGAGTAAATGAAGACAGAATTTTTGGGTGAACTATCCCTTTTATCCTGTGACTAAATTTTGCGATAGTGGTCTGAGAGGATACCTGGTGAGACATTGATACATTTGCCATGTGATGTTGCTTAAGATGTGCACAGCTGTGAGGAGGGATGGACTAAGTTTCAGGGCAACTGTTACTTGCATTTCTCTGAGAGAGAGACCTGGCTGGACGCTGAGCAACGCTGTCGAGACTTAAACGCTCACCTGGTGAGCATTATCACTCCAGAGGAGCAAGACTTCATCCACTGTGAGTGCCATTTGTGTGTCTCTGTATGTGTGTTTAAGATTCTAAGTATGTGTGTTGTTTCTCTGATTACGAGTAATCACCCTCTTCTTGTAACAGCATATGCACAAGACTATCAGTGGATTGGACTGAATGATAAAATGGTGGAAAATGACTTCCGTTGGTCAGATGGGACCCTTTTGGTAAGCCTAAATCTTGCTGAAAAGTTGTATTTCCAATAATGCACTCTTGCCACTAAAGAACCTTTGCTTGAGTGTAGAGCTATATTATTGAGATATAGTGCTTGATTTTTCTCTTACTCTGTTTAGCAATATGAGAACTGGAGGCCTAACCAGCCCGACAATTATTTTAACTCTGGTGAAGACTGTGTTGTAATGATCTGGCATGAAAATGGCCAATGGAACGACGTGCCCTGCAACTACCACCTGCCTTTCACATGCAAAACAGGTCCAGGTATGCACACCACAAAAAACACGAACATATGCCATGGGTGTGAGAAAGCATGATGTGATTTTGACTTCCTCTCTTGCAGTGACATGTGAACAGCCTCCTAAAGTGGAGAATGCCAAGATGTTTGGAAACAAGAAAGATCGTTACCAGGTGAATTCTATAATCAGATACCAGTGCAGTGAAAACTTCACACAGCGCCACCTACCTGTGATCCGCTGCATGGCAGATGGACAGTGGGAGAAGCCACAAGTGCAATGCATATCAAGTAAGCTATTCAAGCATTACCAAAAACAAGTGAAAACCAGTTTTTGTTCAAATCTGTTAAAACACTTAATATTTTGTCTTTTTATAATTACACTACAGTTCAAAAGTTTGGGGTCAGCAAAAATATTTTTTTAAAGTATGCTCTTATGCTCACCAAAGCTGCATTTATTTGATCAAAATACAATATAAACAGTAACATTGTGAAATATTATCACAATTTACAATTAGTTTTCTATTTGATTGTATTTTAAAATGTAATTTACTCATATGAAGCTATACTTCCTCGGTGTCACATGATCCTTCAGAAATCATTCCAATATGCTGATTTGCTGCTCGAGAAACATTTTTTATTATCACTAATGTTGTAAATGGTTGTGCTGCTTACTTCCTCCCCCAACACATGTATTTGAAATTTAGTTCACAAAAAAAAAAAAAAACTAGACCCAAACATTTGAGGATTAGTGTAAATCATATATTTATATCATGGCCTGGTTTCACAGACAAGGCCTACATTAAGCCAGGATTAGACCTTAGTTCAACTAGGACATTTAAGTAGCTTTTATAAACGTGCCTTAGAAAACATTACAGGTGTGCATCAAAACAATGGCACTGACATATTTTAAGATATTTCATTTTAAGATGCTTTCAGTTAAAACAGCTCAAACACGAGTTTTAGTCTGGGACTAGTCTTAAGCCTTGTCTGTGAAACCGTGGACATATTTTTAAATCATATAATTCCCTTAACTACATTTAAAAGATATAAAATAAGAATTAATTTAAAATAACTAACCTTTGTCTGTGTACTATATTTTGTATACAATGTTATGTAAAAGGTACTGAAATGTTGTCTTTTGTTTTTGCATTTATAGAGGTCAAATCCGGACTGCAAAAGGAATCTTCTGTTCGTCACTCTCATAAAGCTAGTACAAAAACATTGGAGAAACATCTCTAAGGAGACTAGAGTTAGAGTTTGGTTTTTAAAACAGTACAAGTTTTATATTTATTTTCCAAGACACTGAATTAAGAAAGCATACAGTACATTTCTGATTAAAAAGTGTTATTTTCAAAGATAAGTGCCCATCTTGTATATTGCACATCAGATGTCAGTTATTGGCCGTCTCATCCCTACGTCAAAAAATCAGAGACTGACAGATCAAATACTAGCAGCATCTGTAAATATTAGCAGAAGGTTTTCCTTTTAGACCGACTAGTGTGAAGAGCTGGATGCGCCCGGTTCTTCCTCTATGAAGGACAAAAAAAAAATGTTTTGTCTTTCTCTGCTAGTAAGCCAAATTTTAGGTACATTCACAACATAAATGATGTGATGAAATGTGAAGTAAAAAAACCTAGATATGTTTATTGCCATAAAAGACGTTTACAAAAAAAATCTTATTTATTTCTAATACCTAACCAGACAGATAAGAAAACAACTTGCACAAGGATGTCATTAATTTGTTATGTCTGAGTTGGACATTTAATAATATAATGTGAAATGAGATGTATTGATTTCTCACAGGATAACACAGTACATCCATTTTTGACTGGGTGTGTCCATCTTTTCCCTCACAAAAGCCATAAATACATAAACAACATCAGACAGAGGTGGTCAAATCCAGTCAGATTATGAATGTAAACCCAATCATGGAAATGTACTTGATTGTTAGATGTTATCTGTCACCCAAAACTGTGCAGGGCATAGTTCTACATTGGTGACAAGAATGATCCTTGATCAGCTAACAGCTTTTATTTTCTAATAATAGGTCATATAGAACTATTAATGACAAGTGCCTTGTGAATATTTTACATTTTGCCTGTTTCAGTGATGAGATTGCTTACTTAGTACAAGAGGCTGTGCCTCTTTCATCCCAAAGGCTCTTTTATACAGTGTAGCTTTATTTTCATCTGATACAGCTGAAATGACGAATGCAGCATGAACTGCAGATGCACAAACATTTCTTGAAAAGCATTTTTTTCTCATAAGTTACAAGCAGAATAAACTCTATGGCATAGAAGATCCATAATTTCTTTCATTGAGATGGATGAGTAACAAAATTCAACAGTGAAAACATGGGGGTAAACTATACTGTCATTGTGATAATCTGTTGTCTTCTAAAGTAAGGGCATATAACATTTTCCAGGAATGTCTTCAGATGAACTTCATGTGTTTGAATAACTGTATTACAGCAAATTCAACGACTTGCCATTAAAACATTCCATGCATCATGCTCAATACAGGACTGATTTGTGTGTTGGCCAGTAGTCTGTCACACAGGGCAAAGAGCAGGCTACTCAGAGAGGTTATTCACAATGTACAGGTAATGGAAAGAAAACAGTTTTTACCTCACCCAACACAGTCTAGAAATGTATTTTAAAACCGATGGTAATGTTTGCCTATTTGGGTGGAGTGGAAGAAATTAACTCCCCTGTGACTGAATAGCCCCTTTTTAGCCACTTCGGTCCTGTTTCTCCTATGTCGCCTAGAGAGCCTTGTTGTAGAGTCTGAAGCGCAATGCCTACTGCCATCTCCTGGTTGATTTAATGCATGGCATCTACTCTGGTATTTGTGTTGTTTACAAATGCCAGAATATTAAATGGCCAAAACAGCACTACACATTAAATATATTTACAAATTTTTATCTATAATATACTAAACACTAAATGTATTTAAAATCTATTGATGATAATACTGTTTTTTGTTTTTATATTTATTGCTATAATATTATTTAACTTTTTTTTTTTTTCACCTAGTCTCACACACACTTCTTCAGTTCGAGCCACAAGCAAGGAGAAGCACAAATATTTAACATATTTATTAATATTGTTAAAGACAACGTTTTACAAAAGATACTCAATATTTGCACAATTGTACAATTCTCTTCCAATTCGGTTGTTTACATTGACTCAAATAAAATCGAGTTATAAAATGTATAAACTGTAGTATAAAGTGTAGAGCAACTGAAGTGCAAACAAGTCAATTGATTTGAGCAGCTCTACTATTCTCCTAACATTAACATTTTCACGTGTTTTAATTTAGAGCACTGTTTCTAACAGACCCATACTGTATATAAATGTACTCCAGGCAATCAAAAAAAAAAATATTGTAGACAGTTTTTGTGTTCTTATGGGAGAAAAAGACAGAATTACAAGTTGACCTTTTCCCTCTGTGTGCTAGAAGGCAGAATAAGGTCAACTATTGGACATCAGCACTAGTGGGCTGTAATATTTAAGACAGGTTGAAGCAGACAGTTTGCTACATAGATAGGTTTTCTTACCTGGGTGGCAGGTAAGATGTGGGAAAACAGGTTTATGTTTTTCAAATTTTGTAATATTCTCTGAAACTTGCTTAAAAGGTGATTTCATAAAATAAAATCGTCAAAAATTAGATCAATGAGCCCTTCAAAAGTACATCAAAATAATGACATCAATACAATAAAATACAGAGCAACAACTGAAGCTAATGTATATTTAAACCAATCATTACCTACACACACACTTTAGGCAAAAGCAGTGCAGAGAGAGGCAGCGTTCAGCCTCCAGCACATTCACTAACCATCACAGCCCAGCAGCTCCATGCGTAGAGTTATCCGCTCATGCCACTCCCAGGGCAAAAACCGCACAAATCGGGCAAAAAACGGAGGCTCAAACAAGTTCTTTTTGTATGTGTTGTTGTCAATGTTGCCTTGGAAAATCTGCAGGGAAAAAACCCCAAAACATTTCAATTAGTCAGATGAAATGAACATAACTAAATGTAAGATTGACGTGCTTTGAGGCTTTTGTTCAGTTTTAAAATTCTGTTAAAATAACAAAGACTAAACTAAAGCTGAGTTAGTAGGTTGAAAATGATTTAATTTATTTTGAGTATCCATATCCCAACATGGAAAGCTGAGAGTTCATAGAGTGTAACCAACAAAAAAGTGGCAGCATGTGGTACTGCACCCTACAATAAAAACAAAACAAAACAAAAAAACAGTAAAAACATGAATATTGTGAAATATTATTATAATATAATAATTATAATATTATAATTATCTAATTCTATGTTTTTAAGTGTCATTTTTTTCCTCTGATGGCAAAGCTGTCAGCCATTATTCAGTCTTCGGTGTTACATGATCCTTCAGAAATCATTCTAATATGCTAATTTCTATTATTATCAATGTTGAAAACAGTTGTACTGCTTAATATTTTTTACTTAAAAAAATTAAGGATTCTCTGATGAATAGAAAGTATTTATTTGAAATAGAAAGCTTTGTAACATTATACATGTCTTTATTGCACTGCAAAACATTTTTCTTATTTTCTTATTTAGTATTTTTGTCTTGTTTCCAGTCAAAATGTCTAAAAATTCTTAAATCAGGATGCATTTTCTAACCCCATTGGTAGATAATTTTGCTTGTTTTAAGCAAAACTCACTTCATTTAGATTTTTTTTTTTTTCAGAAAACAAGAAAAAAATTTGCTAAATACAATTTTACTAAATGCAACTTGATTTAAGAATTTTTAGATATTTGGACTGGAAACAGGAAAAGCATTTTTTGCAGTGTGTCACATTTGATAAATTTAATTATTCCTTACTGATTAAACATTATTATTTTTTTTTAAATATATAAAAATGGTAGTAATGTTTAACAGTAGTGTATATTTAAAACAGAGATATTGTCATGACTGTAACCTTATCTGTTCTCGTTGTTTGATCCTTCACAATGCTCCATGTTTGTCCGTCATCACTGTAAGCAAGCTTAAAGGCTGAAACAAACTGCACAACTCCAAAGTCTTTTGCTCCTTGAGTGATGATGCCTGTTATTCTTTTAGGTTTCTCCAAATCCAGCTGTGACATGAGAAAAAACACATTAAACATCAGAGACAAAAGTCAGAATACAGTCCACAGTTACCTGCAAAATAATTGATGTAAAATAAGAAAAATAATAGAACAGTTTTAGCTACTAATTTAAAAGTTATTATTGCATTACGATTTCAAGGAATAAATCCATGACTCCCCTACTTTTTGATAAGAAACAGCAGATAGAAAATCAAAACAGCTTTGTAAAAACTAGACACATCATCGCACAGTTTCACCTGGAGCCACTCTGAGCGACTGTTGTTCGCTGCCGCCCATGCGTTAGTCTTGCCTTGCTTGTCCAGGCGAGCGTAGTGGGGGTACCAGGTAAAGGCATCTATACCCCATGTACGGAAAGTACTAGATGCTGTAAGCTGCACGTCAGAGATGAGACGGGACTTCATGCCCAGTGGATCAGTGCAACCGATTGTGCTGGACTGCACTGTCATGTAAGGGAAAATAAGAGTGCTAAATGCTAAGAATTAGTAAACATGAAAAAAAGAGATTCATTTAAAAATAGTGATTCAAAGTTAATTCAACTGAATTTACCATTTAGCTCACAGCCCACAAGTTCCATCCGGAGAGTACAAGCTTTACGGCACACCACAGGAATGATGCGAATATACTGGGCCACAATGGGAGGGTCAAACGTGTTTATCTGGGTTCCATCATTATCTGTATTTCCCATAAACACCTAAAAAAAATGAAGAGTATGGGGATGACAATAGCTTTACGCACATGAGGAAGGCTTGTGTTTTATTGATAACATTTGCATTTCTTACTCTGTCTTTTCTTTGGCCATTCGCTCTGTACACTGTGTATGTTTTGCCATCAAAGCTGGATGCCACCTTGAAAGCCTTGACAAACTCAGCTGTCCCCATGCGGCTGGCTCCTTGGGTGATGATTCCAGTGAGACGCATCTTCTTCTGCATGTCAATCTAAAATGAGAAAATCAAGAAGAGGAAGTGTGAACATCATGAACACAAGAACAAACTGAATCACTTTAGTAGCATTTTGTTCCTCTATTGCATGATGAATATTTGTCTCAGTAAAAGCCTGAGGAATCATTTTCAGGAGGATTTTTCCAGCTGATGAACAGTAAAAACATCAACAGCTAGAATCAGAATCCAGTCGACGGTAAAGAGCTCGAGCATAACTGCAGCACAGGCTTATAATAAACAGAACATTATTGTCCGTTGGCGTGGCTGTGGACGGTAAAATAGTTTTCATTATATTTATCTTCACAGTTATCAGTCTTGGTGTGAACAGGCCCTTAAAACACATTTATTTACTTTGCAAGCAAATAATGCATATATAATGGCCATAAAAAAGTTATTACTTTGAATAAAACAGTAAAACTGCAGAAATGTTTTCCTGGTATGGTACCCCAGAAATGCCTTTTAAAAACATATAAGTCATCTAATAAAATAAAAAAACGGTTTGTATTTGTTAGAGAGTAACCATTTAAAAACACTTGCATGCAACAATTTTTTCTATGTTATGAGGAATTGTTTCAATTTCTGATTAAAGTTTGAGGTACTTGAATGGATATGAATTTAGTGAATATAGATGCAATACATTCAGCCACTATAAAGAACTTTTCAGCTACCATATGTTATGTTTTGAGATTTTTGTATTATACTTAATATCATCAGTAAGATTACAAGTACAATTTTTAATAAAAGGTTTGGAGCTAATTCTATCAACTCAAAGTCTCAACTGTCACAAAAATTCTCAAAGGGATAATTGTTTTTGAAAATGAGTTTTTTTTCTTGTTAATCAAGAAGCAAAATAATGTTTCAGTCAATGGGCTAATTGGCAAACCTCAATCCAGGGGTTCTTGTCTTGGGGTGCGGAGCTCCAGGCGTTGACAATTCCCTGGTTGTTGAGTCGTGCAAGCTCCGGGCCCCAGTGTTGCAGCCCTAGAATGCCAGAGTGTACAGAGGAAGCCGAGATCTGGGACTCTACGATTCCTCCTTCCTCCATCCCCAATAAATATGTACAGCCTGCACCATAAAAGATGGTGTGAGTAACAGGGCATGAAGCACATCTTATTGCTACCTGGCTTACTACAGTTGTTAAGCAGCTATACTGTATGTCAGATACTCTAGAATTTGTAATCAAAGATTCAAACAGTAAGGCACCGTAGAACATATATTATGACACTCAGAATTAAATGACCTCTTAGAGGCTAAACACCAGGAAAAGATTACCAGCATATAAAAACTCACGTAGCTGACATTGCTTCCCAACAAACGGAGAAGGGCACTGGCAGGTGTAGTCCCCATCCAGATCTCGACACAGGCCTCCATTCTTACAAGGTTGGTTTGCACAGTCATTCACATCTGCGTAAGAACACCAAAAATAATACAGCAATGTCAATGTGATTATAACTTAAACAGTAGGTTGGACATGCTGTAGCTTCTCTGCAGAGGGAGGGAGGTGTCATGTAACTACAGCTGAAGCATGTGTAATTATTAGTGTGGTGACTGAGGTGTGTGCTCATGCAGGTGCCTGCAGGATCTCAAATTTTACTCAAAGGGAACAGAGAGTTCTGTGTGGAGTGCAGGTTGGGATGGTCCAAGTCCAGTCTGCATTTCCAGTAAACTGCTGCAGACTGCAGCTACAGCACAATTGCTGAAAGTTAACACTGTGCAGGATGCTGTATTGGACTGAAAGACACAATAAATGTTTCCAGCAGACATGATGTAACATCAAAGATACAACTTTTTTTTTGGTATAGCTGTCTAGAGATGTCTAAATGAAGTTGTCAGAGAGTCAGAAATACTGTAGCAGATTCAGCAGGTCACAACATCTGCCAAATTGCAAAATGATGAAGATTTGTGTCAGAAATTCTCGAGATATTCACATTGAGCTTTTGACTACCTGGTTCCATTGTATCTATCATTATGTGGTGGACCCTTATTTGGGTGTTGTCTTCTAGGTACACATTATGACACAGGACTATATTCCAAAGTATACTCACACACCAGCTATAGCCCTATGTTTGACAATACTCTTTGGCTACATCCAAAATGGCATACTTCCCTACTATATATTAGGCAAAAAACAGTATGTGACAAAAGAAGAATGTTCAAATTCACTCATAAAAGAGTAGGCAAAAAGTACCCGGATGACCTACTACTTCCGGCGAGATTCTGAAGTGTGCATACGATGGACACTTTACTATCCCATGAGGCCAGGGGACAGGATTTGTGAATGTCAGTGAAGTAACTGATGCTGGTAGGTCACGTGATAAGGGCAACATGGTGAATTTAGTACCTCCAGATTACATTCATACTATATGGAACATACTTTTTTAGTGGTTGTGAAGCAATTACTTATTCAAAAAAAGGTGCTTACTCAAGAGAGTATCTGATTTTGGACGCAGCCCTTGTCTTTTCCCATTAATTGGCTTATTGCAGTTATCATAAATCTCCACTAAGGGGCAAACTTCTCTCAGAAAGACATGGCAAATGGTATAAAGTGAGATGCATAGATTTTTTTTGCTGTGTAAGATTTAGGGTCAGTGATATATTTTTTAAAGAAATCAATACTTTTATTTAGCAAGTATATGCATTCAATTGATCAAAAGAGACAGTAAAGACATTTATAATGTAAAACGGTAAAAATATGTATCACGTTGAGCAGCAAATCATCATATTAGAATGATTTCTGAAAGATCATGTGACACTGAAGACTGGAGTAATGATGCTGAAAATACAGCTTTACCATCACAGGAATAAAATATATTTTAAAATATATTAAAATAGAAAAGTTATTTAAATTGTAATCATATTAACAATATTACAGTTTATACAGTATTTTTAATTTAAAAAATACAGCTTTGGTGAGCATAATAATTATTTTCAAAACATACAAAAAATCTTACCAACCCCCAACTTTTGAATAGCTGTGTTAGTGTATATTATTTAGTGGGCTGCTGTTTACCAATTTTGGTCTTCTTGGAAAAGTATTACAAAACTAACATCCAAATAATTCGAGCAGAAATACTTTTTGTTTTTTACAATTTTGATCAGAAAATAACACAGAAAGGCACAAACACCATATTTTTGTCCGAACAACAAAAGTTTTGTTCCTAAACTGTTAAGAGGATTGAAGAACACAAAAAACATAATTCTGCCCAAAGCCTGGACAAACATATGGCACACAGACACACACACAGTTCAGCCAGACAAGATTCAGTCAATCGAGGTCAGACATGTTTCTAAAGAAGAGGTCTTGAGGACTCAGTTACAGCTTATTTGTTGTGAGTTATGACCAACTCCTAGAATATTAGAAAATCATCTATTCTGAACAGAACTAAAAGAGATTTAATGTTAATTAATGAGCAACTTAACAGTAAGCCTATGCCAAATAGTTCAAACAAACAAATAAATTAACAAATGAGATTCATGAGATTTAGTTTAGAGTCTGATTGTTTGAATTTGGCCAGTACATTAGATGGAAATATTTTAGAACCCCCTTAATGCCCAAAATCTGGACTGGACTGTTCTTCTTAGGTATAAAAACCTCTTTGGCTTGACTAATTGCACTAAAGCTGCCCCTGTGGTGAATATTCCTGGTTGTGTTTGAAAGGCCTTTCAGTGCTAATGCTAGTCTAATATCTGTAAAATCAGCATTTTTTACTGTTCATGTATTTTAACCCTTTGATGCATGAATTATTAAATACATTATTACTTAATGTATTTCTTACTTTAGAATATAAACATAACCAATATCCTTTTTAATTTTGCACAATTATGTATTAAGCATTGGTCAAGAGTTTAGAGGTATCTGTTAAATCCCTACCTTCATCAGCCATGTCATGAATAAAAATCGAAATGCTATATATGGGAAAATTTAACTACAGTAAAACAGTCATTATGCAAATGCCTTAGTGGACAAGAAAACAATGTAAGTCAAAGGCTACGGTTTGGTTTCCAGCCTTCTTCAAAATATCTTCTTTTAATAATAATAATTAGTTCAATTTATATAGTGCTTTTCTAGGCACTCAAAGCACTTTACATGGAAGGGGGGTGGGGATCTCCTCAACCACCACCAATGTGCAGCATCCATCTGGATGATGGGACGGCAGCCATATTGCGCCAGAACGCCCACCACACACCAGCTTATTGGTGGAGAGGAGACAGAGTGATGAAGCAATCAGTATATGGGGATGATTAGGAGGCCATGATGGGCCGAGGCCAATGGGCAAATTTGGCCAGGATGCCAGGGTTACACCCCTACTCTTTATCGAAGAACATCCTGGGATTTTTAATGTCAGGACCTCGGTTTAACGTCTCATCCGAAGGTCTTTTGTGTTCAACCGGAAAAAAAAAACGTAGTTTGGAACAACTTGAATTTTAATTTTCAGAGAACTAACCACTTTTATAAATGTAGATTATTTAGCGAGACATACATTAGATAATTATTTAACTCTGTGCTAGCTACTTTAAACTGTATTGCATGTCTTTTGTTTCTTTTCAGATGATCCTTGCATAAACAATAGTCAATTATAAACAGAAAAACCTACATTTTACTTCTGAAGACTGCCATTTTTGAGTGTTTCTGCATGATGCTGAAGTGGTCAGGTGGTACAAGTTGTGATAAATTATGATTCTATGAAGATGTGAATGCTTTTTACAAGTCAGAATCTCATAATTATGGTAATTCTGACATTGCGTGATGGTGGATTGGGTGTATCAATATAATCTGAATGGTTAAAAATGGCTTTAAAAGATGTGTCCTGTCCAAAGTAGTGGACATCAGGCAGCAAAGAGTTAAAACCATACATGGAACAGGACTTGTGTGGACTGGAAAATTCTAACAAAGCCTATTTAAAACTCACTATGGTTACAGCTCTCCCTAACCACCACTGACTGCTCAACATCCTGGGTGTGTCTGCTGTTTACACCAGTGCCATTGTATGTACAGTACCATTATAAGCATCATACCAATAAAACAAAGCGGAACAAATGATACAGCATGAAGTAACTGAAGTCTCTCTGCTGTGGACTTGTAGCCACAAGCATATTTGCCAAGTAGGAGAAAAGTCTTAACACGAAATTAACCACCAAATGCATCACAGGAACTCCATGTATTGCATAGCTGGGCATAAATGAGTCTTAATCAGCTTTACCCATAAGACATGAACAGAACAGAACAGAACAAATCAATCATCAATCAATTTGTGTTTCAGTTTCAGTCGCTTTCAATACATTGGTATTATGTATAACATAAATTTGTTCTGCTATTTTTTATGAATAAGTCCCAAAGTGGGTGATGATTTAGTTTTAGTAATTGTTTAGCTAATTTAAGTTTTCCTTTTCAAGTTTTATACAAACATCTTTCTAAACCCTTTCATTAGCCCATTGGAGTGATCATCATAGAGTTTTTAATTAGTGCAATAGATACTGACAAAGCGTGTAAAGCATGTTGTAAATCTAAAAAATGAGTGGTACAAAACTTACTGATTTGGCAGTGTGCACCTTCGAAGCCAAGTTGGCATTTGCACACATACTCATTAAAAACATCTCCTCTTCTGGAGTTAACAATCACCTCACATGTGCCATCGTTTTTACATGGGTTTGGGTTACAAGGACCTGTGGAGGAAAACAGGAGTAAGTTCTGATGTGGGTCTCACAAATTGGACAAAAAAAGTGATCTTTTGAATTGTTTCTCATAGACAGCAATGAGATTTAAAGAAGAACAAATGAAGAGTTGTGTGCCCATGTCTCTCATATTTTTCATCTGAGTACATAATTGACATGATTTGTCTTCTTGTTTCAGTAGAGATCTCAACAATGTTCCAAACTGTGTTTAAATTTGCCAAGAATTTACCAAAATGTCAGACCACATTGACAAAATCCAAGCATTTCCCCCTAACTTCTATGCTATGCTACTATATTTATATTTAGAATTTTCATTTGAAATGTGACATTATGACATCTACAGTATCTGAGACAAAGTTGAAAACGTTTGACAACCAAAAACGTTTCTTCTCCTAAGCTATGAAAAAGCAAACTTTGCTCTGAGAAATAAGGGTTTCCACAGGCAATAGGGTGACCCATATAATCCTAATCTGAAATTTAAATTAGGATTAAACCAGTAAAATTCAGACCAAAATCCTGACCATTCTCAGTGGCATTGCAAGTATCTCCAGCAAATCCCTCAGCACAGATGCAGAAAAATGGATCTTCTCCAATGCCAGTCACACACGTCCCTCCGTTATGACACAGGTTCACCTTGCAGTAATCTCCTACAGAGACACACATAAGCAGGAGTGAATGGAATTACAAAGATTAGACTTAGTTCTTATTTTATAATTTGGCAATGGACGGAGTGGTCCTGCATATTAAGCTTCGAGAGATACAAAGGGGTACGAAGCGCTTTTCACGCTTCTGAACAGGATCAGGAGAGTACAAAAGATAAGAGATGTGAGCAGCATTGCCAATGTGCATGTTGAACTTTCGAAAGCAGATGTATACTCTTCAAGGATAGGAAAGATTCTATGACATAAGTGAACATGAAAAAGAGTTTGTATACAAGTTATGTTAAGTTGTGATAACTGTGTGTGTATGTGTATGAGTGCAGCACAAAATATCGTAAGCAATCATCATAAAACAAAACAGCCGCCTAATTAAATGCTGCTCATGTTCTGTTTAGGAAGCATCAACATTCATTGCGCTTCATTCTGGCTGAACAACATGTTGGGATAAAAAAAAGGCATGAACAGAATGCAAGAACATGAAATGCTCTTAGGCACACGTTGATGTGTGTAGCGTTACACAACATGCTTCCTGAGAAGCTGGAAGATTTGCCTTCTGAGCTCATTAAGATTACATGTAGAGGTTAAGACGGGTTTCTTTGAATATGCTTAAGCAAGAAATTAAAAGGCACTTTTCTTATACAACTTTGCATAGATTCGTCATTCTCGTAGCACGAGATCTCGCGATATTAAAACGTAATGATATTTCTCGTTGAGGTGAAAAAAATCTCTCGCGATATCAGCATGACTGAGTTGAGTCTGTGACAAAATCTTTTACAGTGCTTGCATTATTATATTGTTCCGTCTTTTACTGCTTATGTTATTCATACTCAGAAAGTAGAACCGAAGTGACATTCATTACAAGATGATGTATGTAGTGTAGAGCTGTCACGATTCCTCGATTCAATTGGGTTTAAATTAAAATACCAGACTAGAATCCACGACCACGAACCACATTATTAGATCGTTTTCTAAGGCTGCACGATATATTAAAACA
Organism: Rhinogobio ventralis; assembly: GCA_039654625.1. NCBI lineage: Eukaryota > Metazoa > Chordata > Actinopteri > Cypriniformes > Gobionidae > Rhinogobio > Rhinogobio ventralis. Next base: position 21,973,314 of record CM077193.1, on the reverse strand, counting down.
ATTTAAAAATCATAACATTTATAAACCTACAATAACTACATTAGTGTGTTTCTAAGTATGCAAACTGTTGTTAATCACGATTTCAAAATAAACGTTTTAACCCGCTCTTAATCTTTCAAGTTTGTATGCTTTGATGTCCACATGTTCTTGTTCAAGAAATTACAGTGGCTGTAGCATTTCTATCGCAAAGAAGTGGACACTTGAATTACATGTTGTTTGGTCAATATTAAACAAGGATTTGATCATGCTGTAAAGTGTAACAACAATCACTGCCCTCTGCAGGTATTTCTTATACTACATAGTGTACATCATTGTTTTTTATTATGTGTATTATGTATTTAAACAGTTTTGTTCTATAAAACCATATGATTACTTGCTTTTGATACTTTATGTAAAGCAATTATTATTGCCTCATTGTTATTTTAGATCAGTAGGTCTATTTTTACTACCACAAAAAATATTGTCCAATTACATTAATTGTCAAAATAATTGACCTATTACTCGATTACCAAAATAATTGTTAGTGACAGCCCTAGATTAGTTAAATGATAAGTACAATGCACATGCATGTTTTGAATTTTGTGAATTCTAGTTGAATAAAAGACACATTTCCAGTCATATTTTGTCATTGACGATTTCTTAAATATAGTGTTTCTTAAAAATAAACATCGTCTCGTTCTCGTGAAAAATATCGTGAGCTAAGTGTATAGCCACACCCCAAGATGTGAGTCATATTATCCAGTGGAGTGCAAATCTCTTTCCACCTCCCTGCAGTGGATTTGTTCTTGTCCTCATCTCCGTATCATCTGGATGGCTAACGCTTATTGAGATCCATTCTATGTTAAATTCATCTTCATTCCAATTAACAAGAAAATATAATAATTTTGATATATTATGATATAATGAATAAGACAAAAAGAGAGATCATTCAACAGAGGTTTGAACAAAATGTTAATTTAACGAGACTTTTACTTCAAAACTCAATCTTACTTTGATATATGGCCAGTAAGAGTAATACAAGATGGTCAAGTAGGCTACAAATCTGTGAAATGGTCAGTAACCACAAATAAACTCCTTCCCACAATAAGAAACATTCACTATTGAAGTACTGCTACTTGAAATATATTTTCTTTTTGTTTGCTGTATTATAGGCTATACTTTGGTGTAATTAAAGGATGCTCTCCAAAAAAAAAAAAGTAAACCTAAGTAAAATAATTTACATTACTATTTTAACTACAGGGAAGCAGTGACACTCGGTGTATTTACCGTTAGAAGGGTTCGACTGGAAAAAGAGCATTAAAAAGGCACTGAAAATGTAGATTAAGTTAAGTATGTTACTCACCATTCACGGTACAAATGCTGCAAATGATTAAACTGACCAAAACTATACATGATGACCGAGTAAGGTTCCGGGTCTTCATATTGGTACTCTGCTGTCTGTTTGTTTGTTTCTCAAGTCTCGGAGCGTTTTCTTTACCGCTAGGTCTCCTGACGTCACCATCAAACGTGGAGCAGCTAGAGGCGCTCAAGCACAGGGCGCGCGCACCGTGTACGCGCACGGCTCAGCTATTTCAAAATCTGTTGTATTGTCAGATTATAACCACTCGATATAATATAGTCTACGCTTAAAAGGAGTAAAGGTATTATGTATACGTGTTTTCCGGATGTTGTGTTAAACTTTTTAAATAATATGTTTTGTATTAATGCACAATTTTCGATTACATTAGAAACTCCCGAAATTGGCCAGCTCAGCATTATTATTCCCCTACTGAAAGTAATTAGTAAGTATCCCATTACGTGTGCTGTTTAAAAAAAATCCATGTGTGTGTGTGTGTGTGTGTGTGTGATGAATAAAGAAATGTATGCAGCAGGCAGAACGTCCACTCAGAGCTCACTTCCGTGTTGGGTAGGCGGTAAAGCAGCACACGATCCTTTCATGCAACCAGGTTGGTTACTTCCGACATTTCTCAAAAGCTTGGATGATGAAGGTCAAACCCTAATGTCTAATAATAATAATAATAGTCAACGGTATCGGATATTCATATCATATTTAAGTAACCCTATTTGCGCGCTATTTAAAAATTTGAAACTATTTTGTTTACCGCAACGTTTTAGTCGTGTGGTTAATGGAGAGTGGACGGGCTATATTTGTCTACTACTCTATTGTTAAAGTAACAGTAAACAGGAAAACAAACGTTGACTGGATTCATCGTGCCATTTAATCGAATGCATGTCCGACTGTACACTTAATTTGATCACGTTTACAGGTCTGGCCAGGACAATAAGTAAATCGAGAGACGGTAAGTCTAGCACATGGCAGTTTGACATATTCGTCATCATGGACGTAAATAACAGCCCACTGGGTTAGCTCACATAACTCACTAAGTAAACACACACACACACACACACGTAGATAACAATCTAGATCGGAATTGTAATCAGTAGGGCTAGATTCAAAGTTGTTTGCGATTCATTACGTTGTCTGTTTTCCTGCATTGAATCACGTGATTTAGTTGTGTGTGATGTATATAGGAAAAGACGGCCACATCATCAGGTCTGTAAGCATCGCTATGTGCGATTAGATATTCATATTTCTTTCTTGTTTTTTAAAAGCTCTGCATGGCGGTGTGATTTAAATATTAACGTGTATGGGTAACGTGTAACGTGTATCTAGGTTGATAAATATTCATGGCTTTATTATAATTAGGAAAGTTAAATGTGAAATATAAGTCAAGCAAGTCATTGAGTATTAGTTATTGGTTTGTCATTTTATTAGCAGGTGAAACGGCAGGTTATATAACAATCATTGGGGTCACAGTTTTTGTAAATAACAATATGAAGGAACATTGCTATAATTTGTACTTTGTAATTTGTCACCTCCTCTTGTATCCTGTACTAAAGAATTTAGTTCTTTTTCAGAATTGTTAGCAGTGATCCAGTATGGCAGAAGCTCATCAGGCTGTGGCCTTTCAGTTCACAGTCGGCCCTGATGGCATTGACCTTCAGCTCAGTCATGAGGCTCTTCGGCAGGTCTACCTCTCCGGACTTCACTCCTGGAAGAAGAAATTCATTCGCTTTAAGGTACTAGGATTGTGTTTCTTACATTTTCTACCACTGGAACTTTTGGCTACCTTTTCAAGACACTTTGGAGATTTAAAACTGGTCTTGGAGAATGTAGTTTTTCATTGTGCTCGCAGAATGGGATTTTGAATGGTGTGTACCCAGGGAGCGCACCAGGGTTCGTGCTGGTGTTGGCAGGGTACTTGGGAAGAGCGCATTACTTAAAAGTGGACCCTTCCTTAGGCCTGTTCGTCAAAATTGGCAAACATGTCCCGGTCAGGTATGTCTGTTTTGTTTGGGCTTTTTGTTAGTCCATGACACAATAAAAAGAGCCTGTGGAATGATGAGTTTTAAATTGCATTAGTGTATATTAGTGCTTATTCTCAACCAGGCTCCTCTTATGCCTCTCTTTCTGCAGTAGGTACATGTCTGCACAAAATCAGATGTTAGTTGGGGGTGTCATGGTGGGCACAGGTCTGTGGATTGCCATCATATTTTGCATGAGGACTGTCCTGAAGGGTCTGCTCTCCTGGCATGGCTGGATGTATGGTCCCCGTGGCAAAATTACCTGGAAACTTCGACTATGGCTTGTATGACATTGAGGATTTATGATTTGTTAACTGTTTTCTGGAACACTTTATGCTAATCCATTCTTGGGTCTTTTGAACGCTGGCATTTGTTCTTTGACCTTGCAGGTGCTAGTGAAGATTTTTTCTGGCATGCAAACACCAATGCTAAACAGCTTCCAGACCTCTCTCCCTCATTTACCTGTGCCATCTGTGAAGGACACAATGAAAAGAGTAAGTTATTCATCTTTTAAACAACCAGATCAAAACTGTTCTTCAGTTTAATGTATTTATTTGAGATGATTTATTCAGTTAAATGTCAGAGTCAGACTGGTAATCCAGCAATGGCTACACTTCAGTTAGTTTTTTCAATGTGGATTTTGGTCACTTGCTTTCAGAGTTAACTTGCTCAGGTGATTATCTACTGATGTTGGAGGTAGGTTGCGTGGATGAAGTGAGTTAACTTACTAAAACATGCACGCTGTTTAGAATGGTACTACAAGAACCATCTTAGATTTGATTTGAACTTATAAAGCATCATTTGTTGAGACTCATAAGAAACATGCTTGGATTTAAGTTAATACTAATTTTTTTGTGACTACCCTGACAGTGAGAGAGTGTGAATTTTAGCTATGCTTTCTTGTTTTCGTGAAATTTTGGATCTGTAGTATCTTGAATCAGTCCAGCCACTCCTGAGCGTTGAGGAACACCAAAGAATGCAGAGTCTTGCACTTGACTTTGAGAAGAACCTTGGACCAAAACTTCAGTGGTACCTCAAACTGAAGTCTTGGTGGGCCACCAATTATGTAAGTATAACACATTGCTCAACCTATCAGTTACTTCTCAATTAAGAATTGCAGCAACAGCATATTGTTGTGTTATATTTTCTTGTTTATGCGTCACAGGGATGCAAACGACTTGCCTTTTGGCATATTTGTTTTGGGTTCACTTTGACAAATATTCTGTGATTTGTGCATATCTGAGTAGTTCATTCTAATGTACACACAAATATTTAATTTTTTTTTTTAAATGTTGAGCTGTGATTGAGAAATTCTTGAGCAGTAAATCAGCATATTAGAATGATTTCTGAAGGATCATGTGACACTGAAGACTGGAGTAATGATGCTGAAAATTCAGATTTGTCATCACAAGAATAAATAACTGAAATAAAAATTATTATTTTAATACTGTTTGCTTTTTTAATGTTTTTTAAATTCTAATCTTTTTACTGTGTTTTTGATCAAATAAATGCAGCATTGATAAGCATAAGAGACTTCTTTCAAAAAACATTTAAAAAATCATACTGACAACTTTTTAATGGTAGTGTGCATGATAGGGAAGGGGAAAATTCCTGCGTAACAGAAATGACTCTGAATGTCTAACCTATTTCACCTCTGAGTTTGCATTGTTGTTTGTGTATTTCAGGTCAGTGACTGGTGGGAAGAATATATCTACTTGAGAGGTCGTGGGCCAATCATGGTTAACAGCAACTATTATGTAATGGTAAGTAGTACTTGCCAGCCTCAAATGCATATGTAGCTACAAGGTGCAGTATAGTACCTAGATATATGAATGTCTGCTAGATAGGCTTAGGTCACAGAGTTTGGAGAGTTTGGCTTTTTTTTTCATATTAATTTGATTATACATGCATTCTTGGTATCTAAAACTCCTTGTTTCTTTATTTCCCTCTGAACAGGACTTTCTTTATGCCTTTCCCACACATCTGCAAGCAGCAAGAGCCGGCAACGTCATTCATGCAATCATGCTTTACAGGAGGAAGCTGGACCGGGCTCAAATCAAGCCGGTTAGGCGATCAACCATATTTTGTCTTTACTGTAAACAAATCACTTTTTGATTTAATAAGCTATGCTTGTTGAGCAAACAGCTAGATTAGTGAGCTTATTTACCATTTTGCCCCATAATACAAAATAATAAAATTTGTTATAGCTTTAGACTTTTACAGCCATAGAACGAATAAGTAATAACATTGTAATAACACTATCACAAATTATTGATTGCCTTAACTAACCTTAGTCCTGTCACTATGGAGATTGATCTCTTTATTCAATGCAATAAATATTTCTATATTTCATGCCTCCTGATCATATGGTCATAATGGTGCAGCTTTTTGCACTATTGAACAGCGTTCCACTCTGTTCTGCCCAGTGGGAACGGCTTTTTAATACATGCCGCATCCCAGGCCAGGAGAGCGGTAAGAATAGCCAGTCTGTGCACCATAGCCCAGCTTTTGCCTACTACGCTGGTCATGTGTCATCAGTTAGTTTTGATTAGCAGAGTAATGGGTATGTTATTGTATATCTTCATTGGCAGTTTGTTCTTTTGCACAATAATATAATGACTTTGTGACAAGATGGTGACACAGGACTGTGCTGCTTAAAATCCCTGTCCATTCATTCCATTCCGTTCCAGTTTTTTTAATTCATTTTCTTTCTTTTTTTCAACTAGGACACCAGTTAGTCGTCTGTGTGTACTAATGATTGCATAGTTCTCTCTCTAGTCCGCCTAACAGTGATTTGTGGCCATTCTCTCTACTTCACAGCTTATGCTTCAAAACACCATCCCCATGTGTTCATCCCAGTATGAGCGCATGTTCAACACTAGTCGCATCCCAGGCATAGAAACAGGTACTGAACACTGACACAGTTGTTTTTGCCGCTTTCCATTGCGTGCACAATTAAATCTGCAATTGGGAAAGATAAGAAGCTTATTAGTTAACAAGGCATGGATTAGTTGTTTTGTATATATATTGTGTAATATTTTAGGTTACAGGTGTAATATGCCATGCTACATTTACCAGTTGACCAAAACACACACCCTTAGTGCCCCTTTATGTCAAGAAATTGTTGTATGTCACAAAACACTCCCTTCAAAATTCAATAATGGATTGCTTTTTCGTCAGAGTACTGATGTGTTATTGTACTAATAACTATGAAATCAGTTGGACATGAGAAGCAGGCCCTGATCTAATACCCACCCTCATTCCTGCACTGTTGCTTTGGATAGAAGACTATTCTTAGAGGTGATATGTGTAATCTCTTGATTAAAAAAAAAAAAAAAAAAAGTCCTATTCTAATTTAATAGGCAAAGAGAGACAGGTCATACGTTGTTTGTAGAACGGCAAAAAAAAGTATAAATGGACGGAACTATCTGTTTGGCAGACGTGTTCAGGAAGCCGGTTTTGATTTTTTTGACTCTAGTGGTGCATAAATTACACACTTCACCTTTAACATTCACCTTAATTTCTCCCTTGATAATTTGCCAAAAAAAACCTTTTTGTTTTATTTTTTACATTTCTAATTAGTATTTTTTGTTTACACTACTGTTCAATAGTTTGGAGTCTGTTTGGAAAGAAGCCTCTTATGCTCACCCAGGCTGCATTTATTTGATCACAAATACAGCAAAAACAATAATATTGTGAAATATTATTACAATTTAAAACAACTGTTTTCTTTTTAAATACATGTTAAAATTGTAATTTATTCAAATGATGGCAAAGCTGAATTTCCTGCAGCCATTGTACTCCAGTCTTTAGTGTCACATGATCCTTCAGAAGTCAGTCTAATATGCTGATTTGCTGCTAAAGAAACATTTCTTATTATTATCCATGTTGAAAACGGTTGTGCTGCTTCATATTTTTTTCTACTGTCTAAATAAAATCTTACTGACTCCAAACATTGAAACAGTTTTGTTTATATATACATTTTTAATCTATAATCATTATAACGTTGTAAATTGTCCTTTCTTTCTGTAGACTCAGTTCAGCATATGTCTGACAGCAGGCATATTGTGGTGTATCACCGCGGTCGTTACTTCAAAGTATGGATGTTTTATGATGGGCGGTTACTGTTGCCACGGGAGATAGAGCAGCAGATGGAGAGAATCCTGGCTGACACGTCAGAGCCACAGCCTGGAGAGGAAACCCTTGCCGCCCTCACCGCAGGGGACAGGTATTCACTACACACCCAACAGCAGGAGTCGCTACCGTTTTCCTATCATTCATTTGTCTGATCTCTTGTAAACGCTATAAAGTTTAAGTGGGTTGTCAGTTTAAAATGACTTTTTGTTACTAATTACTTCTTCCTCTCTTTTTTAACTTATTACTTGTCACTGGTTTAGGGCAAACAATCTAAACCATTTTAGATTTAGTAAAAGCTTGTTGTCTGTTTCTGTCTGTCTCAGAGTGCCTTGGGCATGTGCCCGTAATGCCTACCTCAGACACGGCAAGAACAAGAAGTCTCTGGATGCCGTGGAAAAGGCTGCTTTCTTTGTTACCCTGGATGACACAGAGCAGCGCTATGATCCAAAAAACCCTGTGGAGTCCCTGGACCGTTACGCTAAATCGCTGCTCCATGGGAAGTGTTATGACAGGTGAGAAAGAAACCATAGCATGTGTTAAGAGAGACCGGTTTTTGGAAGTCTCTAGGAACCAGTAGTGTACCTCTGAGAAGCTTGACATTTAACATGCGGTATGTGAATTTTAATGGTAATTTTCTCTTAGGTGGTTTGATAAGTCCATAAACTTCATTGTCTTCAAGAATGGAACAATTGGCCTTAATGCCGAACATAGTTGGGCTGATGCTCCAGTCGTTGGCCACCTCTGGGAGGTACACATGTATACATACACTACTGTTTGGATCTACTACTGTCAATCAGTCAGAAATTAATACTTTTATTCATCAAGGATGCATTAAATTGATCAAAGTGAAGGAAAACAATGTTACCAAGTATTCTGCCTCAAATAAATGCGGTTCTTTTGGACAATTCTGAAAAAAAAAAAGTATCATGGTTTTAACTATTTTTAACATTTAATAAGAAATGTTTCTTGAGCACCAAATCAGCATATTAGAATGATTTCTGAAGGATCATGTGACCCTGAAGACTGGAGTAATGATGCTGAAAATTCAGCTTTGCCATCAATTTGAAAATGTATTAAAATATTTCACAATATTACTGTTTTTATAGCTAAAGACAAGAGACTTAAAAAAATAATTCTTACCGACCACATTCTTTTGAACCGTAGTGTACATCAGTTGTATCATTTTTAATTCCTATTTATCATGCACAAAATATTATATCTGCTTCTAATGTAAACCCTGATGATCTCTTTCATGAAGCATGCGCTCTCTATGGACCCTGTTAAGCTGGGCTACACAGAAGATGGCCACTGTAAAGGAGAACCTCACCCTAATCTGCCTGGACCTCAAAGACTGCAGTGGAATATCCCACCTGAGGTCTGTGTATGATGTACTTTACACTCACCTAAAGGATTATTAGGAACACCTGTTCAATTTCTCATTAATGCAATTATCTAATCAACCAATCACATGGCAGTTGCTTCAATGCATTTAGGGGTGTGGTCCTGGTCAAGACAATCTCCTGAACTCCAAACTGAATGTCAGAATGGGAAAGAAAGGTGATTTAAGCAATTTTGAGCGTGGCATGGTTGTTGGTGCCAGACGGGCCGGTCTGAGTATTTCACAATCTGCTCAATTACTGGGATTTTCACGCACAACCACTTCTAGAGTTTACAAAGAATGGTGTGAAAAGGGAAAAACATCCAGTATGCGGCAGTCCTGTGGGCCAAAATGCCTTGTTGATGCTAGAGGTCAGAGGAGAATGGGCCGACTGATTCAAGCTGATAGAAGAGCAACTTTGACTGAAATAACCACTCGTTACAACCGAGGTATGCAGCAAAGCATTTGTGAAGCCACAACACGCACAACCTTGAGGCGGATGGGCTACAACAGCAGAAGACCCCAGAGGCTACAATTTGCACGAGCTCACCAAAATTGGACAGTTGAAGACTGGAAAAATGTTGCCTGGTCTGATGAGTCTCGATTTCTGTTGAGACATTCAGATGGTAGAGTCAGAATTTGGCATAAACAGAATGAGAACATGGATCCATCATGCCTTGTTACCACTGTGCAGGCTGGTGGTGGTGGTGTAATGGTGTGGGGGATGTTTTCTTGGCACACTTTAGGCCCCTTAGTGCCAATTGGGCATCGTTTAAATGCCACGGCCTACCTGAGCATTGTTTCTGACCATGTCCATCCCTTTATGACCACCATGTACCCATCCTCTGATGGCTACTTCCAGCAGGATAATACACCATGTCACAAAGCTCGAATCATTTCAAATTGGTTTCTTGAACATGACAATGAGTTCACTGTACTAAAATGGCCCCCACAGTCACCAGATCTCAACCGAATAGAGCATCTTTGGGATGTGGTGGAACGGGAGCTTTGTGCCCTGGATGTGCATCCCACAAATCTCCATCAACTGCAAGATGCTATCCTATCAATATGGGCCAACATTTCTAAAGAATGCTTTTAGCACCTTGTTGAATCAATGTCACATAGAATTAAGGCAGTTCTGAAAGGGGGTCAAACACAGTATTAGTATGGTGTTCCTAATAATCCTTTAGGTGAGTGTATAGTAAAAACACTGATAATTCTTTCTTCACGTCTTGCTTGAATGATATGAAGGAGCCAAGGCATTCACTTGTTTGATGTTCTGTCTCTTGTGCTTCATTTTTCATGGCAGTGCCAAACTATGATTGCCAACTCTCTGTCTGTGGCCAAGGCTTTGGCTGATGATGTGGACTCGCACATCATCCCCTTTAGTGACTTTGGAAAGGGCCTGATTAAGAAGTGCAAGACCAGTCCAGATGCCTTCATCCAGCTTGCACTGCAGCTGGCACATTATATGGTGAACTGTCCTATTAGTGAACATCTGAAATATTAAAAAGTTGCAGCAAAATATGCCTGCTTATTGCTCATTTTAAAATGTGAAATGTCATGCCAATGTTTTTTTCATTGTACAGGATAAAGGAAAATTCTGCTTGACTTATGAAGCATCCATGACACGTTTATTCAGAGAAGGCCGTACAGAAACTGTGCGCTCCTGCACCGTGGAGTCCTGTGCTTTTGTCCATGCCATGACCAACAACGAGACGGTACCATGTCAAAAAAAAAACTTAAAACCCATGGGGATGTGGGGTGCACTATACCAGTGCAGATAGCAGAATTAGGGTAACGCAATAATTATTATTCTCTTGTATTTTTTAGAGAGAAGAGAAACTTCGTTTACTGATTCAGGCCTCTGAAAAACACCAGCAGATGTACAGACTGGCAATGACTGGACATGGCATTGACCGCCATCTCTTTTGCCTCTACGTAGTGTCTAAGTACCTTGGTCAGGACTCCCCTTTCCTCCAAGAGGTGTGTTTCAGCATTTAAGTGATTCAGAAAATAAAAAGTAAGAATATAAGACATTAAAAAGTATATACACTACACTACCATTAAAATATTAACTCTTTTATCAGCAAGGATGCAAAGACTTAATGTATTCATTAAAGAATCCTAAAAAAAAATCTGCATATTAGAACGGTCTTCAGTGTCACATGATCCTTCAGAAATCAGAGTAATGGCTTTGACATCACAGGAATAAATAACATTTTAAAATTATATTAAAGGTGCAGTAAACAATTTCTGAGAAACAGTTGATATTTGAAATCAAATTCTGACACCATTTCTGTGTATTTGACCGTTTAGACGAGCAACCATAGACAAAGGCTAATAATAAGGACAATATGCTTGTCCGTGTTGCACTCGAAAGATCCTGTCAGTATCTAAAATCTCCCTCTTGCTCACTCATGAGTGGATACGCCCCCTACTGCTGATTGGCTACAAGTGTGTTGTGGTGCTCAGCCCGATCCACTTTCAACAGTGTTTCTCAGGAATCTCTTACTGCATCTTTAAAATAGAAAAACGTTATTATAAAGTGTAATAATATTACGTAGCCTAATATTACTGCTTTGCTGTATCTTTAAGTAAACACATTCTTGGTGATCATTTGAGACCTCTTTTAAAACATTTAAAAATCTTACAGACCCTAAAGTTTTGAACTGTAGTGTATATATTAGAATATTATTAAAAAATGCCTAGTGAGAATTAAGTGTCCTGATGACCCTCATGTTTCATGATATATTAATGGTAAAAGACATTTCTGTCTTTAAAGACAATGAGCTGGTATTCTTTAATAAAATTTAATGCAATTATTATATATATTTCCCACTTCCTGTCCCTGCAGGTGCTGTCAGAACCTTGGAAACTCTCCACCAGTCAGACTCCTCTACAGCAGGTGGAGCTGTTTGACCTGGTGAAACACCCAGAGTATGTGACCAGTGGGGGAGGCTTTGGACCGGTGAGTCTTTAAAAAATTACATAATCTGGTCATTTCAAAATGCTTGGTGAAAATATCAGATTTAACTTTTTCTGCGGGTAGGTTGCAGATGATGGTTATGGTGTGGCCTATGTGATTATTGGAGAAAATCTCATCAATTTCCACATCTCTTCCAAGCATTCTAGTCCAGAGACCGTGAGTACACACATTATCAAAGAATCAGTCACAATACAGTGCTGCTTGTTTTTCAGTGACAGTAGCTGTGTTTTATCCACATATTTTGTCAATTTTAGGATATTGCATAACCCTGGAAACATCAAGATACAGATAACATTTTAAAATGCACACAAGAAAAAAAAAATTGTCCGATTAGATGATGTGCACAAACTATGATGGAAACCCATTTACCAAATAAAGTCCTTGATTCGCAACAAAAAACTCAAATGTGATTTTGGTTCGCTGGTTAGTTCAGTTATCCAATCACATGATCTGTCGAGGCAATCTCATTAGACACCACCTCCAATGTTAAAGGGTTAGTTCACCCAAAAATAATTACTCGCCTCATGTCGTTCCAAACCCGCAAGACTTTCGTTCATCTTCGGAACACAAATGAAGGTCTTTTTGATGAAATCTGAGAGATATCTGTCACTCCATAGACCGCTACACAACAGACAATTTGACGCTTCAAAAAGGTTGTAAAGAAATCGTAAAACTAATCCATATGAATTGAATGGTTTAGTTCAAAGTTTTCTGAAGATACTTGATCGCTTTATATGATGATTGATGATTGTTTATCCCGAGGTTTACTGAGACATGACCAACGCATCCCTGAAATGTCTGCAGAGACCGTGTCAATTAGACTCCTCCCTGTAAATGCCACATTGACACAAAATCCTCATTAAACCCGTCTCCGGCGTGATGACTCCGATCTTTCAAATAATCTTTTGAATATCTTTCAATCTAATATGATTTCTGACCTGTAATGTTGCCACAATCATAATCATACACTGTTTGTTTGTTGGCCAGAGGAGAACTAGCACCCCGACAGAGCCTGGTTTCTCCCAAGGTTTTTTTCTCCATTCTGGCCAAGGAGTTTTGGTTCCTTGCCACTGTCGCCTTTGGCTTTTGGCTTGCTCACTTGGGGACACTACATTTTCAACTATATTACTGATCTGCCCGCATTGATACTATATGAGAACTGAACTGAGCTGGATGACATCACCGCTTTCTCCAGAGCGGCTGTACAGCCGAATCAAATTCAGTTGCATTATTTTCCTGTTTAACACTGTGAAGCTGCTTTGAAACAATCGGCATTGTAAAAAGCGCTATATAAATAAAGCAGTCTTGACCATGTCCATCCCTTTATGACCACCATGTACCCATCCTCTGATGGCTACTTCCAGCAGGATAATGCACCATGTCACAAAGCTCCAATCATTTCAAATTGGTTTCTTGAACATGACAATGAGTTCACTGTACTAAAATGGCCCCCACAGTCACCAGATCTCAACCCAATAGAGCATCTTTGGGATGTGGTGGAACGGGAGCTTCGTGCCCTGGATGTGCATCCCACAAATCTCCATCAACTGCAAGATGCTATCCTATCAATATGGGCCAACATTTCTAAAGAATGCTTTCAGCACCTTGTTGAATCAATGCCACGTAGAATTAAGGCAGTTCTGAAGGCGAAAGGGGGTCAAACACAGTATTAGTATGGTGTTCCTAATAATCCTTTAGGTGAGTGCATATATGTGAATAAAAGCAATAATAATAATAAACCTAAATTCATATGGACTAGTTTTACAGTCTCTTTATGAACTTTTTGAAGCGTCAAAGTTTCAGTTGTGTAGCTGTCAACGGAGGGACAAAAAGCTCTCAGATTTAGCCAAAAGATCTTCATTTAAGTCTTTCTGAAATACCTGAGCCAAAGTCTGTAATTAGTGATTTGCTATAATTACCTCCCAGAACTATCTCGCACGATTGCTTCTCTGAGGCACGAGTAATTTATGTAGGAAAAAGAGCCACAGTGGCTTCCCCGGATGCAGCAACTTCCAATTGTATTATTGATACTTTGCGGCAGTTTCCCAGGAAGTGACCATTTTGATCTCTTGAACACATGGGATGAAAATTTGCTTTATTCGCAAATGTTTTATGCAATATTCCAATTTTTTGTTAAATTCACAGCTTTGGATGGATACATGGCTAATGTTGTTTTTGATTGATTTGTGTGGTTTCTCTCATAGTCTCTTGTATTTTCTCCCCCATCTTTCTTCAGGACTCTCATCGCTTTGGAAACAATATCCGACAAGCAATGCTTGATTTGCTGGATCTGTTTCAGCTTGACAAAAGAGACCCAAAGTAATTTGACTGGTGAAAAGATTATGCTTTTAATGACTCACCTTAATTATATATCAGCACTCTTAAGAGAAGTTTAAAAATGTTTTTTTGTTTTTTTTTGCTTTGCTTGTGTTGTCTTGTTTGTTTGCATGTGTCTGTGAGATGCAGCATATGAAGGAGAGAATTAGGGAGGCAGTGTGAGAATCTTCTTCTGTTGTTATATGTGCTGGTGCCTTAACCTGTGTCTTAACTGAACAGTTCAGTGCAGGTGATCTAAAGATGAATTGCATTTCATTACCAGGATGTGCTTTCACTTTTTGCTCGCAGTATACTTTACTGAGATGTACAGATTCCTAGACTTGACCCTTCAATAGATGATATTCTGTTGACAAGATGAAATGTTTGCTTATAAATCAAGCAAATTGCAGTTCTCCATTTGTGCTTTTGTTTTGCATTCTGATATTTGCAGATTTCCAGCTTTAATATTAAGTAATGAAGGGAAAGATGAGATTGTGCAGATGATACGTTTCTGAATACCCCATGCGTGCACTCATTTATAATGGATTTTGCTCGACTGGCCTGTTTTTATTGGTTGGTATGTTGATTCAGCATTGAAAGGTTTGTTTTAATGGTTATCAGAGGCTTTATCACAACTGTAACTGTACATTTATTTTTATTTGATTTCATTTAATTTTAACTTTCATCATATTTTATGTTCCCTTCTGAGTGTTATATACTGTAATGATTTTGGAAATCATTGTCAGAAAAATCCCATGTATTCTAAGCTAATTTTTTTAAGTTCAGTTATTTATTCAGAAATTCAGAATAAGCATTAAACATACATTTAATAATGAGAAAAAACAACTTTTGTTAATTACAGTTCTTCTCGTCTAGAAGATTATTCTCATAAATATAGGATTAAATGACAATTAAAAAACAACATTTTAAAACACAATTTACTCACATTACAATTTTATCTTTAACTTTAATGTCTGAACACACGACACAGCTTTTCTTACATTTCTATTTTCCATGGATATATTCAAACTGGATGCTTCACTGCGGTGTATTTTATGTAGGTCAGAGTCCAGTCATTGACCTATTAAAGTCATCTCTTCTAAGTAGGCTGCATAAATTTAACTGTGTTCCTGTGTAAACTGTTTGACATTGGTCTACAACATGCAGCGAAATGTGGTTGAGCCTTTACCTTTCCTGTAAAAAAAAAGTCAGTGAAACCTTAGAACAGTATCTCATAATAAGACATTATTTTGTGTACTAAAATTACCAATTTAATTATTAGGTCTCACTTTATATTTGGTTTCTTTAACTACTTTGTGCTTGCATAAAAAAAAAAAACGGGTACAATGTTCACGTTGTATTGCAAAAAAAATTGGTGCTATTGTGGTGTAATACAGGTAAGGTTAGGGACAGGTTGTATGGGTAGGTTTAAGGGTGGGTTAAGGTGTAAGAGAAGGGTCAACAGTGTAGCTGGATGTAATAACTTGCAGGTGTTTTTTTAATGTAATGATAATTATTTTTAATTTGAATGTAAGTACAATGTAAAAACGTGCATGTACACAGTAAGTGCACAACAAGTGGATTCTTAAATATAAAGTAAGTCCAGTTGTTCAATTTAAAAGTGCACAAAGCGTAAATATGAAGCAGCACAACCATTTTCAACATTGATAATAAGAATTGTTTTTTGAGCAGCAAATCAGCATATTAGAATGATCAGGATCATGTGAAACTGAAGACTGGAGTAATGATGCTGAAAATTCAGCTTCACCAAAACAGGAATAAATTACTTTTTAACTTTTTAATTTTTCACAATATTATTGCTTTTGCTGTATTTTGATCGAATAAATGCAGACTTGGTGATCATAAGAGACTATTTTCAAAAAAAAAATTGTGTCAGTTACTAACTAAAGCTTACGAGGAAAATACTGAAGACTGATTGGTTCACATCTGTGCACCTGCACAGAGAAATAGCCTTTCAGGCTGCCCGACTGTCTATTCAAGTAAGGCTGATGCCATTTTCGTCAGAATTTTTCGACTGAAGAGCAGTAGCGTCGACTCGTGTAAGTGTAGTAGCATGGCATGCTACGCAATGTTTGTTAGTAACCGAAATTTTCCCTTTCGATACGGTTCACTTTGCATTGCATCAATTACTGACACAAATGGCAAACGCAATTAAATTACGTCTTGCTACTGGTGCAGAACAGAAGCCCATCCTGCAAGCCCTTAGCCTGGGTGCGCTTGGAGACAAGGGCTCTATAGCAGGTTACATGAGAGATATGGACTTAAAAGTTTTGTCCATCAAGCCCATGGGGCATGACGCCACCAGGAAAAAACCCAGAGGTTGGGGACTCTGAAGAGGCACTCCGCTAGTTCAAGCCCAAGAGGACGCTATTCCCCTGTTAGAGTGGTCCCTCCCCCTATAGGGCACTGCAAACCCAAGGACTTGTAGGCCAGTGCTATCACGTCCACCGTAAGGGTCCGGACTGGGCAAAGTGGGTGTGGCACCTGCTCCTCCTCAGTGGAAGGGAGAGCAGAGACAGTTATAGCTTGTTCTCTGAAGGGTGTGAAAAGCACCTTAGGCACATAGCCTCTTCTTGGTCTAAGGATGACTTTACTGTCGTTAGGCTTAAACTTGAGGCAAGATGCATCCACTGAGAGAGCCTTCAAGTCGCCAAATCGCTTGACCCAAGCTAGCAGAAGGGTGGTCTTTAGCGAGAGAGCCTCCAGGACGGCTGTTGTGAGCTGCTTAAACAGGAGTGCCCTCAGGACTTTGGACAGGTCCCATGATGGAACTGTGTTGGGTGGTGAAACAGATTCAGTTTCCTGGCCCCATGAGAAACTTGATGACCAAGTCGTTTCTCACAAATAATTGGCCAGATATAAGACCGTGGTACGCTGCAAAAACTGCCATATATACCTTGACTGTGGATGGGGTGTGTCTACTGTCTAGCAGCTGCTGTAGGAAGAAGAGTATCAATGCGATCTCTCAAGATAGGGGGTCTACACTCATCTAAAGGATTATTAGGAACACCATACTAATACTGTGTTTGACCCCCTTTCGCCTTCAGAACTGCCTTAATTCTACGTGGCATTGATTCAACAAGGTGCTGAAAGCATTCTTTAGAAATGTTGGCCCATATTGATAGGATAGCATCTTGCAGTTGATGGAGATTTGTGGGATGCACATCCAGGGCACTCCCGTTCCACCACATCCCAAAGGTGCTCTATTGAGTTGAGATCTGGTGACTGTGGGGGCCATTTTAGTACAGTGAACTCATTGTCATGTTCAAGAAACCAATTTGAAATGATTCGAGCTTTGTGACATGGTGCATTATCCTGCTGGAAGTAGCTATCAGAGGATGGGTACATGGTGGTCATAAAGGGATGGACATGGTCAGAAACAATGCTCAGGTAGGCCGTGGCATTTAAACGATGCCCAATTGGCACTAAGGGGCCTAAAGTGTGCCAAGAAAACATCCCCCACACCATTACACCACCACCACCAGCCTGCACAGTGGTAACAAGGCATGATGGATCCATGTTCTTATTCTGTTTACACCAAATTCTGACTCTACCATCTGAATGTCTCAACAGAAATCGAGACTCATCAGACCAGGCAACATTTTTCCAGTCTTCAACTGTCCAATTTTGGTGAGCTCGTGCAAATTGTAGCCTCTTTTTCCTATTTGTAGTGGAGATGAGTGGTACCCGGTGGGGTCTTCTGCTGTTGTAGCCCATCCGCCTCAAGGTTGTGCGTGTTGTGGCTTCACAAATGCTTTGCTGCATACCTCGGTTGTAACGAGTGCTTATTTCAGTCAAAGTTGCTCTTCTATCAGCTTGAATCAGTCGGCCCATTCTCCTCTGTCCTCTAGCATCAACAAGGCATTTTGGCCCACAGGACTGCCGCATACTGGATGTTTTTCCCTTTTCACACCATTCTTTGTAAACTCTAGAAATGGTTGTGCGTGAAAATCCCAGTAACTGAGCAGATTGTGAAATACTCAGACCGGCCCGTCTGGCACCTACAACCATGCCACGCTCAAAATTGCTTAAATCACCTTTCTTTCCCATTCTGACATTCAGTTTGGAGTTCAGGAGATTGCATTTAGGGGTGTGGTCCTGGTCAAGACATTGAAGCAACTGCCATGTGATTGGTGGATTAGATAATTGCATTAATGAGAAATTGAACAGGTGTTCCTAATAATCCTTTAGGTGAGTGTATATCTCGGATTGGGCACCAGCCGGAAAAAATAGACAATTTTTGAGCGTATAGGCACCTAGTAGAAGACATCCTCGCCTTTAGAGATTGTGTTCTTGACCTCCCGGGAAAGACGTGAAGGTTCCTGTTGAGGGGCCATAAATAGAAGCTCCACAACAAGATTGTGCTGTGCCCAGAGAAGGAGGCGACTCGCCAGCTTGTTTATTTATTTCACTATAAGAGCGGAAGGGAATCTGGGCGTGCATAGCAGGGGAGCCCTTCATGAGCCACATTCGTGGTGCGACGTTTTGCGTAAACGTAAAGGTGATTCAACCATATTATTTTTTTAATGTAAAGAAGGAAGACATAAACGTAGTATTTTAAACTCTTTCAATTTAAGGCAACTTCATATTTCTCAATTAGAGATGCAATGAATTGATCTATCTTTTCGGTTTCCATATACAGTATATCGTATTATATGACATAATAAGAGAAGTTAATTGTAGTATATTTGTTTTTGAACATGCAATCACCTTACAAAGCAACAATATTTGAAATCTAGTTTTAGTTGTACATAGACCTTAACACGACACACAAACATCAAGAATGGTGACAATCAGCAAATGTAAGATGAGCTGTTAACATCACAACGCATCAAATAACAATAATGACAAACCAAAAGTCAGCAAACAGCCAAACAATGATTGTATAACTGTAACAGCATGCTGGGAACTCATAAACCCTGAACATTCCAACAATATTATTCAGAGATTCTTTGTTCAGACAGTTTGACTAGGGCCAACATTTGGGGGAATCTTGTTGGTCTAACAAGGGTTTTTATGTAGTTTCATGTAGTTCACATTTCTAAGTAGCATATTTGTGGCTCAAAAGGTCCTGTAAACTGGAAAATGTGTAGTTCGTTTTATTTATTCTTCATAGTGTACTTGTTTCGTTAAAAACATATTCTCTTTTACATTTAAGTATAACTATGTATCAGTCAGGCTTTCAAACATTTTAATTTGTTTGTCTTAAAAATTTGATTACAATTAATTTGGTGTGCGTTTTCAGACAGAAGACACTTGTGAAATCAAATCACTTTAACCATAAGAGTAGGTAACCGTAGCAACAGTGGTCCACTCTAGTACTTTTCATGTTTCAGATCATTATCAAAGCATAAATACTTTAATTGTAACTATAAATGTAAATATTACAAATATCATTACTAAAAAGCAGAAACAAATACCACATTAAATAATCCCTTATATCGCCAAAGTGAATAGTTGCCTTTTACCCAATCAGCTCAGCCTCTAAGAATGATAGTATTGACTTACAGCATAATGAAGAAACAGTCTCATATGGTCTTTGACTCTCAGCGGACCCACTTTCAAATGCATCTAGAATAGGAGACAATTTAGAGACAATAACCTGACAAGGGAATTTCTATCTCCAAAGGCTGGCTTCGTCACAATGGCAGCCATGTTGGCACATTGTTTATCTCCCTATAATGAATTGTATTTTCTTAGAGCACATTTGAACTTTATTTATATATTTAGTTTTACATTACATAATGAAATTTCATATTTTATCACATAGGCGACAGGCGATTTCCTTATACATTCCTTATCCAACCTACAAAGACCATAGCAACATATGATACATTTTGATAGAGTCTGAGTGAGGCTTGTCCACAGTACTCTTTTGAAAATCAACCTTTTTAAGTTTCACAGGTAACATTAACATGCATAAGATTGTATTACAAATTTCCATGCAAAGTAGGGTAATGTTTTATTGCACAGTGTTGCTGTTATCGCTATTAATAGGCTAGTGAGTGTAAGGTGTTTGGTGTTAGGATTAGAGTGACTGGATTACATGAGGAATGCAAATAGAGGCCAGAGCACTTCCTTGCTGGCAGAAGGTGCCAAACATATCAAAAACAGCATGGCATCCCAAACTGATCAATGGTTCACTGTATCGTTTGATTGTAATGATAGCAGGGTATACACACCAAATCAAAATCAAATCAATTTTAATTGTCACACTACCGAAACACAGAAGTGTATGGGTAAAAGTCTTTGGTACACACTCCATGCAAGACATGATGTACATAAAATATACAAAATACAATAAATATACAGTGTACAAAATATACACAATGCATTGTTGATTTATACAATGCAGTATATACACAGTATACATACAAATATACACAATATGAAGTAGAGTATACATAATGGTTTGTCTTTTGTTTTGTTTTTTACAGTGAAGATGCGTAGAAGTGTATAATGTGTCTAGTCCAAAGTGCTGCGGTGACACACATAACATTCCTCACAAATATAACATTCTGATCATTTCTAAACTATTTATTTCATGTCATTCAGTCACTACCTCACTTTAACCAGATTCAGCTAAAATCTCACTCATGTAGTCATTTTACACTAGCTTTATTACTTTTGACCACTAGAGAGTGCCATAGTGCACTTGTCATGATGGTACACTATATTAAACACTAACGTTAAGTATTTTTCCTTAGTGGACTCTTAATATATTATCAAAAACTGTTTAATGAGTGGTGTTGGGCCTGTCTATTTGAGAGAGAAAAAAAATCGTATGCACCTGGCAGTAATAAAATTATACATGCTTTTTTAGTCATAATATCACTGATTGATGCCCAATGCCATTTCCACGTTTAGAGGAATGTAAAATGAGCGCGTTTTGCATTACACTGGCTGCTGTTTTCAGGCAGCCAGTATGTCCAGTGTGAGGCATGTCAGGACATGTTGACTGTCCATTCATTTCCATGTAGCACTTTATTTATTAGGCTACTTTTTTAGACTGGTATTTGTACAATTTATCTGCTAAATAGTAGGTTATAGCCTTGAGTCATTGCGGATTGATTTGCTTTTTAAAGAAAAGATAGGCCTAAATGCTTTTAGGTTTTCGCACGAGATGGAGCGCGCGAGCACAAAGGGTCAACACTTGTCGTGTAAGAGTGAAATTTCAGCACGGTGTCTGTCTGCATTCTCTGGAATGCGATTGCAACCCCCTTTGTTATGGTGAGAAGCTGGAAGAATGTTCCGTCAATTAAAATTCCTCGGGCTGACCTGTTCTGTTGCCAAAAAAGTATTTTAAATCGGAGGCTATTTGACTAAGAATGCACATCGTCATTGGTGAGCAGGTCCTCCTATAAGCTGAGTGCCCATGCATTCAAGCATAAATGAGGAACAAGCGCTGCACTTTCACAAAATTCTTGCCTCAAGACATGTAGGCTATATATGAAAATGGGTTATATATATATATATATATATATATATATATATATATATATATATTACCCATATATATGACCCATTTTTGGAACGTAAAGCGTTCCAAAAGCGTCCCAGTAAAATATAAAGCACTTGTATTATTGCTGTTTATATGTGTTTTCTTAATAAGGGTGATTGTTGTAATTTTACATGTCCCAGACCCAGTTCCGTTTGTTGCAGCAATCAAGTCTTTTAACAAAATATGATTTGTAGAAACAAGAAACACTAGTAAAATCCACTCACATATCTAGGTTGAAATGTTATTTATTTATTTATAACTGTCATAGAACAAGTTCTTGTTCAAAGAGTCGGCGAGTTGTTGACTCGAGAACCGATTCACTCTATTGATTCTGTCCGGTTTGGTGAAGTGGTTCAACCAGTTCATTAAAAAAGATCCGACTCAAAAGAACCATTTGTTCACGAATTGGACATCGCTACAGGGCTGGGGTGCGAGGGGCGGGTGTTAGTATAAATTGCCTCTCAGTACATATCCCTTGCCTGTCCTCTGAACTTTGAGACAGCCACAAGCATCACTCAAAGAGATGCAACAGACTGGAAATTAAACAAAGCAACTCTTTAGCACACCAGCTAGTAACCGTCGCTTTCCACAAACCGCCTACCATGGATGATTACCATCTATTCTGTGCATCGTGTCGAAAAACGGGGAAAAGACAAACAACGGTAAGAGAAAGTGATAATATGAGCTTGCTTCTGCATGTTTATATATATAGATAGATAGATATATAGATATATTTCAGCGTTATTATTTATAAGTGTATATTTATGAATTTTAATATTGTAAGATATGTAAAGACGATATGTAAAACTTCGAGAAAAGTTTAGATATCCATCATCATTTCGAGGGTTTTAAGGGTAGCCATTGCTTGATTGTATCACTGATACGGATAGTAGCGTCTCCACTGTTACTTTGAACTTTGTTGAATTAGGCTACTGTTTGCTCGCGTGATTGAAAACCAGACAATCACATCAGTAGCCTCTGTTAAACGATACAGTTTGACTGCGTATTTAAGAATTGACTCACTCAAATCTGTTTTCATTTTACAGATGTGCTCACTGATACTCTTCATTCTGTCATTGTTCATGTTCGCATCCCCCGTAGCAACGGCGGAGACTCTTTGCGGTGGAGAACTAGTGGATACTCTGCAGTTCGTGTGTGGAGAAAATGGGTTTTATATCAGTAAGTGTAACTCTTACAGTGCTGTGTAATGGTGACCGGGAAGTCTAAACCTTTGCATAGCTATTTGTCTTATAGAAGTAGTTTTAGAGATAGTTGTCATAGTAAATGCATCATCTGTCTTGTCTTTTAACTAATGACTGTCACAATGAGGGTGTTTATTAATGAGGAAACGTATGCTATTGCTTTCCACCAAGTGTTCTCAATGCAAGCCATTAGTGCTGTTAAATTAAGTGTTTGGGGGGACAAATTACATTTGTGTTTGCAGGTATTTATTTGCTTGCAAAAGATTTCTCTCTCTCTCGCTTCCCTTTTATTCCTATCAGATGATGTTGGACTTCCCCCTTTTGTACCTCTCCTGCTGTTCTTTATCTTTTTATCTCTGTTTAGTAGACAAATGGCAAGGTTAAAGAATCCATTTTGCTAGCTATTCACACATCCTTGGGAACATAGAACAATATTTGTTTTTCTGTTCTTTGTGACATTTTAAAGTCTTTATCAAATCGGTTTGTGCCAAAAATAAAGAGGGAGTCACAAAGAACAGGAAAGAAAGAAAGGATCTGTTGATGCAGTGTCCAATTTCAGAAATCCTAGGAACATGCCAGCAGCCACATGTGGGATTTGGTGAAATATAAACAATAGGGTGTGAATTGGTAGCATTGGTCGCTTTCCAGGGGAACCCCGGAGTTGATCGCTTACCTTCTCTTCCCCCACCCAGGCAGGCCGAACAGATCAAACAGCCGCCGTCCTCAGAGAGGAATAGTGGAAGAATGCTGCTTTCGGAGCTGCGAGCTGCGTCTGTTGGAGCAGTACTGTGCGAAACCCGTGAAGTCCGAGCGAGATGTTTCCTCCACCTCGCTGCAGGTCTTCCCAGTGTCGCAGGCTCTTCACAAGGTACATGGAGCTGCTTATCTCCCCCTCCCCCCATCGAAAGCCCAGCACAATGATTTTGCTGAACCCACAAACACAGACTAGACAGGCTAGTCAGACATGCAACCTGTTTTTATCATGCCAAAATCAATATTAACCATGTCTCCTCTCTCAGAATCAGTGAGCAATGTGGAAAATAGCACAGATCATCACAAATCTGTAGACTGCATTAAAGATGATGTGTGAACAACACGGAGAGAGAGAGATAGTTGCACAAACAAAAGCCCATGGTAACACCATGAAACTCCATTGGACAGCATGTGCAATGATGTCATTATTCCAAGCACCAAAACAAGTACAAGTGTTGTGCCATGTGCTCTTGGCATGGAAATATGTTAAGCGTTGGCAAGACAGTTGGCCAGCTGGCCATGGCTTGGATTTGAAAATAACAAAAACAAACGACACAACAACACAATAGCCCCACTTGAGGCTACATTCACACTATGAGTTGATGAGGACATTGTTTCTTTTACTCTGGAGAGGTTGTTCAACGAATAATCAATTTGCCTATAGGGTCTGTAGTCAGGATATGTTTACTGTACCAGGCTAAGAGCACAATAAAGAGTGGCGCAGTTATTCGATTTGAAGCTACCATTTGGCTTGTTCATCATTTTGAAGTTTAAATGTATTAATTTGACGGATGCTTTTATCCAAAGCAACTTGCATTGCATTCATGGTTTTCATTTCATCAGTTTATGCATTCCCCGGGATTCGAACCCATGACCCTTGGTGTTTGAGCTAGTGTTTCAAAACTTCGAAATTAGTTGATAATATGACAACAGATCAATGGATTACAGAAACTACAGCAAGTTCTTCTGTTTTGCAGGAAATCTCAGGAGGGCCTCTTGGTGTGAAGTATTCCAAATATGAAGTGTGGCAAAGAAAGGCTGCCCAGAGGTTAAGGAGAGGGGTCCCATCAATCCTGCTTGCCCGAAAGTTCAGGAGGCAGGTGGAGAAAATCCAAGAAGAGGAGCAAGCTAGTTTCCACCGCCCCCTCATGACCCTCCCCGAAAGACACCCTGCCATCCTTCCATACATCCAGATCAACACGTCCCAAAAATGATGGCCAGCCTTCCTAAATGGCAATAAACAAGGGATTATAGCCAAGTCTTGGTCAGTACTTTTGGTCAGGCACTTTTTTCATGAATCATACCACTCGTCCACCATCTTTGTCAAATCCAGATTATGAACACACTGTGTGTTATCAGCCTTCGAAATTCAAGAAGTAAACGTTGAAAGTGAATGTAATGCGACAGGAGAGATGAATGCAGTCTTGGTGAATATCATGGGGATGCCCAGAACTGATGCTGAGGAAGTTGCCAGAACGCCAATGTCAAAAGTCTGCCATCTGCAAAAGCATTTATGGTTCTGTCTTGCTTGCACCCTATTTTGAATGTCTTATTTTGAGGAATGAAATTATCGAGATTAGAGTCCTTTACCTGCACCTTTAAAGTGCCACATCTGTGGCATATAGACAGAAGAAAAGTAAGGAAAATGTTGGCTGGCTGTGCAAAGCCAAGGACTGATGTTAACAGCACTATTTTTTATGGACTGATAAATATGATAACATTATGGTGCTAACTTTGCAAAAGGACTCAAAAGGAGTTTGCTAAGGAGTTTTTCCGTTTTAGGAAAAAAAAAACAAGATTGTATTCAAAAGACAATTCAGTAACTCTGGTTGTTTGGAGATCATCCCAAACGGGAAAAACTGTTTCTATGCTTGGCTGTTCAAGATCTATATTCTGTGCCCTGGAGAATGAAGGTGAAGCCTTTGCTATTAAACAATATAGCATTGCAATGGAAGGCAGGAAACATCACAAAATATTGAAGCTAAGGACATCTGCAATCAAGTCGTCTTGGACTTTGGGCAAGAGCAGTTTTGAGGTGTCACATATTGTACCATAACATTCCTGTTTCCAGTTTCTGCCATTTTATCTTTACAAATTGTCTTCACTGTTATTTAGACAGTATTTTACACATATAAACAAAAGAATGGAACAATCTTTTTAAAAGGAAATTCAGCAATAACCTCTTGCATATTTTCAACATACACTTGTAGTATTCCAGTGCTTTTGCTTGAGAGAAAAAAAGAATACTTGAATATGTATGAATAGTCTCATAAGATGTTGTCATTGACCCTAGTATGACCAGTCTTGCAAATTGAGCCACCAAACATTTTCTTTAAGTAATGGCACTGTATCAAGGCATTATTTATTTTGATATGAAACACATAAAAATCAGTCCCAATGAGAGATTACGTGCACAACCGGCAGTTTTTGTATATTATCTTTTTTAGTTGTTCTGCTTATGTATGTAGATGCTATGTACCAAAAAATGTTTCTTTTTTTTTAAGTAAAGTCGATGGAAGCTTCTAAAGTTGTCCTGACTCACTTTTTTAATAGCTTATTTTACTGCATGTTGCCTAATCTAAAATAGTTGGATGAGTCGATAGCTATTGGAATGCATTTGAAACAGCAAAACAAGTGCATACATACACAGGCTGTGACCTGGCTGCCCTAAGGGAAGGGTGAAGGCTGGGGAACACTTACTCTTGATGATTTGCTGACTAACCTTGACGAGATGCCATAGGTCAGCTCAGAAGCATGCAGAATCCATATCAGCTGTGCACCATGAAAAGTTGAGTGCCCTCGAGGTTTACTTCTAGGTGTCCTCCCCAAACTAAGTCTTCTTGTAATTCTGAGGTCTGTTTATGAAGATATGGATCAGTGAGCCTTTTAAAGCTCATATCAACTGCAGCATACAGATTGTACTACCTGGGAATTGTCTCTTGAAAGTGGAAAGAACATGGTTAAAGAGTGTGCAGCTACAGTGACGGTTTACAGACAAGGTGTTTAAAAGTGTCATTTACCAATATAGCTTTTGCATTGAAAGGGTAAAAAATAAATTTCTCTCATTCAATCACTTTTATGTTGTTTCAAATGTTGTGACTTCCTTTCTTCTGTGGAACATCAAAGAAGACATTTTAAAAATGTTCCAATTTTTTTTTTGGTCATACAATGAAAGTCAATGGGTTCCCAAACAACATTGGATTTGTACATTCATTGTATAAATAAACAAATAAAATGTCTTCTTATGTACAGTGGGAGCACTGTACATGACAGGGTATCATGGCCATGAATTAAAAATTAGTTCACACAAAATGAGGTGTGTTGGGAAGTTTTGGGAACAATTTTGATTTTCCTCAAGTCATGGAAGAATGAAAGTGATACAGGTTTGAAACAACATGAGGGTGAGTAAATAATTACAAAATTTCATTTTGGGGGAACTATCCTTTTAATAATATTTGCCAATAGTCTGCTTGTGTTTGGTCATTGGGTGATCAAATACTATTAAAATACTCCTATGAAAACTCCTATGAATGTTTAGGTGGCATACAGAAACAGCAGCCCTTTCAGTGGTTACCCCATTCATATTACATTTAATCCAGTCTCATTCCACCCCAAACCCAAGGAAACTACGGGCCCAGACCTGCTCCTAACAGTCTTCTTCATAAGTTCATGCCTTATGAATATAATTGCAAAAACTAAATGCCAGATATTAATTTGCCTGACTTTGTGCCTTGGGGATGTTTATGTAAGATTCGGAGGGGCTGAGATGTTATTTAAGGACAGGGCTGTTTTCTCTAAAACCTGAGGTGGGAAAGAACAGGAATAATACCTGAAGGCTCAACTTCAAAGGCTCCGACGTTCTTTAGTTCACTCTCTGGCAGCTGAAACTATCCTTCAATCTATCAACTATCCACTTTGTCATTTATCTGTTGTTCGTGTACATGTTGTATCGTGGGAACTGATGTTTTGTGTACATAAGCAAGATGATTTATACTTTGTGGTTGTTAAAAACTGTTTACAAAATCAGGTTGATGGTGAAGTGGATGATGGTACTTGTGTCTGAGATCATCACAAGCTTTTGTTCAAAAGATGTCTGGAAGAACAGATTTACACTGACACAGTGTGCCTGTTGTTCGGTCTATTGTGTGAAGTGAAGCCTGCAACTATCAATGTCCCACTGAGCAAGATATCTGCTCTCTAATGTGTAGGCAAAGCCTGAAATCAGTCATAACTGTGAACAGTTTTACAAGTACACAAAATGATAAATATAGCTATTCCAAAAATATATATCATTTACCTTTTATCAGTTCTCATCACCATCTGTTGATGGGTTGTGGTGTGATATTGTCTGTACTGTCAAATATGTACCCATCACCCAATACATTTCATGTATGGCCAAAATATATGAATATAGGCGACTGGATATACTACCATTTCAAAGTTTTAGGTTTTAAAAGAAACGAATACTTTTATTATAAAATATAACATTTACATTTCAAATAAATTCTGTTATTTTGAACGTTGTATTCATCAATGAATCAATGTTTTCACAAAATTATTACGCAGCACACTTATTTCAACATTGATAATAATAATAAATGTTTCTTGAGCAGCAAATCAGCATATCAGAAGGATGTCTGAAAGATCATGGGGCTGAAGATCCTGGACATTTTCAACAAAAAATTGTACCAAATGTTTTTACTGTAATGTTTATGCATATAAAACAAATCATAATTACAAACTTATTATATACAAAGTATCCATAAAACATTTTAAAAGTAGGTGGTTTTCATTTTTTTGGGCCAATAAATCTATGCAAAAACTAAATTTGGTGTTTCAAGATGCCACAATGTTGATTCTCAGCAAATTCTGTAGTCAAAATATGAAAGTCATGCAATGGATTCTTAAGTTCAGGAAACGACTGTAAAGTCATTCCCTCATACAGATTCTGTTCATTTTTTAGGCATATAGTAATACGCCTTATTTTCCATCTCTCTTTTGTCTTACAGGGCTTGATCCTGCAATGAATGAAGCTGCTTATTGACAGCATGTTATCAAAGGCACTACACAAATAAAAAAAGCTTTTGTATTTGAATGAATTGGTCATGTGAACCTTTCTTGTGAATGATTGTTGTTACTCCAAATGATATTCTGTGACAAAGAGACCCTTTGTATTGCGTATACACAGATCTGTCCATTACCTCACTGGGATGAGTGCGTTTACCCTCGTCATCATCTTGCATAACCCTATTATGCAAAAAGGCCAAATGTGTTCAAAAGCATGCAGGACATTCAATGTGACTCAAACAGGTGGAGATCTCAGCAGCACGAGGCAAACTGCCATGATGCTGTGTGCATGTGAAAATGTGCATAGAGTAGAATGGGATAGAAAAGGGCATGAACTTTCACACACAATGTGCACACCATTAAAACTGATGGAATAGAAATCATAAAAGACAAATTGTAAATGCCCTCCAAGATGCATTAAGGACAGATTATAATCCAGTCACTCAGTAGTTGAAGATGCATACAGATGAATGCAATATGAATCATTCATGGAGCTCAAACAGTAGAGCATGGTGCAAGCAATGTCAACATCATGGGTTCAACTCCCAGGGAAAGCGAGAAATTGTAAAAATGTACACCTGAAATGCATTATCAGTGAAATGTAAATGTGAAAATGTGACTTGGTCATATGTAAATGTACGAACATGACATGCAGAAGAAGAAATAGATATTGTGGCCATGAATTAGGAATTTGTTCCCACAATTTAATCATTCATGGCCATGTTTTATTAATTCTTTCCCATGTTTTTTGTTATATTGTGGTGCCACCAACGCCGTCTCTCGTGATGCTTTGCAGACTCTGCCCTGGCTGTGCGCGTTCATGTGTTTTGGGAAAGAAGTTTACAATTTATGTCAAGTTTATGGCTTACAACCAGGGTTAGGTGCTTCTACATCAGTGTTATTCACCTATCATTTTT
Organism: Rhinogobio ventralis; assembly: GCA_039654625.1. Lineage (NCBI taxonomy): Eukaryota > Metazoa > Chordata > Actinopteri > Cypriniformes > Gobionidae > Rhinogobio > Rhinogobio ventralis. The sequence continues at coordinate 21,943,667 of CM077193.1, read as the reverse complement.
AGGGATAAGTTATGGGTAGGGTTAGGTTTAGAGGTAGGGATAGGATAGGACTACATTTTTTCGGCCGAGAATGTTGTTCCAGGATCAACAAAATAGGTTAATCCAGGGGCCTATACCATGAAGCCGGTTTAGGTGGATAGCCAGGTATGTTTCAGTTTAGTTTGCGCCAACCCATGGGTTTTAGACACTATGAAAGTGGCTCATCGCCATATTAACTTAAGCTCAATAGCTAACCTGCTTCGGAACAGGTTATGTTCCAGGTAAGAGATTTCAAACCGAAATTGGACCAGTTTAATCAGCTTTGAATCAATAGATAAAGCGGTAACATTTTAGAATAATGGTGCATCATTAATAAATAACTATGCAGGAAGTAATGCAGGACTAATGAGCAGTACTACATTAACACTTCAGCTAGTACTATTAACAAATATAGAAACAAGCTTAACTAATCAGTAATATCAAATTTAAGACTAAGATCTTATATCTTATCTTAGTTCCTTATAAGGTAATCAATAATTACTAAATGGGATTGGCATGATTAAGAACTAATCATAAAAAATACCAATTAATTACTAATCATAACATTAACGTGAGATATGAGCAATTGTCTTTTTTTACTCTCAACGTGGTCATAAAATGCATCACTAATTACTAAAGTGTTACCAAGTCACTGTGCAGGAACTACTAGTGACCTGGACCATAATTTTAAAGTGAAAAAGTTTTTCACTTTAAAATAATGGTCCAGATCACTAGTAGTTCTTGAAGATTGTCTTTTTTTTACTCAGAACATGGTCATAAAATGCATCTCTAATTAATCAAGAATCTATTCACTCTTCAAGGACTAGTGATCTGGACCATTATTTTAAAGTGAAAAACTTTTTCCCTTTAAAATAATGGTCCAGATCACTAGTAGTTCCTGCATAGTGACTAGGTAACACTTGGGTAATTAGTGATCAATTTTATGACTTTATTCAGAGTAAAAATGATGACTGATTATGTCTCAGACACATATTTTTCTGTATAATTTATCAGTTAGTTAATAGTTATTAATGAGGCTAATCTCATTAAGTAATTGTTGATTACCTAATAAGGAACTATCTCCTAAATTTGATATTACTTACTGATTAGTTAAGCTTTTTTCTATATTAGTTAATAGTAGTAGCTGAAGTGTTAATGTAGTCCTGCATTACTTCCTGCATAATTACTTATTCGTGACGGACCATTATTCTAAAGTGCTACCGATAAAGCTACAAAAATTATTACATGTGAGCTTAAATGTTCAATTCTCTCTATCTATATAAAACGAACTTGACAGCTTGTATTTGCACTGATATAGCAAGATATTTTCTTTTAGTTGCCGTCTTTCATAGAGAGCTCTTTTCTTCTTGCTGTGTAAATTTGTTTAAAATCTTCACATTTTTCAAATATTCCTACAGCTGCACCTACGGCTGTACACTACTGATGTCACACTTAAACTCAGGATCTAAGTCTGAGTTGACAGAGAAAGATGATGATCAGCGTCATGGTACCAACAAACCCTGACTGGATTGGTTTGGTTTTGTAAACTCAAACTAATCCTGTAACCCTGAGTTTGTTCAACTACCATCATGGTACAGGCCCCAGGAACATGTCTTACTCGGCAAAATCACAGTGACCATCTATCTATGAAGTTGCACACCATAGCTTTAATTCCCTCATTTTGGTTAAAGCTACAGCATGAAACCCTCTAGCGGTTAAAAAAATAAAACTGCAGGCACAGATTTATGCGCAGTCATCTGCTTCTCTGCGTGGATGAATGTGGTTCGAGGCACAGATGTGCAGAGATAGCCTACAAAACATGGAATGGAGAAATAAATAATGGGTTCTTTGTTCGTACAACTGATGATTCCCTGAAGGTTTGCTATTTTGAATAATCCATGATCAATTTTTCTCATTTGTTGACAACTTTAAGCTTTGCAAGACCATCTCTGGCACTACTCCCACACCATACAAGCGCTCTGTGTATGGTTATGACACAACACACATGAGCGAATGACGTATGTAGGCTACTGTAAGCAATTTCTTGTGAAATTCGTCCCAACCACTCTAAAATAGAAACCATTATTATAGGTTTATCAAAGTCTATTTGGGTAAATAGACTTAGTTTGGAAGATTTTTTTTTTTTTGCACTCTCTTAATAATAATATGTATATTTTTCATCACAGAATACATGGTGTAGCTTGTACGCCACATTTTACTAATTCGTTCCCTTTTAAATTGTGGTCATGATTTAACATCTGCCTGGGCATACCTTTGGTTTTGGACACACTGCCACAGAGAGTGCAACTTTGAAACATGAATTGCTATTTAGGACGAATAGAGCACTTAATCTTTCTGCTCGGCATTAGCATCACCAGGGAAGTGAACTCTATACTTGTATATTGTATGGGTGTAGTACAGCATATCTAGATTTATCCACTGAATATATGTAAAAAGCAGTTATATTGCAGAGTGTAAATACCCAATCATATTAGGGATGAGAATTTTTGTCAATTTCTCATCTCGATCATCGATAGGTCTCAAAAAACGAGTACTCGAGTACTCGGGGGCGGGGCGTCTCCGTCATGGAGATATGGAACTATTTTAAGACTGTTACGAAAATTGTTGACAAATACAAACATGACATATCTATGAAAACAAACACATGACTAGAAAAAATAACTGCTAGATTATGATGCATAAATGTTTTTGAAAAAGAAACATCTAAAAACAAAATAACCGTCTCAAATAGCCCAGTCAATAATATCGGGCATTGTATTTGAGCTGAAACTGTGAATAAACACCACCCTGCAGAGCTTTGCTAGCGGGTTAATAAACTCAACCAAACGCATCCTATATGAGATTAAGCAGATATGTACATCAGAACAAAAGGACACGAATGCGCACGTGAACTTGGCCGTGCTAGTTTTTACAGGCTATGGTTTAAAAGGGAAACTCACATTTTGATTGCGCTCTTCCCTTAACAACAACGCCGATACACGGGGAACTAAAGCACAGAGAATTTACAACATTCTATCACAAACTTGTTTTCATTTTAATGCTATGTATATGACAGATTGGCACTGCACATCTTGCACTTCATGATCACAATGATTCCAGGCATCACTGCAGTGCGCTTCAGTTTCACTTTATTTCACCGGTCTGGAAGGCATGCTGTCTAACTAACCAATCAGACCTCATTTACCGCCCAAAATGGCAAAATAAACAATCAGAAAAATAGACAAATATATTTTTTAAAGTCAGGGCGATCATCGTTCATGATCAATCGTCGCTTCGAGTACTCGAGTAGTACTCGACCACTGTTGCCCATCCCTAAATCATATAGCAATTGAATGATCAGGAAGCATGAAGTGAGTCAAGCAACTGTGTGTAAATAGTTATTGGTTTTTTTCTCATATTGCAAAGATATGAACTAAAATGTCTCTATTTAAGAGTGTCCCAGTGGAAACCACATAAGTTATGATGGCTCTAGTGTCAAAGGGAGTTTAAATGCATATATGCCTACCAAACTGTTTACATTGGAGTGTATCTGCATTGCATCTAGTTAGTTTACACCATGATTTGTGAGGATCCACCTCATTTCACTTCATTGTGGTTTATACTTTATCCTGCTGCATATGATACATTTTAAATTAATCAAAAGTAACAGTTAACATAAAAAAAATAAAAACAATAATAAATGCATGCTGTTCTTTTGCTGTTCAGTTTTTACAAAAAATAGTAAGCAACACAATTGTTTCCAACATTGATAATAATGGGAAATGTTACTTGAGCAACAAATCAGCATATTAGAGTGATTTTTGAAGGATTGTGTGAAGCTGAAGACTGGAGTAATGATGCTGAAAATTTAGCTTTGCCAACACAAGTATAAATTATATTTTAAAATATATTAAAATGTAAAATTATTATTATAAATTGTAATAGTATTTCACAATATTACTGTTTTTACCATATTTGCCAAATAAATACAAGCTTCTTTCAAAAACATAAAAAATTCTTACCAACCATTTGAATGGTAGTGTTTCATTCAAAACCAAACACAATCATCAAACAGCAAAGTAATACAATAATCTATAGGTATGGGTGTTGTCAAAATGTAAAACATATTTTCACCTAAGATAGAATTGGCTTTATCAATACAAATTTTCTTACAAATTTCTCATATAAATTGCTTTGCCCATTTACTTTTCCCCTGGTATCTTTCAGAATACAACTTGTGTGCTGTCCATGGTCCTGAAAAATACCTTGTTGAGGTCTTATAATGGAAGTTCTCTTAACAGGCCTAAGTAAAGAATTGATTACCCTAAACATGATGAATGCAATAAGCTTTTAAAGTGGTCAAGGAAGTATTTGTTTATATCTTCCCAACATTTATTTACCAACAAACACGGTAACTTTGCAGATTGCACCAGAATATACAAGATGGTGGAAAGAAAGTTTTAGTTTTCAAATGGGAAGATATACCTTATATACATTTTAACATAATTCATAATATAGAAATTTGCTAAACAAATACCAATGGAGACTAGATCACAGGCAGTGAGTTCCCTTACGGATACACATTTGTTATGAGATGATCGTAGAAAGTGGCTGACCATAATCATAAATCTAAATCATTCTAATTCTAATAATGATGCGTCAGTTTATTTTTAAGTATTGTTAAAATATAAGCCAAGCTCCCTACTCAACCCCTCACATACCCCATCAAATATTGACCTGTCCTGTTCAAACATCCCACTTCCCAGGCCTTCTCTGCTTTTTGGCAGCATTTTCCAGCAACCCCAAAGTTCATCTTTATACATTAGTTAATGTTCAGCTTAGTTTAACAGTCCAGACTTTGATGAAAGTCAAAGAGTTGTTTATTTTAAATCAGATTTATAAATGCAAGTGATACAACAAAAATCATTGCAATCACTTCTAAATGTTTATTTGAATAAATCTTAATGTAACACAACTCAACTCCTTAATGTAACCCCCTTCCCCCTTAGTGAGATAATTCATGCCCTATGCAAACATACTGCTGTGAGGCTTTAGGTCACATATGTAGTCTGCACAGAAACAGGATGTAGTCACTCTATAGTTTACTGGAGAGAATTCAGCTGCTGTAAGTGGATTTGTGTTTATAGGATCAGTATCTGGTTCTGTGCCTTCTTTAGTTAGGTAATGTTTTTATGAAATGTCTGACAACCAATGTTTTATAGGAACAAAGGGCATCTAATTGATTTTTTTAAGTGTATCAAATTGTCTTTAACCTGTCTTTAACTGTATCCATCTTTTTGAGCATAGATCTGAACTCAAATGATTTTAATTAATGCTTTGGAATACAGACCTAAGGTCAGTCACTTTCTATAGAAGACACTCCACAGATTACTGCAGAAGTGAAAGCACTTAAAAATAATGAAAGTTTAACTCATTGTCACAGGGTGTTTTTGGTTATGTTTCATGTGTTGAGTTTGTCACTGCCTTGTTCACTGTCTTTTTCTTAGTTTGCCACCTTCCCTGCCATGCACTTCCTGGTTTTGTCATGTGATTCCCATGCCCTCATGTGTTGTGTCATGGCATTGGTTCATTGGTTAATCATTGTTCACAGGTGTCCCTTGTCTTGTCATTAGTCCTTGTGTATTTAAACCCTCATGTGTGCCATGGTCCTTGTCTTGTATTGAATGTGTAACCTGCTTGTTGGTGAGTTTCCTGCCCTGCCCTGCCCTGCCCTGCCCTGCCCTGCCCTGCCCTGCCCTGCCCTGCCCTGCCCTGCCCTGCCCTGGGTTCTAGTTTATGCCAAGCCAAGTCTTTGTTTTATGTTTTGGATTTTTGTTACATAAAACTGCACTTAGGTTCAGCAAACTTGCCTTGGACTATGCCATGAGGTTGACTTTAATGACATTGCGCTTAAGGACATTTTTAGATTTAGGCTAAATGAGCCAATTTTTTCAGAGCTGCTTGGGGGAAAGAATCATCTTTCCCTAGCCCAGTATATTGATCATGCCCTCCTGTTGAGTGGCTCATCATTTACTGTGGCTGAGATGGCTCCAGCCACTGACCAGCGTCCAGAGATGGCTCCAGCCACTGACCAGCGTCCAGAGAGGGCTCCAGCCACTGACCAGCGTCCAGAGAGGGCTCCAGCCACTGACCAGCGTCCAGAGAGGGCTCCAGGTCATGACCCCATAGTCCTTGGGGGCAAATTCAGTGGATACCCTGAGAAGGCCTGGAAGGCCGCGCTCCAGGATCCAGGTCCGCCCACGCTTGAGGTGTGTAACAGTGTAAGTATTTTTACTTATAAGTAACACTAATTGAATATTTAATGACTGAATAAGTGCAATTCACCATTCCACAAGGCAATATCTGATACACAATGATAAAGTGACGTTTCACTTATAGCTACCGCAGGCAGAAAACCAAAGAATAGGATGTATCATCAGAAAATGGATCAGCATTTACTGCAGAGCAAATACCGAATGCAATCAAATATTAGTGTCACTTTCACTTAATGGTGGATCGGGTGAAGAAGCTGTCAGCGATCAAAATATTGATTTTGAAGATGTTGAAACTGATAGTTTTGAGAATATGTTTGAGATCATGAATATGAGCCAGATGCTGAATGTACTTGGAAATGAGCTCTGACGTGGACAGTGATGATGGTATAAAACATCTGCTCAAACTGAACCCTTACAAGCTCCAAAACGAAATATACTTTATTTTATTCTTCTCTAATTATTAGTCTAATAACAGGAGAGTTTTATATTATCGCGACAGGTAGTGATCCACCAGTGTTAGATATAGATCCGGGTCGCTAAAGACCCGAATATGTAATAATGTTTGGCGAAACATTCATGTATTTAAGACTTAAGTTTACTGTTGTCACAGTTATGCTTAGTTTGAGTTTCATTTTCATTGTATTCAGTTCCTGTTGTGTCTGCCTTTATCTAGTTAGTTTTCCTTTGTTCTCAGTTTCCCGCCACAAGTCTCCCTGGTTATTCATTAATTAGATCCCATCTGCTTGTATTTAGTTCATCATCCTTGTTGTAACCAATAACGGTGTTGGATCCAAAAGCAGAACACAGACTAAATATGATGCAAATAAAAGTAATTTATTGCTAAAAAATTAGATAGCACAGTTCATCTCTCACTGGTGAATATCGCTGAGGTGGGCTGGGGACTAAACAGGCCAGAGGTGTGTTGTAGAGCTGAGTGAGAGGTTTGTTGGCCGGGCGTGGTAGGCTGAATGCAGGATGAACGCAGGTTGAGAGAAATCTGAACCAAGGAAGAAAGAGGATCAGAATTCCAACAAAAGACATAAAACTTGAACTGGTCTAAAGACACTGAGAGGCCTTAGCATAGTACCACATAAGCAGACTGAACGATCTGGTGATGAATAGCTTAAAAACCAGGGTTTAAATACTGCAGGCAGATGAGTTGATTTAATGCAGGTCAGTCACATTCAGCAATCAGCTACAGAGAGGAGTGTCACTATGTATGAGCCAGAGCCTGAGAGGAGGACAGCGCCAACCATCGCCCCGGAGCCTGAGCCCCAATGTGAGCCTGACCAGATGTGTGAGCCTGCAACATCCGTGACAGAGGGGGTATTAGTGGATCTAGACACTGAGTGGTTGATCGACTGGGAAGCAGATGTAGTGCTTCCCACCCTGTATTTTCTGTTCCTTCGTCGTCACTGCTGGTCTTGACCAGCATAAAGACAGTTTCTTTGTTGTCACCGCTGATCCCGCCCAGCCTCCCTCGCCCGCCTCCTCATCCTCATCCTCATTCAACCAGACCGTCAGCTCCGCCTTCGCTGGTTTCCTTCAGCCCCTTGTTTTCTCCTGTAACACTATTCTGTGTGAATAAGCCTTGGGTCTTACAGTCTTCAGCTTCACCCAAGCAAATGGATCCCCTGGCTCCGCCTCCAGCCACTGATCCCGCCACTTCACCTCGGTCTGTCAACCTGTTGGTTCCACCTTGGCTCCTCCATCCCTTTGCTCCACCAAATACCATCGTCATTACGGCTCCACTGGGCTCCCTCGTCCCTCCGGGTCCACCTTGGTCAGTATTCACCCTGCCTGCGCCACGGATTTACAAGCCGCCAGCTGCGCTCGGACTCTCCACCCCTTTGGCTCCACCGGGCTCCTCCTTCCCTCCGACTTCGCATTTGTCCTCAGTCCCACTGGCTCTGCCTCAGTCCTCAGGCACTCGGGCTCCACCTCGTACACTCACCGCTGCGGCTCTGCGTTTCCTCCCACCATCATCGCCACCCTGGTTTGTTCCACCAGAGTTTCCTCGTTCATTGGCCCATCTTCCACCTCCCAAGCCCCCGCGCTCCATCCTCAGTTTGACTTTTACGGCGTGAGGACATGCCTTCTATGTTGTACATGCCTGTCAAAATACTGCTTTGGTTTAATTTCATTAAAGTTAACCTCTTTATTTTGAATTTTATCTTTATTGTCTTCATCCTTTGTGGACTAACCATGACAACTGTAAAGCAAATGTAGTGAACAAAACATTTCTTTATTTTATAAAGAAAATATATATATTTACAAAAAATGTTGGACTCTAAAATTGCTAGAAAATCAAAGCCATATGTCTGTTGTGTTCCAATTTTGAAGTGTTCCAACTTTTTATCCAATTGTATCTAGTACATCATTCTTTAAATTCTCTTAAATCTGGAAACCACCTCAAATGCACTCTACAGCTTGATTTGGCTGATTAACCCTTTTCCATCGCAGGCACAAAACATGAAACTTTTACATAACTATCCAGATGATATTTGCATAGAATTTTGTTTACTGCTTTTCCTATTTTGTTTACGTTCATGTATTTATTTATTTTAATCATTATCAGCCTTTTTCCAAATAGTTTTTTTATGTGTATATTTTTTCCCCCTAATTTCTGCCCTGTATGTATCATAATAAATATAAATAAATCATTATTTAATCATACTCGATCTTAGCGCTGCATTCGATACCATCGACCACAACATTCTTTTGAATAGACTCGAAAATTATGTTGGCATTAGTGGAATTGCATTGGCATGATTTAAATCATACTTATCTGACCGTTATCAGTTTGTAGCAGTAAATGAAGAGATGTCACACCGATCACAAGTTCAATATGGAGTACCGCAGGGCTCAGTGCTAGGACCGTTGCTTTTCACCCTGTACATGCTACCACTGGGAGATATCATTAGGAAGCATGGCGTTAGTTTTCATTGTTATGCTGACGATACTCAGCTCTATATTTCTTCACGCCCTGACGAAACTTACCAATTCACAAGATTAACGGAATGCATAGCTGATATAAAAAATTGGATGACTAGTAATTTCCTGCAACTTAATTCAGAAAAAACTGAATTTTTAATTATTGGACAAAAAAACTCCACATGTAGTAACCTAGAATACTGTCTAACACTTGATGGCTGCTCTGTCAAGTCCTCGTCGTCAGTTAGGAACCTGGGTGTGCTCTTTGATACCAATCTCTCATTTGAAAGCCACATTTCTAGCATCTGTAAAACTGCATTCTACCATCTTAAAAATATATCTAAATTACGGCATATGCTTTCAATGCAAAATGCTGAACAGTTAGTTCATGCGTTCATGACCTCAGGGCTAGATTATTGTAATGCTCTACTGGGTGGTTGCCCTGCTCGCTTAATAAATAAACTGCAGCTGGTCCAAAACGCAGCAGCTCGAGTTCTTACTAGAACCAGGAAGTATGACCATATTAGCCTGGTTCTGTCAACACTGCATTGGCTCCCTATTAAACATCGCATACATTTTAAAATCTTGCTAATTACTTACAAAGCACTAAATGGTTTAGCTCCCCAGTACTTGAGCGAGCTCTTAACGCATTATACTCCATCACGTCTATTGCGGTCTCAAAACTCTGGCCAGTTGATAATACCTAGAATATCAAAATCAACTGCAGGCAGTCGATCCTTTTCCTATTTAGCACCCAAACTCTGGAACAGCCTTCCTAGCATTGTTCGGGAAGCAGACACACTCTGTCAGTTTAAATCTAGACTAAAAACGCATCTCTTTACTATGGCATACACATAAAACATTTTTAATTTATATTTTATTCAAATTGTTAGGCTGCATTAACTAGGTCAGCCGGAACCAGGAACATTTCCGATAACACCTGATGTACTCGTTACATCATAAGAGGAATGGCATCTACGTTAATGTTAGTCTCTCTGTTTATCCCTAGGTTTACTGCAGTCAGCCGGATCCGGGCCGTATCCAGATCAGATGGTGGAACTGCGCCTGGACATGACCAACTTATCCCTGAAGTCAATTAGTCTACCCTCTGAAATTGCTCATCGACATGGCATCCTCAATGGATCCATCTCTGGCGTGATGACTCCGATATTTTGAATATTCCTATTTAATAATTGTTTAATCGACACGCCATCCTCAATAAACCCGTCTGCGGTGTGATGCCTCCGATCTTTCGAATAATCCGATCTAATATTACTTCTGACCTATAAGGCTGCCAAAATAATAATCATTCACTGTTTGTTAATTGGCCAGAGGAGAACTGGCACTCCGACTGAGCCTGGTTTCTCCCAAGGTTTATTTTTCTCCATTAGGCCACCTGATGGAGTTTTGGTTCCTTGCCACTGTCGCCTTTGGCTTGGCTTGCTCAGTTGGGGACACTACATTTTCAAATAAATATCCAAATAAATGTAATTACTAAACTAAATTAACTATATCAACTACATTACTTGAATATATATGATAATTGAAATGAGCTAGATGACATCACCGTTTTCTCCAGAGCGGCTGTACAGCCGAATCAAATTCTGTTGCATTATTTAACACTTTGAAGCTGCTTTGAAACAATCTGCATTGTAAAAACCGCTATATAAATAAAGTTGACTTGACATTAAAAGGCCTCCTGAAGAGAACTGATCGATCATTTTCAGGCATTTCGCCAGATTTTCACCTAAGAGAGACAGACATCAGGTACAATGACAACTTTCGCAATACTGATGGGCTAGACTTTCAAACGGTCTTTCTTTGAACTATACACAGAATTCAGACAGGATGATCATGAGCAGATTAGACTTTGGTATTATTGCAGCATTTCTAAGCAGAACACAGAAGTCAGGTCATACATTTTCTGTGAAATTTCGGTTACAATATATGTCAAAATAGGACTAGTGCATCAAAGGTACCTGGATATAGAAATCGATTAATATAATTTTGTTTTTTTCATCTTCACTATAAAGTTGCAGAAGGCCCAGAAATCAAGAAATAATTACACAAATATACACAAATAACAATTTTACAATACAAAATTAATATTTAAGGTAGACTATGTAACTTTTGGCCATGGTGCATGGTAGGGCTGGACGATATGGCCAAAATTTATATCACAATATATTTCTTAATTTCAGTTGATACGATATAATTCCGATATCGATATGAACTATATAAAAGCCTCAGAAAAACTGCCAAGAATGCCCACAACGGATGTCTGTACCTACAAACTTCTGAAAAATAAATTTGCCTAGTCTATGAAACCTCCTCCTATAAAACTATACAATATTTTAGAAATAAAAACGGTACAAATAAATTAATATTCACATTTCATTTGTATTTAGCCTTCATACAAACAAGAAATGTGAAATCATGTCAAATAAACATAAGACTCACACTTACTTTATTAATATTAATATATTATAATATAATTAATATATATCTTTAAACTATAACATAGGCTGATTATATTATTCTTAATATATGTGTGTATAATTAAGTATATATAAATACGCACACATGCATGTATATATTTAAGAAATGTTTTTTTATATTTATATATAAAATATTCATATTTATCTATAATATAAATTATATGTAGCATGTAGCATCGATTCTGCGTGGTATTTAAGACTCTCTCTCTTTGTGCGTGTGTGTGTGTGTGTGTGTGTGTGTGTGTGAAACACAGCTAGCGCTCTCAGCAAAGCGACAGCGAGTTGTGCGCCTTCACACTAGAGTTTACGGTACGTCAAATACAGGCAAGTTGCTCATCCATTGAGTTGAACTGAAATAGACATATCGCTTGACGGAGAGCGAAACAGTTTCTCTGAGTGTTCAGTGAGTAAAAATATATACCTATTCTTAGCCTCTAACACACACACTGGCGAGTAAAATCTGATGATAGATATTATTTAGTCACCCAGAGTTAAGATTAACTCGCATTGTAGAGGGTTGTTTCTCCTTACTTGTGGAAGCTCGTTCAGTCACATTTGTATTGCGGTCAGGGGTACTCATTTTGTAGCTAAAACTTGCCGCGTTGGGTCTTATTAGCGTACTACTGGAGCACTGTCTGCGTGACTGTGGTGTATGTCATCACGCAAGTAGCCAATCGTGTTCTGCTCTTTCTGACGGCTGCGCCCCCTGAACATCAGTCAGTGAGAAATGCTGTAATGTATATCGAAATATCGGAAATGTGTTTAAAAATCATATCACCGTTATTGAAAAAAATTATATCGCGATATATATATATTGATATTGAATTATTGTCCAGCCCTAGTGCATGGTTAAAAAAAAAAAACTGCATGCATTTGCTTAAGAACATTGTTTTGGTTGTGCTTCAGCTCTGCATGACTGTGCGGATGAATATGACCATTCACAATAGATAATGCTTTACAATGAACCATAGACTGTAAAAAAGTCAGTTGTAGAAAAGTGAAGCCACCAATGTCCCAATAAGGGTGCTGACATCTTGTGCTGATTCGGGACCCGAGTCTGCGCAATAGTGAGCATACAAAAAAAAATTTTTGGAAATTTTTTTTTTTAAACAATTTCATTGTTTAGTTGGTCTCACATGCCATTAGATTACATAGAGAGGGCGGGGTTTATGACCTATACTGGGTCCAGTCTGAGGGGCGATCTAAACGTTTTGGCTTCACTTTTCAGGACTTGTGTGGCACACTTGCAATTAACTCATGTCAGAGAGCAACATTTATCTGTTCAGTAAAATTCCTTACTGCACAACAGTAATAAACACGTCGCCTCCGAAAGCCTACCAGGCAGAGCTTAGACAGGACTTTCGTCTGTGTACGCCTTTTGACACCTTTTGACTCCCCATCCCCGTTTTGCCCCGGAAACCTGATTTGTTGTATGTAGGTTTCCAATTGAAAGTGTTTTTAAGTGTAAGGGTAGGTTTTTTTTTTTATAGGCTTCAGGCATAAGGGTTGGTTTTGAGTGAGTTTCAGGCATACCTCGTTACCTAGTGAGAAATATCATAAAGCTTTAAACTATTTTACTGATAAAATCATCAGAGCAGCGCTGACAACATGCTTCTGTGTGAGTGTGTCTCTGTACTATTATGTGTGTGCATTTGAGTGCTAGAGAGCGGGAGAAAGAGAGTATGTGCTCTCCGTACATAAGAAAAAAACATGGAAATATTGTTAAATATATCGGAATATATCGTTTTTATCTGGTTGTTTATTTGCTTGGTCAGTGTCATTGTAGGTTTAGTTTCTTTTGCTGTTATAGGCTGTAAGGACTTAAAAATCAAGCATCGCGTCAGTTCAGGCAGGCCACGTCAGTCAAACTCGCATCAGCTGATAGCCAGCTGTTCCTGACATGTACCAATCCAGTCTCGACACTTATCACCGCGGCCATTTAAATTCCCATTTCTCAGCAATTCTCTATCGCATTGCTGCTTGCAACAACTCCCTCCTCCAACTTCACCTTTACCTGTGTTTAATTTGCTTTGTTTCTTTCTAGAGGTCTCTACATGGCAAGCTTTTCTCTCATGTACTGTCTACATTCGCATAATGTGAATTTGTAATTACATATGCATATACTGGTTCCATTCTGTCCCCCGGGGGGTTGACTTGCTGCTCTCCCCGCTCTGTCCAGGCGGGGAGTTCTTGCCCAGAATAGAACCATACCGCCAACACTAACTGTATGCTTTCATTGTCAACAACGATAATAAACAATATACTTGACGAAGTAGTCCTGACTGAATAACTGGAATCATTTGGCGAAGTGATATGGAACTGTAATGCGTTTCCCTGAAAAAAATTGCACACCTTAGAACGTGCGCCAACCAATCAGATTCAAGCATTCAACAGCCCCGCAGCATATTATATTATATTATATTATTATGCAGCTGAGCATATCCTTGAAGACAGCATAAGAAGGCTGGTTTCTTGGAAAAAGGCAAATATCTTATTCGGATATACAGTGAGTGCATAGAAACTGGAAACTAGACATAAAATCAAAGCTCCAGTATCAAAATATGCAAAAGTAAATAACAAAATTCCACACATTGCTTTCCTTTTCATTCAATCAAAATATGTGGTCAAAATAATATGAATTCTTTAAATATTTATAACAGCATTCTGCAATGACACGAGGCACATTCTTTGCACAGTGTGAAAGATCACAAACATTAGCATTAAACGAAACATAAATATTGAAAAACGGTACCTATGTAAATATGCTCCCTGTTTAAAAAATAGGACATTTTGACTCACTGTCAATTGAAACAATAACATCCCTTTACTAAAAGAGTAAATGAGCATTACAGAATAATGAAGGCCCTCAAAGCATGGGTAGGCAGTAGGGGTTAGATGTAAAGCTGCACAGAACTGGCACAAGTTATAAAAGTGCACCATGTGTATAAGAGGGGTCAGCCAGATGTCTGATAGCACGTACAGTTTTTGATTCTATGCAACGATTGACCCACAGCATTGAGTTGGGAAATGTTATCCACCGTGATAAAACACTGCAGTCATGTGCATCTTTACTCTCAGCAAATAAATGTAAATCCACATTCAGATGTGTTTATTTTAGCTGTTCAAAGAAACATGCTTAGCAGTAATATGTACAGAGTAAAAGGAAAGAAACTTTGCTCTGAAACTGGCCTTGAAAAGATAGGACTATTTAATCATGTGGTGCACAGACCTGACGGACAGTACTGAAACATGGGTCACATGGGAAAACAGTGAGGCAGTGATATCATTGATCATACTGGCTAGAGGCTGGACCATCCTTTTCACACATTAAATTCAGTCATAAACCATATGCCATGTGTGTTATGTTATGGTTACGTTTCGACCAAAACTTTATTATATGTTTTTACAGTGGCTGAGACAGCGGTTGAGACAAGTTGGCATTTTTCTATGCTTTTTCCCACCACCATGTTTTTCTCATGATGGTGCACACATTCTGAATAGAGGCCTCGTATTATTTTGTGGGTGCAACACATCTGCTAATTGTCTGCAACCTTTTCACTGTTCGACACAATGCTCTAAAAAGACCGAGCATATCGGATGTCTTGACCTGTGCTGGAACTCCCTGACAAAAACAAGTCGTGTGGCCTGACCTAGTTGAGCTAATTTCTGCCATTCTCTTCCATAAAAACAACTCTGTATGAGGTCAGGGAGATGCTGGGCTTCAGCGCAATAGTACGGGTCTGCAGTTTGTTGTTTGGATGCCTGTTGGATGACATCAGCTCACACAGAGCTTTCCCCTCAGCCCTCACAGGAACAGTGGTTTTCCATACTATTACTTCTGCCTCGAAGGAAAGTCCCACTGATTCTGCATTACTGCACCACCTCCTTTTACCTTAAGAGCTCTCTGTAAACGGCAAATAAATCACACTCAACCGCATGTAGCTGAGTCTCAACATGGACATTTATGTGTCTGGAAGGAATAACAGCAGTTGTCAGGGCAGAAGCATAAGGGCCAAAATAACCACAGCAGCTGATGGAGAGGTGATTAGCAAGATAACTTAATTCAAGATATGACAGCACACATGAAATGTATGCAATTATGTATATTCATAACATGAAATGTATAACTTAATGATAATCGTTCCCTTCCTGTACAGTGCACAACAACTTCATTTCAGTGGCAGCTTTCCAAAGTGTAAGTTAAGGCTCTCCACCTCTAAAATGGATCATTCTCTTTCAGGCACTGTCACTTCAACGTGGTGTTGATGACTGACACTAGGGGTCATATTTGGGAGCCCCAAACACCTCTGATTCTTTGAGAAAAAGCCAATGAGAATCGGCAAGTGGAATTTTTCATGCCACTCCCCCACAGAGGTGGACAGTAACTAAGTACAATTTACTTGAGTACTGTACTTATGTACAGTATCTGTACTTTACTAGAGTATTATTTTTTCTGGAAACTTATGACTTTAACTTCACTACATTAGAAAGACAAATATTGTACTCTTTTCCCTACTACATTTCTATCAAGGTCCTCAAAGTCAAAAGTCGTTTTTGTAGCAGCTTTGAAAGTCAGTGGATGATTTTTTTCTTCTTTAAAATTTTTTTCTTTTTCTTTGCAGACAGTACTGCAGATCAGTAATCACTATTGTAGGGTCATGTGAAGTTTCCCAAAATTTTTTAACACTAATCAGTTTATAGCAAAATGGAAGAAGACGGTTCCTCGGCACAGTGTGTGCACCCATGGCCATACTTAGAAAGTATGTTTCAGTTTTCTGAAAAGATTAAAGATTAGTTTAGTTGGCATACACTTGATGCATGTCTCATGTAAATGTCTGGGAGAAAGAGAAGAGTAAACAGTTGGGAGAATATCGGATGTGTATCAGAGTATAGGGTCAGTGCATTTGGCCTTAAAGTGACAGCAGCTTTGTAAAGAGCTTTGTAACTTTTATACAAGTATTGAAATGAGTTTAAGGTAGTCGTATGCTAGCATATCTGGCTTAAACCACCATGGTAACATAATGTGCATTTACAGGTGCTGGTCATATAATTAGAATATCATCAAAAAGTTGATTTATTTCACTAATTCCATTCAAAAAGTGAAACTTGTATATTATATTCAATCATTACACACAGACTGATATATTTCAAATGTTTATTTCTTTTAATTTTGATGATTATAACTGACAACTAAGAAAAATTAGAATATTACTTAAGACCAATACAAAGAAAGGATTTTTAGAAATCTTGGCCAACTGAAAAGTATGAACATGAAAAGTATGAGCATGTACAGCATTCAATACTTAGTTGGGGCGCCTTTTGCCTGAATTACTGCAGCAATGCGGCGTGGCATGGAGTCGATCAGTCTGTGGCACTGCTCAGGTGTTATGAGAGCCCAGGATGCTCTGATAGTGTCCTTCAGCTCTTCTGCATTGTTGGGTCTGGCATAACGCATCTCCCTCTTCACAATACCCCATAGATTTTCTATGGGGTTAAGGTCAGGCGAGTTTGCTGGCCAATTAAGAACAGGGATACCATGGTCCTTAAACCAGGTACTGGTTGCTTTGGCACTGTGTGCAGGTGCCAAGTCCTGTTGGAAAATGAAATCTGCATCTCCATAAAGTTGGTCAGCAGCAGGAAGCATGAAGTGCTCTAAAACTTCCTGGTATACGGCTGCGTTGACCTTGGACCTCAGAAAACACAGTGGACCATCACCAGCAGATGACATGGCACCCCAAACCATCACTGACTGTGGAAACTTTACACTGGACCTCAAGCAACGTGGATTGTGTGCCTCTCCTCTCTTCCTCCAGACTATGGGACCCTGATTTCCAAAGGAAATGCAAAATTTACTTTCATCAGAGAACATAACTTTGGACCACTCAGCAGCAGTCCAGTCCTTTTTGTCTTTAGCCCAGACGAGACGCTTCTGACGCTGTCTGTTGTTCAAGAGTGGCTTGACACAAGGAATGCGACAGCTGAAACCCATGTCTTGCATACGTCTGTGCCTAGTGGTTCTTGAAGCACTGACTCCAGCTGCAGTCCACTCTTTGTGAACCTCCCCCATATTTTTTAATGGGTTTTGTTTCACAATCCTCTCCAGGGTGCGGTTATCCCTATTGCTTGTACACTTTTTTTCTACCACATCTTTTCCTTCCCTTTGCCTCTCTATTAATGTGCTTGGACACAGAGCTCTGTGAACAGCCAGCCTCTTTTGCAATGACCTTTTGTGTCTTGCCCTCCTTGTGCAAGGTGTCAATGGTCGTCTTTTGGACAACTGTCAAGTCAGCAGTCTTCCCCATGATTGTGTAGCCTACAGAACTAGACTGAGAGACCATTTAAAGGCCTTTGCAGGTGTTTTGAGTTAATTAGCTGATTAGAGTGTGGCACCAGGTGTCTTCAATATTGAACCTTTTCACAATATTAAAATTTTCTGAGATACTGAATTTGGGATTTTCCTTAGTTGTCAGTTATAATCATCAAAATTAAAAGAAATAAACATTTGAAATATATCCGTCTGTGTGTAATGAATGAATATAATATACAAGTCTCACTTTTTGAATAGAATTAGTGAAATAAATCAACTTTTTGATGATATTCTAATTATATGACCAGCACCTGTATTCAACAATGCAACAATAATAAAATAATGCATTGACATTGAAAAAGGAAATTTACTTTTGATACTTAAGTACTTTTAAAAAACAAATACTTCTGTACTTTTACTTAAGTAAAAATCTGCTTTTAGAACTTTCACTTGTAACGGAGTAATATTTGACCAGTAGTACTTTTACTTTTACTCAAGTAATAGAGTTGTGTACTTTGTCCACCTCTGCTCCCCCGGACATACGGGTATAAAAGGGAAACAGCATGCATCACTCATTCAGATTTGTTCTTCGGAGCCGAGTGAGTGTCATCTCTACACAAGCTCATTTCATTCAATTCTGGAACAAGCGAATTGCTGGTTTTACAGCACATTTCAGTGGTCTGTCTCTAAAGGAAAAAAGCTAATAAGTGCAGAGAGAGTTCCCCTGGGCGCTTTAGCAACATAAGAGAGCAGCTTTCCTCTAAAAGAGAAAACACAGATAGAGAGCCTCTTTTTAAAAATACATTTCCACCTGTGTGTTTCTGGATGCGGTCGATATCTTTTAGCCTCATATGGTTAAGATCACTGTCTCAAGTGTTTGGGTCTTGCCCACGCTGTGATAGCATTTGTAGATGGCTCATGTCCTTATTGCGAGATCATGGCGATGGCAACATTGTGATTGTGACTCTCTTTTCTGGTAAGAGAGGGAGTCACCTCAGTTGCTTGTTCTGGTCCTTCTGCGATGCACAAGGCCACCTACAGGCCACTGAGGTCATTGTCCGCCTGCAGCTGCCACAGCAGCTCCGCTGCAGCCCAAGAAAGATGACGCAGCCCACTCGTCTGGTGAGTGCTAAGAACCCAAGGAAGGCGAACTGCTAGGTAGAGAATTTTTGGTTTCAATTTTCTTTTTGTTCTGCCGCTTGCCGAAGTGGTAGTAGTACCCAAATTCTCAAAGAAATAGAAGCTTCCTCTTTCTCCGGGTCACATAGTTCACAGCCCGGACATGATGGATGTGGACTTCCCGCCTCCTCATGTTCAGACATGACTCACACAAAGCCTCACACAGGTCTTCCCGGCACGCTTTGCTTTGCCGCCCCACCGCTGGTACTTCAAGACTATTGTTCCTCTAGTGCCGCATGTGCAGAGACTGGAGGCCTGGTTAACACTTCCCAACCTGTCACGCAGGCTCTTCAGGACAGTTAGACTCGGCTACGCAATTCAATTCACCTGGCACCTGCCCATGTTCAGCTGGCGTTCTCTTTACCTTGGTGGTAGGCAAAGACGCCCCTGTCCTGTTTGCTGAATTTGCAGTCCTATTGGAGAAGGACACAGTAGAGCCTGTTCCTCCAGCCAAGATGAAGAAGGGTTTCTACAGCTCTTACTTCATTGTACCAAAGAAATGCGGTGGGTTGCAACCAATCTTAGACCAGGTTAACTGGGAAAAGAGCAAGCTCTCCAGAGTGCAGAGCATCTCTTTTCTCTGGATTTGTTGTTGCTTATTCAGCCCTTGGAAGACCTTGCATTTCTACAGGTAGGGGTTCCCCTAGAACAAGTGCTCAGGCCTGTTGTGGTCACAACAGACGTATCCAAGACTGGCTGGGGTGCTGCGTGCAATGGTCACACATCGTCGGTCTCCTGGACAGCACCTTGACTGTAGTGGCAAACCGTGGTCAATGCGGTTTTTGGTCACAACGCATGTCGCAACTCGCCCATCATCTCCTCCTCTGGAGTCAGCCGCGACTGAAGTCTTTGCGGGGCATGCACATGCAGTCGATTCTGTGAAGTGCCGGTAGACTGTTTGTTGAAAAGGCTCAGTAAGTTGATTGTTAATGGTGGGTTGGGAATTATTGACAGCCGTAGCTTAGTCCCGCCCCCAGAGTTTGATGCAAATTGTTATGTTCCGCTTGAAAGCTGTGGAGGGCTTGCATGTATTCAAGCCATAGATGAGTGTGCATAACTTTGAAAGTAAGTTTAATTTTGACATATACAGTCTTTAACCTTATTGATATTTGTGTTGTGTTGATATGGCTATTTGTTGTTTTATATGTTTAAACGTTCTGTTGAATATATACATATTTCTGTGAAGCTAATGTTAGCGTTATGACAGTGTTCACTATCTTTGCATGTGTAGTCCGATGCACGCTGTATAATTGAAATAATTGAAACAAAAATAACAATGATATTTTCCATATGTTTACTTTAGTGTTTACACTGTACAAATGCCATTAAGCCATATTTATATGGATTGTGAATATTATATTGGATTGAGTAGTTATAAGACGATAGTCACATGTATATTAAGTCGATTGTTTACATTTCATGTAGTCACGTGTCAGGTTTATTCATTTGATTTAAATGTTTATCATTTATTACTGTAAACTGATTATTTATATTTTTGTTTTTATTATAGAAACCACACATGCTTAAAAATCACATACAACTGTCAATGAATTGCATTGAGTGTGTCAGATGGCTTGAACCTTCTATTAAACATCAGTGATTGGACTTTTGGACTTTGTGCATTTTTACCGATGCCCTGTGCTGATCCCAATTAAGTCAGAATTCGTCTATTCGCATGATCAGAGACACATACCACCAAATAAATATCAAATTAAATATCAAATTCTGCTTGAGCATCTGAAATTCGAAGAGGCCCTTTTAATCGCTGATTCTTACAGCAACTCCCGTTATCCATACACCCAAACAATGCAATCACTAACTGAACATTATGGACAGCCTCATCAGTTGGCATTACAGAAAATTGCTGACTTAATGGACGGGCCAAATATTCGCAGTGGAGACACTCAGGCCTTTCGGCGGTTTGCCCTCAGAGTCCGAGCATTGGTGGGTATGCTTGACCAGCTGGATGAGAAGGGAGCTAGTGAATTGCAGTGTGGATCACATGTGGCAAGACTCATGTCCAAACTCCCTCATGATCTAAAAGCTAACATCAAGAGGTATGTTCACCCCCTCAGAAATCCCATTGCAAACCTGCTTGACTTTTCACACTGGCTTGAGTTCGAGCTGCAGGTGCAACCCGCTGACTGTAAACTCAATACAAGTAAACAAGGGGACGTGTTGCAAAAAGAGTCAGCAAAAAGAGGCTCCGCGACAACGTAAGCACACTTTTCAGACAGCAGCCATTTTGCATGGGACAGATCAGTCTACAAACACTCCAGCTGCCAAAACCTCAGAATTTCAAAACCTGGGCAAGAATGTGTACTATCATTACTGTGACAATAATCAAGACTATCTTAACCAGTGCACTAACTTTACACAGCTAACCAGCGAGACTGGATTAAGTCAAATAAGAGATGTTGGAGGTGCGGACAGAAACATCAGGCAGCCCAATGCAGACTGAAAGCCACATGTAAAACTTGCATGGGCAAACATTTAACTGTCTTGCATGACATCAACAAATTAACAGTGATGAAGAACTCTCACGAGGGACCCCAAGAGAGTCAGATACTATACCTAGTCCAGCAGGTGGCAGTCAAGTCCTTCTGAAAATCTGTACCGTGCTGTTGCATTATGGCAAATATTCAATGATGGCTTATGCTATTTTGAATGATGGCTCTGAACATACAATTCTACTTAATGGTGCCGCACAACAGCTTAAGCTTAATGGACAGACTGATATCCTCTCTTTGAGAACAGTGCGAAATGACACCCAAGTCATACAAGGTACAAGAGTATCTTTCACTCTGTCCCCAGAATTTCAGCCAAGCAAAAGGTTCAAACTAGCAGGTGCCTTCACTGCTGAGAATTTGGGCTTGGCCAAGCATTCACATCCAGTTCCCCTTCTGCAAAGGAAATACCAGCACCTCAAAGGACTCCTTCTTCATGCCTTTTCTCAGGTTTAGTCATTGTTGCTTATAGGTTCTGATCATCATCACTTGATCACACCAGTGCACTTAGGCCCACCCGGTGGGCCAGCTGCTGTAACGACCAGATTAGGCTGGACACTGCAAGGGCCCGCTAACGTAGTCCAGCACCAAATTCCAGTGCAACAATGCCTTTTCACATCTGCGACCTCCACCTCATCAGAAATGTTGCAACATGTGGAAAGACTCTGGCAGCTTGACATACTACCATACCACAGTGAGAATGTGGTGACACACTCATGTTGTGATCAGGAGGCTATCACGCTGCTTGAGTCCAAGACAGCAAGGGTAAATGTACATGGAGTGTTTCGTTATGTCACACCACTTCTGCGAAAAAAGGACATGCCCCAATTGAAAGCGCCCAAAGAGTCTGCGCTCCCCCAACTCAGAGCATTGGAAAGGCATCTCAGCAAAAGTCCAGAACTCACAAAGGTATATAACCAAAAAATTGAAAGACTGGAGCAATCTGGTTATGTTGTCAAGCTGGCTACTGAAGCAGTTGATCAAACCTCTGAATCATGGTATATACCACACCAAATGGTACACCATAATAGAAAGCATAGTAGAGTAGTGTACAATTGCTCCTTTCCATACCAAGGCCATAACCTCAATGAGTACCTCCTACCTAGGCCTACCCTCACTTCCACTTTACTAGGAGTGTTACTTTGTTTCAGAGAGCATGCTATCACCATCACAAGTGATATCAAGGGCATGTTTCACTAGATTTGTCTGATCCCAGAGGATAAACCAATTCTCAGATTTCTGTGGAGAAACATGCAGCATGATACACCAGTCAGTGTCTATGAGTGGCAGGTTTTGCTGTTGGGGACTACATGCAGCCCATGCTGCGCAACATTTGCTGTTCTCAAACATGTCCAAGAGAACACTGTTCCAGGAGAAGACACACGTGTGGCTGTGGAGAAGCATTTCTATGTGGACAATTACCTGCAGAGTGTAACTTCTTCTGACAAAGCGACTGAACTGGTGAACAAGTTGCAAGCTCTTCTAGTTTCTAGTGGTTTTGAGTTAAGACAATGGGCTAGCAACATTCCTTCTGCCATTGCCCACCTTCCTGTAGAAGCCATATCCGAGAAAAATGAGCTTTGGCTTTCCAAAAAGCAATGAGACGTCTCTGAATCGACCTTGGGTCTACGTTGGCTTTGCCAAGCAGATACACTCAGTTACAAAGCTCGTCTGAGGGAACCACAAGTGCCCACAATGAGGTATGTCTATCAGGTAATAGCTAGTCAGTACGACCCACTAGGTTACATTATCCCCTTCACAACAAGAGCCAAAGTACTAATACAAAGACTGTGGGATAAAAAAACGTGAGTGGGATGACCCATTGCTACCAAATGACCTCTTGCTAGCCTGGCACAAATAGGAAGAAGAATTGCAATACTTGACTAAGATTGCCATACCACGATGCTACACTAGCACAGAACTGGATTCTGAAGTGTGCAGAAAAGACATCCACATATTCTGTGATGCTTCAAATCATGCTTATGGGTCAGTGGCGTACTTTAGAACATAAAGTCCTCAGGGCCAAGTCGAGGTTGCATTTATCACAACAAGATCAAGGGTGACACCAAAGAGGCAGTTATCTGTATGCAGGCTAGAACTCTGTGCAGCACTCAGTGGGGCCCAATTGGCAAGACTTCTGGAAAAGGAACTCACCCTGAACATTCAACAGGTAACATTGTGGAGTGACTTAAAGACAGTATTGGCTTGGATCCAATCAGATTCATGCAGATATAAAGTGTTTGTGGGCACAAGAATAGCAGAAATTCAGAAGCTGACCACTTCTCAATTATGGCGTTATGTGAAGTCTGAAAACAATCCAGCTGATGACATTACCCATGGTAAAACACTTCATCAACTATCAGTGCCAAGTCAGTGGAAACAAGGACCGCACTGCACAGACGAAGAGAGGAAGGTAACCTTCTGCAGCCTGTCCACAGTAGACTTCTCTGACATAATGCAAGAATTCTCACCATACCGCAGTTTTAATCAGCTGGTGGAACATGAAGCACAAGAACAGTTAAACCAAGCCAATCAGACAAGAGATTTATCTGCCCAAGACTATGCAGCTGCAGAGATCTCACTCTTAAAGCAAGCCCAAGCTATGTATTTCCCAGTTGAACTTGAATCATTAACACGTGGTAAATCCTTGCCTTCCAACAGCAGATTAGTATCACTTGCACAAGAGATTGACCAGTCTACTGGTCTCATAAGAGTTGGTGGCCATCTGCGACGTAGTGAGCCTGCACATTCAATTGTCCTTGATCCCAAACACCCACTCAGTCAACTCCTGATCCAACATTATGATGAGAAACTCCATCATCCTGGCCCCGAAAAAGTATTTGCTGAGTTGCGCTGTAAATACTGGATCATTAGAGGCCGAGAAGCAGTACGGCGGCAACAACACCAGTGTCATGAATGCAAAAAATGGCATGGAAAGCCTGAAGTGCCTAAAATGGCTGATTTACCACCACGCAGAGGAACCCACCATGAACTCTATTCTGACGGGGAACAAATTTTAAGGGAGGAGAAAGGGAACTATCAAAAGCATTTGAAGCCATGCAACCCATTCTGCAAAGTCAGCTTGCAAAGCAGAAAATTCAGTTAAAATGTAATCCCCCTGTAGCTACTCACTTTGGTGGACTATGGGAGAGGGAGATTAGGTCTTTGAAATCTGCTCTCAATGTTACGCTTGGAGCCCAACATGTAACTGAGGAAGTGCTAAGTACAGTACTTACAGAGATTGAAGGGATGTTAAACTCCAAACCCCCTCTGATAAGTGTCATCGGACGTAGCAGATGTGGACCCCATCAATCCGAACAGCCTTTTATTGGGGCAGCCAAACCCTGATTTACCCCAAATTGTATACCCTGAGTCTGAATTACTTAGCAGAAAACGCTGGAGACATAGCCAGGTCCTTGCCGACCATTTTTGGGCCCACTACATCAAGAGATACTTACCTGAACTGTAAAGTCGTTCAAAGTGGATGACGGACGATGGCAAAGACCTAAAGACTGGGACAGTAGTGGTGATAGTCGATCACCAATTGCCTCGAGCCCTCTGGCCAGGAAAATCCAAACTGCTGAAGTGCAAGTGCAGGGTCGGAAATACATCCGACTAGTAAGTAAACTTATTTGTTTGCCACCTCTACCTGATGATGACAAGGACTTACAAGCCTTTTCTAAAGTAGAATTTACTACGTAAATTGGGGCGGCTGTTGTAAAGGCTCAGTAAGTTGATTGTTAATGGTGGGTTGGGAATTTGCGTCAAATTCTGGGGGCGGGACTAAGCTACGGCTAGCTTAGTCCCGCCCCCAGAGTTTGACGCAAATTGTTGAAAACAATGGAGGGTATGCACGTATTCAAGCCATAGATGAGTGTGCATAACTTTGAAAGTAAGTTTAATTTTCACATATACAGTCTTTAAACTTGGTATTTATTGATATTTGTGTTGTGTTTATATTTCTATTTGTTGTATTATGTGTTTAAACGATTTGATGTTGAATATATCCATATTTCTGTGAATCTAATGCTAGCGATATGACAGTGTTCACTATCTTTGCACATGTAGTCCGATGCACGCTGTATAATTGAAATAATTGAAACAATGACTCATACTTTCCATATGTTTACTTTAGTGTTTACACTGTACAACTTGTGCCCTGTGATGATCCCAGTTAAGTCAGAACCAGTCAATACAGTCCAGAAACCTACTCAACACTGTTAGCTTCCCAGGAATCCTCTCACTGCCCGCTGTGGTATTCCCTGACCCAGGCACCCCTCAGCATGGACCAGTGAGTCTGAATGCACAGATGTTGTGCAGAGTCAGGGAGGACAAAGAACAAGTCTTGACGGTTGTGCCGTACTGGACTTGGTCCTAGGCATGCCTTATTCCCTCATGGAATCTCTCTGTAGTCTTGCTGGGCCTACAGAGAACTTTTTTGAGCCCTTGCAGTCAGTACAGCTAATTGCCCTCTCTTTGAAGATGGCCCTCCTGACCGTGCTCACTTCCATCAAGAGGGTTGGAGAACTGCAGGCGTTCTCTGCCAGCGAAACGTGCCTTGAGTTCAGTCCGGCATACTCTCATGTGATCTTAAGACCCCGGCCAGGCTACGTGTCCAAAGTTCCCACTACCCTTTTTATGGACCAAGTGTTGAGCTTGCAAACGCTGCCTCAGGATGAGGCAGACCCAGCATTGTTATTACTGTGTCCAGTACATGCCCTACTTAGACACAAAGCTCTGCTCTGAGCAGCTCTTTGTCTGTTTTGGGGGACAGCAGAAGGAGCAGAAGGCTGTCTCCACCTGATGGAGTTTTGGTTCCTTGCCACTGTCGCCTTTGGCTTGGCTTGGCTTGCTCAGTTGGGGACACAAAATTTTCAAATAAATATCCAAATAAATTTAATTACTAAACTAAATTAACTATGTCAACTACATTACTTGAATATATATGATAATTGAAATGAGCTGGATGACATCACCGTTTTCTCCAGAGCGGCTGTACAGCCGAATCAAATTCAGTTGCATGCCTGTTTAACACTGTGAAGCTGCTTTGAAACAATCTGCATTGTAAAAAGCGCTATATAAATAAAGTTGACTTGACTTGACTTGACTCCAAACACAGGATGGCTCATTGGATTGTGGATGTTATTGCCTTGGCATACCAGGCAAGCAAGTACCAAGCAAGCAACGTTTCTATCGTCCCCCAGGTGGCTGGATCCAGTATAGGTCATAAACCCCACCCTCTCCATGTAATCTAATGGGACATGAGACAAATTAATGAAAAAAGTCAAATTTCACTTCAAATAAATTTTTTACAAAGATGGTTTCTGTCATTTTAGAATTTTTAGTTTAGACAGTTTTTATCACGATGATGTAAGTTTAAGATTTCGTTTTTTTAAACAAGTTTGGTTTTAGTTTGTTATAAGATGCCATTAAAATGTGATGTAATGATTGACAGCTGAGATTGACAGCTTCTCTGAGCAAAGCAGTCACTGAGGGACCAACAGACTTTTTTGTACTAACTGTACTAACCGATTCTGTGGGAGTGTGGGCAGGGCCTTGATAACATGGCTCCACTTCACACTCACTACTACATAATCAGCGCAAAATGTTAGTGCCATATTAGGACCCCTGAGTTAAGGTGCGTAGTCCATATTTTTTTATAGTCTATGGGCCCGAGGCATGCAGTGCCCCTTAGGAGTACACGCTTACTCTACGAGAAGTATTGAATCTTCCTGGGCTCTAGCAAATGGCGCCTCTCTAATAGACATCTGTAGAGCAGCAGACTGGGCGACACCTGATACCTTGTGAGATTTTATAATCTCTGGGTTGAGCCAGTTTTGTCCTGTGTGCTGTTGGGTATGAACAGGTAAGTTATGGACAACGGGCCAGGTGCACACAGTGTCCCTCCCTGAGGTGATAATGTGTTCTTTTTTTGTCCACATGAGTTCCCTGGACTGGCGAACCCTGGACGTGAATTTTCCCTTAGCACCCTCTGCAGTCGAATTCGATGGATTTGATGGCAGGCCCAGTACTCGTGATGCATGCCCTTTTCAGTTCAGCCCATAAACTTAGGCTAGATGCTCTATATGTAGTGATTCCCTGAGGGAAATCCCATATGATGTATTGTCCATGATACGGTTTCCATAACAATAAACCCGTGAGCTTTGTAGTAGTTCCTCCTTTTTCAGGTAGGACCTACCGCACCTCTTTCCACGTGTGGTACTTCCCGGTTGGTAAGTCCATGTGATGTATTCTCCACATATTACAGTTTAAAAAAAATGCTTACACACTAAAAGTGGTACTTGAGGCCCACTTAGTGAAACTGTGGGAGATCAGCAAAAAAACTGTCACTCTCTGAACAAGCCTGATATAGAAGTTGCTCGCCATAGGGGCGCCAGATTTTTAGGTTTAAAGGAGGGGGTGGGCGTGACCAATAAAGTTTGTGAACCACTGCTCTATAGTATTGGAAGAAAGACACCCTCTTTCTTGTTTGTAAGTTAGTTCTTTTTTAAATGAAAATATACAGAATAATAAAAAAATGTTTTGCATTTGACCTGTCATGCAGACATATGAGAGACATTTGGACTGATTGCAAGGTCAGGTTATGTGAAGAAGCAAAAACCAAAACATCAATTTGTGCACTGTACTCATGCTGTATGGTAAGACTATAAAGTCTATGTTGTTTGGTATAGACAACTGTGTTTTATAACAGGTGTGACTCTCAAACACCCGTTCGCACAGCAGCTTATACAGAGAACAGTCTCACACACATCCACCATTTGTGGCTTCAGTGCGGTCTTTTTATTCGCGTTTTTAGTTCTGAACTCAAATATGAATCCATATTGCAAAGGGTTGTGTGCAAATTTGGCACACATTAATTATAATCTTATGCACTATTTAGGATGGATAGTATGCAAATTGGGATGCAGTGTAAAGGCCCATTCACACCAAGGAAGATAACGGTAACGATAAAGTTCTAAAAATCATTTTAAATATAAAATAATAGAAGAGTTCACACCTCAACTAAAACAATAACGACACAGAGAAACAATATTGTTGGAATCTCTTTCAGAATAATTTTTTTTCCAGCTGATGAACGATATAAACATTGACAACCATTCAGAACTATTTAAATGGCACATTTATAGCATCAGATGACATAACTGTAGCGCATGCTTAGAATAAACAGAAAAAATATTGTCCCCTGGTGTGGACTCCTTATCTATCGTAAATATCGTTATCTTAATAGTTATCGTTCTTGGTATCGTCTTAAGATTAGGTTGAAAGATGAATAGTTACTATTTATTCATGAGAATCAAATGTGCTTTAGCCATATTTATCAAGATGAAAAATGGATGAGAAAGCCAATTATATAAATTTCGTTTCATATTGTTCCAGAAAACGACATCACTACATGTAGAAATATCAGCATGAGGTGAGTTGACTGTAAAGATCAAACAGAACTGCTCCCTGGCTTATTTAATCCATTTTAATTCCCTTCAGTGACATTTCTCTCTAAAACTAGAGGTTCCCTATTTTTATGTAGCTATACAGTTGATCCCTTGTCTCACATGACTTGATGGATGATGATTACTAATTTATGTTCATAATGACCCTCGTACTGCAGAACTACACTCAGTACGTACAGTTACTACACTGTACACTAAAAGACTCTCTAGAGATGCTAAGAGTGATAAATCCTTAAACAGTCACACTGAGTACAGTGGCTTATAACTCAATAGGTCATGGTAAATGAATCCGTCAATAAACCTCCTGCTATGGCTTTGTAGCCTAGCCCAGATTTTGGTACTGTACAAAGTCCAACAAAAGTGAGATAATAATGTGCGTTTTGGTCAGGGTAACAATACAACTTATTGCTTACAACTGGGTGTAGTTGACAGAAATGTGACTATGTCACTATTTATTACATCAACTGTCTGTGTCCCTAGTGTAACAGAAATTATTTGTCCTGTTTTGGTTGGAGGGACGATACAGCAGGGTAACCACTCTAATGCGGTTCAAGGAAACATCAGGGCAGCTGTTCTCCAGAGCATGACTATTGGCTTCTCCTCAGCCTAAATAAAAGCTTGCAACATAACAGGCACAAGGATTTTCCCATGGATGCAAGCCCACTGTTTACCATAACTGTATTAGGAAGTCCAGCTGTTGAGCCTCTATGCTGAGTTAGACTATGTTTACAATCAGGTTAAAGGCCTTTTTGCCTGGTTTTATTGATTTTAGTGCATTCAAAATCTCAGGATTATTCAGAGCCCCTTTGTGAACTGGATAAAAAACCTCGGCAATGTTGCAGTTAGACTGCTGGTGATACAACATTGGTGTGTAAAAGTAGTGAAGTGAAGTGACGTGTGGCCAAGTATGGTGAACCATACTTGGAGTTTGTGCTCTGCATTTAACCCATCCAAGTGCACACACACAATAGTGAACACACCCAGCGCAGCGGGCCTGGGGAGCAGTTGAGCAGATAATTCCTGCCAGACATGAGACTCAAACCCGCAACCTTCAGGTTACAAGTCCAACTCTCTAACCATTAGGCCACAGGCCACGACTGCCTAAAGTATGGGGATTGCATGTGTTAAGTTTTTCATAAAAGGAAGGGAGTTCACAGAGAGTAAAACACTCTCCCATAAAACTAAAATGTTTGTAAGTCATTAGTTTTTCAGTCATTCACATTGTTCTCAAATAACTTGTCGAATGAACATGTTACTCTTACAAACAGTTTTCTAATAAGATGAAATATAAAAATAACATGTTTAATGGTGTTTTCTTCACAGTGCCTTACAGTGAAATACCTCCACTGTCCTAAATGAGTCCAAGAGCAACTAGCATGTCTCTGATAATCTTCCCAGTTGATGATCTTCTTATGGCCTTGTTGTACTAAACAGATGTAATGTTAGTCACCCCTTGACCTTTTAAATGTCACCCACCAAATCCTCATCAGCTTTTAATTTTCTCCACAATACAGTTCGTTGTGTTTACACTGATGGAGACCGTGCAAAAAAATCCAGCATTGTTGGTCACCAGAATAAAGTATGTCTTGCATGCTGAGAAGAGCATGGGATGCTGGTTGCTGGTTTTCTGTATCCCAGCATGGGATGCTGGTGTCCTGGTGGACCAGCATAAGTTATGTTTTGTATGCTGGGATCAGCTTGGGATACTGGTGTACTGGTACATATGTTTTCTTTTGGGTGCTGGTATGATCCATATCATGTTTCTTAGTGTGTGTTTGTAGTTAAATAAAGATTAAATTATTATTAAAAAATTATTTTTATAAATTATTTAATAAAGAAAAACACATGTTGCTGGTTACATGTTTACTGGTACAGAGTAAAATCCTCATTGTTAAACAAACTGGTCAGTTTTCATTATGGACCCAATCTATGGAGAATAAAAGTAGCTGAACCAGTGTTGCAGTTAGTGAAATAAAGAAGATTCACTCTACAAGTAATGATTGAGCATTAATGATGAACATCTGCGGTTTACAAGCAGAATTACTGAATACAAGAGGAACAACAAGAACAGGAAAAAGAGAAGAGATGTGTCATGAGTTAGGTTTGACTCTCTCTCTCTCTCACTCTTCCCACTCTATTCCTTCCCATCTGTTTGCTATTGCAATCAGCGCGCTATCTGATTGAGACCGCACCTGCTCCTCTTTGTATTCATCTTTCGGGCTATTTAGTGCCTACCTGTTTTTGGCTTCTTTGCCAGATTATTGTTGTATGCGTCTCACTCATGTTCACTTCTCTCGTTTGCTCTACACCTTTGCTAGAAGCCTTTTGCCTTGCCTAGTCGGATCTGTATTGTTGTGTTGGTCTCACCTGTTTTCTGTCCAGTCTCCTGCTGTACATGAGTTGACCTTCTGGATGCTGTCTGTGGTCCTGTGTGTATTTACCGGGGCTGTTTTCCTCGCCTCTGCCTCCCGCTACAAGCCTAAGACATCTGCCAGTTACTAAAGACGTTCTTCTTTGTTTGATTCCTGTTATGCACCAGATCTGCATCACCTTTTCCTGTGATCGGCAGTCTGCCTTAGTTCCTTTGTGACGGAACAAACATTACTGTTTTGCATTTGGGTCCTCTCTCCGTTCTGTGACAAGATGAGCAGAAACACAACAACAAACTGACTTACAGCCACGCAGCCATAGAATCAACTGCAAATAAAATCAAAATGTCACCAGAGGATGATTAAACAACTCCAAAAACAGCATTACCATATTCACATATTACAAACCAGTTTGGATTTCTTTCTTTCATATGGTACATGTACAAAGGTTGTTGAAGCCCTTTACTTGGGCGCTTGGCCAATGACTTTGGTTGAATTACTTCTTTTTCAGCAGTTGTTGAAAATGCCTGATATCACTATTGTCTACAACATTTCATGCTCCTGACTGCAATGACACCTTTTACAATGTGCACTTTTTGGAATTAGTGACTGACAGCTGGATTTTGACATAGTTTCCAAATGAGTTGTTATAAACTGTCCCATTGAAAGAGCTCTTCTCATAACCCCCGTTTAATGAACAAACTGCTTATGATTATGCTTTTATTATGAATATTTCTTGCTTTTCATATCTCCCAATGTTTTTGTTTTGCAATGTACACAAGCTCTTTTCAACTGATTTGTGTACAGATCTTTTGAAACAGGAGACAATTCCTTTGCTTTGAAACGTTTTACCAGTTTACCTGTGATGTTGATTAATAATGTCATCATAACTGAAAATTTTCAGTTCTACTTTAAGCAGAAGGAGTAAAAAAAAAATTACAGTTATAATCACTTAATTCAATAAATCATTATTTTTTAGCCTTATATTGTTTTTCTTTTACATCATTAATGTATATAGTTCTGTCATGACAACTCTTTGAGTGTTTAGCAAGGTAATGGGTATGACTGTTGATATGTTTGGTCTTGGAGGAATAGATCTGCTACGCTGCTGCTGCTTTTATTGCTACTGCTGTAGGTTATTGCTGCTGCTGCAGAGCAAGTACAGGACTTGCTACTGCCAATACATACACACCACGCTGATGTGAGCAAGTAAGATCTGCTGCTGTACAATACATGAATTACCCGTAGGAGCTGGGGAAGGTGGAGGGTTTCTGAAAGCGCACTGCACTGCTAAAGTAAATGCTACACGAGTATTTGACGGTTGAACATGCAAGCTCATCAGCTGTGCCCTAAAGATGACGATGTGAGTACAAGCAGATAGTTAAAGGACCTATTAACCTGCACCATCTAGAGTTTCATGACAGAACTTTGTTTAAATATGCAAGCAAAAACAATGCTTGTCTGCAAAACACTGCTTGCATACAGATAGCTGGCCTACTCACACTTAACCCCGCAAGACCATGCTGGTGAACCAGCTTCACCAGTTTTTGTTTTTTTTAAACAAGACAGCTGCTTATACAAAGGTAAGAGATCAATCACATAAATATAGATCTCAGAATCCAGACTTTTGCCTCAACTTGTCTATGTCATTTGACTTTTAACTTATGCGCAAGAAGCTGAAAAAAAGAGAGGTGTTGAAAAGGTCAAAGGGTCAGATCATACAGAAAGCATTATTGCATTCCACTGTTCCGATGAACCATTGTTTTTCTATGTAAATATGTAAAGATGGACACGTCTGATCGTTGCGCTTGCATCTAACATCTTTTTTGATGTGGACAACATATGGCTTTTTAATTATGGTAAATGGGTTCATGCTATTTGCATGAAAATGCTTCAGAACGTGTTTGTTGTATTTTGTGAAGTGGTCTTTAATTATAAAAGGAAAGACACATGCCAAAAAGCTGTGGAATCTCATACAATTCAGCATTTGTCTGTGCATTGTGTCAGTGACACTGCTATACTAGCAATTATAATCTTTTACCTACTTCTTGTCTGTATGGGAGAAAGAATTGTGAAGATTTATTGTATAAGGGGTGTATAACTGGTAAAAATATGATCAGGAAATAATAAATCCAAAACATCTCGCATGTGTGATGATGGGCGCCATTGAAAATGCCTTAATTGAAGCATCATTCATGCATTTTCTGCTCTTTTAATGCTGACTCATCTATTCATAAATATCTCTCTCTTATTATAGCTGTTTTACTTCCTGTCTTTCCCTCTTTGGCTTCCTGTGATGTGTCAGGAGTGCTGTACCTCCAGTCATCTTCCTGACCTCTCTAACGGGAGGCCTTTTAGACCGGTCGGGCAGGCAAGGGTCCCATGTGGGCCTGGCATTGGCACAGGGCACCATCCTGTTTCTTTGCAGCCCATTGTTTTCCCGCTCATCTGCAGGGTGAAGTCTCACTGACTGCACGCGAGCCATCCGTGCATCCTGCCTTTATTGCACGGCATGAAGAAAAACAAATTGAGTTTGCTGCACCTCATAGACACCATGTTTTTGAAGCCTAGAGTTAATGAAACCATCTTTCAGACCAAGCTTTTAGGCCAAAGTCACCCAGATAATGATCATAAAGTGTCTTAAATGTAAAATATAAGTGAAAATTCTTTCGTGTTGTTCCAATATCTTCTTTTGAATTCCAAAGAAGAAATTAAGTCATACAGGTTTGAAACAATGATGAGTGAATTTTCATTTTGAGTAAACAATCTGTGTATCCTATGATAACTACATAATAATGATAAAAGGTACAGTACATTTATTGCTTGTGAATTACAAGAAGTCAGTCAGGGTTAAGACTTTACTCTTTCATGCATGAGCATCTACATGGGCAGAGCTGATCCATAAATCTTAAAAAAACCCAATCAACAAAATTATCCTTGGATAATGTGGTCAAGAAAAGCAGCCCAGTATTTGGTAACTATGTAACCTCACAGAGGTAAACAGAGCGTAGCCTCATTTGAACCCCAAGCAACCCCTTCATCCATCTGACATGCACAGACTTGGCACATCTGTTATATGGGCCACATGGAGGGAAACTCCTTGGGAAGTGTGATGAGAGCAAGAGACCTTTTCAAGGCGGGCTATTATTCTTTGATAACCAGGCTTTTGCATTTGGCCTCCCTAGTGCTTTTCATTAAGAAAGGAATCACCTTGGCTTTGCCAGGATTTAATCAGAAACAGCCCACTGCAGCCGCTAATTGAAACAGGCTGGACCTCCACGCTCTATACAAAACACAATAAGTGACAAATTTGACCACAAGCTGCAGTGTATATTAAAAAAAAATTACAATACAAGACTCCCTGCTTGTCAAAACCATGGCATATAAAATGCTTTTGGCAACTCACTGGGATGACTAGGAAGTTTATGCCACTGATGAACTGACTTTCAGTTACTTCATTAAAGGGAAACAACATATTTTAAATGTGTTGATGCTAAGCTTTGCTGTGATGAGAGGTTTTATTCCAACTGACACTTTATGTGAACTGAACTGCTTTATGCAACATTGTGATGTGTTTTGCAGCCTGAAGTAGAACAGCATGTTGTTTTGCTGTACAATCTGACAAAATGAAATATTAATATTAAAATGCCAGTGTAGTACAGAACATTTTACTAGGTACAGTATAACGACAAACCAGTATGAGTGAACATGTAAGTTTAATGAAGAAATAGCTTATAAATTCAGTCTGCAATTTTTATTGTCATCCAGACTCTGTTGACACAGAAGTTCTCTGTTTTCATGGGACAGTACACCACCCACCTTCCCTTGACCAAAGAAAATGGAGTGCACTGAAGTGACATACACAACCATATCAGCAGAAAACAAACCCCAAATCTGGCTCACACTGGATAACCTGTGCCAACCACCATTACAACACATAAACAGCCATTAGTATGGTACTTTACACAAAATATTTCATTTTTGAATAATTTGTGCAAAATGATTAATCTAGAGCCAACTGTATTCGAATTCCATGTGTTTCGGTGAGTCAGCAAACTGGAGTGTGTACTGACTTAAAAAAAAACAAAAAGGAAAAATGATGAAAATCGTTGGTTAACTTCTGAGGGATATGGAATTGGAGAGCTACATGCTGGATTGTTATGGAGTTGTGTGTTTCAAATGTGCTGAATTCTTGAATCAGATTAACCAAAATACTGATTCATTTATTTACTCCACTTCAAGATATATTGTATTTATAGTAGTTCAAACTGGCTAGTCTTGTTACGTTGTATCATTAAATGTAGCAAAGAAATGAAGGACAATAAGGACATACTGGAATGGCAAGTGGTAGATATTTGATCATGTACATTGAAAATCAACACTTGTTCCACTTTTCCTTTCAGTATTTCATTTAGATATTACATTTTCCATGCCCACTGTACTACGGGTGCCTACTAAAAGGTCATTTCCATCCTCAAATAATTTGGAAAGGTTTGAATGCTTGTCAAAGTTAATAATTCTAGAGTCAAATAACCTTTTATTTATTCATATGGCAAGTGCTGTCATATCAGAGTTGGCAATGGTGTAGGACTGTCATTCAGCCTGAGTGTTATTTCTGGTCTGTGGCTTGTGGCTGCAAGACTGTAAAGCTAAATCAAAAACATATGATGAGAGAGTGACAAAATAACCACATATTCAGAGTCAAACTTAGTGCAGTGAGGTCTAACTATGTAAAAGACTACTGAAATGGGTCCGTGTACATTGCGTTCATTCGTTTTTCGATTTAATATTGAAAGTTGAAAAATGAGAAAACGGCTCATTTATTCATTTTTTCAAAAAAATAAAAAAACGAGAATTCGGCTTGATTTTATATTTTTAGGTTCAGGGATAGATTTCCACGTGTGGGCGGGCATGAAACGCCCCTTTCCGCTGATTGGTCAACCAAACAGCAACCCGTGCCACTTTTAGTTCTTCCACAGTTCCGTGCAGAATAGCAGTCCTCCGCTGCTGGACAGATTCTTAAAGTGTTTATGACAAATAAACTCTCTCTCATCAAACAACCGGACTAATGCGTTGACACAAACCGCGCTGGGCAGGGACTAGAAAGGGTTTTCTTCTCTATAGGCATGGGTTTGACAACCTACGTGCTAGAGAAATATTAGCTGATTATTTCAGAAATATTATGTAGATTATCTCGCATCTGCACCCACATTACCCATCAGCCTACTTCTTTGGCACACCACTGGTTTTATTTAGTTGTCCAAATATCAAAATCTGTGTGGCAAAGCGCGACCCACTGGGCAGCGCACAGATGCACTTAAATTGTAGTGAAGCACATCGGTATCGATTTAAGTGTAAATATGTAAATATCTTTTATTTCAGTCAGTACACTGAATTTTGAACAAGGGATGAAGCTGAAATCAAATTAATTAATGCTATTGAAAAATAAAGCCACAGAACCGTTGTGCGGCCGACTCACTGGACAGTGCTGTTCATGAATGAATCTGATTCTTTGAGCGAATCGGTTGAGTGAATGATTCAGTGTCCCATAGACAGCCACTTGCTTCATTCCTGAATGAATCAGCATTTTGACAAATTGGTCAAATGGATGACTCACTGACTGACTATTAATAAGACAGTTATGCTGCCACCTACTGGGGGTTTTACTCTCATAATCTAAGTAGGTATCGTTTAATTTTGTCATTAATTTCGTATTTCAAAAGGCTATTCAAAATATTATATTTAAAACTTTAATCTCATAACAAATTGTAATTGTAATTGTAATTACTGTGTAAATCCTACAAGCAGCATTAAACAGTTTGCAAATAGGCCTAGATGCCACTTCAGAATTCAGATGCAGCTTCTAGTTGATACTGATTTGATTTGATTGGTAACAGCCTATTGTCTTATTATTAGGGGCCAAGCACTGAAGGTGGGAACAAAATTCTTTTTTCCTCTGATTCCTTGGCTTAAGACGATTCGATTGCATCCTATGACGTCATTTTCCGCTATGTAAATTTTGAATTTTCCCGAAAAAACTACTTTTACGAACTCCTCCTAGACTGTTAATCCAATTTGCACGAAAATTGAACCAGATCATCATCAGGCAGTGCCGACAAAAAGTTATGGAATTCAAGTTGATTCGTCAAATTGTTTTCGATAAACGCGCAAACAAATTTTACGTAGCGGTTGCAAAAATACACATAAGGCTGTATCTCCGCAATGCAATTCAAACCAAACTTGGTACATGTCATCACAAGCATGACCTGAGGCAACATGCAGCGTTTCGGCGCAGCGCCACCTACTGGTCTGGAGATACGAAAAATGGCTATTTTTGCTTATAACTTCTGAATCGTTTGTTCAAAAATCATAAAAGTACCAAACATGCCAGGTTTCGCCTTATGGTTTGTGCAGCGTTATGATTTAGCGCTTAAAAAACATTTGCGAATATCTTCGAAACCGTTATTCCGATCGAGACGAAACCAGCGTAGGAAACACGGAATACAAGTTGATTAATTAAATTATTTAGCCCAAATGTCAAATTGTGTTGATAGGAAGTGGCAAAAAAATCAAAACAAAGTTGCCCATGGATCATTTTTTATGCTGTTATCGCTATAAATGTCTATAACTCCTAAACAAAATGCAATATTGTCACCAAACTCAACACACATATACGATACTGGTCTGCACTTCTCTACAATGTAACTGCATCTGTCCAGTGGGTCACGCAGCTTTGAAGTATACAGGCTACTGATGGGTAATGTGGGTGCAGATGCGAGATAACCTACATTAATATTTCTGAAATAATCAGCTAATATGTCAGCACGTTGGTTGTCGTATCCATGCCTATAGGACAATCCCTGCCCAGCGCGATTTGTTTCAAAGCATTAGTGGGGTTGTTTGATGATATTTGGCTGTTACTCTGCACAGAACTGTGGAAAAACCGAACGCGGCATGGGTTGATCTTTGGTTGACCAATCAGAGGAAAGGGGCGTTTCATGCCCGCCCACATGTGGAAATCGAATATTCAAGCCTTTTATCCATTTTCTATTCCTGAACATAAAAATATAAAATCAAGCCGAATTCTCGTTTTTTATTTATTTATTTATAAAAAATAAAAAAAAACATACACAAATAAATGAGCCGTTTTCTCATTTTTCAACTTTCAATATTAAATCGAAAAACGAATGAACGCAATGCGTGCACATTTGTTGAGAGGTAAAGACTGGAATGAATGTATCTGAATGTCAGATTTTTGCAGTCATGCAAGTGGAACTTTTAACTGTTGAGCTATCAGTGGAACTTGGATCGCTTGAACATTTTTTGGGGTTTTTTTCCCCCAAGGGAATAACTGAAACAGTCGTAATTTAGTTTTTTTCATGACCATTTCCACCCTCTCTATGACCCTTAAACAGGCTGTTTATGAGGTTGTGTCTTTAATAATCGCACCCTTTACGTGTGAAATGAGCAAGTATTTTTCAACAGCGTTTTTCAGCTCTCACACAGCTTGCGGGTTTGCTGTTGTGTCTAATGTAGTTTTTAACCTTCCAATCCTCCAATAACCTAGTTCTTGTATAGTGTTTAGCAATCTAGTCTGCATGTATTACCCAAGTTTTTGCTGGTTAGCACAGTCCAGTTACGCCTTGCTAGTAGCTGTCATAACTACATCTAGAAGCAAAAAACGTTCTCAATGTACGGTCATGAAAATAACTATTTGTGTATTCTGATGAAATATTGTTTTAGACAGAAATTATCACTCAATTAAATATAGTACTTATATACATTTTTTAAATGTCTTCATCTCCAACAATGTGTAACGTATTTGGGATTGCAAACCAAATCCATTTAATAGAGCCAAGAAATAACTGCACTGTGAATTGGTACATTATATGTGAACTTCATTGGAGGGCCTATGTGATCAAGGGTGAGCACATTGAGAGTTTTTTCACAGTCTTTCCCATAGGTTCTCTCTGAAGCAGCTAAAGCTGATTGTTTAGGGCAGTCTAATCTGCCTCGATCGTTTCCGCCTTGAGAGCAACATGGAGGCCATTTTGGTAGCTAATCCCATCCCAGAGGAAAGCTCATTAAAATGATGTGTAGATGCTCTTCCCCTCTCTTTTTTACAGGACTGAACCACGCTCCCTTTCATACCAAAGAGTAATAATCTTTTTAATTTAATTTTTTTTATTTTTTTATTCATTTTGGATAGTCAGAGAGTGGACAAGAAGCAAAGTGGGAAAGATAGGGGGACAGAATCTGAAAAGTTCAACTGCACTGCATATGATTTCGAATATAAATAATCCTATTAAACTAGTATTCACACCATTCAACCAGATTTGAGCTTTTGCTCACACGAGTTGCTGCTGTTGTGCAAATTAGTGCATTTTTTTGTCGCTAAAGTGTCGAAAACTGCATGGAAATTATGTTTTTTCTACCCAAAAGTCAAAAAAAAGTCAAAGAAAAAAGGCTTCACAATTAGTGAGTTGTTTGAATATTTTATGCACACATTTTTCACACAATTTCCTTCCATCAATGCTCTTTTGTAAACTTACTGTGCGTGTATCCCCATCAACATTTTTTCACCAAGTCTTGAACATTTGCATGTTTCTCTTTGCATCAAATACTGTATGTTTTATTAAATAAAACTGTGGGTTAGGGTTGACCCAGTTTTAGTCAATAAAGCCGGTACAAGAATTAAGAATTTAATATAGCAAGCGTTGGGAGAATTTCAAAGTGGAGGTTGCAAACACTTATGCAAAACACATTTGTTGTGATCAGTTTAAAACACATCTCTGATAGTGGTCATTTAAACACATTTAATAAGTGTTCAAAGGAACTAGCTGCTTATGGATAATCAGAGTGAGGGGGATCTGGCCCCAACGTGCCTTCAATTGCTCCAAATTGCAGGAGATGTTGTCACATTGTGTGGGGCAGCAACTGAAAGAGTTAACTTAAGGACTGGATGAAATGTAAGAGGTATTTGTTACCTCTACTTTTCTCTCATGGGCCACATGGGCTCTTCACTACCAGCAGCCAGGGGTAAACTCATTGTTTTTCCACATTTCTTTAGTGCAGTGAGAAAGCGTCTGTCACACACTTCTTTTCTGCACTTCCTCAAATCTGCCTGAAGTAGAGCAAGATGTTAATTTCATTAAACAGCAAAACCACAACATTCTCAGACATTTAAGAGTCTCCAAATGCAATCTTGAACCATTTTAAAGTGTTTCAGCTCCCAGTGGGCCATATTTAACCTGGCCTCCTATTTTATAATGTACCTATCCAATAAACCTTCATATTCTTTTACTTTCTCAGTCACACTCGACACTCAAAACAAAATTATAGCAGGAGATCCCAGAAAGCCTCTTTACATTTCCAGATCTCATTAACAGAAATGGTTCTGTTTATATTGTCTTAGTTCTTCAAAACACAACTGTTGTATGCTCTATTGAAAACAAAAAAGTGTAACCCCCGAACATTAATATTCTTGAACTGCCTTGTTTTTTTTTTGTCCTCAGTTTTTCCTTCATTATACTGTTTAAACATTCACAACCATTAGTATTCATTAGCAGATTTTGTATTTGCCACCTAGTATGCTTTTTGCCTAAACAGTATGTCGTGCCTGCATCACCGACAGAGTTGTAAAACTGTTGGACATTGTCCATCATGTTCTTTTGTTGACCTACGATCTCTCATTCTGCTGGAATGCTTCCCCACCTCATATCACTGCCTGGGGATCTAAGCACCGCAAATAAACATTTTCTTCCTTTTATCCTCACTTTCTCCACGTTTTCTGCTGAACCAGAGGACTTGATGATTCCAAATAAGGCGTGTGGCCTCACACCGAATTCCATCTCTCAGGACTTGCCTATCGTCAAGTTGTCTGGCTCCATATATGAGCGTGAGCTCTGACATATGCAGTTGCCCTGCAACAGCACATACTCCTGTCCTCATTCTCTGTAAACATCTTTCCCATTTAATGGATTAAATATGACATCATCACTTTCCCGGTTTTCCCAGGGAAGGGAGGAAAAAAGGGGGCGGCATTAATGTATCTGTCAGGCCAGCCTGACCTAAACTGGTTGCAAAAAATCAGAGGAGATCTGAAACAAAACAGCCTGGATGGAGGCTACAAATGGCTGAGATGGTGCAGACGATAGGCCGCTAATCGACATGGCTATGGTTCTCGGGGTCATGTGAGGTGAAGCGTCTTGCCGAAACCAAAGGAGAACTCTGCTTATCTTTTGCATGTCTGCAGATCTCTTCTTTCACACCGGCCCATCCCATCTCCATACACAAGACATGTTCGTCACACCATTGGTTGCCCCGAGTCACTCTTGGCCTGTACTCTGTGACCTACCGCGGCTCTCCTTCACTTCCTTCCTCCTTCTTTCTGCCGTCTGAGAATTAGGTCAGGGAGGGGAAGCGCAGGCCTAAGGGTGTATGTACATTACAAGGGTAAGAAAAACAGTGCACCAGAGTCTCTGTGATCACTTTACACTCTCATCGCCTAATCTCATGCAAGGCTCCTCTTTCAGAGTGGGAAAAACAGCTATTATTATTTTTGCTGCCCTGCAATTCCATAGCGGAGGTTGCTCTTGGAAAGGAACTTGGTGATTAGGGACATGGAGGATAGAAGCCCTGCTGGCCGGCTGTTCCAGGGTTGTTGGGATGACGGGTCAACCAGTCCACACCCTCACACCTGATCCAAGTGGCTTTACCTCACAACAAGGGTAAGCACAGCTGTACAAGCTGGCTCAGAGCCAGATGGATTCTGGATACTTCGACTTTCTGAGTAGTCCACATGTATCTGCACTGAATTCATTTTCATAACAGTTTGGTAAATAAAGTTCACACCCATTGTCATGACAGAGCTCAATTTTTATTAGTTTTTTTGCACCCAACTGACCTTTCTCCAATAACTCCAGTTCTTATTCAGCATCATAATGTTTTACATGTAAATGATGTGGTAATAACTGAAAATGTAAAATATTTGGATCAGTAGCAGAGAAATCAGGATAAGGTTCAATTTGTTAACTTTTTGGACTATAAATTACACCAGTGGTTACACATCATAAAGCAAATTTACGGTAAAACCTGCAACT
Source organism: Rhinogobio ventralis (assembly GCA_039654625.1). Taxonomy (NCBI): domain Eukaryota; kingdom Metazoa; phylum Chordata; class Actinopteri; order Cypriniformes; family Gobionidae; genus Rhinogobio; species Rhinogobio ventralis. The sequence goes on along the minus strand of CM077193.1, from coordinate 21,901,009 downwards.
ACATTCAACTATGATTTGGTCCAAAGCATGCTAGGTAACCAGTGTATTTATAATTTAAAGAGATTTTTTTCACCTTCATGTTGGTTCAAACCTACATAACTTATTTTACTGCAGAACACAAAAGAAAATGCATTTTTTGTCCATTAAAATTAAAACATATAGTGTAGTAAGACTGGTAGTAAGACACATAAAACAGGTTGAATGTTCAAATGATCAAAAGAAAAGAGTAGAAGAACAGCAGGATCTGAAGTGGTCTGAATTAGATAAATCCCACTCTCTACACAAGGATATAAATGCACATGTTGTTATTATTCCCTCTCTCTGGGATTATTGTACCCCCCCCAACCCCCCTTCTTCCCTTCTTTTTCTCCAAGAACCCCTCCCTCACCCCCAGACGCTCGTGGAAGCCAAACAGGGAGGCAGCGCTGTAACCCAGGGCTAATGAGGGGCCTGGCCTCCCCAGACACACACTTCCAAGAAGCAGACCAGCGGGGCTCTTGAAGAGAACCTGTCCTTCTCCTTGGAGGATTTTCTTTAAAAATAATAAAAAAAACAGACCTCATGCTCCCAAGCACGGGGCACTGACTACTAGGAATGACAAAGCCCACACTCTAAACAGAAATGAAAGACAATTATTGGAATCATTTCAGAACCATTACAGCTGAACTGAAGAAGAAGTTTGCACAGCTCAAATGTAAACAACGTCTGTTCGATGCTGTCATTATCGAAAAGCAGGGGAATAACACTCATGTTCTCTCATTCATAAATGCCATAATCAAATGGGGCCTGAAACAAGTTTGAAACCTCTGTAAACAAACAAAACCAAATTGACAAAATATGGCTTGTGATGCAAAAGCTTTTGAGGTTCAGGTTACCAAAACATTTACGGCAGTTTTGATGACTTTCTTTCTGTTGGCATCAGCAGGCTTCCACCAACATTTCGTGCGATGTGTACAAACTCTGCCCGCAGTTGTTGAGGAACGTTCTAGTACATGATAGCATGTTTGTATGAACTTTTAATGTCATATTTGGGCTGTATACATTGGTCGGAATGGTCTGAGTCAGTTACTCTGAATCACAGTGATATGTGTGACCTTTAAAGTAGAAGAACAGCACGGTTAGAAACCTACTTGCTTCAAGGAGCTCACGCTGAAGAATATACAGGGCATTAGTGTCAACAGCTACTGCTTTGCATTAGCTTGAGAACTTTCTTGCTAAATGATCAATCTTTTCATTTTCCTTAGTGTTTTCCTAAAAGGCACATTACCCATGGTCTTTCCTATTGCAAGCAATGGTGTTTTTTTTCTTCTCAATGTAAGCACAGAGAGTGGAAAAAGGGCAAATGGTGAAGACTAATGTTGTAGTTGGACTCAACCCAAGCTTCCTCTCCACTCATTTGGCTCATTAAAGTCAAATACAGCCTCCTTGCAATGCAAGTGTTACAAGCCCTCCGGTCTCCACACTGACCTGTTCATCAGCATGAAGGCCTATATGCTACATTTACATTCTTACATTTGACAGATTCACATTACATTTAAACATGTTTTTTTTTTTTTAAGTTCATGCATTTCCTGGGAATCAAACCCATGACCTTCAAGTGGCTTGTGCTATGCATACTGATTGAGCTACAATAACACTGTTTAGTCATGTTTATCTTAAACTCATGAGTTTAAATTGTTGCATAAAATAAAACGTAATCGCTACTTTTTTTTATAGTTTATTTTTCACACCATTTCCTTAGATGACCTCTCCTGGCTCTCACATGCAAGCAGCCAACATACTGCCAGAGGCAAGTATCAGCCCTTCTTCAACGTTCCTCTGTTTATTTATTTTGCCCTTCAACAATTAATTTGGCTGTTGACACTAATCTGGAAATAAGGGTGCATTTATCATTATGTGTTGTGTCTGAAGATGTGTACGTTCATGGTGCAAAGGTTAGAGTACATGACATGCTGTGCGGCTGGCAGCAGAAGACAGACCCAGCCGCAGTAAATTGAAACTATTAAATTGAATCAATACATTCCACCCTGACAAGCAGCGAGAGGAAATGCCACTGGCGATTTGGCAGTGACAGTCAAGTATGTCCTCAAAGAGTTGTTCAAACCTATGTTGCATAATAGACGTTCCTCACAGCCAAATGCACAAAGTGCTGTACTTGCCTCTCATCCCAGTGAAGGTGTGAAAACTGACACCATGAGGTTATATGGCAACAGTAAAGAAAATTATTTCATCCATGCTTTTGCTTTAACACTCAGCACTTATATGAAAGCCAAGGACAGAAAACAGAGGGTGATGTCCTCGCTGCCACACACTTTGGGTGGGATCTGCTGTGTCTTCCCCAGCCTTGCATAATCAAAATCAAGAAGCCACAGACATTTGGCCCCTCTCATGCACATTATATATCTCACTCTTTTATGATCCCAGCAAAAATTCTGCTGAATTGCACAGTCAGTTAGGTTTTTCGCAGCAATTCATCCCCCAGAAGTGCTGTGGTCTGTGGTTGCCACTACCGGACACTTTTTGAACATAATCAAACAGACCCCACCAAATTTTAACCACTGCTGGATGATATGTTTGTGTGTTCAGTTACTGTCATATTTACTGTCATATTAAAGTATAAATATTATCATTTAAAAGTATTTGTTCTCCAACATGAATGTTTCACCTTTACTCGTTCTTGCACTTAAAGAAATACTCAAGTCAGTAAACATATGCTGATGGGTTGAAGCAGTGTGTAGATGCATATTTGTTAATACAGAATATATGATTTTTATTTGGTGTAAAGAATTGTTATTAAGCTCTTAGGTGCTAATAAATAGCCGGTGGCAACCACCAAAGATTCTCCAATCTGTGCGTTTCCCGTACAACGACGTTACTCACAGCTTAACTACCATAGTACCATGCATCGTTGAAGAAATCAACTAGCTATTCACGACTGTTTCCCAAAACCGTATTGTCGCAAATCTGTCATTCAACCACGTTGGTTAATGATGTCACACAGGTGTTTCGCTTTATTTCCAGATTCAATCACAGGCTCGTTCTTACGTACTAGAGCACGTAGGCACATGCGCACTCTTCAAAAACGGTGCTTTAAATCTCTTGACAAACTTGACATTTGTATGTATTTGAAATAAAAGATATAGATTTACTTAATGTCAGCTTGCTTATTTTGCTCAAGGTAACAATTTATTAAGTCCACATGTCATGCAAACAAGAAACGATGCTTCTAACCACAGGTCGAGAGCTGTCGTTCCAACCACTCAACGTTATGACGCAGTTTGCGAATGTTCGTTGGAACAATAGTTTCGGGAAACACAGACTCCTTGAACTATGTTGATAACGACGAAACTTGCGACCATAGTTGGCTAACGATGCTTTTGGGAAATGCAACCCAGAACAATGAAATGATGTCCGTTTAGGAGGAGTTAGATGCACACACCACTCATAGACCACTCATTCCAAAGTTGAACAGTATTTAATTAAGTGTGGTTCTAAAAAGAGAAACAACAATGATAAGTTATAAATGTGCACACTGATAAAACATCAATATGCAAATGAATACAATCCGCATTTCGTATGACATCAACATTAGAAATATGTCTATACAGCAATCATATAATGGGATTAGCTATATTAGCTCACAGACGTGTGATACGGCAGACGCGTTACACGTCTTAGGACTATAATCAAAATATAAACAGTATAATGAAGAAACAAACTTAGTCTTTGATGCACACATGCGATTAGTCAGTATTGCAGCATCGCAGATGAACGTCTCGGTTACTAACGTAACCTCGGTTCCCTGAGAGAAGGGAACGAGTATTGCGTAAGTTTAGCTTACGCTATGGGAAAACTCCTTTTCTCAAGAATATGAAGCCAAAAAAAATTTGATATATGTAAAACACAGTGCAGCTGCACAGCAGACCCAAATAGAGCGTACCAGAGGAAAACTCTGGAGTTGTTAGGCCCAAATTCAAGACAGGAAGCGCTCACTGAGAGCGCATGTAAATTGCCAACTCGCTTGACTGACGCTAGTGCAAGCAAGAGAGCAGTTTTGACCGAAAGGTGCTTCAGGCTTACAGAATGAAGTGGCTCAAATGGGGCACCTTTCATGGCCTCTTGGCCGTCCAAAAGCTCTTGAAGAAAGGAGAGCACTTCTGCCACTCCACATGACTGTGGGTCCAGGTTCCACTCTGTACACCAGTTTGAGAACACTGACCATTTTAGAGTGTAAAGACACGTGGTTGAGGGCGCTCTAGCTTCAGAAATAGTCCTTTGATGGGCCATACATTAAGGGCCCACAAGTCGGGAAAGGGATGCCAGATCGTCCCCTTCACCTGCGTGAGGAGGTCTCTCCTTAGCGGTATTGGCCATGGGGCTGTTTCTAGCAGCTGAGTCAACTCGGAGAACCATAGTTGGGGCTATAGAGGGGCTATTAAAAGCACTGCACACTTGCTCTCCCTGAGCCGTTTGATCATCGCGACAACAGGGAATGCATACAGTGGGCCAGCGCATCCTTGCTTTTGGAGAAATATGTTGGGCAATGAGCATTGTCTTCTGAGGCAAAGAGATTGACCTGGCACATGCTCTGCCCTAGTGAGCGCAGGTTGTGCTGAGTCCATAAAAGGAGCCTTTTGGCCATGGTGTGCAGGTTTCTTGACCACTTCTTGAGTCCACTCTGGCAAATTATAAAGGATACCACTGACATGTTGTCCGTTCAAACTAGATTGTGGTGACCTTTTATTTATGGGAGGAAAGCTTTTAGCAACAGATCGACCACTCTCATCTCTAGACAGTCTATGTGCAGCCGCCTCTCCGAGCTTGACCAAAGGCCAGAGATGGGCCTGCCTTCATGCATGGCACCCCAACCTAGGTTGGATGCATCTGTCAAGATCACTTTCTATTTTGAGACCGTGCCCATACTCATGCCAGACTGGTACCAGTCGGCTGCTTTCCAAGGAGCCAGGGCTTTGATACAGCCGTGGTTCACTTTGATGCATAAGTGGCCTGACCTACAAGCCGGTGCGCAGGGTTTTAACCAGCACTGGATGGGGCGCATATACAGTAGGCCTAGTTTGATACTGCTGATGCTGAGGCCATGAGGCTTATCATCCTCTGAATGTTTGAGAGGAGTGTAAGTGCCAGCTTCAAAACGACGCCGCTAGGCACTGGATGGTGAGCGCGCACTGTGACGTAAGCCACGCTCTCATCTGTATTGAGTTCATGACTGTTCCCAGAAAATAAATATTCTGGCTGGGAGACAGCACGCTCTTGCAGTGTTGATCCTGAGACCCAGACATTTTAGGACCTGTGAGTTATAAACTGCGCCTCTGATTGGGCCATAACCAGCCAATCATAGAGGTAGTTCAGTAATGACACTCTCCGTTGTCTCAGGAAGGCAAGGGATGCATCCATGCACTTCGTAAATGTACGGGGTGCTAGAGATTTCTTTTGAAACAAGGAAGTAGCGACTGTAAAAGCCTGACTCGTTTATTGCTAAAGGGACAGTTTCCACAGCTCCTTTTTCTAACAGTTTTGACACTTCGGTGCGAAGCACATGACTCACATCGCTATTCACCAATGACTCGACCATGGAGTGAAAGCGCGGGGGTCTGTGAGCAAACTGTAGCGAGTAACCTCGTTTTATTACTATGTTTAACACCCATTCTGATATACCGGGGATGGCCTCCAAGGCCTCAGCCCGCATAGCAAGGGGTTAAATTAAGTTTGGAGACGGGTCGCTCTGTAATAGGGACCCGGTCGCCTGGCTGGGTGAAGACAGCGTGAAGACAGCGTGTATGTGTAGTGGTGTGCACTTAGTGTGCGCGCGCTCTACATTCAGAGTGCTTTCAGCATGTTGACATCTCCAGCCGCCTGTGTAAAGAGAGTGAAAGTGCTTAGGGAAGTTTGCAAGTGGAGTGTCTAAAAGTGGAGTGGAACGCAGCACGGGTCCTTTTTATCTTGCTCGGTCCTAACAATAAGCTAGTGACTGACGTCTGACTAAATAACAGCGAATTAACTATTGCACATATACAAAGAACTGAATGAACATACTAAATGACTGGACCTCAGTTTAGTACATTTGATATCTAATTATGCACTACATTGCACTGTAGTCTACAGCTACACCCATTTAAATTAGGAGCTTTTTTTTATCAGTGCAGTAAATGCAAGTGATCCTCATACTGTGGTTTGAAATCAGTAAAACTGGACAACATTCAACAAATGTGGTTTGTCTTATCAAATGCTTTATAAAGTATAAAATCATTTCCATAAATTTCGCTTTTAATTACGTCAAATTAAATTGTTGACAATCCTTCAAGAAGTAGGTTCAGTTGGAGTCATATCACGTTCACAATTGTTCACTCTTATACATGAGAATACAAACATGAGCATGTTTTTCCATACTTTATGAGCATGATTCAATAATTCTTGTGAATTTTTTGATATTTCGTATTCATGAATTAATATACCGCGTGCAAAAATGCTATTTTAAAATCTCTTGTTAGCATAGAGCAAATTGCAGAAAGAATCTTAAAAACTTTCTGTGATGTGTGCCACCCTCACAATTTCAATCAGGGAAATACCAAGTTCTGTCATGAAACTCAAATCACATTAACAAATTAACATGGTCATATCCATTACCATGCTAAACTCTTCCATGAGTTGTCATGATAGAAATGCACTAAATTACCCCACACAGGATCACCCGTGCAATAGGACAATCTCTCATTAAACAGTTCATTTAGAATGCAAAATAATTCACTCTAATCAGACTCAAGTTTTTCTCAGTCACTTTGATACATTTCTCAAATCATCTTTAACATTTGCAAACCAGTAAGTGCATTTCTTGAAACAATTAATACAAACACACAATGGATAGTCAATATAACATTGTACTCTGATGTAAACTGTGGCCATGGTTTGGATGACAATGATTGAAAATGCACAGGGTTGCACTTTTTCTGCATGGCATATATCAATTTCAACTGCACAAATTTACACATGGGATATTGTGGGATACTTACTGCAAGAGATTGGATTAGATTCACGTTTTACTGTTGGTCTGTCAACAAATTACAGTACAATATCAATGCGAAACATAAAAGAAAAACAAGACTATTTTACAGCACTAAAGACAAAATAAATAGTAAATAAAATAGAAAACAGAGAAACACCTCTTAACTGTACATGCAGCACTGTATGGGGATATATGTATAGAAATGTCTTATCATCCACATTCCCCTTCATTGGTGAAAGGCAAAATTCACCTGAGAGAAATTCATCAATTCAGGACATTTGTAAATAAGACCTTCGTACAAAACCAATTGCTTGAATTCACCAAAGCATCCATCCATTATAAAAGTATCCACATGGCTCCGGGGGTTTAATAAAGGCCTTCTGAAGTGAATGGATGGGTTTGTGTAAGAAAAATATCCATATTTATAAAGTAAAATATCTAGCTTCCAGCAGACCGCCTTCCGTATTCAATTTAATATTTAACGCCTGTTGCAGTTCAAAATGCTTTCAGCATGTTGACATCTCCAGCCGCCTGTGTAAAGAGAGTGAAAGTGCTTAGGGAAGTTTGCAAGTGGAGTGTCTAAAAGTGGAGTGGAACGCAGCACGGGTCCTTTTTATCTTGCTCGGTCCTAACAATAAGCTAGTGACTGACGTCTGACTAAATAACAGCGAATTAACTATTGCACATATACAAAGAACTGAATGAACATACTAAATGACTGGACCTCAGTTTAGTACATTTGATATCTAATTATGCACTACATTGCACTGTAGTCTACAGCTACACCCATTTAAATTAGGAGCTTTTTTTTATCAGTGCAGTAAATGCAAGTGATCCTCATACTGTGGTTTGAAATCAGTAAAACTGGACAACATTCAACAAATGTGGTTTGTCTTATCAAATGCTTTATAAAGTATAAAATCATTTCCATAAATTTCGCTTTTAATTACGTCAAATTAAATTGTTGACAATCCTTCAAGAAGTAGGTTCAGTTGGAGTCATATCACGTTCACAATTGTTCACTCTTATACATGAGAATACAAACATGAGCATGTTTTTCCATACTTTATGAGCATGATTCAATAATTCTTGTGAATTTTTTGATATTTCGTATTCATGAATTAATATACCGTGTGCAAAAATGCTATTTTAAAATCTCTTGTTAGCATAGAGCAAATTGCAGAAAGAATCTTAAAAACTTTCTGTGATGTGTGCCACCCTCACAATTTCAATCAGGGAAATACCAAGTTCTGTCATGAAACTCAAATCACATTAACAAATTAACATGGTCATATCCATTACCATGCTAAACTCTTCCATGAGTTGTCATGATAGAAATGCACTAAATTACCCCACACAGGATCACCCGTGCAATAGGACAATCTCTCATTAAACAGTTCATTTAGAATGCAAAATAATTCACTCTAATCAGACTCAAGTTTTTCTCAGTCACTTTGATACATTTCTCAAATCATCTTTAACATTTGCAAACCAGTAAGTGCATTTCTTGAAACAATTAATACAAACACACAATGGATAGTCAATATAACATTGTACTCTGATGTAAACTGTGGCCATGGTTTGGATGACAATGATTGAAAATGCACAGGGTTGCACTTTTTCTGCATGGCATATATCAATTTCAACTGCACAAATTTACACATGGGATATTGTGGGATACTTACTGCAAGAGATTGGATTAGATTCACGTTTTACTGTTGGTCTGTCAACAAATTACAGTACAATATCAATGCGAAACATAAAAGAAAAACAAGACTATTTTACAGCACTAAAGACAAAATAAATAGTAAATAAAATAGAAAACAGAGAAACACCTCTTAACTGTACATGCAGCACTGTATGGGGATATATGTATAGAAATGTCTTATCATCCACATTCCCCTTCATTGGTGAAAGGCAAAATTCACCTGAGAGAAATTCATCAATTCAGGACATTTGTAAATAAGACCTTCGTACAAAACCAATTGCTTGAATTCACCAAAGCATCCATCCATTATAAAAGTATCCACATGGCTCCGGGGGTTTAATAAAGGCCTTCTGAAGTGAATGGATGGGTTTGTGTAAGAAAAATATCCATATTTATAAAGTAAAATATCTAGCTTCCAGCAGACCGCCTTCCGTATTCAATTTAATATTTAACGCCTGTTGCAGTTCAAAATGCTTGTCCTACGTCCGACGTCAATGTCACACAGTTATGCTTCATAAATTGAATACGGAAGTCGGTCCGCCGGAAGCTATATATTTAACTTGTTAAATATGGATATTTTTCTTACAAAAACCCATCGATGCGCTTCAGAAGGCCCTTTTTAACCCCCCAGAGCCATGTGGAGTACTTTTATAATGGATGGATATTTTTTAGGCTTCAAATTTTGGGCTGCCATTCACTGCCATTATAATGCTTGGAAGAGCCAGGACATTTTTTAATATAACTCCGATTGCATTCGTCTGAAAGAAGAATAGCATATATACCTGGCTTGAAGGTGAGTAAATCATGGGGTAATTTAAATTTTTGGGTGAACTATTCCTTTAAATCTTTCTGTGCAGAGCACATCCTAAATTCTAGGATTTAAGTGGTAGTTGAGCTTAGATCATGAGCTGAAGTGGTTCAGAGTATATTTTTGGTCTTTAGTGTGAGGGTTGTGACGTCAGATCTTACTTAATTGACAGCTTTTTTAAATAAAGAAATTAAAATGCCATTTTTTTTCTTAGTAGATGAATACCAATAAGGGTAGTATATGGGGGCTGAGAAGCTCGATACGGTTGAGTTGGAGAGACAGACTTTCCAAAATGCCTATGCAAACAGCAATCAACCACAGGCACGCAAAATACAAAGCAATCCAAAGATAGATATATTCTAGTGTAACAAAACTCACAGGACAATCAGGACACACACTAACGCTGCTAATGAGGTTCCCAGATCCAACAACAAGAAAAGACAGTGTCATTGACTGTGGTATATAGAGGTCTGTATTTAACTATTTCCCAAAGACATTTTTGACAAAGCTAACCTATCACCACCATAAATGAGACATTATAAGCTCAGGGAAACCCATTCTACATATTAAATGTCACAAGCAGATGAAAATTCAAATCTGCCATTTTATTTGCGTGGCATACAATCACTTTCACCTGGTGGCTCATCTTCTAAAAAATTGCAGTTGGCTGGCAAAATGCTTGGCCAACTGGGCCACCAAGTCCTAAGGCTGTTGCATTTCCTCCCCCATTTCCTAAACAACAACTAACAAACTGAGGGGGAGAAGACAGCAAATAAACAAAATTAAATTAATTGCAGGTTGTGACCACCAGATCAGCTGCTCTGTGTGTGTGTGTGTGTGTGTGTGTGTGTGTGTGTGTGTGTTTTAAACTAATCTACCAAGCAGTGTTTGAATAGGTTAGGCCAAGACAAAAGTGGAACACTGCTCACTATCTTTTTTCACATTTGTTCTAATTTGAATTTTTGTAGACAGATTAGCTAGGATATTCTAGGTACTTCAAGCTACAGTTTGGATAAATACAGTTTGGTGAAACAAAGCCTCAAATGAATCTAGCTGATAAAGAGTCTTGGTGGACAATTGTACGTCTGGGATATTGACAGTGTCTTTATCAAGCATTTTCACAATTATTGAACAAATTCACAAAACAGTAATAGTTGAGTCAACTAGCACTCATTTCCTTCACATACCACCTGCAATCCAGTTTAACCAGGTGTGTGTATGTACATGTTTTTCTATACCAGTTGGGACTTCAGCCTGAATGCACACTGACTCATGGGGACTCATCTTACAAGCTTATAAATCATACAGACTGATTATTCTTTTTTTTGCTTTTTTTTAAAATACAGAACGATGGATAGGTTTAGGGGTAGGGTTAGTGTAAGGGGATAGAATATACAGTTTGTACAGTATAAAACCATTATGTCTATAGAGAGTCCCCACAAAGATAGTAAACCAGACACACAGATGTCTGGTTTACTATCACATGTGTGCATGTGTGTGATCTGGCATTTGTGTTTTGGTTTAAAAAAATCAACTATGAGAACTGAAAATTAAATAAATAAATAAATATCACATGCTTATTGAGGAGTTCAAACGTAAATGAAAATATTTTAATGCAATATTTATCTAAACATTTTATTTCCCCCTTGTACCCAGTGGAGATTATTTTGTTAATCACCACATAATGTTTTTGGTTTCTTTTTCCACGTGTAAGTAAATGCACACATTTGCACTTGATGTCTGAGTAGGCCTATGGCCTCTTTATGTTTTCTTGTGATCTATCTTTAACTATTATACAATTGAGATATGCCACTTTTAAGATCTGAGTATTCAATAACTAAAAAAGATAAACTCATGCTTTTTGACTGGTCTCTGGTTTTACCCAGTAGCAAAGAACATAGATAAGCAATTACTGTGATTACTGATATTAGGATGAAAGAAAGAGATGCCCGAATGCACACAAATACAGAAGCTTTCAGTGTCTGACAAATAACAATTTGTAAATGTCTAAATCATGACAAATGGCACTCATAAATAATGTGAAATCACTACTAAGCTCTCAGTCAAAGTAAGGCCAGCACTTGTCTGCTGTTTTCAAAAAGGATCAGTTCTATTTTTCCAGTTTATACGGCAATGGTCCAAAGAATAATAGGAAGATCCACTGACAAATATATAACCGCATCTCATACCGGCAGACCATTTCCCTAGCTTTCCTTCCCTTCTCAAATGTGTTATGTATGAAAAATGGAAAAGTCACGAGGTTGTTTTTATGCAAAGCAAATTATGTACCACATATTTGGGCATATTATTGTTGGACAAACATTTTTCCCCCCTTCATGTGTCCTGTGATAGAGTACGGGAGGAAAGACACCAGGTGACTATGAATCAAACAATGACTAAATAATAAAATTCCACAGTGATAGCAGGATTTCCATTTAGGCCAGCTTTGCTGACAAGACTGTCAAGTCTCCTGGGGCATGCAGTGCTGCCTTTTTGCCTCAAACTTGCTGTTGACCTCTACAAGGGAGAGAATTCAGCTGATTATTGAAATGATCCAGGCCTTGGGCATGTTGAAATAAGTGCAAGCAACAACAAATGTAAGCAATAAATAACTCTGATTATTTCTCTGAAATGACTTTCATTATGTTCCATCAAAATACAATGGTTGCCAAAGTGTCAGTATCCCTCAAGCTATCACATTAGAAGAGAGAGGAAATGGCATTAAGTCTGTTCAACAATCACATTTAACTGACTTTTGTTTGCAACCGAGCTAACCATAGATATAACTGGAGGCACAACACCTTGATCTGATCTTGCAGACAGCCTGCTCACAGTTCAGGCTAAAATTGCTTCAACAGTTTTACTATTATTATTATTATTATTATTATTATTATTTTTATTATCAATAGTGATAATACACTTTATTCTCCAAGAGCACAAGTCACATAACCTTACCTGGATCATATGGTAAAAAACTGTTTGTTTGTTTGTTTATTTGCTGGCATGGTGGCTCATGGGTTGCACTGTTGCCTCACAGCAGAAAGTTCCTGGAATCAGTCCTGGCTAAGGCAGGAGCCCACACTTAGTTAGCATGTTCTCCTGTGAGATCCTGGGTGCACTGGTTTCCCCCTCACGAAAAATAAGTTTATTCAAGTGTGAGTATACCTAGTATACTTATTTTAAACTAAACATATGAAAGTATACTTGGCCTACACTTGTACTCAACCTTTTCCTGGTTCGCTTAGCGTTAGCATATTAGCATTTTTATCACCGAACCTAAAGGCGTAGGGATATGTTCACAACCTGATTGGTTGGCTTTTATGACGTATTGCCTATTTTGAGACAGAACTTACAGAACATCCAAAACAATGCTGTGTGCTGGGATAAATGCGCTCGTTGTACACTCACCTAAAGGATTATTAGGAACACCTGTTCAATTTGTCATTAATGCAATTATCTAATCATCCAATCACATGGCAGTTGCTTCAATGCATTTAGGGGTGTGGTCCTGGTCAAGACAATCTCCTGAACTCCAAACTGAATGTCAGAATGGGAAAGAAAGGTGATTTAAGCAATTTTGAGCGTGGCATGGTTGTTGGTGCCAGACGGGCCGGTCTGAGTATTTCACAATCTGCTCAGGTACTGGGATTTTCACGCACAACCATTTCTAGAGTTTACAAAGAATGGTGTGAAAAGGGAAAAACATCCAGTATGCGGCAGTCCTGTGGGCGAAAATGCCTTGTTGATGCTAGAGGTCAGAGGAGAATGGGCCGACTGATTCAAGCTGATAGAAGAGCAACTTTGACTGAAATAACGTTACAACCGAGGTATGCAGCAAAGCATTTGTGAAGCCACAACATGCACAACCTTGAGGCGGATGGGCTACAACAGCAGAAGACCCCACCGGGTACCACTCATCTCCACTACAAATAGGAAAAAGAGGCTACAATTTGCACGAGCTCACCAAAATTGGACAGTTGAAGACTGGAAAAATGTTGCCTGGTCTGATGAGTCTCGATTTCTGTTGAGACATTCAGATGGTAGAGTCAGAATTTAGCGTAAACAGAATGAGAACATGGATCCATCATGCCTTGTTACCACTGTGCAGGCTGGTGGTGGTGGTGTAATGGTGTGGGGGATGTGTGGTGGCGCACTTTAGGCCCCTTAGTGCCAATTGGGCATCGTTTAAATGCCACGGCCTACCTGAGCATTGTTTCTGACCATGTCCATCCCTTTATGACCACCATGTACCCATCCTCTGATGGCTACTTCCAGCAGGATAATGCACCATGTCACAAAGCTCCAATCATTTCAAATTGGTTTCTTGAACATGACAATGAGTTCACTGTACTAAAATGGCCCCCACAGTCACCAGATCTCAACCCAATAGAGCATCTTTGGGATGTGGTGGAACGGGAGCTTCGTGCCCTGGATGTGCATCCCACAAATCTCCATCAACTGCACGATGCTATCCTATCAATATGGGCCAACATTTCTAAAGAATGCTTTCAGCACCTTGTTGAATCAATGCCACGTAGAATTAAGGCAGTTCTGAAGGCGAAAGGGGGTCAAACACAGTATTAGTATGGTGTTCCTAATAATCCTTTAGGTGAGTGTATATGCGTAACATACATATGATGGTATTTTGACCAGCTGAGAAATGGTGAAGAGCTTATAAAATGTGTAAAATAGTCAAAACAGCTGCAGGAATCCCTCCGTCACACACACAAATGAAGATCTGCTGCGAGGAGACGTGGTTCTGATGCCTGTACCGAACTGTGATGGGCAACATCACGAATATGACGAGAAAAAATAGGTATGCCTGAGCATTCTTTCCTTTTTAGGGTCTTGTCTTCCTGTTTTTGGTTCGTTTACATGTCTTTGGTCTGTGTTGCATTCATATATCATTTGAACCACACCAGAGTTTATTTGGAGGCGGACCAAGACCCATCTTCTCAGCGGTCTCGGTCCGCTTGTTTGGTGCGCACCAGGATTCGGATGGCAGCGTTCAAACATATTCAAATGAAATGCACTAACAGAGCAATCGCACCAGGGTTTGTTTTAATCGAACCAAACATGCCAAGTGTGAACACACCCTTATTTACAACATGACAAAGAAACATAGGAGGCTTGTATGGACGACTTTATTCCGTGCTGTCGTCTCCGCCGGCCTTAAAACATGTCTTTATTATATTGTAACTTTCTGCTCAACTGGCACTTTGCAACAACACATCCGTTTGTAGCACTTTCCTATAACAACGCCTTTACGTGTTGTGAGAAAGTGACATAAACCACGCAAATCCTATTGAAGAGGTCAGAATGACATTTGATGTGATTTTTTGCCATTAACACTTGCTAAATATGATCCGATTCCAACTGGATTTGGACTGACCTTCTGAACGAGGCTCTAGTATCGGTTTCCCTTTTTGAATGATAGACTACTGATACCTAGTCTCAGCCTCAGACGTCACGATCACGGACCGCTGGCTGAAAGTCGGATGCATATGGCACACTTATCTGGAAACACTTCAGGGGTTACGAAGTCGTCATCTGATTGGTTGAATTCTACATGATGTTCGCGAGACGAGTGTGTTGCGTTCTTTAACGGTCCGCCTAGGAACAAATGCCGCAACTCAACTAAATGCGGGATTTAAAAAAATTATGTGAAGTTCGCGGCTCCATTGTTGCAGTAAACTTGAACAACGTTCATGAATGAATAATTTGTAGATGCATGCCAGTCTGTTGCCCCTAAACATGACGCGGAACAAAACAAACTTTGATTGGATGCGTTACATGTCAGTCAAACGTCCTCTTGGGTGGTCCTTGACCAATGAAAGCTGCGATACAGTACAGACCTTCTGCCATCAGTCTGAAGGTCTGGCTACACAAGACTAAATGATACCTGTTGAAACAGACAGTTATTTCCTGCAGGCGAAGAAGGTGCGTGCTAGTTAGCAGTCACCAGTAGTCTTTGCGGTGTGGCAACAACACAGTCAGTTTTCAAAGCCGCTAGTTCTTTGACGTCGGCTTGGTGTGTTATGCCCTTAATGTCACTTTTTTTGTCCAAGAAATTAAATTAAGTCCTGAGGAAGTAAAATCAAAGAATGAACTGGTGTAACGTCAGTTTAAACAAAATCAGACCAAAACAAAGTTTGTTTGGAGTTTGTTTCAGGAGTTTTAAACCGTTTGCCAAAATGAACTTTCAAAAAACCCAACAACTGTAAAACACCTTCAAACTACCATTGGTCTGTGACGATTACATAATAGGTGTGCTCTGGGTGGAAACATTCCGCTTCATATCTTCTGTTCAGTACGTCAAGGTTAGACGCGAGTAAAAGCATGAACACACTGGTGTAATGGTTGATCCACTGAAGGCAAGTTGAAGTGAGAGCCCAAGTGCAGTCTATTTACATACATGAACAGATACAAAACAGACGATGACTTGAACAGACTTGACTTGAAACATGTACACAAGACTAATGACAAGACACACCTGTGAACCATGATCAAACAATGAACCAATGACAGAACATGACATTAGAACACATGACAAGATCACATGAGAGCAAGAGAATCACATGACATGATCACATGACAAACAGGAAGCACAAGTGTCAACTGGAGAGCTGCTTTAGAGTAGAAACTGAAGACGCTGACGTTGTTTTTTTTCATGTTTAATACTGTAAAGCTGCTTGCTTCTAAGCAATCTATTGTTTTAAGTGTTATATAAATAAACGTGACGTGTCTTGACTGAAGTGCCAAATTGCAGAGCTTGTGCAAATATATCAATATCCCTTTGATCAGATGCTTTTGTAACTCCTGTCATTTTTGTTATGTTTATTTTGTTATTGAGGGGAGGACATATTTACAGTACATATTCATCTAAACGCTCTTAGCAGTGTGGGTGGCGTAGGGATGTTTGCTAACTGTATACCACTGCTCAGGTATTTGAAACTACTTTTTACCCTGAAGCAAAGAAAGAAAAAGAACTTCGCTGTGAGTATATCGGGGCCTTTAGACATCACAAAGCAAATGCGACAGGGAGGCATGAAACCTTCAAAGACAGCAGAGATCATCAGGGTCATTGTATCTGCTTCAGACAACAGGGTAATAGTCAGACGAAGTGCCTCACTGAAATAGTATGCACAACAGACGAGGATTATCTTAGGACTCACCAACATTTGCTTCTCAGCTTTGCCGTTGCCTTTAGGTTTAACTTATCAAAGGCCTGACAAAGTCTTTTTCATTTAGTCTCCCCAAATCCAGACCTCCCAGTTCTGGCCAACAGCCACCATGCCCCCAGCTACCTCCCAACCTGCATCTGCACAAGGTACGCTGGGCCAGAGAAAGCAGATACAGTCACCCTCTCCTAGACTGGTGTGCGTAAGGAGGGCAGGGGGTTTGGGGGAGAGGGCCCTTACATCAGTACTATGATATTAGCTGACGGATGGCTTGTGCAGGGGTACTGACTGTGAGTAACATACACAGCCCCCCCCCCCCCCACCCCCCACCCACCCACCATACACAAGCACATGTGGTTTCAATTACAAAAAAAAATTTTACCCACCGCCGGATGGAGAGGAAGGCTCTTTGGGCCGTTGTTTTTTGGCAGGACAAGTAGGCAGCAATTCAATTTCGTATCAGCGTTATGGCATTTCGATCACACCATTGTTTACTCACTTGTAAACAAACAGTACACTAGAGGCTCTATGACGAACAACAAAAGGATGATAGTAACCGGAACAATCAAACTTCTCTCTTCTGTATGAATATATGTGTATACAGTGTATACTTTGGCTGATTCTCTGATTTTCAGTATGCTTCAATGTGTTTATACATAATAAACATACTACACATGTTCATTTTAGTTTTGATTGGAGGAAAAAAATAAGGAAATTAATTTGTCTGGAAAGATGGAGTTGATGATACTAAGTGTATTGACAACTCCTGCCATAAACACATGAATCAGTAATCAGTTAATCATCTGAAAATTAGTCAGTATGTAGCATACTAACGGTTCGCTTAAAACTTCAAATAAAAAGTTACCAGCTTTAAGAGGAGCAGCACACTATTTTGGATGAGTTAGTGACTAATAAACCACAATTTCCATCAAATCCATCAGAAATTTCTGCCCATTTCTGCCACATGAGGGGAAAAAAAACATGCTTTGGTAAATCATACTTTTACATAAAAAAGTATTTTGCAGTATCCTTGTTACATGTTACATGTACTTACATAGTAATAACAGTATAATAATTAAATGCAACTGACCCTTAACCAAACCCTAATCCTACCCTAACCCTATAGTAAGTACATGTAGTTTAATATTACTCAGTACTTGAATATATAACTACACTGTAACAATGATACATTAAAATAAAGTGTAACAAAATGATAATAATTAGCCTATAAAAAGTGCCGGTACGCAAGAATAAGTGAGAAGTACCATACCAGCCTACTTCGAGCACTCGTCATAATGATGACTTTTTATGTCAGTTTCAATTTTTAAATCATAATAAAAAAATTTATCCAGAGTTTTGACTTTAATGTCATAATTTTTCATTTCATAATTCTGACTTTTATGTCAGATTAAAATAAAAATTTACCAAAGCATGATTTTTCTTATGTGGTATAAATGGGCTTTCATGGGGAAAATCAGATGAAAATCTTTTCGTCAGATGCTAGTTTAAATCTGGTTTGGGGGTTTCAAGCATTCAGGGGTGTGTTTCCCATACAATGCTGCTGAACTACGATAGTACGATGTATCATTGACAAAATTAACTAGTTTCCCGAAACCGTACTGTCGCAAATTTGTCATTCAACCACATTGGTTAAAGACACAATATGTAATTTTTCGCAGCTAGAGTTAGCTTTTTTAAATCAAAGGCATAGCTTGATGACGCCTTGATTTCGCTGAGCTTTTATTATGCCGCAGGCGACCGCTTCCGCTTCTTCTGGTCAAGCGCGTGTGGGGTAACGCAGTGCTGTTTTATTATATTAGATTCATTATTTGACATTATACATTATAATGCTACTCTGTGCATTTGCTCTGCGGCTACTATGAAACACTTGTTGCACACTGCAGTAAGCTAGATCAGTATTAGGCATGGTAAAACATAGTACACGCTGTAAATCAAGAAAATGAGATTTAAACAATAATTAATAAAACAATAATTGTGTTGAGCTATATAACAACCATTTGTTTTCAGTCGATGAATGTATCGAAACGATGAATGTCCAAACAGTTGCTCACCTGTCTAATAAAACAAATAATATATTAAAGAGTCTTTGGTGTTTCGGAAATCGAGGGTAATGCAGGTATGATGTCATTGATAGGCGACACACAGACACAGTCCATGTCCTGGTTAAAATTGCTTATTTTTCTAGATTTAAACATTCTTGGAAACATTTGGGACGTCAACAAAATATATAACATTGCTCTAGTGGTTTTTGGATACTTTAATCCCCAAATCTTACATATTGTGCCTTTAATGATATCACGTAGGTGGTGGAGTAATAACTTCTTTTAATGAATTCGTTTGAGATCGAATTCATGCTAGATTTTATTGCTATAAATTACGGATGTGGGATCTGAGGAGTAATTGTCATATTACTCAGTTAATTTGCTGTATTTCCAGATTCAATCATATGCTCCTTCTTGTGTACTAGAGCACATACGCACATGCTCACTCTTCAAAAATGCTTTAAATCTCTTGACAAACTAAAAGACGTAAATAATATTTGTATGTATTCAAAATAAAATATACAGATTGTACTGAATGTCAGCTTGCTTATTTTGCTCAAGGTAAGGATTTATTAAATCCACGTCATGCAAACAAGAAACTATGCTTCTAACCACAGGTTGAGTGCTGTCGTTCCAACCACACAAATGATGCTGTTTGCAAATGTTCGTTGGAACTAGGGTTAAGGAAACACCGACAATAACAATGGAACTTGAGACCATAGACAATGCTTTTGGGAAACGCATCCCTGGTAAACAGTATCTCATATAGTACATACAGCAAATTATGTGAAGGCATAATCAACATCATGCTTTGTTGAAATTTGGAACTTTCCTGGTGAACTTTCACTCACCTTTTGTATAGTAAAGTGCATTTTTATAATTGTTTGACATTTGTGCAATTACTGAAGACTATGGAGACCAATATTCTCTCTTTCTCTCCTGTCCTGGAAATATAGAAATCCTTTCATATCTGACACCCCAAAACAAGTCACTAGTGATTCTTCCAAAAGCAACTGATTCATCATTTTCCATAATTGCTGACCTTTTCATACTCAATAAAAAGTGAAAAAGAAACATTCCCACCCACTGAGTCACTGCTGTTCACATGTGCAACTAATAGCACCTGTAAACATTGGGGGAAGTCCTTTACGCAGTTGTTAAACGAACCCCCTCTTTTTCTTTACAGAGGCCTTGACAGGGGCTCAACTGTTTGGGAAACACTGCTGTCTTGTTGATACTTAACGTATCACAACACATTGTAGGTTCAGTGCGTTATTTGCAAGGTTCGGTTACAGAAATCTGATATGGAAACAACCTCATGTTCTCCACTGTGGGTGAGGGAATGAGCCAAGCTCATGGAAAGCACAGTTCTGCTCATGAGCTTGTGTTGGGAATGAACTGTACCTTCAGGGCACAATTTATTGCACTGACTACCACATCGCATCGAGCTAATTTTATGTGGCAAATTAAGACAAAACTGAGCCTAAAGACTTCCGGAAAACTCTTGCAATATTTGATAAAGAAGTGTTTTTGGATAAGCTATATTAAGCTTGCTTGTATCCTATGTTTTTGGACATAAGCCAAAAGTAGCTTAATTGGAGTGGCTAATAGCAAGTAATTTGTTCACTAAGGAAAGTCTGAAATATGTTTGTGAAAGCCGTTACGCATCTCAGATGGGAAAATATGATCACCGCAAACCATGTCAAATCACAGAAGTCTTGAAGTTACAGCAAAGCTGGATCTGAATCTAAACAGACAGCTTTTGTAGAGTGTGTCAGTCAGGTCAAATTCTGAGGTCCAACGTCATAACAAAATATTATATATTGCGAACCACAAATCCACATCACTATAGGCCGAGGCACATCAATCAAAGATCTGGCTCATAAGGTAGTGTGGCTCCTCTGGTGTTCTGAGTATAAGGTAATGGAAACACCAACCCGTGACGCAGACAGAAACGTCCTTGATGTAAGCGAAAGCCAGTTGTTCTGCAACTGTGCAATGAAAATGAGAAATTCTCACACCAATGAGTGTTTTGGTCATGGACTGACAAGATGTTTGGGACACTGGGATGGTTGAGTGGAGAAGATTCAAGAAACGAAGAGCTGAGCCATTTCTTCCACACAACATTGTGTTATTCAATATGAACATTACTGCCCATTGGAAGCCTGGGAGATGGTGGGGCTCTAATGCTTACTTTCAGACAGCCTTTCTCTGTGAGTGAAAACCCATGACGCAGGTAATAAGACTTTCCCTAACGCAAAACCGTGTCCCCTCCCCCTTCCCTATGTTTTCCATCTGTTTTTCAGACTCTATTTTGAACTTGTTTAATTCAAGTCTGAGTGCCGGTTCATCAAGGAAAAAGTTCATGACCATTTCAGATCATCCAACGCATGGTATATTTCTAGCAGCCTCAGCTTCATCTCCAAGTAAAACCAGGTTTGCAATGGAGTCAAGCGAACTGAAGAAAACATTTGAAAGGTTATTGAAAGTTCTGTAATCCACTCCTTTATTTATCATTTGCAGGTCATTTGCAACTAAATAGACTTTGAAAACACATGTAATGTGAAGGTCAGAGCAGTCTTTTATGAAACATATTTCAAACATTTCTTTTATTATAACACAGACGGGTATTGCTTCACGAAAGTGAGTAGGAACCTTAAAAAAAAACACAGAATAGGTTAAATAAACCAAATTCCCTGATTTAAGGGAAAAAGTATGAATCCAATAAATCCAATGGGTAGTTCCATGGAAACTGTGTAAATAAGTTCCATTTCATTACCACTCTATGGCGACAGAGACTTTCCTAGAGAGCCCATGATTAGAGCCAGCAGCTTTCAGTTCAAAGCGACTTGCAAAATCTTGTGTCGTTCTCTGATGACCTCATATTTTATTGACCTCCTGCTTTGTCCAGATCAGCAGTCAAATGGCAATGTTTGTGGTATTTCTGCCTGCACCACCTGGCAGTGGGGAAGAGGAAGTTTGGAATGATGGCCTCGCTCCTCGTTCATTCATCCAGTGCACCTTTCTCAATTAGCTCTGAGCCAGCTCTGGGTCAAGGAAGTGCCCTGAAATCCAGTCTGTCCACCCAGCAAGAATGTAAAAAACAAGGAAAGACCTGTACGAATGTGTCAGTAAACTTTCTTTGACAAGCTCTGACAATCTCCAGCCTGAACACTCTGGACTTACACAACCGTTTGGGGTCGGTAAGATTCTTAATGTTTTTGGAAGTCTCTTATGTAAACCAGTGGTGCGTTTATTTGATTAAAACAATACAGTAAACACAGTAAAATTGTATGTGAAATGTATATGTATATGTATATCTATCTGATAACTGACTATCTATCTATCTATCTATCTATCTATCTATCTATCTATCTATCTATCTATCTATCTATCTATCATCAATCTATCTATCTATCTATCTATCTATCTATCTATCTATTTATCTATCTGATAAC
The DNA here is from genome assembly GCA_039654625.1 of Rhinogobio ventralis. Classification (NCBI taxonomy): domain Eukaryota; kingdom Metazoa; phylum Chordata; class Actinopteri; order Cypriniformes; family Gobionidae; genus Rhinogobio; species Rhinogobio ventralis. Next base: position 21,878,770 of record CM077193.1, on the reverse strand, counting down.
TGACTATCTATCTATCTATCTATCTATCTATCTATCTATCTATCTATCTATCTATCCATCTATCTATCTATCTATCTATCTATCAGTCTATCTATCAGTCTATCTATCAGTCTATCTGATAACTGACTATCTATCAGTCTATCTATCTATCTATCTGATAACTGACTATCTATCTATCTATCTATCTATCTGATAACTGACTATCTATCCATCTGTCTATCAGTCTATCAATCTATCTATTTATCTATCTGATAACTGACTATCTATCTATCTATCTATCTATCTATCTATCTATCTATCTATCTATCTATCTATCTATCATCAATCAATCTATCTATCTATCTATCTATCTATCTATCTATCTATTTATCTATCTGATAACTGACTATCTATCTATCTATCTATCTATCTATCTATCTATCTATCTATCTAATCTATCATCAGTCTATCTATCATCAGTCTATCTATCATCAATCATCAATCTATCTATCTATCTATCTATCTATCTGATAATTGATTGATTATACAAGCACATTTTAAAAGACAGAAAAGAGCAATAAGTAATAAGAAATAAATATAGTGTAGGTAATATAGTGTAGGTAAAAAAAGACAACCCTGGTCACTGACATCTTGTTCTACTGTACATTTATTCCTTTATCTGTAGAACACATCCTGATCTGCGCCTAATCAAACACTGCCTCCTCCGCATACACATAAAAAGACAATTGTTCAAGGTCTCCACCTGCTCTGACATTCACTCTCATGTTGCACAGGAGGCCTTGGATCACATCAATTCATTGAAGATGATGAATCTGTCATGAAGGGAAGGAAAAGGGTCTGCCTAACAGCAATGAATCAGGTTGCAGTGCCTCAGGCTTGTAATGTTACTACTAAATATAGGGCAATTCTTAAATTTCAATTTGTCTTCATTCTAAAATACTGAACTGACAAAAGTGGCTGCTCTCAAATTCTGCAAGCTATTATAACCATGACCCATTGTCTGCACCCTGAAACACACATTGACACACAAACATGCACACACCCTTATACAGACACTCTAATTTCCACAGCAAATAAAAGGGGACATCTCGCAGAGGAACTCTCTCACACATACTGTACGCACAGTCGCACACATATACTGTATGTACTACTATAAAGGATATAGTGTCATGAATGGATTTTCACATCAGAGCTCTCCAATCAAACGAAAACATCATGGTAAACATGACGTTTGAAGTGCACACAGTAAATAAACTAAAGACATTCATTGAGTTCATTGAAGTCAAACAGGCTACGTGGGATGAAACTAAACCAGACTGTACAAAACATCAGTTTACAGATTAGTTGGGTTGAATCTCTCATTTCAAGACAATGAAAATAAATAAATGACAATAGTCATAAAAGTCTATTATAGGCATAGTTTCATTGAATATATGAGCACTATCATATTTCCACAAACTCTTTGTAGTTCCCAACAGTTGGGATGGTTGTCATTTGGTTAAGAAAAGCCATTCATCAAACTCAATTCTTTGAAAAAGAAGTAAATCCTATGACCCAAAGTCCTCTGAGAGACTTTTTTTGTGGAAGCTGAGATCAGTTCAAAGTAAAAAAGATGAAAAGCAACCTGGATGAATTTTATTTGCCACCAAATTAATGTCAAAGCACAAAAGTATTCAGCACGTCCATAAAATGTGTACACGGTATATAAAGCAATTTACATTTGGACATCCAAACAATTCCATGTTGTATCACATGAACAGCTAATAACTTTCGACATACTGTGTTCCCATTTTTCTTCTCATTTCAATTACTTTCAGTAGTTGATTTCAGGTGATCTGCTGTTATTCCTCTTTCCCTGAATGGATTTCATAAGTATCTTGGATAATACAAGGCAATAAGATACTCAGAAACAGGTAAAAGAACAAAAGAAAAGGCGTAGCCCTTGCCCCCTCACTCCAGTGCCTCGCTTTTCACCAGAGACAGCAAATCCCCTCAGAAAAACAGACTTACGTAACCGCACGGCGCACCTGCAGTGAGCACAGAAGAGAAAACTTGAAAGCAACAGTGTTTGAATGGCTGGACTTAAAAGACGTCCTGTACCAACTGTCATAATATGTAAAGCAATATGGTTATGATTCCAAAAACTTTCATCTGTAATTGTTTAGAACTGACCTCTTCCATCGATTCTGTCATCAGTTTTTAGTTTATTTTAATGACCGTAAAAAAAAACTCCACATTGTAACCTTGTATGCTTCATTCACTATAAGAGAATGTCTCATCTAGCTATGATGAAAGCCAAGCCAGCATAAACAGAACTGAGGGGAAACACTCATGCAACTCTTTGACCCTTTAGTGTGTCCACATGTTGGACATTGAGGTTGTCTGTGGTAATGCCTTTAGCTTGGATTTTCTTGCCACCTAGTGGACAAAAGGGATACTACTGCAATTTACGTATACGCAAATATGGAGTCATCTAGTGTCATTATTGTTTTGAACCAATTTATTAAAATATGGAAAAGTTTAAGGCAACCATGATACTGTGATGAACACTGTGTGTAGTACGGCTTAGCGTGGCTGCAGGCCTTGCATCCACTTTTTCCATGTAGACTACACAACATGTGGTAATTAACTTTCATTATGAAGAGAGATTGTACAGATTACGAAACCAAAGGCAGATGCACAGACTTTGGGGACAGACCATCATAACAAATAACTTCATCTACTATGTAAATGATTCAATTGAATTCGGACTGTGTTGGACCATGGCTGCATCTGCTTAATGTCCTTAATGAAAAAAATAATAGCTGAAAACGTATATTTACAATGCCCTTTTTAGGCCACTGTCTATTGATTATTGATTGATTATAACTACTGAACTGATTGTATTCACTTTTTCACTCCTTTTCCACAGCCTTTGTTGCTTAATGCATGTTAAGTTTGTTGACATAGCCTATAATTAGGTCAACATATAAAGCAATAAAACATCTTGACAACATACAATGCTGCTGGTAAAAGTTAATAATGGCAAGCTTATCCTTATCCTAGAAGCCTTATATTGAACTTTTTTTAATTGCTTATTAATTTTTAATTGTGTATCAAGTATATTCAGCCAATACACATTCTCTCATAAGTCTAGCAATCGTTTGTGGCTGATGGGTGCACTGTAAAAAACAACTACAACAAAAAAAACATTAAAAGTTTATTGGAGTAGGTTTTACAACTGTTTAAGTTATTCTGCTTCAAAATTTCAAAGACTGAAAACCCCTACACCATTTTTTCAGTGTGTAGCAATTTGATTGCTACTGACTCTAAACTGTAAGTGCAATTCACAGCTCTTTTATGGGACATCACAACTCTATTGCATGTCTGCAAAATGTAGTGATTTACCCACAACATTTAGTTCATACTTCAACACTGGATTATTGTTTCAGTAAATTGGTCAATTAATGCCACCAAAATTAATTATTATTATTTGTGTGTGTGCGTGTGTGTGTGTGTTTGTATATATATGTTACATATAAGCAGAAAAAATTCCATGCCATAGATATTTATGGAATACACATGCATGTCTGACAGATTTTGATAACTAAATGGATCTTTTGCATGCAATGGCTCACACAATTAAAGAAGGTTTATCATTTTTGATCAGCATTTAGTTACTGTGCAAATTGTAAACAATTGCACTTGCTCTTTTGTGCCAAAACACATGCAATTTGCTTAAAGGTGCAGTATGTAAGTTTTTGACTCTACTAAAGCATAAAAATACCATCATATGTTTTCAGATATTTAGGAAACATGCTGAGTTAACATACTCGTTTCTCTGAAAAACAATGCTACAGCCGGTAATTTTACTTTGAAATTTGTGTAGGAATGTCTGTTTTTGTTCAGGTCTGTGAGATAAGGCACGTTGCCAATTTACCCAATAGTATTTCGACACCACAGGTTGCCAGTTAGCTGAAAGCAGCGTATTGCTGCCATGGAAGCAAGCGAACAAACTGGGTCAGAGATCGCAGGTTCTAACCGACCTAAAAGCCTCGGAATCCATCTAAAATCTCTATGAACGGAAGCACATTAAAATGCAGAAAAATCAACTCATCAACTTACAGTGTGCAAGTCTCCTCGCCTTACATCGTCAGTTGCGCTTGTTGCTGTTGCGTGTCCTCAAACTGGCAACCCGCGTGAGCGTCGAGTCTGAGGAGGAGGCGGGGCAAACAATATTTTGAATTTGGAATGCAGTTCCCATTTCCACTAGCTGTCATTCTTGCATACAGCACCTTTAAATAAATAAGAAGTTTGAATAGTGTGAACAAGAAACTAAGTGTTTAGAGATTTGAACTTTTGAGAAAAAAGAATTGAACCAAAGCTTGAGAGAAAGTTCAAGAGCTCAATTCAGTATAGGTAAGATTATATTATGCTCTGTAGAGCAGTTTGTCCATTTAGGGTTACTGTAGAAACATGACGATGCAAAATGGTAACTTCACAAGGGGAACTGCGGTGTATGTAGATATAATTGGCTCATTCTAAGGTAATAAAAACAATTTACTAATCTATAGATTAGTCTCTATTTACAGATATGACAAGACATGCACAGGCGGTTGATATTTATGCAATTTCCTGCAAAAAATATCCTGTGTTCTAAAAATATAAATACTTACAATAGGCTTACAATATTGATTAAAGGTAAGACAAAAACATGCTTTGGAAGAAGGATTTATGATGTATTGACTCATTATTTAAATTAATTTAAAATAAAGTATAGTATCTTTAAGAGAAGGTAGTACAAAAGTGTAGTTGTGAACAGGTATTTACATTTTTTCTTTAAATATTTTTATCACATGACTATAAAACATTGCAATGAAATGTAAAACATCACTACATACTATAGTCAAGCTAATAAAATAGCAGGCCTGATTTAACACAATGTTTAAATAAAACCACTTGTCAAAATTATGTTTTAAATAAAAACACCATCTAATGGATGTCAATGGACGACGTGCAGAGCTCGAGCTATTAAAACGTCACACGTCTCAACACCAATAGTAACGATTTTATGTATCATAAACCAATAAAAGTAGCCCAAATATGTCACCCTACCCCATCAAGCAGACTGCAGGTTGCCTGAGGTCAAACCCACAGCAGATAACGCAGTCACCAACAGAGGGCACAATTGTACTGTTTCTCTTGACAACAATGATATGATTGAATATGATTTGAATATGGACTACGTGTGAAATGATTTAAAATTATACTGTCTGTTTGTCCATCCATCCATCCATGATCCACCAATCCATCACATACCCTGAATTATTTGGAAGGATATTTTGTTTTAAATTTGAACGTGGAAGAGAAAGTTTCTCTTTAAAAACTCATATAGCATTTCAGTTTTAAACCAATATTTACAAGTGCTTAATTTCACGTGTTGACCTAAACCGAATTCGTTCAGACCACGTCATTACTTCGTACACATCTTTCCGTCCAAGGCCTTAATTTCAATTCTCTGTTTACATGGGTTATACTTATAGGCTACATTAAGGCTCAAGACAAACCACACCAAAATGTTTAGATATTTTGTATAAAGTATAACATTCTCCAACACAGAGGTGTAGAGATGCGTTTGCTCGGTGGATGCCTATGAACGGTCATTATTTCCATAGTTGGCAGCTGGTCACGTGACCTGCCAGTAGCGGTACACCCGTTCCCTGGGTTTACTGGCAGGTCACGTGAGCAACTGCCAGCCAGGATCTAACCGTACAGTCTTCTCCAGCCTGTGCGCTCTGACGTGCTGCCCTGCGCTGCTCTCAATGCTGTTAGATGCTATTGTATTCACCACGGGATTTTAGCTATTCGCTTCGCTTTACCTCCCATGTTTTCAGCGACGAAGGAATGAAGAGTCTTCACAATAAACGGTAATATTTCCCCCCTTTATGGGCATTTTATTTATGCATTCGATATCATGCATCTGGTTCACTATTTATTCGTACTGCTACTGAATGTTGCATAGCATAACAGTGATATTCTGCAAGATACATTACACAGAAATAACTGCAACGACACAACAGTGTCATTTTAAGTGATTCTCGTTAGAATGTATTTTGCAGCTGGAGTGAGAGCGATTTGAAATCCACCACATGAATCAACATCTCGGTCATTTGTATCTTGTCGCCTGTTTTCCAAAATACACGTATAATTGGTAGTCATTGTAAGAGCCAGTTGATGAAAATGCAGAAGAGAAAGCAGCGAGAACCCATTGACTTCGGATTTCAACTGAAGCTGTTTACAAACACTCTCTCGTTCACACCTCTGAAATGCGTCCTTCAGGTGATTCGGTTATGGAATCTCCATGTTCTAGTCACATCGTTGATGCATTCCTTTGTGTCTGCATTTCGAATAATCCCTTTCTTCTTTTTCAATGGCATGATGCACTTTTTATTATATTATTTTTGATTTAGTGCTTATATTCTGCTTTACTGCTATTCGAATATTCCTCTACAATCAGAGTACTATTAATAAACTGCTATTACGTTTTTGAGGGACTAAAGATCTTGGAATATTGTCTTAATTTGGATACGTATTTACACACGTAACACATAATCAGATGTGTTATGAGATCAGGACTTATTTAGGATATCCACCATAACTGAATGTTTATATTTGTGCAAGTATTTCTGGGGAATATTAGAATACAGACAGTGAGAAGCTAAGTTATTAAGGAAATATACATTGTTTGGTGTGAAGAGAAGATTCCAATTTCCATTTGTTTACTAACATTTTACAAGCATTAAAAGATGGCCTATAATTATAGATCTACACTCACCTAAAGGATTATTAGGAACACCATACTAATACTGTGTTTGACCCCCTTTCGCCTTCAGAACTGCCTTAATTCTACGTGGCATTGATTCAACAAGGTGCTGAAAGCATTCTTTAGAAATGTTGGCCCATATTGATAGGATAGCATCTTGCAGTTGATGGAGATTTGTGGGATGCACATCCAGGGCACGAAGCTCCCGTTCCACCGCATCCCAAAGATGCTCTATTGGGTTGAGATCTGGTGACTGTGGGGGCCATTTTAGTACAGTGAACTCATTGTCATGTTCAAGAAACCAATTTGAAATGATTGGAGCTTTGTGACATGGTGCATTATCCTGCTGGAAGTAGCCATCAGAGGATGGGTACATGGTGGTCATAAAGGGATGGACATGGTCAGAAACAATGCTCAGGTAGGCAGTGGCATTTAAACGATGCCCAATTGGCACTAAGGGGCCTAAAGTGTGCCAAGAAAACATCCCCCACACCATTACACCACCACCACCAGCCTGCACAGTGGTAACAAGGCATGATGGATCTCATGTTCTCATTCTGTTTACGCCAAATTCTGACTCTACCATCTGAATGTCTCAACAGAAATCGAGACTCATCAGACCAGGCAACATTTTTCCAGTCTTCAACGGTCCAATTTTGGTGAGCTCGTGCAAATTGTAGCCTCTTTTTTCTATTTGTAGTGGAGATGAGTAGTACCCGGTGGGGTCTTCTGCTGTTGTAGCCCATCCGCCTCAAGGTTGTGCGTGTTGTGGCTTCACAAATGCTTTGCTGCATACCTCAGTTGTAACGAGTGGTTATTTCAGTCAAAGTTGCTTTTCTATCAGCTTGAATCAGTCGGCCCATTCTCCTCTGACCTCTAGCATCAACAAGGCATTTTCGCCCACAGGACTGCCGCATACTGGATGTTTTTCCCTTTTCACACCTAGAACACCTAAACTCTAGAAATGGTTGTGCGTGAAAATCCCAGTAACTGAGCAGATTGTGAAATACTCAGACCGGCCCGTCTGGCACCAACAACCATGCCACACTCAAAATTGCTTAAATCACCTTTCTTTCCCATTCTGACATTCAGTTTGGAGTTCAGGAGATTGTCTTGACCAGGACCACACCCCTAAATGCATTGAAGCAACTGCCATGTGATTGGTTGATTAGATAATTGCATTAATGAGAAATTGAACAGGTGTTCCTAATAATCCTTTAGGTTAGTGTATAATTGAGTCTCGTGGTCTACATTTTACAATTCACTATGCATTTTGAGAATAAATTAGTTGATTAATATCCAATATTTCGTCTTTTTTCCCCTTTTCCAAAAAAGGGAATGTGCTGATTTCACAATTGAATGTATATTCCCAATAAATATATCTTTACAAAAATAATATCGAAAATATCTATAAATATGCAGCATAGTAAATAGCAAGAGAGAAAAAAAGGAAAGCAGAAAAATAGTCTTTTAGTTAGATCATGCTGATTACATGCATACAAGAATATTCCAGTAGCTGTGAAGCAAGCATGTAAACTTCATCTTCATCTTCTTTTTTCTTAAACATTAATCAGAAATTGATGTGCATGTAAAACATGATTAGTGTTTCTCTCTCTTTCCCATACACAAACACATATTTAGGGGTAAATCATGCTGCTCTTGCATTTCCACACACACAGATGTTCAGTAAATGGAAATAGGCCAATGACAGATCTGTGTTTAAGCTTTTGGGTGGGCTTCTGGCTGTATTTCATAGTTATTTAGCCTTCATACGGTTCTATAGCCTTTTAATTCTAGGTCAGAGACAAATAACTAAAAAAAAAATAATTCACACATTTCTGCTCATAAAGTCTCAATTCTAACCTTCACTCTTAAAAATAAAGGTTCTTTATTAGCATCTCTGGTTCAATGAAGAACATTTATCATCATGGAACCTTTCCGTTCCACAAAAGGTTCTTTATAGTGGAAAAAAAAACATTTCTTTTAAGTTGACTGAAAGGTTCTTTGGGGGAACAAAAATGGTTATTCTATGGTATGGCTGTATTTAAGAGTGTCGTGTAAATGTGAGTGCATGCTGTTTATAATATTGAATGAATTTTCCGAGATTGTTGTATTTAATTTAAAATATGGGATGAATGTAAACTTCTTCTAAATATTGGACATTTTCAATGATGCTCAGGACTCTTTGATTTCAGAACTCTACTGAACTGTGTCTAACATTACTAAAGTGTTAAGCGTTCATCTCAGGATTTGGCCACTCAGATGGACATGCACACCAGTGTAACACACTGCTTTGACTGTTTATGGATGACTGAGCCACTGAACATAAACACTGCTCATCTGGCAGACAAATAAACTGTTTAGTAATAGGTGTGCTTGTGCATAGCAGACTTTTAACTTTTTAACTTGTAGCCTAATGTCTGGACCTCACTGCACTTTAACGGAAAACAAAAAAAGCTCTGAGTTTAGACAGAACACTTAACACTTTGTTTCCAGGTTGAACTGGTATAATTTCAGTGATATTTGAGTGAAATATGTATTAGACAGTGAATGGATTGTGGGAGGTCTGTGGGTGTGCCATCTGACGCTGAGACTAGACTATTATCTTCTGCTGCTCTTTGTTGATGTCATAGGGATTAGTTATTCTTATAAATCTGCTCAAGAACAATAATGTAATCTGTTTTTGCTTTTTTTGTATTGCACAATAAGCTTTTTTTATCCATCCCCATAAGTCCACAGCTTTATCATTCAGTGGTTGCCTGTTACAGTGACATTAACATCTCTCTTCACTGGGGTTTCTCTAAATGAACTACCTCAATCTCAAGTCTTTCTTTTAAGTTTTATTTTTGGTCTTTTCCCTTTTGTGTTGTGAGCTACAGTAGAGAAGTGGGACATGAAATGCCAAGGGAGAAGAAGCTGAAATTAATCTTCCTGATTTGAACTTGCACCAGAGACACAAAATTGCATCACCTGAGCAACATAGCTCAATGGATGATTACTAAGGTGATCACTATGGGCCAGATTTACTAACAGCTTGCATCAACGCAAACCCTCTTTTGCCATTAAAAACTGCTGTCAGGATTTACTAATGACACGCAGTGAAAAATTAGTACTGAAAAGGCATGGACAGAGTTATTTTTGCGGCTGACCTATATGCATTTGTAGGAGTTTCCTTTCAGATGCAAAATTTATGGGAGGAGAGTATTTAAATGAATCATGCAAGGTGATTTACTAAGGTTTGTGCTCGTCAATTTACTGGTGTTTGCACCATTACTTACCGCCCAAAAAAAAGCACGTCTTAAACCAGACGCTAACTGGTAGATTGCATTGGACCTTATGGAAATGATCCGGCTGCATCTGTGTTCATTAATGTGTGCATCGTCAGTAGACTACGCACAGAACTGTCCACTCCCATCGGCATTTTTGTGGAATTGTGCTCTCACGCTAATTTGCCCTGTTTAGTAAATCTAGCCCTATGTGTGCGATCTCATAAGATTTATTTAGCCTGCTCAATTCATAATTAGCCAATTATAACTAGCAAAAATCGTAATTATTTTGGTCAATATTGAGCTCACAATTATTCAATACAATTACTCATTGACAAAAATACATAGGCCTAGTTTAAGATGTGTGAAGTCATAAAGTTAAGTCATACACAATACATTTTTTCTTTAACCAAAAATGTGAGAGATCTAATTGTCACGTGTGTTTTTGGTTTTTTGTTTGGTGCTTTTATTTTGTAATTCTCAGTCCTGTTTCCTGCTTCCTGTTTGTCATGTGCTCCCCTTGTGTATGTCATTTTCTCATTGGTTGATCTAGTCATGTGTTCATCAGTTCTATGTTCTCATTGGTTCATTGTCATGTCAGCCCCTCATGTTTGCCATGTTACTAGTGCTGCGTTCCACTCCACTTTTAGATACGCACTTGCTAACTTTCCTAAGCACTTCCCCTCGGGGGAATCCCTGCAGCCATTTTAAATTGCGTTCCACTTCGTGAAGTGGACGAGGGAAGTTTATATGGACAGACCCTCGGTCCCACGATTTCGACCGATTTCTACTTCATATACCACAATGCAACACGAATGTGACGTCACCGCATATCACGTTTAATTTACCCTACCACAAACAACTCTATGATATTTTAATTATTTTTAAAAACATTTAATACAACCCAAACACACCTGTATACACATAGAATGCTGCATTAAACAATTTTGTAAAGGAAAAAAAATAATAATAAATCAACTCCATAGTGGATTCCAAGTGATCAAGGGCTTAGGACGTTCCAGTTCAGTCCATTGCAAAGGTTCCACCAGTAGTGGGCTCTCATGCAACGTAAGCAATGACGCACATCCAAGTGAACGAGACGGAGGGAAGTTAGCAAGTGAAGGACATAATAAAAATGAACTGGAACTAAACAAATTGGTCTAGTATTCTGTAACAGATATCCACCGAAGGCAAGCAGAGTTGAACCCATGTGCAGTATTTATTATATATAATCCAAAGTGCACAAAACAAAGACAAAGGCTTGACTTGACACATGACCTGGACTTGAGAATGTACATGAAACAAAACTCACCATCAGTGGTTACAGGAAACAATACTAGACCAGAGACCTTCTTCTTCTTTAGGGTTTAACGGCAGCTTGCATCCATTAGCGTTGCACTACTGCCATCTTCCGGTTCACTTTCCTGTAATGTCCATTACATCATATTCTTCTCATCAGTCCTGTTCTTGTTAAAAAATTGAAAAAACTTCCTCTGCTTTGTTCATTCTCCCCACTTTCCAGTATTTCCTTCATTCCGGTCCCTGTTATTCCAGCTTTTCCTAATTCTTCCATCATATCTTTCCTCTGTTCTTCATAGTGTCTGCAACTCAATAGCACATGCTCTATAGTTTCTGCAACCTGACAATATCCACAAAAGCCATTTGGGTGCTTCTTTATAATGTGTAGTGTGCCATTCAAATTACTGTGACCTATCCTTATTCTGGTCATAACTATTTCTTGTTTTCTATTTCCTCCCCTATTCTTCACAGCCCCAACTTTATTTTGAATAGCATATAAATGTCTCCCTTTAGTTTCCCTGTCCCACTGATGCTGCCATTCTCTAATGGCTTCTTTCCATATTATACTCTTTCCTTCAGATTTTGACAACTTAATATTTGCTTCAATATTTTCTTTTTTAACAGCTTGTTTGGCTAATTTGTCCACTCTCTCATTACCCACAATGCCGATATGAGCAGGAATCCATTTTCCCTTATTCTTGTGTATATTGTCAATATTGTATACAGTAAATCCTGATGACTATTTGACATACCTGTCATAAGATTGTATACTGCTGACACTGAATCACTTCCAATAAAAGCTTTATTTATTTTTGTTTTCCTCAATCCATTCTAATGCCATCATAATAGCGTATAATTCAACTGCAAACACTCTTTGATCATTTGTGGTTCGTCTGCTTACCTCACATTTTTGATTAAAAATGTAAACTGCAGATACAGTCTTTCCTGTTTCTGGATCCTTTGATCCATCAGTATAAATCTGCACATGCTCTTTAAATTTATAGTCTATATATCTATAAAATTCAGCTGCCAAATCTGTACTGTTGCTTGCTGTTTTGACTTGCAGTAATTTAAAATCAACTTCCATGGTTTCTAGTTTCCATTCCGGGGTATCAGGCCATATTACAGTTGGGCAGAGCTCCTTTTCATACACTCCCAAGTCTGTAGCTGCCACATCTCCTATCCACCCAAAACTTAATTTTTGTGCCCGCTCCCTTTCCCAGTTATCTTGCAGTTTTCTTTTGATTGGATGACTATCTCCATGTCCTTTTACATTTACCCAATAATTTACTAGCAATTGTTTTCGTCGAATGTTCAGTGGCATTTCTCCTGCTTCAACTTGGAGAGCACACACTGGCGGTGTTTTAACTGCTCCTAAACATAATCTCAGTGCTTTAGCCTGCATTACATCAAGCCTCACAAGTACAGATTTGGCTGCTGATCCATACGCCACACTTCCATAATCCATTCTTGATCTTATTAAACTTACATATATATACTTCAGTGACTTATAATCTACTACCCATTCTAGTCCTGTTAAACATCTCATTGTATTTATTACTTTTTTACACTTATCCTCCACATTCCTGACATGCTCTACCCATGTTAACCTTGTGTCAAAGTGTACTCCTAAAAAGCGGAATGCCTTAACTCTCTCCAAATTACTTCCATATACTTTTAAATGAATATTTTCCTTGATTTTCTTCCTTGTAAAAAACATCACTTTAGTTTTCTCTATAGAAAATTTAAAACCCCACTATATTTCCCACTTCTCAACCAGCTGTATCCCTTCTTGTACTTTTTTAACTACATGTTCTACATTTCTTCCTTTTTCATCCGCAAACAGTGATCTTCCCATACCTACTGGTACATTTTCATATGTCATTTATCATTATCGAAAATAATGTGGGACTTACGACACTCCCCTGAGGTGTTCCGTTCTCTACAACATGTTCACTTGATAGGTCTGCCCCTATTTTAACCTGAATTGTTCTTCCTTTCAGGAAATCCTTTATCCAGGTAAAGAGTTTTCCCCTAATTCCCATATTATTCAATTTAATCATTAACCCCTCTCTCCATAGCATATCATATGCTTTTTCTACATCGAAAAATACTGCCACTACTGTCTCTTTATTTATTTGTGCTTTTCTTATGTCATCTTCCAAACACAATACTGCATCCATAGTATTCCTACCTCTTCTAAACCCACTCTGGCATTCAACCACCATACCTCTTTTTTCTATAATATACATTAACCTCTCATTTATCATTCTTTCCATTTAATTTACAGACATGAGATGTCAGGGCAATGGGTCTATAACTTGTTGGTTTACCAGAATCTTTTCCAGGTTTTCTTATCGGGACAATAATTGCTTCCTTTCAGCTCTTTGGTAGTTTCCCTTCCTCCCACACTTACACTTATAACATCAACAACTTCTTCTTCCCCTCCTCACTTAACTGTTTCAACATGCTATAACAAATTTCATCTTTTCCTTGTGCAGTCTTCCCAGTTTTGGCCATTGCTCTATTTAACTCTCCCATGTTAAATAGTACATTTTGTTCATTCTCAACTTTTCTCATCCTCCTTAGTGCCTCTAAATTCTCTCTGCCTTTCTTCCCTTCTTTAGATAAATTATTAGAGCTGTGCACCGTTACAAAAGTATTTACTAACATTTCAGCCTTTTCCTTATTCGTCACTGCAATTTCATTTTCTACTACTCAGAACTGGATAACTCCATTCTCTTCTGTCCCCACCCATTTTTTTAATCATTGCCCACACTTCTCTGATCGGAGCTGTATTCCCAATTGAGCTACAGTAAATCCTCCAATATGCTCTTTTTGTCTGTCTTACCGTTTTCCTTACCATTGCCTGAGCATACTTATTTTGAATCATGTGCATGAAATTATGAGTTCTTTTCATGATTTTTAAATGACCTATTTCTGACTGCTTCTTTTCATTCTTGATCCCACCATGGTACTTCTTTTCTTTTTACATTACCTTTACTTTTTGGAATGGACTCTAGCGCTGCTGTTATTATACCTTGCTTTATTTTATTTTCAAGTGTTTCTATATCATCATTATAATCAATTTGACTCAGACATCGGTCACTTGCTTTCTGAATTTTTTCCCAATCAGCCTTCCCAATCTCCTCCTCTTCCTTCTGTACTTTGAGCTAAAGAAATATTAATTTTACACCACACTGGATAATGATCACTTCCTACTGTTCCATCTTTATAGACACTCCAATCACATATCGCTGCCATACTACTGGAAAACAGTGTAAGATCAAGTGCAGACTCCTTCTCAGAACTAACCTTAATCCTTGTTTTACTTCCATCATTTAAACATACTAAGTTTTTCTCATCCAATAACTCTTCTATTACTTGTCCACTAGCATCCATCTTCTCACTACCCCACAATGCATTATGCACATTGAAATCCCCACACCATACAATATTGTTTCTATCTTGCCCCTCTATTTCCTCAAGTTTGTCTATATCTAATTTCCTACATGGGTTGTAATAATTTATAACTAAAAATATTTTCCCTTCACCCCATATTTCTACTACTACATATTCTTGCTCATTTCCTACACCTAACATCCTGTGCGGAACCCCCTGTCTTATAAACGTGACACATCCCCCTCCACCACCATTTTTCCTATCTTGTCTAACGGATACATATCCATATATAATAAAATCCAAATTAGGCTTTAACCAGGATTCCTGAATGCATATAATATCTTGCTTTTCTCTTCTACTCTTAATAAATTGCTTAAAATCTTGCCCATTTGCTATCAAGCTTCTTGCATTCCATTGAAGGATTAGCATTACTAAGATTATTAACCTACACATGTTGCCTCTTGACTCGACTGTACACTGAGTTCATCCCTCACTTCTTCCCATTTTAATCCTGTCATACCTAGATGATGTATTGCTGCTTTAACAATAATCTGAATTCTTTCAGTTTTAGACCTAATTTCAGCTGTATCATTTATCACCCCTGCTATGAATGCCACTATTTTCTTCTTCTCTTCCCATTGTTACTTCTTTTCTTGTTGGCATTCCCTTTCCCCCCTTACACTTTCTCTGCTCTGATTCTCCTTTTCCTGTTCAGTTCTCTTAACAGCCTCAACATAAGAAATGTTTTCCTTCGTTTTTATCTGATGTATTTTAACTTCTTTTCTCATTACTTCACATCCCCAAAATGCTACACTATGACTTCCTCCACAATTACAAAATTTTGGCCTTACTTTCTCCCCACACTTTCCATACTCATGATCCCCACTGCACCTAGCACACCTTTGCTTTCCTTTACATACCTTAGCCATGTGCCCAAATTCCTGGCAATTATAGCATCTCATTGGTTTAGGTACGTATTCCCTTATGCTATATCTCATAAATCCATAATATAGCTATTTTGGTACATCCTTTGTTTCAAACTCAACCAACACTGACTCCGTTTCTATTTTTTCTATTCCTCTTGTCATTCTTACTGCACTTTTAACTGACCTATTCTGCATCTTCAAGTTCTCCACCAGTTTCATATTTACAGTACATGGAATTCCATATATCACTCCCTTACTGCTACCAGTTCTTTTCTCCCCCACTCTTGCTACTTTTATTACTTTAATTTTTCCAACGCAACTCATCTTCTTTGCTTTTTCCATCTGTACTTTTATTACATCCTACAAGTAAATTTCCATCTCCTAGAATGTTTGCATATTTCACTTCTCCTACCTGTTCTCTTATTATTTTAGTTAACTTAAGCGGATCAACTCCTCCTTCTCCCTCAAATCGTACCACTACATTAAATAACAAATTTTTGGGATCCTTCCTTTTTATCGTCTCATTCCTCACTTTCTGTCCCATTTGAGCAAGCATCACCTTTTTTCTTTCTTTTACAACTAGCTGCCCTCTTATCCCTGTGCACTCTCCCTACCTCCTCCCAATAACTTTCCCTCCTCTCTTCACTGCCATTCCCCTCTAGTTCACTATACTCCATACTATCCACCTGCCTCCCTGCCATCCCAGCAAAGTTATTGGCTTAGTGACCGACCAGAAGCTGTGAGACAGCACTGCTACTGGACCTATACAGGCCGTCGGCCAATGCAATCCCACAACACTCCCTAATCGAATCACCAGCCAACAAGATTAGACTTTGTATTCCAAACAGGAAAAAAATAAAATAAAAATTTGTGTCCTCACTACTCAGGTCTCGAAAAAACCTGAAACCACGGAAGCGCTCACTTCCGTCTTCCCAAACAAAACCCTTCTGCCACCGTCCAAGACCATCAACTCAATCCCACGCCTAGACCAGAGACCAGTGAAACATGAGGGCTATATACATACAAGACTAATGACCAACAAGGAACACCTGTGAACAATCAAGATAACCAATCACAAAACAGAACTGAGCAACCAATGAGAACATAAAACATGAACCAGGGGAAGCACAAGACATGATCACATGAGGGCAAGGGAATCACATGACAAACCAGGAAACAAGGAAAGTGACAATTATAATAATATATATGTGTATATTAAAATGTAATTGTAAGGGGATAATAAATAATTCAACTTCTAAAGACTGTAATAATTTACAAATGTAAGAAAATCCAGAGTAATGTTAATATTTTTTGTAATATGGCTCAGCTGTCATAATTATTCAACCCCTGTTCAACATTGCAGTTATGTCACTTGTATAGTAGGGTATAAATTAAGCCTTTGGAAACTATAGCAACACTTAGCTTGAGCTGTTACACATGCATACATTTAGCCTTCATTATTCAAATTCTTAAGACGTTATTTCAGTTAGGGGAAATGTGAACACAAGATTCTGCCGAACATGTTATTTAAGTTAAGTATTCGCAACATTTTGTGCACCTAAAGAGTTGAAAATTCACTTTTATAAGATGTTTGAACACAGATGTGTGTCCACAGTGTGTGTAAACAACCAGCCTTTAATGGTAAAAATCCACCCACTCCTTTTTAATAATCCCCATAAATCATAAATAGTCTCTCCAAACGAGCGGTTCCATGACTTGTAAGGCTCTGTCCCATTAGTATAGACAGCCCTGAGTGAGCCGCAGCAGTCCGCCATTTCTGTTCCTTCGCTGTAGCAGCTAGATTTTACAATGTCTGCACCACAGCCTCCATAGACTTCCGGGCATCTGTGCCACTGAGGACACCGTGGTTGAATTTCATTTCTGAAGGAAATGTGCAGAAGAATGTCGTTAAAGTGTATTTGCACAAATCATTTTACACCGGACTGCTTAACAAATGATGGTCAGTTCAACACTGGATTTGTACAAAAGTTGATGGTACATGCTATACGATGAGTTGTCTTAACTCTGCAACTACATACATTTATCCACCAACCGTTCAGAACCATCCAGTTGCATTCTAAAATTTGTAACATTTGATTATTCAATTTCTGTTGTTAAAGTGCCCCAAGGCTCCTGATTTTGTTTTGGAGGGTTTACATGCATCAAAGTTCAAAAAACACTTTAATTTTCTTATAATATACATTGCCCATGATCTCATTGTTCAATGATTCTCAAATTAGTTATTCAACCCGAACCTCCATTACAAAGAGGACTTGAGCAAGACGTTTATCAGTAATACACTTCTCATTTTGAGGTACATTATGAGATGTTGCAGCTGTAGTTCCTCACCATCAGCATTAACAAATGTACACTCACCTAAAGGATTATTAGGAACACCATACTAATACTGTGTTTGACCCCCTTTCGCCTTCAGAACTGCCTTAATTCTACGTGGCATTGATTCAACAAGGTGCTGAAAGCATTCTTTAGAAATGTTGGCCCATATTGATAGGATAGCATCTTGCAGTTGATGGAGATTTGTGGGATGCACATCCAGGGCACGAAGCTCCCGTTCCACCACATCCCAAAGATGCTCTATTGGGTTGAGATCTGGTGACCGTGGAGGCCATTTTAGTACAGTGAACTCATTGTCATGTTCAAGAAACCAATTTGAAATGATTCAAGCTTTGTGACATGGTGCATTATCCTGCTGAAAGTAGCCATCAGAGGATGGGTACATGGTGGTCAGAAACAATGCTCAGGTAGGCCGTGGCATTTAAACGATGCCCAATTGGCACTAAGGGGCCTAAAGTGTGCCAAGAAAACATCCCCCACACCATTACACCACCACCACCAGCCTGCACAGTGGTAACAAGGCATGATGGATCCATGTTCTTATTCTGTTTACGGCAAATTCTGACTCTACCATCTGAATGTCTCAACAGAAATCGAGACTCATAAGACCAGGCAACATTTTTCCAGTCTTCAACTGTCCAATTTTGGTGAGCTCGTGCAAATTGTAGCCTCTTTTTCCTAGATGAGTGGTACCCGGTGGGGTCTTCTGCTGTTGTAGCCCATCCGCCTCAAGGTTGTGCGTGTTGTGGCTTCACAAATGCTTTGCTGCATACCTTGGTTGTAACGAGTGGTTATTTCAGTCAAAGTTGCTCTTCTATCAGCTTGAATCAGTCGGCCTCTCTGACCTCTAGCATCAACAAGGCATTTTCGCCCACAGGACTGCCGCATACTGGATGTTTTTCCCTTTTCACACCATTCTTTGTAAACTCTAGAAATGGTTGTGTGTGAAAATCCCAGTAACTGAGCAGATTGTGAAATACTCAGACCGGCCCGTCTGGCACCAACAACCATGCCACGCTCAAAATTGCTTAAATCACCTTTCTTTCCCATTCTGACATTCAGTTTGGAGTTCAGGAGATTGTCTTGACCAGGACCACACCCCTAAATGCATTGAAGCAACTGCCATGTGATTGGTTGATTAGATAATTGCATTAATGAGAAATTGAACAGGTGTTCCTAATAATCCTTTAGGTGAGTGTAAGTCCATCAACAAACCGATGTATATATTTCTTTATTGAACTTATTACATACGGGAACTGTATCAATAACGGTGCATGCTAGCCAAGTACTAACGTAAATGACTGATGTAACATTAAAGTTTGTAAAAACAAATCTTGCTCCATCCTTTATCTTTTCTCAAAGTAGTAAGAAAAAAGCAAGCGTTTTGTGAATCCCGAGATGAACTTCGTGATTAGAGAAGCAGTCGTCAGTAAAATTACATGTTTGAGGGTGGGACAAGTTGTTTGCGGGCAGACAACGTACAATATAGGTGGGCATTATGCAAATATAATTTCTAGTGATGAAGAACCGTTACACAGTGGGATTCGAAATACAAACGACTCATGTAGGCAGTTCAGAGTCAGTTCTTTCTTTTAGGAGACAATAACTTTATTTATCGTGCACTTTCAACTTTACAACGTTGCAGAACATTTACATTAACAAACAGCTATATTACACACTGTATGAAAGGGTATATTTGAAAAACTATAATAGAGGCACTTTAAATAAACCTAATGTAGGCCTACCTGTAACCATAAACCCCCTTTTTTACACTGATGTTAAAATGACAATTAGTAGCTAATTCTACAGTAAAACTGCTGTTCACTTTCAGAAGTTGTAGGGATGTTTTCTTCTCTTACAAAAAATAGAATGAGAAACGTGTTATATCATTTTCAGTTTTTAAATATATTTAATATACATAATATAATAAATGTATTTAAATATAATTAAAATGTATTTTACACTTAAAGCTTTATCATATTCGTATCGCATACCAAATAGGGTATTAATGCGTTATTGGATATCGTAATTTTCTTCAATATTGTGCAGCCCTACATTCCAGCATACTGTTACTTACTTATCAGTTACTCAGATGTTAACACTTGTCACTGCCATATGCTTATCCTCAAATAAAACAACAGCACAGAATTGACTAAACAACCTGCCACATTAATGGTTGGTCTCAGTGTTGCCCCCACTGTGTGTGTGTGAAGACTCTCAGACAGTACAAGGCTCTCTCAGTGTGTTGAAGTGCTCTACATCTGTGAGCTAGTACGAGGCAGCGACTGCCCACCCAGATGGCGGTGCAAGTGATGCCAGTTGTCCCGGCACAAACATTGACAACTGCTCTCCCCCACATGACTCTTACTCTCCCCAGCTCTAAATGTTTAGCTTCTCCCTTTCACGTCGGAACAGTAAATGTCAACAGAGCAGACCTATATGCTTATTTAATCCCATCCAAATTAGAACTCTTTCCTCAAACAAAAAGCGTCATACCGCCCAGTCTTGGCTTGTTTAAAACTTGACCTCTTTGTTTTTTTAGCATAAAGGCAACTGTAGTCTTTTTCATAACCATGCTATACTCAGATTTCCATGCACACCCAGCAGCCTGGCCTGCAAGGCCTGATGTCACATTTTCACACTTTTTGTGTTGAGCTCCTCTGCCAAACAAACAGGATGAATTTGTTAACAAGCTTTTAAAAAAACGACCCTATATAAGTTTCGGCCAGGAAACTGAAAATGTTGGGACACATTTATCAAATAAAATTATGACATGATTTGGACTTTTTAGACACTATTAATGGAGGTATTATGATAATAACTAATAATGATGACAAATTATTTGTTTATTATTTGACAAATATATCAAGAATAATGAGTACATTTTTAAATTTGAAACTGTTCTGGCTCAAATGCCATGCATGCATATTTGCTCTTTAAAAATGCTGAAAACCTCTTATACTTGCCAACAAACATAGCCCTCATTCAGCACACATGAATAATTCAGAGCTTTAACCCACATTTATTCACTCATGTTTTCTGTCATACGTAAGTCATGCTGTGCATTTGTGTTAATTCGCCAAAATATTCTTTAGTTGAGTGAACAACAAAAGCACCATTACTGTGACATCACTGTTAGATGGTGAAACTGATTCCAAATGGACCTTTTATAATAACTCAGTAAAATGAACAAACATTATTACATTATGTAATGTACAGCAGAATATGAGCCTTAATATTTGTTAATGGCATATAAATCACAGTTATTATATAATGTTGCGTTATTTAATTCACTGTTTGAACTTTTTAACATAAACATAAAATCTGCACTGCTGTAAAAGATGCTTCAGATTTTGAGAATCTGCTCTGTCCTTAGTGTCCATATTTTTAGAGGCCAGCGGGCAGTGATTCCTAAGTCAGGCGTGGAAGATCAGCAGAAAGGCCTGTCATTCCATATACTAGTGAGAGCTGAGACAATTACAGAGCCAACCGTTAGACTCCAGCTCTCTAGAGAAATGGCTATTTATGGCACCTTGTAGATCTATGCCCGCAGGTCAACGTTTTCCCTTGTATTTGACTCATAAATAGAGTTGGAAGAGATCGGCAGTCAGACCTAAAATGGAAAGTCCAGATGAATTAAACAGGCTCTTTTAAACTGACTAAAGCGATCAAATACAAACCCCACCCAGTCTCCATTCAAACATGAACATAATGTCTTGGCCTAATTTTTGTCATACTTGTTCTTCAGGAATAACTGAAAACTGTTTGATCCAGTGAATTCAGGAACTTGCCTCTGCTAAACTCTTTTTCCCCCCTGTATTTGATCACAAGAAGAAATTGTGTAGAAAAAGTGGATTGCAAATGTTTTTTTTTTTGTTTTTTTTTGGCTGTTTGTTATGCAAAATCCAATTGGTTTATTGTCCTTTTTTCAGATTTTCTATAAAATTTCACACATTGGATTCTGTTGTTACAACAGATTTTTACTGTCACTAGTGGTCTTTTCAGTTGTAATCTGCGTCTTGCCATATTTGAGAAATATTGAGAAATTGTGTATTATAAAGTTCTCAGTCATTGCAGTATCCTGATTTATATTAGAATAAACTACAAAGAGATAAGTAATGAATCCAGCAGAATGTAAGTCTTTTCAGTACTCTCAGCTGATTGATCTGTCTGAAATGCTTGCTCATCATTGAAGTGTTGTCACGATACCAAAATTATGACTTTGATAAGATAAAATACCTCGATACCGATACTGAATCGATACCACAGCAAAAAAAAAAAAAAAAGTGAAAGTAATTTAATAATATGACAGAACTTACTATTCATTGTTCCCTTTCAGTCGGTCACGTTTGATGTACGTCGGACGTCACCGACAAATTGGGATCACTTCTGGGAACCCCTATCAGCTTCGAGTGCATACAGAACGGGCCAATGGCCATTGGTGTGCGAGATTTGCATCTTGTGCTCCGCCCCGCATTGCGGGTAAAAATAAGGAAGCGGATGCAGCGCACATTTGTCATTCACTTTGGAGCCAATAGTTCACGCTGCTGAAGAGTGTTCTAAGAGAAAGAGAGAGAACGAGAGGAGAAGGAGCTCAAGTGATGGGAGAGAAGGCACATACAGCGAGGACTGCGATCTCACTGAAGAGAAAAAAGTGCTGTTTTCACAGCAAAAGAGTGTCTCTGTTGGTTCGGTGAGGGCGTTCCAGTACAGTGAGTACAGTGATCTCCCTGTGTTTTGTCGCGGTTGTCTTCCTGTGTGCTTCAGCACATTTAAAAGAGCTTTTTCCCCCTAAAAGAGTACAGGGGTGTGACACTGCATCTTTTTCAACAGAGCAAATTCTCACAAGATGTCATATGTGGAGATCCCGCCAGTGGAACGGGCCGTCGCGATGCAACTGTGTCCGGCTTCCTTCTGGCGTGGTAATCCGCGTCACCCATCCAAGGCCTGTAAGTTCACGTCCAGTCTAACGGGCAAGTCTTACAGAGCTTGTGGACAGGCTGCGTCTGCCCTGCATGCCATGGCGTTGCACGGACCTCGCTTTCCAGGTGACGAAAGTCACTGCTCGTGCAGTCGGTCAGGTCCATGCTGTGGTCTCCACGGATGCCTTTGCCACCAGCTGGGGGGCCACGTACAACGGGCTTGCAGTTTCGAGTCTGTGGCCGGGGCCTCAACTGCAGTGGCATATCAACTGCCTCCAGTTGCTTTCCGGGTGACGAAAGTCACTGCTCGTGCAGTCGGTCAGGCAATGTCCACTATGGTGGTCCAGGAGCGACATCTCTGGCTCAGCCTGGTGGATATGAGGGGGACCGATAAATATTGCCATTTCCCAGGTTGGGCTATTCGGCGACGCGGTCGAGAGCTTTGCCCAGCAGTTCTCGGCCCAGAAGCAGACGGAGGCCATCAAACATATCCTGCCCCGGCGGGCCGCTGCTGCCTCCACCCACCCGTCGGCTGCAGTTCCTCCGCCTGCTTGTCGCTGAGGGTGTCCACCTGCCGCCCCCCCCCCCCCCCCCCCGCTAAAGCCCAGCAGCAACCTCTAACCGGGCAACAGTGTGGAGCTGGCCACAGGAAGGCCGCCCAGTTCTCTCAGGCCGCTGCCAAGCCAGGTGGCAAGTGGAAGAACAAAAGAGAGGCCACGGTGAGTAAATGTTGCACTGCACACTCAGACCCCACTTCGGGCCGCTATGCCGTCCAAGTCGGGTCCCTGCATGCCGCCTTGCTGCCCCACTGCGGGTACGTCTGTGGTGCTGTTGGTCCCGCTTGTTTGGTCGCTGTGAGCCTGGCTAGTGCTCCCCAGCCCGTCTCGCTGGCTCATCCGTACTATCAGACTTGGCTATGCGATTCAGTTCGCCCGGCGGCCCCCCAAGTTCAGGGGCATCCACTTTACCACTGTGTTGAAGGAGGGTGCTCCTGTTTTACGGGTGGAGATTGCAGTCCTACTGGCAAAGGATGCGATAGAGCCGGTCCCTCCAGCCGCTATGAAGACATGCTTCTACAGCCCGTAATTCATTGTACCCAAGAATGGCGGTGGGTTACGGCCAATCTTGGACCAGCAGTTCTTGAATCAGACCGTTCCTACGCTTTGCGTTCAAGGGGTGGGCATATCAGTACAAAGTCCTACCCTTAGGGCTGTCCCTGTCGCCTTATGTCTTTACAAAGGTCGCGGAGGTGGCCATTGCTCCCATGAGAGAGCGTGGTGTTTGCATTCTCAACTACCTCGATGACTGGCTGATTCTAGCCCAGTTGAGAGAGCAGTTGTGCAAACACAGGGACATGGTGCTTAGTCACCTCAGCCATTTGGGACTTCGGGTCAACTGGGAAAAGAGCAAACTCTCCCCCGTGCAGAGGATCTCTTTCCTCTTTATGGAGCTGGACTCGGTCAATCTGACAGCGCACCTCACAGAGGAGCGCGTCCAGTCGGTGTTGAACTGCTTGAATTAGTTTCATTTTCAGAGGCTCCTGGGGCATATGGCATCCGCAGCCGCAGTAATGCCGCTCGGATTGCTTCATATGAGGCCGCTTCAACACTGGCTACATGACCGAATCCCAAGATGGGCGTGGCAGAGCGGTTCATTCTGTGTAACAATAACACCGAATTGCCAGCAAACTTTCAGGCCGTGGGCGGACCCTTTGTTTCTACGGGCAGGTGTTCCCCTAGGACAAGTGTCCAGGCATGCTGTGGTCTCCACGGATGCCTTTGCCACCGGCTGGGGGGCCACGTACAACGGGCTTGCAGTTTCGAGTCTGTGGCCGGGGCCTCAACTGCAATGGCATATCAACTGCCTCCAGTTGTACATCTTGCACTGGGCCGCCTCAAGCGGCCGCTACGCGGCAAGCACATTCTGGTCCGTATGGATAGCACTGTTGCGTACATCAACAAACAAGGTGGTCTACACTCCCGTCGCATGTCACAACTCGCCCGCCATCTCTCCCTCTGGAGTCAGAAGCATCTGAGGTCGCTTCGCGCCACTTACATTCCGGGCCTGCTCATTCGTGCAGCCGACGAGCTCTCACGACAGCAAGTGCTCCCGGGAGAGTGGAGACTCCATCCTTCCTCTGACTCAGAGACGGGCCTCTATGCCTCTACGAGGCACCTCTATGCTTTCAAGTGGAACCTGTTCATCAAGTGGTGTTCTTCTCGACGAGAAGACCCCCAAAGATGTTCAATCAGTTCTGTGCTTTCCTTCCTGCAAGATGGGTTGGAGAGAAGGCTGTCTCCCTCCACCCTCAAAGTGTATGTTGGCGCTATTGCCGCACATCATGATGTAGTTGATGGTAAGTCTTTGGGGAACCATGATCTGATTGTCAGGTTCCTGAGGGGAGCGAGGAGACTAAATCTGCCTCTCTCTCACTCTATACCCTCTTGGGACTTGTCTCTGCTGCTAACGACACTGCAGAGAGCACCCTTTTAACTCTCACGTAATCCTGAGACCTCATCCCGGATATGTGCCCAAGGTTCCCACCACTCCCTTCCGGGACCTTTTCTCTGCCCTGTCCGTGCTCTGCGGGTATACAGCTCTTCATCTGTTACAGAGGCCAGCAGAAGGGAAAGGCTGTCTCCAAGCAGAGGATGACCCACTGGATAGTGGATGCCATCGCCTTGGCGTACCATACGCAAGGCGTGCCTTGCCTGCTTGGGTTGAGAGCCCACTCCACTAGGAGTGTTGCCTCTTCCTGGGCGTTGGCACATGGTGCCTCACTGACAGATATATGTAGAGCTGCGGGCTGGGCGGGCTTCACTAGGTCCTATAGCTTCCGTGTAGAGCCGGTTTCTTCCCGTGCGTTTGCTTCAACCAGCCAGTAACACTGAAATGCCCGTTCTAAGTGTCGGCTTGCTGCGCCACTCCCCTCCTCATGGACCGGATAAGTGCGCTTATATTCTCCAGTGAGTTCCTCAGATTGGCGAACCCTGTTGAGCTCCTCCGCAACCCACGGCAGTCAGACGTGGCGGAGCATCTGACGCCAGGCCTAACACTCGTATGCATTGTGGAACCTGTGGTAGGCTGGGTATCCATATGTTGTGACCCCTACGGCGGTGCCATATGTGTAGTCTTCCACGGTACGGCTCCCTACGGTGAGCCTGTGTCTTTCCCTTGGCAGAGCCTGCTCTGCCGTCTCTGAGCGGTGTAGTCCCCCGCGGGCCACCCCTGGGACTTTTGCATGTTGTAATGCCCGGAAGGCCAGTCCATATGTGTATTTTCCATATGATACCTCCCTACGGGAAGGATGTGGTCTCCGCAGCATCCCCTCGGGGCATGCTTTCCCAGCGTTATCCAATACTCTGCTGAGTGGGTCTTGTGGACCAGCAGCAGTGACTCTCCCTGTGTGAGTTCCCGCCACAAACAGACAGGGGGTTTATGGTGTGGGGTTGTTTTTCAGGGGTTGGGCTTGGCCCCTTAAGCCCAGGATACACTGCACAATTTTAGCAATCCTATAAGATCATTAAAAATCACACTGTGCGACATGGATCTATTAAACTTGGGTACGACATGTACACCTTGTAGCATGCTTGCACAGAGAGCGTGCTGGGGACTATTTTCAGGCACTGCGTAATATCACTGCGCCTGCTGCACCCATGGTACGGCAGCAAAGTTCCTTGATTATTACAGACAGAGTTATGGCATGCACGGAGATGAGAATGGTATGTATGGATGGACTTATCTAACTCTGGATACGGTGAATAAGCTAAAGTCCCAAAAAGTCGGCATGTTTTAGTGCCATGTCACGTTGATTTCATGTCGCATTTTTATTGGCTGGTCAGTAGACGTAGGTCATAGCAGCAAACACACTGCTGTGATCATGTTGAATTTCTGACACTGTCAGAAAATGATCGTAGGCTATCTTTAGTCTCAAGACTGTGATAACGGCTGTCTTTGAACCTCTCTTACTGTACGACATAGGATCAACGATTAGGAGCCACGATCACAGAAATCGTCACGATTGATTCACAATGGCAATCTTTCGTCTAGGACAGCCGAAAATCGTGCAGTGTATCCCAGGCTTTAGTTCTCTTAATGCTTCAGCATATCAAGACATTTTGGACAATTTTAAGCTCCCAACTTTATTGGAACAGTTTGGGGATGGCCCCCCTACCAGTGCACAAAGCAAGATCCATAAAGACATAGATGAGCGAGTTTGGTGTGGAGGAACTTGACCACAACCCGATAGAACACCTTTGGGATGAATTAGAGCGGAGACTGCGAGCCAGGCACAAATGCGCTTCTAGAAGTATAGTCAAAAATTCCCATAAACACACTCCTAGAAGCCTTCCCAGAAGAGTTGTTATAGCTGCAAAGGGTGGGCCAACTCCATATTAAACCCTACGGATTAAGAATGGGATGTCATTAAAGTTCATGTACATGTTAAGGCAGGCGTCCCAAAACTTTTGCTATATAGTGTAGATTGTTCTGAGCACTTGTACTTTCAGAATGACAATTTTGAGGGTTATAATCTGGGGTTTCATCAAATATTGCATAATTTAATCCTTTTGCTGCTTGCTGCAAAGGTGGCAGATGACGACAATGTTTTCCTTAGGAGAAGGAAGGATTTCAGCATTTATCCTTAGGGATGTGGATTAGAGATCATCTTGGTTTATGTAAGTTTGGGATCAGGCCAGATTTCAGATCAGTCTCTTTGACGGAGACTCTTTTGTGTATAGGTTAATAAGAATCCACAAAACTGACAATTTTTTTTTAATTGAAACACTAAAATTATGTTTATACTTCAATTAAATATAAACATTTAAACAGTGGCTATAATAAAAAAAAATTCATGATACTTGAGTTATTCAAACATAGGCTACATTAAATGAAATTAATATGTAATATATTGCATATTTCTATCAAAATTCTCCTCTCTTTTTCTAGCTAACTAATGATAATGCTTTACTTTACAAGCTCTTTATTGTTTCTCTGTAAATATTTTTTGGATTATTTGAAGGCTTTGGGAGTTTTACAGTGTTGTTGTGGTGCATTATAATTTGACATGTTTTAATATTTCTTATGGCTAAGCCATGATCTGAACAACCTCAGCAGCCCTTGTAAATCATTTTATAAACTGACAAATAGAGGGGTTTTGGGATGTACAATGTAATATAATGCCAGTAGGTAGAAAAAAAATGCTTAGTAAAGTCTTTTGGTTTGCTTGAGTTTTACAAACCGTGGTTTGGGGTTTTGAGTAAATGATTTTCTCATTGAGTAGTACAAAATTCACAAGCACAGAATTATTTTCTGTAGTTCTGCTGGTTTTAAAGTGATGTAAGCATACTTTCTCTCAAACCATTATTGTGCCTAATGATGCCTTTAACCACTTACTTTCCATTTTTAGGAAACATAGATCGCCTTCTCTGTTCACTTGTACTTGTGTCAGTACTTTTCAGCCCTATAATATCAGTAAGCTTCAAGAAACAGTGAGAGTGATGGAGAAATTGGGAAAGGCCATAGTGAGAAAAATCAGTACTGGTATATTGACACCTATCAGGAGTGTCCTTCTGTCTAAGTACATCAGGAAATGCCATCAATGATACTAAAAAAAACAATTTTTTTTTGTTGTTAATTTGGGGGTGAGGGGCAAACGACTTGTCATTCAGATAAATACTTTCCTGTGTCTTTCCTGCTTATTGAAGATTTAAATGTCAGATGGTATGTTTTGGTGATGGGCTAGAAATATTGAATGTGACATGTGATGGCATGTCACGTCAACGCTATGTCCCACAGTGGGTGACTGTGTTTGTCAGTTTCTATTTTTGTGTGTGCGACAGACTCAGCAGACACACAGCGCTCTCAGACAGCTGAAGCCTGGCGGGAATCTTTGTTCCCTTCCTTTGGCTCTGAGGTTCCCATGGGGATAATGTTTCTGAGACAGTCAAGGCCTTCATATGACCAACAGGATCTTCAAAATATTATGAGAGCTCAGGTTACATAGTGCCAACAAGATCTGATTTTGGACCAGTTCCTCAGTCTAAATGATGAATATGTTGCGCTCATGAGCAGTCTGGGTTTGTTTCTGTATTACTGAGCCTTCCTCCAATATCAAACATATTTATTCTGTGTCTTCTGGTAAAATGTTTTGTTGCAGCTGATTTCCATAAACAAATATCAGCAACCTACAAAAAAACAACAGCCTAACCAACTTATCAGCAACACTTTTTTGCATTTTCTTGTGCTTTAAAATGGTTTGAAATCACATTAAAATGCACACACATGAATCGATAAACGGAATCGAAATTTTAATTTGATCAGATTCCTGAACTTGAATATCCGATTCCAGAATTGGAATCTATTTTCGATTCCCAGCCCTAAAAGTAACCCTATTTAATATTCATCTTTACACACATATAAAAAAGGGACTTAAAGGGATAGTTCTCCCAAAAATGAAAATTCTGTCATCATTTACTCGACCTCAAGTTGTTCCAAACCTGTATGAATTTCTTTTTTCTGCTGAACACAAAAGAAGATATTTTAAAGAATGTCAGTAACCAAACAGTTAATGGACCCCATTGACTTCCATAGTATTCTTTTTCTACTATGGAAGTCAATGGGGTCTATCAACTGTTTGGTTACCCATATTCTTCAAAATATCTTCTTTTGTGTTCAGCAGAAGAAAGAACTTTATACAGGTTTGGAACCACATGAGGGTGAGTAAATGATGACAGAATTTTTATTTTGGGGTGAACTGTCCCTTTAACACATCTGTCTTCCAAACTGTTCAGCTTTTTGTCAGTATCCTTTGTTTCTCATTGTCATTAATTTTTATTTTTGTGCTGTATTTCTAGATATTGACATGAAGAAGGACATAGAGGTGCTGATAGCAGAGGAACGTGCTGAGATCATCTCTAAATATAATAAGGTAAATTGTGCCATTTACTCTCACTTTTTGTTTAGATATTCACTGAAACAGTATGAATACTGTGATACTTGCTGTAACTTATTGAAGTTAACCTATTTCCTTTAATGTATGAGTTACTAATAAAATGGCAATGTTTTAGAATTGTGATTACTGTATTTGTACACTACCATTCAAAAGAAATTAATAATTGTATTCAGCAAAGATGCATTAAATTGATCAAAAGTGACAGCAAAGTAATTTATAATGTTACAAATAAATTGTTATTTTGAACTTTCTATTATCAAAGAATCCTGAAAATAAAATGTATCACTGTTTTAAGCAGCACAACTGTTTTCAACGTTTATAAAAAAAAAAAGAAATGTTTCTTGAGCAGCAAATCAGCATATTAGACTGATTTCTGAAGGATAATATGAGCTTTACAATCACAGGAATAAATTACATTTAAAAACATTGCTGTTTTTACTGTATTTTTGATCCAATAAATGCTGCCTTGGTCAGCATAAAATACTTTTTAAAAATCTTACCAACGTCAAACTTCTAAACACTAATGTAATGATTACATTTTGAATGGCAAAGTGTTTTGGAGCCATTTATGCTGAGTGTTAGCCTTTATTAGCAAGAGAAATGTATTATTGTACTGTATGTTGCTGTATTACAGTTTGACATTTTGTTAGTTCAAATTTGTCATTTTGTGGATGTTGTTTATTTTGCACTGTGTTGTCTACCTCTAAATTTTGAGGTTGTTCATATGTGCTATGACCTTTATGGCTGTTGGGTTAAGTCAGTTATATTTGTATTGCGCTTTTCACAATACATACTGTGGCAAGGAAAACTCCCTCAGATATGTCAAGAGGGGGAAAAACATTGGGAGGAGCCACACTCAGGTGTTAAAGGCAGTTTTATGTGCTAGTGCAGCAGACTTTTTTTTTACCATCAAAGTCTTTGTGGTCTACATGGCCGTTGTGGTGATCAATTTGACCATGGCACATCATGACATTCTCTAACAGACTCATTTGAAATTGGGGGAATACTGGGACTATAATCCTAGGCTGTCTGTCACGGATCACTGCTTGCTTTCCACTCTTCTCCCACCATGGGGTTGAGAAGAGGGCAGGAGAGCAGCAGCCGTACCCCCCTCAGGGAATCAATCCACACCAACTGGAAAAGCTATTAAACGTCAGCTGCACTGAACTCAACAGACAGGGTGAAAATTCTGTTGAATAAGTGCAGAGCATTAAATTGCTCTCAGCTCATAATTCAAAAGTGCAGCTATATGGCATTGGTTGTATGACAAGAGTTGGGACACATTTGTTTGCACTTAGTCATTTCACTAGAATGTTTAGTGAGCCACAGAAAATTGTGGAGAGCTGTGTGCTAGAGAGAATATTGCTGCTGTCATTTTCCATAATTGCATCGACCACTCAGCAACATATTATAAATGACACGTTCTAGCACAGAACTGCCACTTACTGTATGAAACACACACAAACAAAATGAAAGCTTCAGCTCGACTATTGGAAATGTTTCCCCTGCATTACAGTAGATAAATCACTGGGGTGGGATGGAGAAAAAATCAGTCATGGAAAAAAGTGATGGGGGCATGGATTCAGATCACCAAAGTACACATTTGTGATAATGTAGATATTCAGTGATATGTTAAAGGAACACGCCGACTTTTTGGGACTTTAGCTTATTCACCATATCCCCCAGAGTTAGATAAGTTTATACATACCATTTTTATCTCCGTGCGTGCCTTAACTCTGTCTGACGCACCCACCGCTAGCCTAGCTTAGCACAAAGACTGGAGGTAAACGGCTCCATCTAGCCTACTGCTCAATAAATGACAAAATAACGCCAACATTTTCCTATTTACATGTTGTGATGTGTATAGTTACATTGTGTACTAAGACCGACGGAAAATGAAAAGTTGCAATTTTCTAGACCGATATGGCTAGGGACTATACTCTCATTCCTGCATAATAATCCAGGAACTTTGCTGCCGTACCATGGGAGCAGCAGCGCAATGATATTACACAGCGCCTGAAAATAGTCCCCATCACGCTCTCTGTGCAAGCAGGTTGTCATGTTGGTTATGTTGACGGAAGTTAGCCTATTTTCAGGCACTGCGTAATATCATTGCGCCGCTGCACCCATGGTACAGTAGCAAAGTTCCTGGATTATTACACTTTGAGTGACAGGTGGAAAGCCATTTATCTGCTGTCTGTTAGTCATCTCGTCACCTCAGCTCCACCCACGTCCCACCTCTTTGCCCATTTTCTGTTATCCGGGAGTGACTCGCGGTGACGCACTGCTAAGATGGCAACGGCCAGCTCGACCCTACTTTACGCTTCAAAACTGCTTTTCAGAATCCTATGGGTGACGTCACGGACACTACGTCCTTGCTGTTACACACCTCAGGCCGTTAGCGACCCTATACAATTCTTACAAAAAATTAATGGGAAAACATGCTTTTTTTTCTTGTTATATTGTTTATAATGAATTGAATAAGGAATACTAAGAAGGTTGATGTCTAACTTTAAAAACTGAATGGGGGGAGGGTAGTGAATGTCCCAGGTCACTAAAGACCCTAGGAATGCGCTAAAGGGTTAAAGATGCTTAAAATTTGCCTGGAAATGGATGAATTGTTGCACCTTTGATAAACGCTACAAAGTTTGTGTTCAAATGAGACAAAGTAAAGTATTTGCTCATATGTGTATTTCAGGGTAGAGACGCAGGAGTTCAGATCGATCCTTGGGAGGATGCAGACTACAGCATATACAGAGTTACGGATCGCTTTGGATTTCTTCAGTAAGTTCTGGGTAAAACCCAGCATTCAGTTTTCATATTGGCAAGTGAAGCATGCATTTGTTAATTTGCTCTTAAACCCCTGTAAAGCTATTTTATTTTGTCTGAAACAAATGTATTTAATTTATTGCATTTTTTTTATCAACATACGTTATCTGTCAACACATGTGTCAACACAACACTTTTGAACATTTTAATTCTGTCTGAATCAAACACATCTCACACAACCTCAGTACATTTTACATTTAAACTCAGGGTCTAAACTTAATCCTATACAGACAGGAATGTTTGTGATTGTATGATAGTATTAGTAGGTATAGTGTTTTGACCTGTTTGTTTTTCCCACAGTGAAGAAGAATTACCCACACCCAGTTCCCTTGAAGAGAAGGTAATGTAGACGTACA
This sequence comes from Rhinogobio ventralis, assembly GCA_039654625.1. Classification (NCBI taxonomy): domain Eukaryota; kingdom Metazoa; phylum Chordata; class Actinopteri; order Cypriniformes; family Gobionidae; genus Rhinogobio; species Rhinogobio ventralis. The sequence goes on along the minus strand of CM077193.1, from coordinate 21,845,661 downwards.
CAAATTAAGCATGTAAATATACTATACAAGTGATGTGCATTCAAACGGCATGTGAATATATTATTCAAATAGTGTTTTGTAGAATGGTGGGAAAGATGAGAATCACAGACAGAAACAGAAAAGAAAACATAAAGGATCACAGACTGAATCTGCTGCAGTGTGGAGACTCCTTTGTAAACAGGCTTATGGTGACCTTCAGACATGAGCGTTTAGTATACAAGAGTGTGTGGCAGACACAGCTGGGTTGTCTGGAGGTGTGTTCCCATGTGACATTCACAGCGTGGAGGTGGCTGATGCGTTTCCCAGCTGACATTTGTGCAGTCGTGTTGTGGCACATAAAGGTTAAACACTAAGGGTGGAAAGAGTGAAAGCTGTCCTCAGAACAGATGTTAATAGCAGCAGGGTGATCTGAATGCCTGTCCTGCATCTAATCCCAAAGTACTTGTACAAATGAGGAAAGAAATATTACTTCCTCAGACAAAAACACAGGAGGGTTGTTTGTGTCATGTAGTAGATATTTATACCTGCCTGTTAATGGACCCCAAGGATTATAAGCATGTGTAATATGCACCATATACCACCTGATCACATATTCTTTCATTTTTTTTCTCTTTAATTATTCTAAGATAAAATAATTGAAATTAAATGAAGATGTGAGTCCTACACTACCGTTCAAAAGTTTGTATTTTTTAAGACTGTCTCTTTTCAAGCTCACCAAGACTGCATTTATATGAACAAAAAATACAGTAAAAACAGTAATATTTAGAAATATTATTATAAGTGAAAGTAACTGTTTTTAATTTTAATATATTTTAAAATATAATTAATTCCTGTGATGGCAAAGCAGAATTTTCAACAGCCATTACTCCAGTTTTCAGTGTCACACGATCCTTCAGAAATCATTTTAATACACTTAAAAAAAAAAAAAAAAAAAAAAAAAAAAAAATATATATATATATATATATATATATATATATATATATATATATATATATATATATATATATATATATGTATATATATTAGTAAACTAAACTTAATTTACTGTGTTTATCCAATTGATTGGTCCAAAGTAGTTGAATTGACAACATTTTTATAATGTTATCTCAACATTTGGGAAGTAAAACCCAAAAAAGGAAAAATGACTGATTCCACTTTGAATGGTAGTGTATTTTTATTTGAAGTAAAACATAATCTGAACATGAATTCTCAATTCTTAATAAATTGGAACAGGCTGAAGTAATGTATGATATATAAAAATAATAATGTTTATCATTATTATCTATTATTATTATTATTATTATTATGATAGTGAGTGATGTCATTGCTGCTTTTGATATTATTTATTTTTGAATGATAATAATTAAACAGAAATTAAACATTTATTTTATCTATTTTTTGTTTTTGCAAATTATTCTTCATCAGATCTCATTGTTTTCCCCTGTGCAGCAAAAACAGGTGGAGATTGAGAGGGTGCAGAAATGGCTGAAGATGCTGAAGAACTGGAGCAAGTACAGGAACAGTGACCGGGTGAGCTTCACATTGAGAGGTTGCAATAATTTATCTGAAAATCAGAGAAAGCACTGTGATGTAGCTCCAATGTGAACCAGAGTGATCCTTAAAGTACACACACACTAGGTTTTCATGTTTTTTGGGGACTTTCCATAGACATAATGACATTTATACTGTACAAACTGTATATTCTATCTTCTAAACCTACCCATCACAGAAAAAAGTTCTGCATTTATACGTTTTCAAAAAACATCACTTGATTTATAAGCTGTTTTCCTCATGGGGGACAAAAATCTCCCCCACAAGGACAAGGATTTTAGATATTGCCATTTTTGTGGGGACATTTTGTCCCCATAACATAGAGTATACCTGAACCACACACACACTTGCACTTACTCCTGGTGTCTTTGTGCAGATGATTAAGAGGGTGTATAAAGGCATCCCACTACAGCTGAGAGGCCAGGCCTGGGCCCTGCTACTGGACGTTGAGAAAGTCAAGAACGACAATGCAGGAAAATATGAGGTACAGGATAAATCATCCATGCATAAACATTCACACACAAAGGCTCCTATGATCACCATGTAGTCGTGAGTCTCTGCTGGCCTAAAGCCGGGTGTTTGATGAGAGTGGGATTACTAGAGTGGTGTTGTGGTAGAGCTATTTCAAACGGATTAGAGTGTGATCTGAAAACAGACAGATGGCTGATACATGGCATGGAAAGAGATAGGAGAGGACAAAACACAAGCTAAACAAACCTTCAGAGTTGCTGAGAATTTACAACTAGCAGTAGCCTTTGTAGCCTCCACCGTGTTGCTGAACAAGGTACCTCTGGTACTGATATCCTGTATATCACAAGTAGTTTTATAAATGCATTACACAGCTGTCCTGAATACTTGATTCTGATTGGTATTTAGCAGTATTTAATTTGCAACATGACCCTTGAGGATGTAAGATTTTTTAAAGAAGTTAATACTTTTTAAGCAAGGACCATTAAAGAATCATTAAATTGATCAAAAGTGACAGTAAAGACATTTACAAAATATTTATATTTCAAACAAATGCTGTTTTTTATAACTTTATGTTAATCACATTTTCCACAAAAATATTAAGTCGTTTTCAATTGCTAATAATAATAATAATAATAATAAATGTTTCAGCATATTATAATGATTTCTGAAGGATCGTGTGAGACACCGAAGACTGATGGATACTTTGCCAGCACAGGAATAAATTACATTTAAAAATATATTAAAATTACAGTTCACAAAAAACAGTTATTTAAAATTGTAATAATATTTCACAATATTTGTTTATTATTTTGTTATATTTGTTACCTGTTTTTATCAAATAAATGCAACGTTTGCATTCATAGCAAAAAATCTTGCAAATCATGGCTAAATAAACCCCATTCAATATTATACAAGATATAATATCACATAATAAATAAACCTAGAAATGTTTGTCTTTTAATGTCATGTAATGCACGGTAGTATGTCAGAGACGAAAAGCCGTTTGTTTGACAGAGAATGAAGGAGCAAGCCCAGCTGTACTCTCCCGAAATCAAACAGATTGACCTTGATATCAACAGGACCTTTCGAAACCACATCATGTTTATGGATCGATTTGGTGTAAAGTAAGTAAAACATGCATGCATTAAAATGTACTATGATGAGATGACTTTAATTCATTAGAATTGTGTTCTACATTCCTGCTAAATGCCGCTTGCTTCTTCTGCTCTGGTCTGTTATGTTCATCTCCTACACGTTTAATACAAACACTTCTCATAATGCTGCTCAGTGATGTAACATTAACATACTTACATGCTGCCACTATCTGTAATATATGCACACGTACAAAGCACCTTAATTTGCAGCTTTGGAGCATTTAAAACACTTGACCAAGAGCAGATTATTCCCGCAGGCTTTCACACTACACTAGTTTACTATGACTCAGCTCTTGAAATTTCACATGACCGTAATGGCTCATAAATGGTTTATCTGAATGTGCCTAATGAGATCGCATTTAATCTGTAACAAACTTCCCACTTCCACTTTTATATGAGTATATGGAATTTTCATACATTTCTCATATAGGAAACTTTGTACTTGGAGGACTGATCTCAGAAACAACTAACGCCCTGTCCCAAATGGCATCTCAGATTATGTGGACTTCACAGAAGTCCAAATCAAGTGTGCTATTTGAAACAGGGCCTAAGATTTGTCCATAAAATACAGAGACACATTTACAAAACAGAGACATGTATATGTGTTTATTATGTCATTAAATTAAAATTTTGCTCAAAAATGGCATCCATCAGTTTTGTAAGTACTTTAGTAATGCGTTATTTCTAAGTATTTACTGTATCAGTGATAATGCATGACACAGTATACACTACCATTCAAAAGTCTGGGGTCAATAAGATGAAAAAAATCTTACACGGTAAAGAAATTAATAATTTTATTCAGCAAGTATGCATTAAATTGATCAAAAGTGACTACATTGTTACAAAAACATTTAAACAAATGCCTTTTAAAAAACTTTATATTTATCAAAAAATTTGCAGTTTCTAGAAAAAAATTAAGCAGCACAACTGTTTTCATCATTGATAATAATAAGAAATGTTTCTTGAGCCGTAAATCAACATACAAGAATGATTACTTAAAGGGATAGTTCACCCAAAAATGAAAATTCTGTCATCATTTATTCACCCTCAAGTTGTTCCAAACCTGTATAATAATGTGTAATATAATGTCTTTGTTCTGCTGAACACAAAGGAAGATATTTGGAAGAATGTTTGTAACAAAACAGATCTCGGCCCCCATAGACTACCATAGTATTTTTTAAGGATCATGTGATACTGAAGACTTTGCCATCACAGGAATAAATTACATTTTAACATATATTAAAATTACGGCTGTCAATAGATTAATAATTTTAAACGTGATTAATCGCATACTTATCATGAAATGAAGCAAACATCATTTATCTTGTGTAACACGTTTATTTTGTTACCATTTGCTATATCCATTTGAAGGAAGATTCTCACAAATCTATATTTTCTGCAAGCTTTTTTCAAGGTAAATGGACACTTGGTGACACTTGGTAAAAAGGACTCCAAATGCACACCTTATAACCAAATGATATGAGTCCATTTAATTCATATGCACACCAAAGCACACGCAAGACAAAAAACATTACAGAACAAAACTTTTCCGAATTCAGTGTACGGTATGTCTATAGTGCGACAGCGAAGACTTTTCTAGAGATTATTTACATTTTAGACATGTCAAGTTGCGATACTGAACAGGACCACATGGAGATGAAAAAAACACTGTGACCTGACTAAAAACACAGCAACATGCACATGACTGAAAAAATGTATATTATCCTGAATGTGTGTGGAAACAATGAACTGAATGTACTGAAATGCACATAAATACAATGTGCGATTAGTGCGCCGACACACATATTCTGCATAAGAGATACATAAAAAAGGCAGAGTGGATGTTCATCAACATCTTGCTCTCTGCATCTGCAGACAACCTCTGGAGCTGGTTTCTCAATTTTGATTTTGAGAGCTTGTTCCCCCAGCAGGCCAGAAATGGGAGTGATGTCACTGAGGATTTAATAGATTGCAGGCCTTAGAGAGCCAAGTGGAAAGTCTTGCTCATCTGAAGGGTGTCATTAATGCTCACACATGATGGGAGGGGCTCCACTTTAATTTGAAGGAACAAATGCATCTTTGTGGAAAAATATGGATGTTGGTTCATGTGTTGCTGTTGTGTGTTTGTTTCACCGTGCTGTGACATTCAGTAAAGACTGCAACACGATAGTTTGAGCCTGACGACACTGTTTTTCTCTTCACAGGCAGCAGTCTTTGTTCCATGTGCTCTCTGCGTACTCTGTTTACAATACGGTAAGTGCACAATCACATCCATGGTTGATAAAGAGATGTTACATAATAGCTGACTTTGTCTGTTCTTGTCTGCAGGAAGTGAGTTACTGCCAGGGCATGAGTCAGATTGCAGCCATTCTGTTAATGTTCATGAATGAAGAAGATGCATTCTGGGCTTTGTCACAGCTCTTAACCAATCAGAAACATGCCATGCATGGTGAGCCCTCCTTACTTATTCTGCTTGTGGCTTTTAACATGGATTTAAATGCTTATTATATAAGCTTTGTAAGACTGAATATGACATGAAGCACACTTCTGTTTCTGTGTGTGTGTATGCGTGTGTTTCTGTAAAATAAGGCTCTTTTACTTAGCAAGGCTGTATTTACTTTGATTAAAAATACATTTATAACAATATTATTGTGAAATGTCATTATAATTTGAAAATAACTAATATGCTGATTTGCTGCTCGGGTAACATTTTTTTATTATCATTATTAATGTTGAAAAAAAAATTGTGCTACTTAATTTTTTTGTGGAAACATTGATACATATTTTTCAGGATTCCTTGAACAGCATTTAAAAAAAAATAGAAATAATGTATAATATTCAACATGTCTTTACTGCCACTTTTGATCAATTTAATAAAGTATTTATTTATTTTAAAAAGAAAAGTCTTAATGGCACTAAATGAGATAGGTAACACTTTAGAATTGAACACAGGGTACTGTTATTGGTCTTCTGTTGGGACATTTTTATCATACTTTTTACATTTGCCCATCACAGGATTCTTTGTTCCCGGATTTCCCAAACTTCAGCGTTTCCAAAACCACCATGACCAGATTCTCTCCAAACTTTTACCGAAACTTAAGAAGCATTTGGTAAGATTGCTTTGGCAGACACAATACTGCAAATTGTACTCAGAAACTGTAAGATTAGATAAGTTCAATATAACTTAATATGTATCAGTTTCTCTAATGCGGAGTTCTCTTCCTTTCTCATTCCTTTTTTTTCTCCATGTATATGCTCTCACATCAGGATAAGGAGCAGATGTCCAGTGGGATTTACAGCACTAAATGGTTCCTCCAGTGTTTTATTGACAGGGTAAGTGTTTGATCTCAGCAGATGCATTGTATCCTAACTGACAAGTGAGTTATGCAAGCGATGACTAGTAGATAGGTATACATGTTCAAACATATGCCAAGCTTAGGCATCAAAGCCAAGGAAATGATACATCAGCTGTGTGTATATTAAAGTGCCTGATCAGGTCACTGCAGACAGTCCTAAAAGTGGTGAGTCATGAGCTAAATGGAGGTGGAGTTTTGGCTTTATTTGAATGTAACTGGTAAGTCAGTATTCTGATAGTAACTGTGATTATGTTCCACCATCAAGGGCCCGAATATTAGACTTCTGGATCTGCTTAAGTGAGAGATGTTTATATGATAAGTGGACATTCTGGTTTATACAGGCATAGATTTTGACTGGTGGTGTAGATGAAGACACAGACAGGGGAATTGGGATTGAGTGCCATAAGCAAAGCATTCTTAGGGTGTTTGTGACCAGAACTTACCAAACATCCAAAACAATGCTGTGTGCTCGGCTAAATGCGCTCATTGTATGTGCATACATATGATGGTATTTTTAGCAGATGAGAATCTTATAAAATGTGTAAAGGAGTCAAAACAATTGCAATTACTCTGTCACACACACAAAGATCTGCTGCAAGCATGGAAACATCACATCCTGTTTTTGGTCAGTTTAGATGTCTTTGGTCCGTGTTGTTTTCAGGGGTCTCAGTCAGCTTGTTTGGTGCACACCAGGGTTCGGATGGCAGCTTTCACACTTCACACAAACAAACCGTGCTAACAGAGCAATCACACCAGAGCTTGTTTTAATTGAACAAGTGTGAACACACCCAATTCATATTTTTATAATAGATATTCATATTGCAATATTGAAAGTATTGGTCTTGGTTAACATTGGTTATAACATTAAAATCTATAAAGAGTAGTAAAAATAAATTATGAATAAATTGCATTTATTTAATTGAATTACAACTTAGTTTTGGGGTCAGTAAGTTTTGGGGGACATAAAAGTGCCCACTGTTGAAAAAGCACCCTAATAAGGTCACTCTGATGGATGGACAAACTTTGGTTACATGAGGAAAACAGTTTAGGTAGAGTGAGTGACCATGTCTAAAATCTGATTAATGAGAGTCAAACAAATTGTTATTGGTTGATGTTTGGCACAGTGCACTCCTTTCCTAAGGTCTAGACCACTAGTTTCTGACATCCAACTTATTTGAGTAACCTTAAATGTTATCAAAAACACCTCATTAGGTTCAGTACAGGCTGGTGATATATGTGACAGACTCATTTGAAAATAGCTAATAAGTAGCCACAATACAGCATTGTAAAGCATGGGAATGTAGATTGAGGTTGGTGGACTTGGCGAAGAGGAATTGAGAAACTAAAGGAAAGAGGTTGAAAGAAAGTGCTTCTTCCTCTCTCTTTCTTTGTCAGGGCCTCTTGACCGAGGGAGCAGTGTGCAATTAGCAGGCAGACAAGGGTGTTTCAATGTTTACTCTGCACATACACACAATCCTGTGGGTTTGGCTCAGAAGGAAAGAGAGCAGCCACTCTCAGCACTGCAGAATCTGGTCCAGCTCGGTTTCAGAGCTGTACTTGTGGACTGGCATTATCCTCGCTGAGGGAGATTAGCTTTAGAGGAACAGAGGCCCTGTTTAAACCGGTATTTGAGAATGAAGACATTCTACAGATTTCTATAGTCCATTATGCTGTGAGGGCCTCTGTATTGAACTGCCTGTCTTCGTTTATCCACAAACATGTCACCTTTTCCAGACCCCATTCACACTGACCTTACGTCTGTGGGATATCTTTATCCTGGAGGGCGAGAAAGTTCTGACAGCCATGGCTTACACCATCCTTCAGCTCCACAAAAGTGAGTTCCTCTTTTTACAATACTAAATTAACAAAAATGTAATCCAAAGGTCAAAATCTATTCCATATCCACTAATAACTTCATAGTGCTATTTATTTAGTTCAAAACATAATAGACCTGATTGTCTTGACTTAAATTAAAATCTCTCAGCACATTATTGAAATCTAATGACATAAGATTCTTCACTGTGAAATTAAAAACTTACTGTATCTATTTATGTCCAGAACGTTTGCTTAAGATGTCTCTGGAGGACCTGAGAGAGTTCCTGCAGGAGAAGATAGGAGAGTCCATCTACCTCAATGATGACCTTGTCATAGAGCAGCTTAAAGTATCTATGTCTGAACTTCGCAAAATGAAGCTTGACTTCCCACCTCCAGGTTCAGCTATTTTCTTTATTCTGTATATGATATCTAACTGCATGAAGCTGTGCACTTATGTGTTGTCGTTTGAATGCCTTTATCACTGTTAACTTAGTTAGGAGAGCTAACTGTAAGTCATAATAGGAAACAAACACACTTTGTATCCTTCATATACAATGTAAAAAAACAATTATGTGTAAAAAAAAAATTATATTAATATTAACTTAAATATTTTTTGTTTAGTTAATAATATACAATTTTATAACATCATATAAAATAATATATACTCTACCACTGAAAAGTTGGGGTCAGTAAGTTTTTTTTTTTTTTAAAGAAAGAAATTCATACTTATATTCAGCAAGGACATATTCAATTGATCAAAAGAAACAGTAAATACATGTATAAGGTTTCAAAATATGTTTTATTTCAAATAAATGCTGAATAAACTTACTATCCAAAAAGGTCCTGAAATCCTGAAAAATGTAAAAATATGAAGCAGCACAGCTGTTTTCAACATTGATAATATTAAGAAATATTTATTGAGTACAAAATCAGCATATTATAATGATTTCTGAAGGATCATGTGACACTGAAGACTGAAGTAATGGCTCAGCTCTGCCATGACAGGAATACATTACAATTACAATCTGTATTCAGGATCTGTATTCATTATTTCATTATTCGTACTGCATATTAACATTCATAAAAACATATACAGTGCTCCATCCACCTCACAGCATAAATTAAATGCATAAATATATTTTTGGCCACAGTTCATGTAGGTCACCTACATTTCCAGTCCACTCTAGTTTATTATTTCTGTGTTCACAGCTAAGCCTGATGAGTTTCCAAGGAAACCTCTGGGTCTGGAGCTGCCTGTAGTTCTGACTCCAGTCAAAAGGCCCAAACCGAGCCCTTCAGAAGATACGCCCAACAAAGCCCAGCTCATCAAACGGCCACCAGCCTCTCTGCACATCTCTCTACAGCAGGAGTCCATCATGCTGGATGACAGCCCTCCACAGGATAAGAAGCCTTACAAAGATGGAGGCACCGGCAGCATGTCACCCCTCCCCTCCCCTGACCCCGTTCTAGTGCACAGCCAGATTCCCCTCACACCTGACGGAATGATAGGAGCCCCTGAGGACTGCGGGGAATGGCCTCCTCCATACGAACCTCCTGTCCCAGAGCTTAATAAGACCCAAAACCAGCCAGAGCTGTATGATTCTACACCACCTCCAACATCACCTGGTGAAATTGCTTCACAAACATCTCAAAACTTGGAGCAAGACACTTCAGAGACAGCAGAGGGCAGTGTGGAGAGTAACTTACCCTCAGACAATTTCCAATCTGTTTCCATGCAGCCTACCAGTACATCCAGTTCTGAAAATGAAGCGGTGGGAGATGATGAAAGTCAGAATATGGACAAATCTTCAGTGAGACTCCCCATATCGCCCAAAACCTCCACAACATGTGAGCAGTCACAGTTATCTGTCAAACGAATCCCCACAGTCCATTCAGACCCTCTGTTTCAACACCCATCTAATTACAGCCAACACTTGCCCAAGTCAGAGACATTTTAAGCCAACAACCAACTTTTATTCAAGTGCTTTGCTAGTGTTCCTGTGGAAAGCATTATTGATAAAGCAAGTATTTTAATATTTGACTTTTCAACAGTTCAAGTTTGTTGTGGTTGTTCTGGCCGCATTTGCACAAACATCACAGCTGGCACGTCTGACCAAGATAAAGTCTTCATAAAAAAGTGAGCTGGCTCACTGTTTAATACACAACTCAACATATAGCCAATTGTTTTATGAACAACTACCTTCTGACTATTCTTCCGCGCTCTCTAAGTTGGATATGGTTTGCACAGAACCGTCACTTAATCACACCACAACACCGCCGATGTGTTTGCAATTTCTGTCCTAATATAATGAAATGGTAGTAGCTGTAATGAAAAGATATGTTCTGAAACACACTGCAAAATTCACTATAGCAATTTTCAGCATTTAAAATCAACCAGTGTTTAATATGCTATTACTTGACATAATGTTGTAATTATTTGTTAATATCACATTCCACTCCAGGTTTTATAACACAGTAGCTTACCCTTTCTGATAAGAAGGTACAGAGTAATATACTTGTAGTGTATGGTCATGATCAAATAGGCTCTAATTGTGATGTGAATTGTTTGTTGATACCAGCCTTATGTTAATTGTGCAGTGTCCACAAGCCAATATTTATTATTCTGATAGAAAACACCACAAAATTGTTTTATGGAATGTGCAGCAGTATGGCTCAAAATGATCTGGCACAGTTTCATTGAGACGGCTGTCATTTAACTTCCCATATAGAAAAGCTGATGGCATTATTAAACATGGCCTGTAACAAGATTGAACAATATTTTTCTGGTCGCTTCTAACCACAACTTAATGTACATTTGGTATTTGTACATTTTTCATTTGTGTGAACATTTTGTACATTTAGCTTTTTAGAGTGTCGTATTTTAACGCTTATATGATTTGTATTTGTAACATAAATGACTTTAATGTCAGATTTGCTTTCTGATGGCCTCATCTAGCACAGGCCTACTTTTAAACTTGTCCTAGAAGGCTGTACCCAGGAAGTGCTTCAGGTTTATTTCAACTGGTTTAACAAACTCATGCTTTGAGGTTACAAATGAATTGTTTTGCCAGGTGATGTTTCTCATCGTTATAAAGACCAGTACAAAAACTTAAATTTAAAAAACAGAGAGGATAGAAAACATAACTTTCACTAAAACAGAGAGGATAGAATGGAAACGATGGAAATAAGTAGTCTAAAGTAAAGTAATTATACAGTCATTAATTATCACATATTTAGACAAGTTCTCAATCATTTTAAGCAGATGTATTGCATCAGAATAGCAGTGTAAACCTATTGTAAGTCTGAAATGAGAAATGTATTGTTATTATGCCATTGTATTAAGACATTGATGGTTTTAAAATCGATTACAGTACTCTGTCAGATGCCTCTCAGTAAATGTCATGGTTATCAGTTTTTTTTTTATTCAAGATATGTTTTTAGTGCATTATGAGTTATGAATAGTGTACATTCCTTTTTAAGGAGTTTTGAGAACTCCAACCAAAAGGCTTTGGTTTTATTCAGTCTGTATATAGTAAATATTTGTTATTCTATGTTTGAATTAGATTTGCAGAAATAGATTTTTTCTAATCCGGTTTGGGCTGTGCAGATTTATTTTGAAACACAATATGCCAATGCTCCGTGTGAACACAAGAGGGCTCTGTAAACGAACAGTTTGTTTACAATGGATCCTCACTGATTCCTCATTCCCACTTAATGCCACGTTTTAGTTACTTGTCATATTTTCTGCAAAAGGTCAATAGCATTATAATCCATTTCATTATTCCTTACTTCTATGCATAGAAAAAGTGTCCTGGTGAACTACATTGTAGGAGCAGCAATGTTTTAGATTTCCATCCCAGTGAGAACACGTTATGACATTCATCCCGCAGTGAGATATTTGCTAGCATCATCAGACTACCTGTAATATGAGTATCTTTCATGTCTATTTCCTGCTCTCGGAGGACACTGACAGCATGTGGTGACACAGGTTTGTGTGATGGATGCCACGCCTTGGCAGATTGTGAGTGCCATACATCATCATTGAGCCTCAATGAGAGAGAGAAGGGCTGACAGAAATAGAGCAGACGCGAGAAAGATGACACATAACTCATCTTCATAATTGAGCAGGTATTGATGCGCTCATCTGTGCTGAGATTTGCAATGCAACACTTTATACTACAAAGGTTATCGGATTGCACTGTGATCTTTCTACTCAGTGTGACTTTACCTGGCCATGTTTGATCTGAAGAATAAAAAGAATATCTAGTATTTTTTTAGCTCAAGTTTAAAGATAGACAAATAGCCTATATAAAGCAGCTGGTCCAGCAATCTTGTCAATTCATATTCAGCATTGGTCTGATTTTTATCTGCTACTTTGAACAGACAGAATCAACTCTCAGGGTTGCTGAACATTAGCACTTGCATGGAAAGGTTGAGATTACATTTATCTTTCTCCTGGTTTATGCCTAAGGTTATCCGTTCAAAGACAGTTTATCATGACTGTGCCTTGGTGTTTCAGCATCCAAAACATGGAAGACAGATATCAGCTTTCAAAGGTTAGGAGCCTAAAAGAATAATCTCCAAAGGGAGCACCTTAATCCAAATATACTCAGGGTTTTTCTAAAGAATGCTTTATTCAGACCAAGCTGTTATCCAGCCCTCCTCCATAAGCCTTTAATAATAGACTCTTCTGGCATGGTTTTAGTGATGGTTCAAAACAGAAACTGCTATAAATATCATCATACCCAAACTGACTTAAACATATAAATATATATGTCCATTTATATAAACACTAAGATGAACAATACAACGAACAATTCACTTGTGATTAGGATTTCTTCACATTAGCCCTAACGCTTTGCTATATAAAAAAAATCAGGGCCTTATATAGCCTATTTTTGGTTTATTGGGCTGTGGCCATTTCCTCGTCCGCAGAGTGGTACATTATTCACAAAATATATTTTTTTTAGCCTAATAATGTTAATGATATTTCTCATACAGTAGGCCCTAGATGATGGATATAATCACCTACATAAATAAATTTTCCACAGTTATATACTGTTTTTAATAGTTTAGTAATATATATATATATATATATATATATATATAGATACACTCACCTAAAGGATTATTAGGAACACCTGTTCAATTTCTCATTAATGCAATTATCTAATCAACCAATCACATGGCAGTTGCTTCAATGCATTTAGGGGTGTGGTCCTGGTCAAGACAATCTCCTGAACTCCAAACTGAATGTCAGAATGGGAAAGAAAGGTGATTTAAGCAATTTTGAGCGTGGCATGGTTGTTGGTGCCAGACGGGCCGGTCTGAGTATTTCACAATCTGCTCAGTTACTGGGATTTTCACGCACAACCATTTCTAGAGTTTACAAAGAATGGTGTGAAAAGGGAAAAACATCCAGTATGCGGCAGTCCTGTGGGCGAAAATGCCTTGTTGATGCTAGAGGTCAGAGGAGAATGGGCCGACTGATTCAAGCTGATAGAAGAGCAACTTTGACTGAAATAACCACTCGTTACAACCGAGGTATGCAGCAAAGCATTTGTGAAGCCACAACACGCACAACCTTGAGGCGGATGGGCTACAACAGCAGAAGACACCACCGGGTACCACTCATCTAGGAAAAAGAGGCTACAATTTGCACGAGCTCACCAAAATTGGACAGTTGAAGACTGGAAAAATGTTTCCTGGTCTGATGAGTCTCGATTTCTGTTGAGACATTCAGATGGTAGAGTCAGAATTTGGCGTAAACAGAATGAGAACATGGATCCATCATGCCTTGTTACCACTGTGCAGGCTGGTGGTGGTGGTGTAATGGTGTGGGGGATGTTTTCTTGGCACAGTTTAGGCCCCTTAGTGCCAATTGGGCATCGTTTAAATGCCACGGCCTACCTGAGCATTGTTTCTGACCATGTCCATCCCTTTATGACCACCATGTACCCATCCTCTGATGGCTACTTCCAGCAGGATAATGCACCATGTCACAAAGCTCCAATCATTTCAAATTGGTTTCTTGAACATGACAATGAGTTCACTGTACTAAAATGGCCCCCACAGTCACCAGATCTCAACCCAATAGAGCATCTTTGGGATGTGGTGGAACGGGAGCTTTGTGCCCTGGATGTGCATCCCACAAATCCCTGCAAGATGCTATCCTATCAATATGGGCCAGCACCTTGTTGAATCAATGCCACGTAGAATTAAGGCAGTTCTGAAGGCGAAAGGGGGTCAAACACAGTATTAGTATGGTGTTCCTAATAATCCTTTAGGTGAGTGTGTATATATATATATATATATATATATATATATATATATATATATATTTGATTTAATTAGTAAATTATGATTTTAAGTGCACTTGTCCTTTAAAACAAGTTCTAATCTAAATTAAAAGTGCACTTTTATCTTTATAGTAGGCCATATACAAAGCTTTTTAACGTGGAGTGTTAGAATGAAATTACACTTATATTGTAAAATGTATTAAAGTATCATAATATCAGGGGAATCATTTTATATTTTATACCAAGTTTATATTAGAAGTCTATTAGGGTAGTATTACCCATAACGAAGTGTATGTGGATAATTTATGCAATTGAGTTGTATGATTTTGACAACTTCGCTTTTATGAAAAACTTGGTTGAATTTTTCATAAACCAAAAACACTAAATAGTATGGCTCATTACGGAGCAGTTACCACAGAAATGATCGCCTACTTGGCCTCTGCATAGACTAGGCTACTTTCCAGAACAATACAGTACATGGAGATACAACATTATACCATATAAGTGGCCCACCTTATAAAATAATATGTGTAATGTTTTTAAGAGCTTATATGTCGCAAAAGATGGAAATGGAATGAAGGAGGATTCAGCATGGAGGAGTAATTAAGGCAACGCGCTGTGACTGTGCGCTCATGAAGGTAACAGCTCCCTCTATCCATCAGAACAGACCACTGATGAAAACCAGGAGGCAACTATGGGATGCGGTTGGACAAGTGCGCTAATGCTGGGGAAATATTTCAGTTTTCTTTAATAGCAGAGAACACCAAAACAAAAAGGAAGCAACACGGATTTAGATTGCACCACACGAAGATGTTTGCAGTCGATTTTTTAGACTGTGAAACAGACCGGGGAAACAAAAGCGTGCTCGTGAATACCAGCACGAGAAGAGACACTGAGACAAAACCAAAAAACAGCGATGCTTCATCAACGCAAGCAGAGCTTTATTTGTTGTCATCGCTCTTAAGGCAATAAACCGAGAAAAACTGATAATTTAACACTTCCACTCTCTGCTCATCACAACGCGCCGGGAGTAATGATTTGTGGCAATAACAGACTTTAAGATGAAAACCTCCGTGTATGAAGACATGTCGAAAAGGAAATAAGTGTGTACATTAAGTTTGTTGTGGTTGGTCAAGACAGACACAGGAAAGCGCAACATCAGCCAACAACACACACAGAGATATCTCCTGTGGTGACACCGGTTAGACATGCCAGTTTTACTGAGAAAAACACGTCTACGGTAAGTATTCATGATTATCAAAGCAATAATAAATGACTGTGACATTTATTACTAATGTAGACATAACCATGTAAATGTCATTTATAAAGATACACTGTAGTAGCTACATCAGCCTTGGATGTGGCGGGGAAGTTTCAAATGTCATTGTTATATAGGAGAAACATATGTTCATCAATAGGCTATAAAGATAACAGTCTTTAGATGTTCATTAGCAAGTCTAAATCTGCTCTAATCCTTAAACTATTATCTGTATTGTGCGTGTGAAGGAGATAATTTCAACATCTTTTGAAATTCTAGTTGTAGAAGATCAACACTGAAAGGCACCAATCTGAATTTTCCACTGAGTGGGTGATGTTACTGTGATGAGGATGCGCTTTCCTCTGAAGAAGATCCGCAAGCAGTTCAAACTCCTTCTGCTGCTCGTTTTGCTTATGTTTGCCATTGGGTTCACGTATCTTCACATCAACCAAGGCAAAGCCATCAAACTCCACTTTAACTATGGGAAAGGTAAATATGGATGACTATGAATGTGATTTCACCACATATTTGTTGACCCTGAGACGACATTATATAAACATATTCCAAATAGCTTGCACAAAAATCTACCCATGTGAAGCTGACTCTGAAAATTAAGACTATTCATAATTATCAATTCAGTCTTTCTATTGGGTTTCAGGAGCAGGTTAATGAGAAAGGCAGTACATAAAATAGAGCTGTCAATTGCTAAAGCCATTGTATGATCTAAATGAGGATTTTTCCTTCAGGTTAAAGTTTAATTATCGTTTATTTCTGCCCAGCTAACTGCTGATTATTCCTAAACCAATTTGTACTCTTGGTTGTACAACCATTGGTACTACAGATAAGACTTGAAGTGGCTCTGTGCAAAGATGATTTTCCTTTATGCTTTTTAAAGAGAAATTAAGTCTAACCCACAGGCACAATTTTGATGAATGTCCTGAAAGGCACCAATTCAGTGACAAGTGTTCCCCTTCCTTTAATTACTGTCAGGAATAATCACTTACCTTTTACACATTTTTCTGTTATACTTAGTGTTGTGTGCATGAATAAGAGAGGTTGACGTAAAATGCTTTTTACATATCCAGAGTGTTATTCACACAGTAGATATTCATAGCATAAAATGTATAATATATAGTTAGAAATCATGAATTTCAGTGCTCATTTTTATCTAGCGCATATGATGTGATTTTTATGCTTACCACTAAATAACATTCCATGAACTTTGAAAAAATATAAAGCTGTTTTAGCCACTGTATTCTATTGTCCATGCACAATACAGAGTTTGGATGTTGTTAAATATTTTGAACTGGACAACTTATGATATCCAATAATCTGTACATTCACTAATTAATATACTTAATCAAAAGCTTAGTTTGAGATTCTGCACTGGTTTTTTTCCATACCACACTCACATCCTCTCTCATGAAAACATGTCATATTTGCTATAAGGAGATTTTAAAACAATTTCTAATTTAGCATTCTAAAGCAACTAAATTGGATTTTTTTAAATCACAGTCTCTCATTAACTTCTACCTTGAAGCCGTATGTCCTTTGTTATTAGAGGTGAAGTAATTGTTGCGGATTAGCTGATAAATGACTGTATTTGAGAGAGGAATACATTTGTATATTTCTAATTATAGCATAAAGGCTCTAGGCTTATTCCCCCTTGGTTTTTTTTACTGATTGAGATTTAAAAATGGAATCTAGTTGCTGTGAATTCTGTGGCTGAAGTTGACAGGAAGAGAAATTAGAGGTACAGACTCTTTTAACCCATAGGTTAATGAAATTTGTGTTAAGCTTCTCTCAGCACACAAGGTAATGCTTATGCAAATGGATGTTTTGGACAGATGCCACTGTTATCTCAAGTGAGACGTGCTATAGGTGGGAAGTAAGCATGCTTAGCTCTAAAGTCACTTCACCCGGTTAGTCATTAGTCAGAGGATAGGTAAATGTCTTGGAGGGCATGTTGATCTCTGTGGACAAATGTCTTTTGGAGACACACTTATTGTTATAGATGTAAAATAAAAATGCCCAAGCCTGAGTTATGTAACTGGGACACAAGGCACATCACTTAAATTATTAATCTCAACCAGAAGTATAGTTTTCTGCATCGCATTTATACATGTGCATCTTTAATGCTAGTCCTTTCATCAGCGGGAGAGATCCTGCATTTGTGTTTAGGTGACAGAACAGTCCGTTGTCTGTTGACTTGGCTCGAGGCAAGGACACATTGAGCAGGTGGTGGTCCACTCAGCACCAAGACAGGAAGAGCATACAACATGCAGATTTTCATGAGCATACTGCCAGTCAGAGAATTCAGGCAGAAGCAGATTTTGAAATATGAAATCTTATTTAAGATGATGAGTTAAAAGAGACTCTGGAAACATTTCTTTCTTACAGTTATTCTTAGCTCAGAGGTAGCATATTATATGTTTACATATGTACATGGTTTACAGTAGCAATAATAACAAATATGGTTAAACAGATAAATAAAAAAAACTTCTATTACTTTAGTATATCATTATGTGCAAAATATTTCTGTAACAATTTTTATGAACAGCTCAGCCCTTGAACAGCTCAATTAAAAAACAAATAGCATTTTATTAATTGAAGTGCTGTAGTATTTTTATACATTTTAAAATGAGACTAAACACACACACACACACACACACACACACACACACACACACACACACAATGTGTTTGCTACAGATTTACCCAGTATAGTTTACAATCATTGATCAAGTAAAGTACTTTTTTGTGGATTTTTTATTTTATTTTATTTATGAACTGCAATTCTTCAACCCTGGTCGACAAAAGAACATTTATGAAATATGATGGAATGCATAAACGAAATACAATTTGTATCATTTCCAAATGCTGTTCGCTGACTCAATTAAAATTCAGGAACTGAATCAGAATTTAATAAACATTCCCTTTCGAGGGAACTCGAGCTGCGTCACCGCTTTGGGAACGCCTCTGCGTGATTGCGTCGTGAAGCACATGTGTAATCAGTCCAATGGAGAGACGGAACGTCATAGGCGGGTGACGTCATCGACCCGGAAGGTATAAAGCATACCGGCAGACAAACGCCGCTAGCTTCTGTTGCTTTCAGCAAGCGCTCTGTGTATTGTCATTGTCAGATTTGTGTTTTGTGTCTGAGTTCAGACTTTTCTCGTTCTATTTCAAGTTGCATACACACTGACATTTAAAGAGACACTATGGCGAGCGAACAGCGTTACAGAAAGTGTGTTCCTCCCTGCTCTCGTCACATCACGAGCGGGGATACACACTTGATGTGCGTTGTTTGTTTGGGTGAACAGCACGCTCAGTCGGCTCTCGAGGGGGCCGGCTGTGAGCATTGTGAGGCTTTGCCTATGAGAGTGCTGCGATCCCGCCGGGCACTTTTTGAGGAGGGTGTCCCGGTTCGCGTTCCCCGCGGCACAGGCCCCGCTGTTGCTGAGGCACAGCGGCAGCTTATGTCGTGGGGTTCGCAAATGGATCTGTCAGAGGGGTTAGAGACGGGCCCAGCCCTTTCTCTGCCCTCACCTGGCAGATCCAGTGCTGCCTCTCTGGGTTCGGGAGCCCGCCCTGCGGTTTCTCCCACCCAGGGGGCAGCCTCAGCGCTGCTTTTATCGAGCTCTGATGAGATCGATATTTGCAGCGTTGACGCGGGGGTTGAAGACTCGCCACTTCAATCCCCTGCTGGTGAGGAGCTGTTGGAGGTTCTGTGCAGAGCGGTGGCCAAACTAAACATTGACTGGCCACAAGAAAATCAAGAGAGCGTCTCGTCCAAGAGCCGTTTGGACGAGCGCTTTCTCCCCTCACGCTCTGCCCAGCCTCCACGTCGGAGTTTACCGTTTTTCACGGATCTCCACACTGAGGTGTCGAGAACGTGGAAGCGGCCCATGTCCTCTCGTGTCTTCAGCCCCCAAACGTCAGTGTATAGCAACATACAGGGGCTGAAGAAGCATGGGTATGGTCCGATGCCGAAGGTGGAGGAGACGCTCGCGAGCCATCTCTCTCCTCAGTCGGCATCGGCCATTAAAACTCCGACCTTGCCCACCAAACCGTTAAGAACCACATCCTCTTTGGTGGGCAAGGCGTACTCGGCAGCGGGTCAGGCCGCCGCGTGTCTGCACACTATGGCCATCGTGCAGGCATACCAGGCCGACCTGCTAAGAGACCTGGGGTCCAGCCAGGAGATCGGAGCAGACTTAGTTAATGAGCTCCGATCTTCAGCAGATTTAGCTCTCCGAGCCACCAAGGAGACGGCCAAATCTATAGGCCGTTCTATGGCAGCCCTGGTGGCTACGGAGAGGCATCTGTGGCTGAATCTGACTGAGATTCGGGAGAGAGATAAGAGCTTTCTGCTTGATGCGCCGCTGTCTCCTGACGGCCTGTTCGGTGACGCTGTCACAACCGTCACCGACAGGTTTCAGGAGGCAAAGAAACAATCTGCGGCGCTGAAGCAGCTCCTCCCGAGAAAACCCCAGGCCTCGTCTGCTGCTGTGCGGGAGCAGCAGACACCGAGTACGAGCTCCGTACACCGGGCGCAACAGAAACAAAGTGTGGCCACTCGTACTCCCCCTCAGAAAGGGTGGGGCGGTGGGCGACACCCTCAGACGCAGCCCTCTAGGGGTAGAGCAGATCTGCGGACTGTTCTTATCTCTAGAAAGGCTGCGTCTAAGAGGCCCTGACGCCAGTGGGCCCAGGGCAGTGAGGGTTTCCCCCTTCGGGAACAGGCGGTGTTCACCTCAGCATACGGTGCCCGTCCTGTTCCGGTACCCTCACAGGGTCTCTCCACTAACCCCGCCCGAGTGCCGGGGCGTGGAAGGCCCTCGCGAGTCATCCGAGGATGGCCCGCGTCCTCCAGACAAGGAGGTGGCGCTGTCGAGTCAGCCGTTCCCTGCCGGTCATCCGCTTCAGGGCGCTGTGCTCCCAGCACTCAGTATACCAGAGGCCAGTCTCGAGGGACTGGTACCCCTAGTAGATTTTTTGCCAGAATGGGAAAAACTGCCAAATATATCTCGTTGGGTCCTGCAGATAATAAGATCTGGGTACGCCATCCAGTTCAGGTGTCGTCCACCCAGTTTCAAGGGGGTCCTACCTACCTTGGTGGGCCCCGAGCAGGCTCTGGTTATGACTCAAGAAGTCCAGACCCTCCTACGGAAGGGGGCCATAGAGAAGGTTCCTCTCTCCGACAGGGAGTCAGGTTTCTACAGTCGCTATTTTATAGTGCCAAAGAAGGATGGGGGGTTGCGCCCCATTTTGGACCTGCGCTCGCTGAATCGCGCAGTGGCAAAGTTCAGGTTCAAGATGCTTACACTCAAACATATCGTGTCCCAGATCAGGTCCGAGGACTGGTTTGTCACGATAGATCTCAAAGATGCTTACTTCCACATCTCCATCCTTCCGCAGCACAGGAAGTACCTGAGGTTCGCTTTTGGGGGACAAGCGTACCAATATCGGGTGCTTCCCTTCGGTCTAGCCCTATCACCCCGCACCTTCACCAAGTGTGTAGACGCGGCATTAGCCCCCTTGCGTATGCAGGGGATCCGCATTCTCAATTATATCGACGACTGGCTGATTTTGGCTCAGTCAGCACGTCTGGCGGTTCAACATCGAGATGTTGTTCTCGCGCACATGAAGAGGTTAGGGCTGAGGCTCAACCTCAAGAAGAGCGTTCTTTCTCCAGTACAGAGAATAACGTATCTGGGTGTGTGTTGGAATTCGATCCTGATGCAGGCCCGTCTATCAGAGCCTCGCGTAGGATCGATTCTCTCAGCGGTGAAAGGGGTGAAACTAGACCAGCCACTCACTGTCAAACAGTATCAGAGACTGTTAGGCCTGATGGCAGCAGCGTCCAACGTCATTCCTCGTGGCCTGTTGTACATGAGACCTTTACAGTGGTGGCTCAAGACCAAGGGTTTTTCCCCGAGGGGAAATCCCTTTCGCGTGATCAAGGTAACGCGGCGATGCCTCCGCGCCTTAGTCATGTGGAAGGACCCTCGGTTTCTAGCCCAAGGCCCGTTACTGGGGGCACCGTGCCAGCGGGTCACTCTGACCACGGATGCCTCCCTTACGGGTTGGGGGGCGACCATGAGTGGTCGCTCGGCCCAGGGCCTGTGGCAGGACGCTCATCGTGCGTTGCACATAAATTGCCTGGAAATGCTTGCTGTGTTCCAGGCTCTGAGACATTTCCTGCCGTATCTCAGGGGCCATCATGTTCTAGTTCGCACAGACAACACATCGGTGGTCTCCTATATAAATCACCAGGGGGGTTTGAGGTCTCGCCCTTTGTACAAGCTGACTCGTCAAATCCTCCTGTGGGCCCTGGGGAAATTGCTCTCAATCAGGGCAATCTACATCCCAGGGCGCCTGAATACGGAAGCAGACATCCTGTCGAGGCAGGGGCCGAGGCCCGGGGAGTGGAGACTCCACACCGAGGTGGTGGAGCTCCTCTGGCAAGACTTTGGCAGAGCAGAAGTAGACCTGTTCGCCACTCAAGACAAACACTCATTGTCGTCTATGGTTTGCTCTAACTCCTCCAGCTCCCTTGGGACTGGACGCCATGGTACAGGAGTGGCCGAGGCTGCCCCTGTACGCTTTCCCCCCGATCGCTCTGCTTCCGGGAGTTCTAGAGAGAGTTCGTCGGGACGGGGCCCATCTGCTCCTAGTGGCTCCGTTCTGGCCAGCCCGGGTTTGGTTCTCGGACATTGTGTCGCTCCTCAACGGCTCTCCCCTGGAGATTCCGTGCAGGAGGGACCTGCTCTCTCAGTCGGGCGGTGCCTTCCTGCACCCACGCCCAGAGCTGTGTAATCTGTGGGCTTGGCCTCTGAGGGGGCCCAGCTCCTAAGCTCCGGTCTCTCAACCGAGGTTGTGGAGACCATTCTACACTCTAGAGCTCCCTCCACGAGGAAACTGTACGCATTGAAATGGAGACTCTTCACCTTATGGTGTAGAGATCGCCTGTGGGATCCAGTAAACTGCCCTGCGAGCGCGGTGCTGGAGTTCCTGCAGGAGAAATTCTCCGCTGGGTTAGCTCCCTCCACTTTGAAGGTGTACGTGGCGGCCTTAGCAGCTTACCACTCTCCTTTCGATGGTGTTACCCTCGGGCGACACCCCCTAGTTACTCGTTTCCTCCGTGGCACTATCAGACTGAGGCCCGCAGTACGCACCAGGGTGCCGGCCTGGGACTTAGCTATTGTCCTTCAGGGCCTTTCTCAGGCTCCCTTCGAGCCCATTGAAGAAATTTCTGAGAAACTCCTCACCTTAAAGACCATCTTTTTGCTGGCTATCTCTTCCTTAAAAAGAATAGGGGACTTACAAGCCCTCTCTGTGGCACCCTCGTGCTTGGAATTTGCTCCCGGTATGGCTAAAGCTTTTCTGCACCCCAGACCGGGGTACGTTCCTAAGGTTCCCACTAATACTGTGAGACCCATAGTACTTATGGCCTTTTGTCCACCTCCCTTTCTGACGTCTGACCAGGAAAGATCTAATCTGCTTTGCCCTGTTCGCGCACTAGACGCTTATGTCCACAGAGCTGCCCTGTGGAGAAAATCGGAACAGTTGTTTGTGTGTTACGGTCCACCCTCGAGAGGGGGTCCGGTTTCTAAGCAGAGGATGAGCAAGTGGATAGTTGAGGCTATTTCACTTGCTTATGAGGTGGTCGGGCAGCCTTTCCCTTTGGCTGTCCGGGCACACTCGACTAGGGGTATGGCTGCCTCTCGGGCATTCCTAGCAGGGGCTTCCCTGCAAGACATTTGTGAGGCGGCGGGGTGGTCCTCGCCGCTCACTTTCGTGAGGTTCTACGAACTTGACATTACTCCAGGGGCTCGGGTGCTCGCCTTTTAGACAATGCACAGGCGGGCATCCGGCTCCTATGGGGACGTGGGTATTCTCGTTCCCAAAGCGGTGACGCAGCTCGAGTTCCCTCGAAAGGGAACGTCTCGGTTACGACTGTAACCTTAGTTCCCCGAGTAGGGAACGAGACGCTGCGTCACCCTGCCATACTCCCCGCATGCCCGCAAAAGCGTCTTGCTTCACTCTACCACAGAAGCTAGCGGCGTTTGTCTGCCGGTATGCTTTATACCTTCCGGGTCGATGACGTCACCCGCCTATGACGTTCCGTCTCTCCATTGGACTGATTACACATGTGCTTCACGACGCAATCACGCAGAGGCGTTCCCAAAGCGGTGACGCAGCGTCTCGTTCCCTACTCGGGGAACTAAGGTTACAGTCGTAACCGAGACGTTTTCGATTCAGTTCTGAATGGTGTACAACCATGAATATTAGTGGCTGATATGCGCAGTGTACTGTACATCCATGATCATCCACCAGCATTGCCATTGTGTGTCTCTGCTAGGTGCTTGAATGTCCATGCAACCAGCATTGCTTTGGGATTTAGGAATCACCACATAGATTGCTTCATAGATCTATCTGCGGGCTTCTTACAACATGATGGAACAGTTTGTTTACCCCTCACTCAGTTAATTGGGAGGCAGTCGGCTGACATCCAGTGAGCCATTCATGTGTCACCTACACCTGCTATGAAGTTTGGACTGAGACTGACCTGTGAGGGTCATATATGGTCAGGTGTGAAGCCACTGGACTGCACTCAGAATGGATAAATGCATCTGTGCCAGGCTCATTTCCTTCTTCTGCAGGATATCACAGATATTAATGAAAGAAATGAAACCACAAATGCTCAAAGTGTAAGCCTTTACAAAATTTGGCTGACTCTCATTGCCTTTGATTTCAGTTGCTGGCACCTCAAACTCTCATTGGTATTCCTGGAGGCAGCAGTGACTTTGGCTCTGGAGCTGAAGATGTGCTCGGCATGGCCTGAGTCCAATTGTAGAGGAGCCATTATTATTCCTTATTCATGGCTCTTTTATTTAGGGACAGCCAACTATATGCAGTTGCAGGTTGCATGTACATTTTAACACATTTTCTTTGACTGTATACGTTTACATATTGCTACACATTGCTAAACAAAATGTTGTTTAATAGCATCCTTTGTCTTATTAGTAATCCTTGCCCATATTAATCATTTGTTTACCTTTCCAAACTCATGTTATGAGCAAAAGACAGATTGTTGTCAATGGTTTGAGCATAAATAACCTTTTACACAGGCAGTTTTACAGTAAGAAGGAAAGGAAAACCTTTATCCATCTGCTAGGCTGACATGGTGCAGGTTCAGTTGATCATTTAGAATATGGTGTGACATTTAGTCATGCCATCATTATTCATTTAATTATAATAATAATTTAATTTCATAATATTAGAAAATGACACACCTCTGCTGTGGGTTGCAACAGATCTTCACTGGGGGTCCAAAAACGAAGTAACCAATATTGTGTCTAAAATGAAAGTAAGTCAGTGTTAAAGCCTGGATGTCATTGACTAAAACAATCTTTTGAAGTAAATTATTTTATGTTTTATGTATGAAATGTTTGTAAGGCTAACTTATATTGCTTTCAAATCTTATGAAGTATGAAATAACAGCTGAAATTTACCCCGAAAGAATGGAAGTGAAATGTGACAACATGCCCCATAGGTGGGCCACGTTGTAACATTTCACTTATGTAACATGAGCAGCTTAAAGCAGCTTAAAATGTTATCTGATCTAATATAAATGTTTTGTCAATAAAATACAATTAATAACTTTATTAAATAAATAATGGCATTTTTTAAATAATTAAAAATAAACACATTTTTGAGTTTGATAAGAAACATAGTTCAAACAGCATAGTTCAAAACATAATAATAATAATTAATAATTAAATTAATAATTAATAACTTCTAAAAATTATTCACCTTTTTCTCAATAGAATTGATAAAAGTATAGAATATAACAGCATAGTTCTAATAGGGGCACATTGTAACGCAGTGTTACATCATGTCCCACCTGCACAACTGGGATTTAAACCCGGCTAAACCCAGATATAAGATTAAAATAATTTCAGATTTGTCTTATTTTAAATAAACACAAAAGACAGAGATAAAAAATTAACAAGTAAGAAATGTACTTTTGCTATGGTTAAATAAATGTTCAGTGATACCTACCAAAGCTGTTTTAATTTTGCTGCATTTTTTTCTCTAAATAGTGTTGATATGTCAACTATTAAATACACTAAGTTTCGTAATGCTGGCATGTGTGGAAAGTTTTAAACCATGTGTGTTACAACTAACCCCGCATTAGGTTGTGCCCCTCTCACCCCTATGTCATATCACTATGTGGCAGTAGTGAAGTTTAAAAAGCAAGGAAAGTGAAGTAGAAGAAGAGCAGTACTAGTGATGACATCAGCGATTTCAGAGGGTGGGCTCTAATGACATTCTGAATGGCTGTTTCATTGTAGCTTGTACAAGTAACTTGTAATTGTAAGAGTGGCATAATTATGAAAATGAACCATGGTTTTATTATAGTAAAAGTGTAGTAACCATGGTTTTTTGGCTAATTAATTACCATTTAAATAACCACAGTTTTACCACAAATACCATGGTTAAACTATGGTTAAAGTACCCAAGCCATGGTTAATTTGTGGTTACCATGGTTTAACTATAATAACCATAATGGTTTAACTGTAATAACCATTTTATAACAATCATTTTCGTAAGGGGGGGCGGTGGTTTGTAGTACTGCGGGATGCAGTCGGACACACTTGGGCTGTGTTCAAAATCGCCCCTATACCCTCATTCACTCTTCCCTACATTACTCCACTAATAAAGTCCACTTAAAGGAGTAAATGAAGTGTGCCAGAAGGGCTGCTGCTTTTGCATAGTTTGTGCTTGCTATTTAATAATCATTTGAAACTTAGCAAACTGGCAACTCCAGTAATAATGAAAAGATTTATCTTGAACTCTGTAATGGACACTAATCATCAAACATAACATTAAACGGCATGTAGATCAAAACTGCCAAACGTTACTGGATGAAATGCTGTCCGAGGAAGAGGTATAGGACTGTGCAAGCTTTGGGAGTGTTGGTGGATTCAGTCTACTCAGTCTAAGTTTTAATCATCGTTCTGAATCCCAACCGGCAAAACGTCTCGGGTTATGACTATAACCCTTGTTCCCTGAGAAGGGAACGAGACACTGCGTCGGAACGACACTTTGGGGGCGCTCCCTTAGCGCTGCGCGTCTGAAGCATGAATGAAACTAAGACCGATCTTGATTGGTGCTACGTCATGATGTAGTATGTGACAGCATACCCGGAAGTAGAAAGGGACGCCGGCTCACAACCGCGCTAGCTCTTTCGCGATGAAGCAAGTCGCTCCCAGGCATGGAGAGGCGTGGCAAGGCGACGCAGTGTCTCGTTCCCTTCTCAGGGACCAAGGGTTATAGTCATAACCCGAGACGTTCCCTTTCGAGGGAACTCGCACTGCGTCGGAACGACACTTTGGGGAACGAAATGCCCACTATGCCACCACGAACCATGCCTGCCCTAGTGTGAAGCTGGAACCCAGGCACACTTAGGACGAGAGCACCCTAGCGCCTGGCGTCACAGGAAGATGCACACTATAAAATCTGATAAAAGTGTGTGGGCTAGCCCAGCCGGCTGCCTCACAGATCTCCTGAAGTGGGACCCCCAAATGAAGGGCCCTAGAAGAGGCCATGCCCCTAGTGGAATGCGCCCTCAAGGCCAAAGGTGAAGGCAAACCGCGCACCTGATAGGCCAAGGCAATCACCTGGACGATCCAATTACTAACCGTAATTGGATCGTCGGGGACGCGGGTAGCCCCTTCCTAGGAGACCCGAAACACACTAACAGTTGGTCCGACCTTCTCCACTGCGAAGACTTCCGCAGATAAATTTGCAATGATCTGACCGGGCAGAGCAGATGAAGTCTCCCCTCTTCAGCCGACACATGAGGTGGAGGATGAAAAGCCTGCAGAACCATAGGCCGTGCCACACTCGATGGCACCTTGGGCACATAGCCTGGCCTCGGATGAAGGATAGCCTTAACTCCGCCCGGGGCAAACTCCAGGCAAGTCGGCGTTATAGCCAAGGCCTGGAGGTCCCCCACCCTCTTAAGTGAGGTGATGGCAAGGAGCAGTGCCACCTTTAGCGACAGAACTTGATCTGTTGCTGAAGCGGGGCTGGATGCGTGAGGGAGAACCACAGTGGACAGTGGGACATCTCTCGAGACGCGAATAGATCCACTTCCACTGGGCCGAACCTCTCGCATATGGACTTCACCACCTCCGGGTGAAGTCTCCATTCCCCGGGCCTCAGCCCCTGCCTTGACAGGATGTCTGCTCCCTGATTCTGGTCCCCGGGGATATACATCGCTCTGAGAGACGACAAGTTCCCCTGGGACCACAGGAGGATCTGATGCACCAGTCTGCATAGAGGGCGAGACCTCAGACCCCCCTGATGGTTCAGGCACGCGACCACTGACATACTGTCGGATCGTACCAGAACATGATAACCCCCGAAATCTGTGAGGAAGCTCCTCAGAGCCCTGAACACTGCCAGCATCTCCAGGCAATTTATATGCCATGAATGATGATGGTCCTGCCACAGACCCTGGGTAAAGCGGCCGTCCATGACTGTGCCCCAACCAGTGAGGGAGGCGTCTGTCGAAACAGATTTCCGGCGACATGACTATCCCAACACTGGCCCTTGGGACAGAAACCAGGGTTTCTTCCATATTGATAGGGAACGAAGGCATCTGCGCGTTACCCTGATCATACGGAATGGATTTCCCTTTTGGGAAAACCCCTTGGCTTTCAGCCACCACTGTAGGGGTCTCATGTACAGCAGGCCAAAAGGTATTACGTTGGACGCAGCTGCCATGAGCCCCAGTAGTCTTTGTAACTGCTTTACAGTGATGTTGCGGCCTAGCTTTACACTGGAGACCATCGCGCGTATGGACTCGATCCGTACGGGAGACATTTGTGCCCGCATCGTCCTCGAGTCCTATACTATTCCCAGGAACGTGGTCCTCTGGGAGGGCGTCAACACGCTCTTTTTCGTGTTGAGTCTCAACCTTAAGCTCTGAATGTGGCCAAGGACGACATCTCGATGCCGAACTGCCATTTCTCGCGACTGGGCCAATATGAGCCAGTCGTCAATATAGTTCAGTACACGAATGCCCTGGAGTCTCAGTGGAGCCAGAGCTGCATCCATGCATTTGGTGAACGTTCGAGGGGAAAGAGCTAGGCCAAACGGAAGAACCCGATATTGGAACGCTTCGTCCCCGAAAGCGAACCTCAAGAACTTCCTGTGAGAAGGACTGATGGAAACATGGAAGTATGCGTCCTTTAGATCTATCGTGACAAACCAGTCCTCGGACCGAATTTGATTCACGATAATAGATACTGTGAGCATTTTGAACCTGAACCTCCTCAGAGACCGGTTCAAATATCTCAGATCTAAAATTGGACACAAACCCCCATCCTTTTTGGGAACTATAAAGTACCGGCTGTAGAACCCCGACTCCCTTTCTGACGGAGGAACACGTTCTATGGCCTCTTTTACCAACAGGGTGTGTACTTCTTGTTTCATAACCTGAGCCTGCTCTGGGATCACTGCAGTCCATACCACCCCATTGAACCTTGGTGGGCTGTGGCCGAACTGCAGTCTGTACCCCTTTTCTACAGTCCGCAGGACCCATGGTGACACATTCGACAGGCGTTGCCACGCCTGGAGACAATCTACTAAGGGAATCAGCCTCTCGAGACTGACCTCTGGTGTTTTTTGAATACCGCTCTCGACCCCCTGAAGCGGCTGACCGGCAGGGAGAGGTCGTGGACGATTTTCGGTGTGCGGACGCCATCGCTGCCCGCCCGAAACCCCTTGGGGCGGATGAGGCAGCGAGCGTACACTGGAAATTGATGTGGCCCGAAGCGTCACAGACGGCGGGATTACCACACCGATTTCCAGAGGGCTCCGCGAAGAAGACGGCCTCAGCCGCTTCTCTACGGAGGGGACTGCCCTCGGAGGTCCTACCACAGCTAGGACCTCTTCCCCAAACTCTTCCTAGCCTGAAGGACGGCCCTCAGGTCGCCCTTCTGCTGAGCTGGCTTTGGGCAAGAACGCCGCCTCTGTTGCCAAGCTCCCTGGGTAGGGGCTCTAGAGGCGACGCTCTCTTTCTGTACCTGCCGGTACGAGGACCTCGATGACGGCTGGGGCTGGTCGGTCTTAGGACCAGCCCCTTTAGACTTGGAGCGGCGAGGGATGAACTGCTGGAATGCCGCAGACTGCCTCTCTGCCTCCTGAAACCTGTCGACGACCGAGTTGACAGCGTCGCCGAAAAGACGAAAGAGGAGCATCAAGAAGAACAGATTTATCCTTCTCCCTGATGCCCGACAGATTTAACCACAGATGCCTCTCCGTGGCCACCAAAGCCGACATGGAGCGGCCCACAGCTCGGGCCGTCTCCTTGGTGACATGGAGAGACAAATCTGTCGCTCTGCGGAGCTCAGCCACATCCTCAGGTGTGGGTCCCTCGCCCTCATCCAAGTCTTTTAGAAGGTCGGCCTGGTATGCCTGCAATAGAGCCATGGTATGCAGACATGCACCAGCCCGACCTGCCACCATATATGCCCTGCCCACCATCGCCGATGTATCTCTACATGGCTTGGTGGGCAGCACGCGGCATTCTCCCATAGCCATGCTCTCCCGCCCCCACGATGTTACTATAATCCATCACTGATGGATTAGAGAGGCGGGAGGAGTGTGGTCTATTCCACGATTTGCACAACTCATTGTGCAAATCAGGAAAAAATGGTAAACCCCGGCGTTGAGGTTGAGACCTGTGCTGCAGGAAGCGCTCATCAAGCTTGCTTTTTAATACTGTCACTTCCTGCACTTGTGATGGCCAGCTGATGTTAAGTCTGGCCACCACACGAGTCACAACCTCTACGAGCTCCTCATAAGCGGGCACGTGAGGTGACGAGTGAACCTCCACGTCACCTGCCTCGATGCTGAGCACATCCACATCCTCAGATGCAGACAGCACAAACATCGGACCCTCTCCTCGCGCAGAAGAAGCTGCAGCGCGGGCTTCTGCACGGGGAGGAAGGACATCAGAACTGTCTGAGGATGATTGGGAAAGTGCCAGTTCCCGTTGTGATCCCCTCGATCTAAGCCGCCACGCCGCCTCAACGGACGCGGGACCTGAACCGTGGGGAACGCGAGCCTGGCCGGCCTCGTCAAACACGGCCAGGCGGGAACGCAGCACTCTGATCGATAGTGCTTCACAGTGCTCGCAGCCAGCCCCCTCGAGAGCTGACCGAGCGTGCTGCGCTCCCAAGCAGTCTACACACAACAAATGCGTGTCCCCACCCGTGATGTAGCGAGGGCAGGGTTGCACACACTTCTTGAACTGCTCACTCGTCATATTTCAAACACTCTCTTTCACAAAATTATATTACTGAACTAGAAATATCAGTCTCACTTCACACACACACACACAGAGCGCTGCTGAAGAGTGGAAAAGCTAGCGCGGTTGTGAGCCGGTGTCCCTTTATACTTTATACTACGTCATGACTTAGCACCAATCAAGATCGGTCTTAGTTTCATTCATGCTTCAGACGCGCAACGCTAAGGGAGTGTCCCCAAAGTGTCGTTCCGACGCAGTGCGAGTTCCCTCGAAAGGGAAATGTGATTTTCTCAGCCTTTTGTTAATAATGTTGCATTTTTTTATGAAACTTACACACATTTAATTGTTGATAACGAAAAAAGAATGCATGTGTGACCGGCCCTCTTTTATGCTATGTGTGGATAGATGAAAGAGGCTGGACAACATAAATCACTCAGGCCACTTTTTATTTTACATGAATAAAAAGAGTCTAAAAAGACTCAAAGCAAAGCAAAGCAATTTTCATATTTCTCATATAATCAAATTAGGGATGGAACGATTAACGGTTTCACGATAAACCACGATAAAAATGTAATGACGATTAGTAATATCGTTTAAAATTTAATTATCATTAAAACCGTGTTTGATTATCATGATTTTGAAATCTTGAGGTAAATCCTGTCCAGCCAGCATCAGTCTGGCGCAGGTGCAGGGCACAACGTTGTTTTTTGAATGAGAAGAAATGGCGGAAGGCAGTGACAGTGCCAGGAGATTTTTCAGCCTTCTAAAAGGACCAAATCTGAGGTGTGGACATATTTTGGCTTTTACAAAAGTCCTGAGGGAAACTTAATTGAGTATCTTAATCAAATCTGCCATGCTTTGTTTACATCTAGCTACCGCTCAGTCAGTTTGGCCTGACTTTGCCTGGAACCCTACAAAGTCGTGAGTCATGGTTTGAAGTCGTAACTTACTTTATAATTGGACACAAAGTTTTGAGTTGAAATCTTTTCTCTCACTCACTTGAAATTTATGTGAAGCTTCCACTAAGAAAAGTTTGCAGCAAGTGGCTTTGAGCCAAAGATGAACGAACAAGTTCAGACAAGACTAGGGTGACATTTAAGGGATAATAATGTATACTCATTGTACACTTATTACACACTTATTTTCTTTACCACATAAATAATTACTGGGAGATATTGAATTGAGATTAATGTTTTAAATCTTACCTGATTATAAATCTATTTTGTACAGTGTACAAAACAATCAGATGATCACAAGAAGTTATATTAATAATTCGTAGTATTAATAGTAAAGTCCTCTGATTTCATTTTCAATACAATCAAAAACAGAGACGCAAGACGGCAAGTTGCATTTGAATGAACAATTTGAATATAAACAATGTAACAAGAAAAAATATATACAATTATAAAAGAATGCCTGTTTTCCCATTCATTTAAAAAAAATTGATTGGGTCGCTAACGACCTGGGGTCGGTAACAGTGTATTTTTTTCTGCACAACAATAATTGAATCTTTGATGACTGAATAAGTGCAATTCACCTTTATTCCACAAGGTGCCAATGTCGGATACACAATGATGCACTAAAGTTTCACTTATAGTTACCGGAGGCAGAAAACAAAAGAATAGGAAGTATTATATAAAGGAACGATTTTTGGTTGGTTTTGAGAATATGTTTGAGATGGCGACTATGAGAGTTTTGTGAAAATGATAAAAAATACTGGCACTGGGCTGGCAACTTTAATCGTAGTTGAACATGTATGCAGATTATGTAAATAATATGAAGCATGCATTTTTCGAGAGAGTTCATTAAGCATGCATGCCTTGTGCAAACTCCATGGTTAAAATAATCCCTTTCACTGGCAGGTTGAAGTGTGGGAGAAGGCCACAGATGCAAGCTTTTTTAATTTATATTTGTTTGTGCAGGAATGTTCTCTTAATGCTTCTGTTAATATTGGTTTGAATATGTAAAAGAAATGCAACAATATGCAAGTGCTAGTCCCAGTTAGTCCAGCAAAGTACAAGTAGCAATTTAAAAAAAAGTGTAAAAAGTGTGTTAGTATTAATAGATCAAGCAGTTTCTTGAAAAGTTTTTTTGATTAGAACCACAAACACAAATAAAAATTGTTAAAAAACTACAAACATGGCGGATGTGTGAGTCCAAGGTAGAGAGGTTTAGATAAAGGTGTTTGAGTGATTATCAGTATCTAACCTGGCTAAAAGATATTTATTCACCTGAAATATCATTGTTAACTTTTGTAAAGATAAATTTCATTAACTTTTAAATGCATCATTATGCAAGTTGCAAACATGAGGAGAGTTCTCCGCATGAAAGACCTACTACTGGCAGATCAATGTGCTACAACATTTCTCTCTGAAACAGTAGGAACTTAAATTAAATTGAATGTGGAGGATTTTAACTGTGACAAGATGATGGACAGGGCAGTTTAAACGGTGACAGGATGCACATAACCAAATGACAGAGCAGTCCATTAAAGATGCAGTTAAGTAGTATGTCCCAAAGCTTGCCTA
This sequence comes from Rhinogobio ventralis, assembly GCA_039654625.1. Classification (NCBI taxonomy): domain Eukaryota; kingdom Metazoa; phylum Chordata; class Actinopteri; order Cypriniformes; family Gobionidae; genus Rhinogobio; species Rhinogobio ventralis. Next base: position 21,811,895 of record CM077193.1, on the reverse strand, counting down.
CTCTTCTGCTACACATTAAAAAGTATGCAGTTTTTCTTCACAAAAAGAGTACATACTTTTATAGACACAGCACATCTGTTGTATCCTTCATTTCATTAGAAACGATGGACACATTTGGATGTTGCATGCGGTAGCCTCTGAATTGGGACTAGACAGACAGTCACAGAGCACCAAAAACAAACAGCAGACGCCTTTTACAGTTCCTCCAGTCCTGAACCAAACCAATGAGTTTATGCTGCGTTCACACCATGGGTCAGATTTACTGAACAGGGCAAATTAGCCTGAGAGCGCAATCCAATAAAAGCACTGATGGGAGTGTAAAGTTCTGTGCGTGATCTACAGACGACGCACAGATTAAAGAAAACAGACGCAGCCGAATCATTTCCATAATTACCAACACATCCTACCAAGAGCAGCGCAAATTAGTTGTTAGTAGTTAGGTTTAAGACATGCTTTTTTGGGTGGTAAATAGTGGCACAAATACCAGTACATTGACAAGTGCAAGCCTTGGTAAATCGCCTTGCATGATTCCTTTAACGGAGGGTCTATTTACACCAAGTGCAAATAGCGTGCCTTGTTGGCAAGTGCTATTTGCACTAGCTCCACCTAACAATGCCTGCTTGGGCCAAAAAAGATTTTAAAAAATTGCATGTATTTCAACGTCTTCAGTGGCGCAGTCAGTTAAACGTAAGACCTAAGGATCTAGGTTTTGACGTGATCGACCCGGGTTCGTATCCGCTTTTTGCTGAGCTCGCTCTTTTCCCTTTTCCCATCACATATCACATTTACAAGGCATTTACTTTCAATAAAAATTACAAAAATGTTCTAAAAGTGGAAATAAAGTGCCTAACGAAATGTTTAATAATAATAAAAGCATTTATTGGGCAGGGTTAGGAGTAGGTGTAGGAAGGGCTTTTATTGTCCCATTAAGGCTGCATCCATTTAATAATTTTAATAAATATAATAATTTACACTCTATGTTATTATTGCATCCTGTTAATGTACAACAATACTGAGGTGCAAATAGTATCTATCTGTCAAAATAAAGTATAAATTGCATGTAATTACTATTTACACATATTGCAAAGAACTGCTACTTTTACATGGTGTAAATAGAATATATCACTATTTCACTTAGTGTAGATAGAATCTAGTTGCTATTTACACTTAGTACTACCCTAAGGTAGGTACTACCTAAGGTAGGTAGTACCTACCTGCCTGTTCAAGTGATTAAACTCCATTTTGCACTTCATGCTTCTTCCATCGTCTTCCTATCTGCACACAGCCCTGACAGGGTGCATAGCAATGCTATGTACTGGCTTAATATACAAACACTGTCATTATTTGTCACCTTATTATAGATTTACTTCATGATATAATCCCATCCCTTTTGTACTGAAACAAATTTAGCATGAGATTAACCTTGACAGGTTGCACATTAAAAAAAAAATCCTACAGAAATTCTTTCAAAATACGGTGACTCCCCTGAAAGTCACTGCATAATTTGCATGCTTTCAAAAACACAATGCTTTCTTGTTTCATTTTAAATATAATTCTGTGAAATATCTTGAGAGTGCCATGGCAAATGCTAATTTCTACAGCAATATACAATTCAGATTCTGTTGCTGTTTTGCAAATCTTGCATGTTTAAAGCCCTGATTCTCAAATTAATTTGCTTTAGCTGTTAACATCTCTGTCCTCGATAACCTCTTAAAATGAGTTGTTACATTATTGCATCTGTTTTAATTCACTGAAGTACGAAGTATTTTGCATCTAGCAGATTTAATTGGTCCCTCAGAATCAATTCTGGATCAGTCTAGGTAATGTTCACTGGTCTTTCTTTAATCTTCTCTCTTTTCTACTGTAAGACTTGCTGCCGTTCCCATCTGGATTGTGAGTATTTGGGTCTAGAATAGTGAAGTTCTGTTTATTCTGGTTACCTTTTACTCGTTTATTTGCTTTTGACCTAGTGAAAGAAATCATTGGCTGCATGTGTGACTGATTTAGATGATAAATCTGGTTGTTTTTGTATCAAAGCCTACATCACAGAAAGCAATGAATTGATTCTTTTGGCTTTTTGACTATACAGGAGCTCCCAATGGCTGTTACAAAACACAATATTTCAGGCAACAGATGAGGGACTGGGCAGTTTTCTCTGTAGGAGATCTGTCCCTCCATCCCTTTAATTGAATCTCCCTTTTTTCTCAATGTGAAACGTAGTATCTATCTCATTTGCCCAAACAGAGGAATCTAACATATGCATGTATTCATTTATAAATATTAATGTCCCTGGCACGCTCTCCATTCTTCCAGAGCTTAGAGGCTCAGCAAAAGGACTTTACTCAAGAAAGACACACTTCTAAACCTTCATACAGGATTATTTGTAAAGAAATGGGTGGATGTTTTGTCAGCCCCACACAAAATATGACTGTCATGAATTCATAAATGTTACATTGTCATGGTTTTTATACTGAGCTAATGATATTTTGGATCCCCTAACCCTACCCCTATGCATAACCCGTACAGAAAACGTTCTGCGTTTTGACATTTTAATAGCTTGTCATTCAGTAGACCTATTTAGTAATAATTGCAACAGGGGACAAATGAAGCTTACTTGACAACACCAGTTATATTTAGTTATAACACCAATATTTTAACAAATAGAAAATAGCCTTAAATATTGTATACTTACTTGCAGTCCAACACATACCAAGCTTTTTTGTACTTTTTACACAAGAGAAGCGTGTTCAACATGGACGTGCAAGTGGGTTGCTGTGGTAACGAACAATACCTGTTTAACGTATCACTAAAGTGAATTAACATTTCGCTAAATCACTAAATATTGAGAATCTAACAGTGCATCTATATTTTTATATAATTTTCTAACTCCAAACGTTTGGCCACGGATCAGAACCTAATATTCACCTACATGCTCACACCGTGAGAGGCAAATATGAAAGGCTGAGCAGAAAATCTGGATCTCAAGATCATTTAGACAATGTGTGGAAGAACTAAAAAAAACTTGTACTTACAGAACCTGGAGGCTTAAAAACTGTGGAAAACTACTTTTAAACAGGAAATGACAGAATATTTACGTACATATTTACAGCGGGTCTGTTCGCACAGGATTAGTATTACCTGTGATCATTTGTACAGAAGGTAAAAGTTGCCATAATCTTGTCCGTAATGATTACTGAGATGACACATTCAGACAGGACTAAAATCACTGAGAAGCTCTGGTAATAATTACTTTACCCCACCTCTTTATGTTAAAGTCCCAGCGAATCGGAAGTTGCAACTGATTTTATTTCAGTGCTGTGATGCATTTCCAAGTGAAACGGAATATTGAATAGAGGGCAGGGTTTTACTTCAGCGCTCCTCCTCTCCATCTCTCATTCATAGCAGACTAACGGTTGGAGGGGAGTGGTTAAGGATATTCAAACCCAAGCCATTCCAGACCGGAAGTTGCTTTTCAGATTTTGATTAAAGATTACCACAGCAAACAATTTTTTTCTGTGTATTAACTTTATTATATCCAACTTTATCCACATACAGTACACTCACATAAAGCAATACATAGCAAATCTCAACTGCCTGATTTTTATTTAGTCACAAAATGCAACCATATTGTCACCCATCTCCTTATCTAAAGTTGGATATATAAGTATGTAAAACTGTATTTGCATACATACAGTACCCATGTATAGCCTACTCATGTAGGGCAACTCTCAGAGTGAATAATTTTCAACAAGCATTAATTGCATGGGGCATGGAATATACATAGGCTTGATTTTGTTGGATGAGATCTGCTACGCTGCTGCTGAACAAATACAATAATTTGTTCAGCTTTGTCAAAATAACAAACTAAGGAAAGGCTGCTGCAAGAATGGTAGAACCCCCTAGCAGATCTCTACAGGTGGCTCTGGGGAGGAGGAGGAGGGAAGATAGAAGTTCTCATAATGTGCAGCGTGCCGGTCGCAGGCTAGGGTATGATATAAGTAAGTCTACGTGGATTAGGAAGTGTATCTGATTGAATGGTGTCACGGCATTGAAAGAACCAATTAGAGATTCATGCCTGAACTATGTGCTCTTTGTAGATATATATACTGGTAGATATACACTCACCTAAAGGATTATTAGGAACACCATACTAATACTGTGTTTGACCCCCTTTCGCCTTTAGAACTGCCTTAATTCTACGCGGCATTGATTCAACAAGGTGCTGAAAGCATTCTTTAGAAATGTTGGCCCATATTGATAGGATAGCATCTTGCAGTTGATGGAGATTTGTGGGATGCACATCCAGGGCACGAAGCTCCCGTTCCACCACATCCCAAAGATGCTCTATTGGGTTGAGATCTGGTGACTGTGGGGGCCATTTTAGTACAGTGAACTCATTGTCATGTTCAAGAAACCAATTTGAAATGATTCGAGCTTTGTGACATGGTGCATTATCCTGCTGGAAGTAGCCATCAGAGGATGGGTACATGGTGGTCATAAAGGGATGGACATGGTCAGAAACAATGCTCAGGTAGGCTGTGGCATTTAAACGATGCCCAATTGGCACTAAGGGGCCTAAAGTGTGCCAAGAAAACATCCCCTACACCATTACACCACCACCACCAGCCTGCACAGTGGTAACAAGGCATGATGAATCCATGTTCTCATTCTGTTTACGCCAAATTCTGACTCTACCATCTGAATGTCTCAACAGAAATCAAGACTCATCAGACCAGGCAACATTTTTCCAGTCTTCAACTGTCCAATTTTGGTGAGCTCGTGCAAATTGTAGCCTCTTTTTCCTATTTGTAGTGGAGATGAGTGGTACCCGGTGGGGTCTTCTGCTGTTGTAGCCCATCCGCCTCAAGGTTGTGCGTGTTGTGGCTTCACAAATGCTTTGCTGCATACCTTGGTTGTAACGAGTGGTTATTTCGGTCAAAGTTGCTCTTCTATCAGCTTGAATCAGTCGGCCCATTCTCCTCTGACCTCTAGCATCAACAAGGCATTTTCGCCTACAGGACTGCCGCATACTGGATGTTTTTCCCTTTTCACACCATTCTTTGTAAACTCTAGAAATGGTTGTGCGTGAAAATCCCAGTAACTGAGCAGATTGTGAAATACTCAGACCGGCCCGTCTGGCACCAACAACCATGCCACGCTCAAAATAGCTTAAATCACCTTTCTTTCCCATTCTGACATTCAGTTTGGAGTTCAGGAGATTGTCTTGACCAGGACCACACCCCTAAATGCATTGAAGCAACTGCCATGTGATTGGTTGATTAGATAATTGCATTAATGAGAAATTGAACAGGTGTTCCTAATAATCCTTTAGGTGAGTGTATAACTCCTATTGTGAAATGCGTTATACAAATACATTTTACTTGACATCTAGATTCTACGAAGAACACGCACACATATGAGCAGAACCATATGTGCCATTAATATTGTAGTAGTATAGTGGTCTGCAGTGTTAAAATGTGTTAATTTGTTTGTTAATTGTCAATCTCTCAATTGGTCATTTGTCTCAGTGGGACAGCCTGGTGGAGTGCGATTCCCTTAGATGTTGTAGAGGCAGCTGGCACACAGATGTTAGAGTCGCCGTCAGGCTCTGTGGGTAAAGGGCAGAGAAAGGCTATAGGCACACCTGCCTTATATGTGTGTGTGTGCAGGTGCATTGCAATATGAATGCACTACATGACAAATACTTTTGTTATCTTAAAGTTGGCATGAAACAGAAGTTTCTTCCCTGTTGTGATATATAGCCGAATGAAACGGCTTCTCAAACAAATGTAGGGTGGGGCTTGTTTTTTTTCTCCATCCGGAAATTGATTGGATTGTGGATTGTTATGGTTTGCTACAAATATGTCAGTGAAATGGCACTTATTATTTTAAGCACATTTGACACTTCATTTGAATAAACCATATCAGACTTTAATCTCCATTTTTATCAGTTGTCTCACACCTCAAAACACACAGGAAATCATTAAATCATACCTAGCACCCTGCTGCACTAAGATAGATTGATCTTTTTATAGAGTCTGTATTTTCAAAGACCTGTCTTGTATGTGAGCGGGTGGCATGATGTAGGTGTTCTTTGTGCTGTCACTTCATCAGATAGACATGGATCAGACAGACCGATCTCAGTGCAGACAGCAAGTGTCAAAATGTATGGAAGAATATGTTCTGCATCCCTAGCTGGATTGTCTACGCTGCCTTACAATCGATTCTCCATATTTGATACCTCTATTATATCTCTACATATAAAGTCCATGGTTGCGCTTGTGGATTATATTTAGTAATGCATCTTACCAAAAACAGTCTATAACAGTCTATAAGAACATAAAAAAATGCTTTTAGCCACAAATTCTGCTTTAGTGGGGAGTTTGTTATGCTTCAGTAGCTCATGCTTTGCCATCAGTGAAGCTATATTGACTTTCATTTGGGGAAAATCAGAAAAGGTAATCAGTAGCGTGTGCAGAAAATTCTCAGTGGTAGAAAAAAAATACAATTATCCACCCAAATTCCAGTTACTTGTACACAATAATGAAGGATATTGTTTGGAGCCAAATGCAACTGTTTACTCATTGTAGAAGCTTTGAAACTTGACAAGATTACACTGTATTTTTCAATTGGATTCATTTGTATAGAGATTAATGAGAGAGATAGCCTGGGTATTTGCCTTCTTATATATGTGCTAATTGCAATTAGTTGAATTGCACCTAATTCATATGTAAATACACAAGCCTTTCTCATTAATGCACAAGGCAGTTTATGCTGAAACATCTAAATCGTTTACAAGTGCAAGGTAGGTCTAATTTAAATGGGCCTTTGGGGATCTGAGGGTGACCTCTGCACTTGCTGATACCCTTTTGTACAATTGCAGAATATAATCATTCTTGCTGTGGCAAATCTGTAATTCTTCAGTAGGACGCCTTGCTGCAGACGCTGCAGAGATAGATTAATTTTCAATTACCTGTGTGTAGTGATGCCTAAAAGCTGGACTAGCCTCTTCGCTATAGCTGTTAGGACTATTTAAAGCTTCACATATGAGATTTTGCTGATTCTGAAACTCTGAAGTGTCTGTAGAACTGCTGTGACAGATCTAGGGTTTTTGGAAGCAGGCGTTTTATTTTGCAGCTTCATAGTGCTGCCCTAATGTACATCAGATTCAGAGAGTCATGGAAGATATCATAAGGAACGAAGTACAAATATTCTTCTGCAGAGGCTGATACTAATTATAAACATTTGCATTCTCGATTCATTTGTTTATTGTTGCAATTAGAAAAAATGTCAGTGTGTTCAATCTTACAGTTTTGAAATATTTAAAATGTAAATAAACTTTATGCATGTTAGATTTGTATGTGTGTGTGTGTGTGTATGTGCAGGTGTGGCTATACCTGTGAGGGCCAAATGTCTGCAATGAAATATTATGATATATTAATGCTATTTATTCCTGTGATGGCAAAGCTGAATTTCCAGTCTTCAGTGTCACATGCAGAAATAATTATGATATGCTGACCTGGTGCTCAAGAAACACTTTTTTTTTATTCAATATAACAGCATGGATTTAAAATGGAAATCTTTTGTAACATTATAAATGTCTTTACTGTCAGTTTTGACCAATTTATTTATAACAACCCCAAATTTATACAACATTTTCATGATTATACTGTAAGGTTTTTCTGTCTTAGTTTGCATAGAAATTATGTTTTGTCAGATTTAGGCATGAAGACATGAATGCTCACACCACTGCTGATTGCTCTTCTGCCTCCGCTGTGAAAACCCACTGTGCAGAGAAGGACGACTGCTTGTGTGTGTGGGTTTCATGATGCAGAAGATAAAATGCCTGCCAAAACTCAATTGTCTAGTTTCCTGTCCTGCAGCTATAGACACTCTTTTACCCTTTCGACAACAGCACCACTCCGAAGCCCCTCCATCTGAACAAATATAACTTTACCAGATGCATCTTAAGCCTACCCTCAGACCAAACTGTTCAGCTGATGGCAATTCTCCATTTTTAAATCTTTTTAATTCAGCTTAATCTGTGACGGCAAACTCATACTCACAGACTCTGAGGAAAGCTCACTTCCATAAACAGACAAAAAAACAACTCCACACATACTGTAAATAAATCAATGTTTTGTGTGCTCGGTCAAAACTAAGATCAGTACAAACATCCCTTCAAATTATATTTTCACCCCCCACCTTTGTCTTTTTGTGTAAAAAAGCTGGTGTATTTCCCCCTTCTTGACAAATCAAGCCTTCCCATCAGCCCTCGGTCCTGATAAATGGAGCATTATTGGTGGCAGCATGCTGCATTTTTATATTCCTCTGTGAGGAATAAGAGTCAAGGTAGAAATGACCATGCAGTCCCTGGTTACAGTCACATCAGGGGACAAGGTTGTTACGTGAAATAGATCAAGGTGAAATATGTCTTATTATATGTCTTATCTCCACCAGCTGTGCTGATATTAGATATTCTGTCAGATGATTTAGACCAGAGGGATCTCAGATGGTTTGGTTTTTGCCTCAAAGACGCTTACATTTTCTCTATTAAAGCACATGTATAAGCACTCCCAGTGGGAAATGTTATTGCTCAGAGGTTGCTCTGCTAGCTTCAGATACTCAATAGAGTATCAGTTATGTGTTATGTATCAAATGTATATTTAGATATTACTCCTACAAAATTAATTGGGAAGAATATCCAAATGCTGACATAGCTTACAGCAGTATATAATAGAGAATTAATGTGGATAGCATAGCAAAGATTATTTAGCTTTGAGATAATTTGATGAAAAATGTTTTGAATTCATTTGATTGCAGGCTTTTGTGTCTTGGCAAACCTGTGCAAATTGAGACGTTAAGATCTCTTTTGTAGGGAATCTTTCCTTCCTCAGGAGAAACACAACAGAATGCAATTTAATCTAATTGAAAAACAGTTATTACAGACAGAGATATTCTATACTATTCTTTACATCTCAGGTATTAGAAGCTGAAAGTTAATCTGATAATATATTTCACATGCCATATTGTGAAATAAAATGCATTTAGGGATATGTAATTATTTCTTTAAATAAATAATTTTATATTTATATTTTTATATTTCAATTTTAATCCCCACAAGGATTTTTTTGTTGGCCTCCATTGTCATCAATACTGAAGAACAGGCAACAGGGAAGAACTTTATCTGGTATTTATTGAAGAGATTTGATGATTTGATGATGGAGTGTACCGAATAGATGGTTTCCTCATCCAGTTTGAAAGGAGAAGGAGGCACTTCAGCTACGTCAGACCCTGTGGGAGAAGAGAAGGTTGGTAAGGTTTTAACAGAGACACATGGAAGAAAGGTGAAATGCTGTATTATGAAGGCAAATTAGCCCTCTGGGGTCTGAGGTGTTTTGATATGCTCTGACGTGTGTTTATTTCTGTTACTTATAACATTTTTATGGCTAAAGTCTGATTACACTGTATTAAACACAAACTCTGCTGCAATAATATGTGACCAGCATGATGTAAACGTTTGTAGTTGAGAAAATAGTTTATGCGTGGTTAGTGAAAAAAATATTTTTAAGTCACTAAAATAAGGCCATAAAACCCATACTGAATATTTGTTCACATGAATTGAGAAATGGATCTTGTAGCCTAGAATTTTTGCTGCAAAACAGTGTGAAATCATCCTGCTCACTCATTCACTTAAAATGTTATATTTGAAATCATTAATAATGATGTGTTTCACACCTGGGAAGACAAAGACTCTCCCCTAATGGCCGTATCAGCTGAATGGGACTAGAAGAATGTGAGGAGATAAAAATGAATGGCTTATTGATTGTTTGCATTTTATTTACAACACAACATAATCCAAATGTATATAACGAAGTCAAAGGCACATTGAGCATGTTGATCTAAACAGAGACTTAAACAGTCACATACCTTTGTACGATTAAAAATTTTCAAAATAAATATAAAAGAACACCATGTTTGTTGTGCCTACTTGTAGGGCTGCACAATTTGGTCTGGGAATTGAGGGCTCGATAAATCAATAATGGCCGCAAGCCTCTGTCCTTTTTGGCCATGAAGAAGCTAGATGTGGAAGGGGATGTCGATGGACGGATGAAACGTTGGTTGAGAGCCTCCTGAATGTAATCCTCCATGGCCTTCTGTTCTGGGATAGACAGAGGGTAGATCTTACCCTTGGAGGTGGAGAGGCCCCAGGCAGCAGGTCGATAGCGCAGTCCCATAGCGTTTCCTCTGGAGATTGAGTCTTTGGAGAAGTTGGTAAGAGATGAAGTTCCTGGCGGAGCAGGAGTCGATAAGTGCTTGCGCTGGAATGAGAAGTTTAGGGGTTATAATTTGGACAGAAGTACGGGTGAGAGGTGAAATCTTGGGAAGAAACTGAATGGTACTCACCGCTGGGCGTGGTGGTCGTATCGGACAGTTCGTGATGAGGTGACCGACAAAAGCGGTTAAGCAATCTTTTGTCACTCCGCGTGGGATAGATGATATGAATTTACCTGCATGGGTTCAGCTGGAAGGGCGACAGATGGATTGGTAGGCGGAGGATGTGAAGCGGGTGAATCCAGAGAACAGGCAGACAGACGTTGTGAGATGTGTACAGCTTTTTGGATAAAACTCTCCAGACCGATGTTGTCGTCATAGATGACCATCTGGTGACGAACTTCGGGATTCAACCCCTGGCGAAAAGCGGTAAGTAGAGCAGTCTCGTTCCAGCCACTTGAGGCCGCTAGGGTACGGAACTGTAGGGAATAGATGCTGATAGATGGATTACCTTGGCACAGATTGAACAGTTGATCATGGACAGAAAATACTAAAGCCGTTTGGCCTAAGTCTTTCTTGAAGTGGTTGGTAAAGGTGGTAAAGGAGCTTGTGACCAGGCTGCCAGATTGCCAGATGGATTGAGCCCATTGGAGAGCTCGTCCTGACAGCAGAGAAATCATGAAGGCGACATGCGTCCGTTCGGTGGAGAAAAGCTGTGGTTGCATCTCAAAATAGTGTGAGCATTGTAGCAGAAACCTGCTGCAATCCTCTGCCTCACCGGTGTATGTCGCTGGTCAGGGACAGGCAGAGGCAGGTGGAGAAGAGGTAGGTGCAGTGGTGAGGTGGTGAGGAACTGCGTGCACGGGTTCCTTAATGGGATCCGGAGGACATTCCGCGCAGGGTTCAGCCGCACTCTGCATTGTGGTCTGGTCTTCTGTCACAACACAGAAGGGAACAGACAGACAGGCAGGTACGTGTTTAGGATGTTTATTTAAAGCAGAGTGTGAGGAGCAGCGGGAACCAGGCGATGGGAAGTGGAGGGTGACTTGCTGGATGTAGAAGGTGACTTAGCTGGTGAAGATTCAGGTTGATTTTCCTTGCAGGTGATGATGGAGACAAAAAAGGGAGATTGGGAATCAGGCAGACGGACTGAAGACAGTAGATGAGACGATCACAGGTCGATAGAAAGGTAATGAGTTTGAGGGGAAACAGTGTATACTGTGACAAGACCAGACAAGGAGTGAATGGTGCATGGTGAATATAAAGGGTGAGTCTCTGATGAGGTCCAGGTGCAGCGAGTCAGTACTCTGGTGATCGTGAACAAGTGGGCGGGTCCTGGTGATTCTGTGATGATTGGGGCTGTGATGGTGTGGTTGACTCTGTGACACCTATATAGCCTATTTCATATTTCAATATGTTTCAGTCGATTTCACACAATTGGCAATAGTCTGGCAATAATTCAACTAGTAAATTGTGTAAAAGTTAATGCAACAATAACACGTTAACTAATGCAAGTAAGAATAACTCAGTCTTACTCAATCCTCCGTTGGATCAAACCGTGAACATAAATCCGTCCCTCAGGACCTCCCGGCGGAGCAGGTTTAGTGCAAGAGGCTTCGGCAATCTGGTCGTACAGGGCCCATTGGATAGGACTGGTGATGACGGCTAGAGGGAGGATGGGCTCTGGAACAGCCAGCCAGTGAAGCCATTCTTCCAATGTCAGCTTGATAAGTTCCCGGTGACCGATTTTATAATTCTGCTCCGCCGGGGAAAACTTTTTGAAAAAAAAAAAAGGCATATGGGTGGAGTTTTTGCCACTGCGACAGCACCGCTCCCACACCAGTTGTAAAAGTATTGACTTGAATGAATGGTAGATCTGGGTTTGGATGGGTTAAGGTGGGAGCAGTGGTAAATGCTTGCTTGAGCTGGGGGAATGCCTCCATGGAAGCTGGAATCCAAAACAGAGACTTAGGCATCTTGCATAACAGGGAGGTGAGAGGAGCTGACAAGGTGCTGAAGTTGGAGATGAAGTGGGGATAGAAGTTTGCGAAGCCTAGGAATTGAAGTTGAAGTTCCTTAACAGTAGTGGGAGTGGGCCAGTTCTGTACTGAATCCACCTTCCCCTGGTCTGTCTGGATCAATGAACATGGATGAACAATGGAATTCGCACTTCTTCAACTGGGATTTTCCTCCTGAAGTCCACTATCATCTCCACTGTTTTGAGCGTGTTAAGCTCCAGGTTGTTATGACTGCACCAGACAGCCAGCTGCTCAACCAGTGATGTCCAGTGATGTCCTTCAGGTAGGTCAACACCAGTCTCTCAAATGACTCATGACCACAGACGTAAGAGCATCAGTTCTGCATCAAGTTTTTTAGGGACCGGAATGATAGTTTGAAGCAGCACGTCAGTCATGCTTGCATCAGCTGACTCTCAGCTGATCTACCTATAGGAATATGAGGCCTATCACAGCATCCCTATATATAAGGTCCAGCCAGTATTTTCAGCAGCTTTATCGTGTTGCTCAGGAGCTAATTACCCTCCTCCATCCCCATCTCCTCCTCTCATCCACAATCAGGACTTGGCTTTCTGATATCCCTCTTCAAATTAGACTGTCATTTATCTTGATTCACATTAAATTGTTGTCATTAAGAACATTTAATGATATCTGCAATTATGTTTACCCTAAGGGGTTTATCGCTGCTTTCCTTGCTCTTATCCATGCTAGGCTGCATGGATGGGCAGGGAATTCCAAACGGAACCATACCGCCAATCCAAACTGTATGCTAATTGTTAATCATCTTTGACAATAGTGGTCCTGACAGAATCACAGTTTTTGTAGATACTCACATAGTCTTCATATTTTATGACTCATTTAGTGATGTTTGTCATTTAACTAGCAATACTTTAATCATTGCTGTTCTCGACACAACTAATGCCTTCAGGTCTGGATTTTTTTTTGCATCTGTGTCTGTCTCACACTCTCTTTTATGTCTGTGTAGTTCATCTCAATCTGAAGTATGTTTGGAGGAGTGGGACAGGTTTTAGAGACTCAGTCTTCAGTTCTGATTTTTCCCAGGTGTAGTTTGCCTTGATTAAGCTCTGCTCTCCAGGAGAAGACAAAGCCTATGACTATTTTCTGAAAAACAATTCAGTACACTTTGCTGTATTTGATGTATTTCATTTACATTCCACAAATATTCATGAAGTGATGCACTCATGCAAGATTTACATTTTTTTAAAGATTTAAAAGTATCTGTTTGGAGCTGAACTCTCTGGTTGGAGATAGATATGCTTGTTGCAAAGGCCTATAGATTTACAAGGCCTTTTTCTCTTCTGAGAGAGATAGAATTTTTTAATAGTAAGACCCAGATGCATATAAAATTATTTTGATATGCTTTTTTGATTAAATTAAAATGAAAAAATATAGAATATTACTTGCTGGTAGACATGATTCTCTCCAAATAGGTTGTTGTATTGAGGGGGAAAAAGTCATCATTAACCTTTGTGTTTTTATTGGAATAGCAATTGGAGTTATTTGTTAACTATGCTGTCTGTTCAGGTGTATCCCTGAATACATATAAGTCATATAGGGAGACATTTGTATAGTAGCCACTGCATGAGGTCTCATCGTTGCACAGCTTGTGCAAGGACAAAAGATTCATTGTATAATTATGTAGCACTATTGTCTCTCAAATAGCCCCCAAGATCAAACTACACATATGCCATTTCTCTGTCAATGAGAAGAAACCAAATTACTTCTTGACATGTTTGGTGTTCCATATTCATGCTGCATTGGCTTTGCACCATCCCCATCATCGCTAACACTGACAACTTTTCACGCTTTTCAGACTTCAACTTGTGAAACCACCCATTAGTCACATGAAAAAAATTTAAGTGGAAGACATTAGGAAAAAAAGGTATATTTTATCTGTCTTCCATCTGCCAGCCTGTACTCTTGTTAGTGCCAGATGCAGTGGGACAGGCACCCTGCTTCTTGGATGATAAAATGCCATCCAGTCCCTCAATTTTCCTCTGCTTACTTTTTTTTTACCTCTAGAATGAGAGTTTTAGACGTACAGTTTGCCTTGTTTGTTATTTATGCTCTGTCTAATTTCAACTTATTTTTCATACTTTTCTATGTCTGAATCTTTCTCTCATCTCACTTTTATTTTTTAATTAAGTAATTTTTTTCTCTAATAAGTGTTTTTTATTTTTTTTATGAAGATTTCACTAAATTGTGTTTCTTCCCACAGATATGGAGAAGCAGGCAGACGGGATAGGGTCCAGTCATAAGAAACACCTACCCTCATCTCTCATACCCTTTGAGCATGACGATGCTGCTGACAGTCAGGAGGAGGGCTGGGGGGTGAGTGAGCCGTGTTTTATATCATGATCAACAATTCACTATGTTCGCTTTCAAGTAGTAAGGTGAAAGTAGTTACTCTTGGCTTTAATGTGTTAGTTATACAGTATGCAATGTTTGGTATGCTATGCTAAACATGATTTTAAAAGTTTTTATGTACTGTTTAGTGGGTGTTATGTATATCTACCCATCAGGATTTTGCACAGCTCACAATATCCTTTTAAATAGAAAGCTCTCTAAATGAGGGTTTGGACTAATTCCATGCCAGTGGATTGCTGACATCCATGCATAATATAATCTATCTCTCCCAGTGGCCCTGTGGGGAGCCAGGCATGTAACTGGCTCAAGGGATGAGTCTCATTAAAAATAACAGTACTTTCATACCAGCACAACATATTTAGATTTTGTGTTTTGTTTTGGTCCTTGTATTTTTTTTAAAAGTTCCCATGAAATCATAAGCTAGTGAGCTCCAAAACTCACATTTAGAAGATATAGCAAATACAAATCAATATTTTTTGATGAAATAAACATCATTCTGCACTTCAGCTTCTCCCCAGCTAACAGGGAACATTACCAGAACTTTGTCTAACATTCTGACAAGGTTTTCTCAAAGTTATGAACAAACTTTCTTCTAGTAACATTAATAGAACATTTGTTTAAAGTTATCTGGTCTTTAATAAGGTTTTTAAAACAATAGAGCAACAAAATTATTTATACATCAATGATGGAACTTTATTTTCCTGAAATTATTTTAAATTATTTGGACATTTGCCTAACATCATTAAATGTTACTACTTGTTTCAGAATGTTCAGAGAATATTTAAAAGTATCATTCCAATAATGTTTGCAAAATTAAATGTTCCCTTAACGTTCACATAACCAAGAAAAAAATATTTATGTGTTATGTATTTATGTTAGCAAGACATTCTTACATTCAAATATATTTTTGTTAGCTGGGTCATCAGATTTTATGTCCAATCAAGACTAGAATCTGAAGCTCCTACCCCCTACACCTTTAAAAGAAATCAGTCACTTGCTCACACATTTACTATTTTCTATATTGAAAATGGCACATATTGCACTATTGTACATAGAGGATAGTGAACTTTCTAGACAGTATAAATATACTTTTCATTGAAGCAATTGTAGCCTTGTTTTGTGTCAGTGTGCTCTGGTCATACCCAAAAACATACCTATCTATATATTGTATTTAAATTATTATAATGGTTAGAGAGGCTCAGTATTATAAACAGCAATGACAAAGCAGATTAAACAAAACCGCTGCCGTGCAACAAGACTGAATTACAAGCATTTTAAACATTATCTCCTCCTGACTGAACATTACTACAGTAAAAATCAGTTTTGCTTTAGTAACAGTTCTATATTAAATCTGAAAAATAAATCTATGAGGTAATTTGTGATTTAACTGTGGCTGTCAAATGTGACTTTGCAGAGCGGTGACATAAACAAATCGCTATTGGCTATGTTTTTTAGAAAAGGACGAGCTCTTTGATATCACCTATCCAGACATCTGGGAAAAAAAACTGTTCTGTTAAAAAACTGTTTTTAAAACTCATTAAGAGTTTACAAGAAAGGGTTATGAGTTATTGTAATGTGGCCTCAAAAGCAAGAGTCTGGGTCTAAATGCAGATAAAAAAAGGTGTTTAATGGTTCAAAACGCGATACATATCCATGACTTGACCGTGGAACATGACATGAAACGTAGCTATTGACATTGACTCATAACACCATGAACCATGAAAGGCACGTACACACAAACAATAATCCCCCCAAGGGCAAGACAAAACACATGGTTAAATAACTGAGAAAACAGTAGGATAACAAGAACCACCTGAAACTAATTAGCATAAACAAAAGAACTTCAAAACCATAAAGAACTACAAAAGAACATCAACTCATGAATGACCAAATTCAAAATAAGAAACATGACATAAAGTACAGGACCCTGACAGTTATATCTATGCATTATAATAACCTCATGTAAAGGATGGCATATTAAACCTTACAAAGCTCACTCATTCATATTTGAAGTCGAGTTTCTAAATGTTTGGCATACGTGCTAGCATACGATTTGGACAAATGGACATGAAGGAATAAAGAAAGCTACGTCAACGTCACCGACGTATCAGGATCACTTCTGGGAGCCCTATCAGCTTAGAGTGTATACAGAACGGGCCAATGGCCATTTGCGTGCGAGATTTGCATCTTGCGCTCCGCCCTGCAGCGTAGGTATAAATACGGTAGCGGATGCAGCGCACATTTGTTTTTCACTGAGGAGCCGATTCGTGACTCGGCCGTACAGCAATGGTACAGCAACCGTGGCGACAAGACGTAATGCCTTCGACGCCACCAATGTATTGGGATCCCTATGGAAAAAGCCATGCTGCCACTTTCAGCACCCTACGTAAGCCCCTCAGACCCCCGTCTGATTCGTTGACAGAAAATGCCTGCAGGTCCCCTACCCTCTTAACGAAAGCCAGTGCAGTCTTCCAAGACAAGATTTTCAACTCTGTTGACTGCAATGGTTCAAAGGTCGCTCTCTGCAGTGCCGTTAGCACCAGAGACAAGTCCCAAGAGAGTAGAGTGAGAGCGGGGCGGATTTAGTCTCCTCACTCCCCTCTGGAACCTGACGATCAGATCATGCTTCCCCAAGGACTTACCATCAACTACATCATGATGTGTGGCGATAGCGGCAACATACACTTTGAGGTTGGAGGGAGACAGCCTTCGCTCCAACACATCTTGCAGGAAGGAAAGCACAGAACTGATCAAACATCTTCCGGGGTCTTCTTGCCGAGAAGAACTCCACTCAACTCATATTTGTTTGCCAAGGAGGTGCTGTCGCGTGCACTAGTTCCGGAAACCAAGTCCGGTTGGGCCAATCTCTCATGGGAGCAATGGCCACCTCTGCCACCTTCGTAAAGACATGGGGCAACAGGGACAGCCCGAAGGGTAGGACTCTGTACTGATATGCCTGCCCCTTGAGTGCAAAGCGAAGGAATAGTCTGTGTCGAAGGAGAAACGAGACATGAAAGTACTGGCCCACCATTGAGGGTGGTGAGGAGTGAAGAGCCACTGGGTAGAAAAAGGTTTCTGTTTCTGGCAGAAAAAGGTGCCGTCCATGACTTAGTGAGCTCCTCATGCACTTCCGGGAAAAAGGGCACTGGGACGGGGCGCTGAGAACCAGTGGGAAATATAGCTGTCATTTCTGGGTCCATCTCAGGCAACGCTACTCTCCCAGAGAGAGGCAACGCAGCCGAGTCTTCATCCCCAGATGACTGAAGCTCCCCATTCTGATGACATCCTGTCATCTGCTGGAGCTCTAAAAAGTAACCACTGGATGCCCATGGGAGGTGCCAGCGTGCTCTCTCGGTAACTCACCCGGCTGTGGCGCGTCAGAGGGATTAGGGGCCCATGGAGATTGCCTCGGCGGGGTAGCCCTAACCGTATTCCTCAGGTCACCTGGCTATTCGCCAAAGTAGCTCTATTCTGCTGTCCAGCAGGAATAGCTCTAGATCGGGGTATAGGTAAGGGGGCCCTGCCTTCCTGAAGGTATTTATACCCACGCTGTGGGGTGGAGCGCGAGATGCAAATCAGGTTAGACCTCCACAGCCACTTGAAACAACCATTCCCTTCTTTGGCCCATTCTGTATACACTGGAAGCTGATAGGGCTCCCAGAAGTTATCCCGATATGTCAGTGACATCAACGTAACGTTGAATATGACTGACTGAAAGGTAATGGTTCTTTGAAATGGCTGTGGAGGTCTAACCTGAATTAAGAGCTCTTTAAAGAGAGATAAATTAACAACTAATTTTAATCATAGTAAGGCTTTTATGAGCCCTGGATAAAAGTACTACTCAGACCTTTTCTTTAACCCCACTTAGGCATGAGAAACGATACATTTTATATATTTTCTTTTTTTTTCTGCATAGCATATATGCCCAGTTTGTACAAATCATCCTCCAGCAACACTTGTGCCTTCCTTCAGGAGGATTTTAGCTTAGTCTCTTAGCTGTCAACTTACTGTCTGTCCCTGTAGCTTTGATATGCTAACTACATGTGCTTGCCATGTTCACAGATGCACTTCTTTGTCAGGCTAGGCATATGATGGCAACAAAGCTTCAGCAAGTCAACAGAATTTACACTTAACACTTTTAACCTTATGGTAATTTCAAAATGCAATACTGAAGCGTAGCTCCGTATCCTGAAATATAATTCAGTGATATTTAGGAGGACATATTGAAGAGGAAAATGTGGGTGAAGGGCCTTGTACACAGCAGCAGTAGGTGAATTTAAATCTGCCCATCTGGATGCCACCATTAGCTGATCTGTTCGTTCCAGAAGAACACATGGCTGGGATAGCAACAGTCACAACAGAGAGTTGCAAAACTAATTTTGGGAGGAGCAAAGGAGAAGCCAGTGGGAAATATCTGGGACAGCTGAACCTGAGTATTGAGCTGGGTTTTTGTGATTTGTTTAACCTCAAAAGAGAAACATTCAAAACGAGACAAATTTAGACAGAATGAGGTAGAAATAGATGTGTTAGGGGGGATTTGTATGTTTGGACTCTAGTCCTTTATAGTCCTTTTGTCTTTTTGTAGTTTATAACATTCTGTCCTCTCCTGAAGAATACCGTCAGGGACATTTGTCACATTGATTTTTACTAGTCTTCTGCACCCATGATTGATTTTATAACCATGATTAATCCCACTCCTTGCTTTGTACGGCTCTGCCTGGGGCCACAAATAAGTATTGCCTCAGCTTTGCTATTTTAAACCCTCAAGTCATTTTTAAATCATATTTGTTTGTTAGAAATTTGAATTTCTAGCCAATGTGAATTTTGACCGTAGTATATTTGCTTATCGTGTATATTGTGCCATTTGCAGCCTTTTGAAAATGTTATTTCCTTCTTGGTGCATCAAAAAGTTTTAGCATATTTGTTAAAGTCAGCCTGAGCATACCGCAGGAGGAGCCTAAATTGGTTTCTGCAGACCTGCAGGTGGTAATCTCAGTGCCTGATGGGTCTCTTTCTTCACGTTCTGGTGGTATAAGGGGTTAGAGTTTGATCTAGACAGGCTTAGTAGAACTTTTGTTGACAAGCTTACAGAAATCTCACTTTGAAAAGCTCCTGCAGCAGACCTTGCTGAGCTCACTAGAATAACACGCAAAGAGATGAATCTCATAGTAGTTATGTCTTGGAGTTTGCCAGAGCCCTGAAGATGAATTTTAGGGTGTGAGAGATGTCTCAACAGATATATCCTTAATAGAATATTTTTTGCTATGTACTTTGGGCTTTATTTCAGAACATCAACAAAAGGAGCCACCGGGCCACTCATCATCATTGTTCAGTGAAAGATCATTTCTACTGTGGAACATCATATCATTGTACTTTTGATCTCCCCTGAGGGTGATATGAAGGCATAACCTGGTCATTATGAGACCAGCAATATTCACACAGTACTTGCTGCAGAGTCATACTACATGGTCAAGCATCTTGGTTATTGTAAGCATTTGGATGAAAGTGGTGACCCAAAGGGATGATTCCTTACTGTATGTTTGCTTAGAACATTTATATTCTCATCATTCAATTTAATGCATGATAGTTATAAAGACACTGTACAAAATCAAAACATCAAAGTAGTATTCTGCTTATCTTACCCACAGCTAGCAAGTGTGTGTTTCATATTCTGCATAAAAACCTCTCAGAATGCCTAGTTAAGAATATTTATATGAACCAGTGCATTGTCTCATGATTCGTTGATGCATACTCTGTAAAATCTAAGGTTGTATACAGTTGTCCAAATACAGTTGGTTTTTACAATAATTTTTACATTATTTTTCCATTAGAATTACAAAAACAATTCACATTTTTCCGTGAATATTTAGGCATCTTTATGTTATTCTATAAAAATAGTCTCTCGGGTAAGTTTTGAAATACCTCTCCTGCTGTGAGATTTCACATGGCTTTACTCATTCAAGTAGTTCTAATGCTACAGGGAGTCTGCTGTTTCTGCTTAAAGACTGACAGGTTGAGTTGTGTGATCCAGGCCAGAAAAGTGTGTGTGTGTGTGTGTGTGTGTGTAGGCACAAAGAGGTGAACCCTGGCACATGCATTCGTTCTGTAGACATGTTTCCTCTCTTGTCTCTTTTGTGTAGGGAAAACAGTGTGCAAAGTATAGTTATCTTTATGTTAAAACAGTTCTGAGAACATAGTAAACAAATGTGCTAACAGCAAACAGAGAGTGAAAAAGTTTTTGAAAATTGTGCGGCAAAAATTGCACTTAAAATACGTGAAGCAAGTTAATGTCTGTTGTTTATGTCTAACATATTGCTTCTCTTCCATTTACTTCACCAAATGGAGCAAGTGATCACTTGTGACAAACTTTATTTAAAGGTACACTATCCCTGCATCCCAGTGTCCATACTATCCATCCTAAATAGTATGTGAGATTAGAATAAGTGTGTCCCAAAGCATAGTATGTTAAAAAAGAGTCCCCAAATGGTCTACTATTTACGGTAGATTTTCAAAGTGTGGATCCGTGCAAACTATAAAGGCTAATATTGCCCACAACCCATTGTGCTTTAGGTAGGATTCGGTTCAGAACTACAAACACAAGTTAAAAAGTACTAATAAAAACAACATAACATGGTGGATATGCGTGACCGATGGTGAGAGGTTTAGATCAAGGTTTGAGTGACTAATAATCAAAGTTTAACCTGATAAAAAATATTTATTTAATGTTATCCATGTTATATTTCATCTGCAATAACAATGTGAACTTTTATAAAGATCGTCTTGGTTACGTTGTAACCCTCGTTCCCTGAAGGAAGGGAACGGAGACGTTACGTCAGTTACTGACGAAATGGGGGTTTCGCTTAGAAGCCAATCGCCTTTGAGATCTACAAAACGAGCCAATGGCATGAAAATGCCATGGGTCTGCGGAATTTGCATAACGCAACCCCGCCCCACCGCGTGGGTATAAAGGGCGTTGTGTGGCAATCTCGCATTATGTTACCTGCTGAAGAGCCGAGGCATGAGCGCCCGGCCGTTCCAGCGGTACAGCGGAAGTGGCATGGGGACGTAACGTCTTCGTTCCCTTCCTTCAGGGAATGAGGGTTACAACGGAACCAAGACGTTCCCTTTCAGTCAGTACACTACGAGTTACGTCAGTTACTGACGAAATGGGGGTCCCAATACAATCTCGCCACGACGGCTGTCTTCCAGCGTCCTGCGCTGACCAGAGCTCCCTGCCGTGAGTGTTAACACGAACGAGGGGCTAGGCTCAACGCCAATACCAAGGTACACTGGGAAGCATATCCCACGTGGAGAAATGCAACACAATGCCTGCCCGAAGGGAGGACTTAAGAATACACATATGACCCCCGTGGGGACTGTATATGGAACACACTGGGGTATCCAGCCGCAGGTGGAAATTTTTCAACCCCAGGCACGCGCTCAGAGAGACTTACCGTGGAAAAACACATATGGGGGTTACCCAACGGGGGAACCATGCACACGGAGGCACCTAGCCGGACACGAGGGCTGACCAAGCGGGCATGCACTCTGGTGTCGACATCAACAGTGCTGGAGGAGGTCAGGGCTTACTGGGAAGCTCACCTGAGAGAATGCGCACGCATCCATTCCGTGGAGTGGAATGGCGCAGCAAGCAAAGACACCTGGGCCTGTCCAATTACTGGCCATTTTGGGCGAGTATACGGAGGATACTGGCTCCACTAGAATCTAACGAATGTGAAGGGTGTCACCCAGCCTACAGCCCGCAGATCAAACGTGCTACTGCATTTCTCTCCGATATGGTAGGAAGTGAAATGAAATGAAATGAAATGTGGAGGATTTTAACTGTGATAAGATGATTGATAGGCCAGTTCATGGTGACAGGATGCATGCATTTTGCGGAAAAACAATATTTTGGTTGTGCTTCAGCTCTGTGTGACTATGGTTCTATGGTTCTTTCTCATAACTAAAAAAAAACAAACAGAAAATTATCATACTGCTCATAAAACATTCACTACAAGGCTACATTCACTACTAAAGAGATATAGCCAGTTTGGATGAAAATTATCTCAAGCTGAAGCTCTAGCTAAAGATGTAGTTATACCAATTAATGGACATGGAATTTACGTAAAAATAAATTCCACAGCACTACAACAACTGTAATGAAATGACCCGTCAAAATTGATAATGCTTTACAATTAACTCTGTTAGAGAGCTACATATGGTAATTTATTTGTTCAAAAAAATACCTTACTCACCTGTTGAGTAATAAAAATGCATCTCTATGTCACTTTTACTTTACAAATCCCTCAGTTCTCCCCATCTCTCACTTCATTACGAGCTCTGATTTTTAGCATGCTCCATGTCAAAGTAGCCAGAGCAACTTTTTTCTATTTATGGATATGACAAGATTTTCTCAGGAAAATCATCCTGTAACATTAGTTTCATTGTATTTTGGTTTCATTTTCTGCGTTCCTGTTTTGACTGTGATCCTGGTCATTATTAGTTTCCATAGTTACTCATTAGTTCCTCACCTGTTCTTAGTACTGTTAATTACTCTATCTGTGTATTTAAACCCTTACGGCAGGTTTACACATACTCCGTCTGCAGTGCGAATGCGGTGCGTGTTGCAGTACGTGTGCGCTTTCACATATAATACGTTTGCAGTGCACAACTGATCCGCGGCTGTATACCAGAGGTGGGAGTAAGTCTCAAGTCTTAACCTTCAAGTCTCAAGCAAGTCCAAGTCAATTTTTGTCAAGTCAAGTCACTGCTTTATGTCAAGCAGTTCAAGTCAAGTCGTAGATTAGGTCAAAGCAAGTCACTGGCAAGACATACAAATGTTTGATGATTTAACTGAATTTATATATTAACCCTCTGAACCCGAAGAACGTGCGGGCGCGTTTTGCTTGATTTTTCCTCATGACAGTGTAAAACTGTGTAATACTTTTGGCCTCACAGACATGACAGATATGTCTTTACAAAGCTTAAAGTGTCTACTTTTATTTGTGTACACTCAAAATAAAAACTAAATGTTGTGCTTTTCGCTAAATAAAGAAAACAAACAGGATGCACGTACTTTGAACTGCGTCTGAAAATGAACTGTAACTCAGCAAAAACTTGCCACACAGACACGGCAGATATCTCTTTAGAAAGCCTTGAATGTCTACTTTTAAATTAAGCAATTTATATAAAAAACAAATATTCTCTGTTTATTTAATCCATATGAAAACAGTGAGAGCTACAGTTCCTCAAGTGGAGCCTCATTATCTTTAATGTGACCACACCCACTCACACAAAGCGATTCACATGCATGTGAAGGAACATAAACGCCAACCATCACCTCAAAACAAAGAATAAGCTTCATCATTCTTCTGCTTTTCATCGAGTTTGGAAGACACGCTGTGAGTTTACCTTGGATTTACCTCTACAGAAGTAGAATGTGAGAATTTTTAAGCTAAAACATTTCTTTTCACTTACAGTACTGTGCAAAAGTCTTAGGCACGTTGGTATTTTCACACGAAAAATGTCTTTAATCAGTCTTTATTCATGTAGTTTTGCAGGAAGGTTTCTTCAAGCGTCTTGGAGACGTTGCCACAGTTCTTCTGGATTTAGTCCATCTTAGTTTTTTCTGTTTCTTCATGTAATCACAGACAGACTCGATGATGGTGAGATCAGATCAGACCGGCTGCTATCAGACTTCTTGTGCATAAAAAAAAAAATCTCACTGGATTATTACAATTAATTGCAAAATTAATGTTTGGAAATGTAAACTGATATTTCCTACTGACACACTACAGTAAAAGATATAAGTAACTGGCTTATAAATTTTTTTTGTGTGAAAATACCAACGTGCCTAAGACTTTTGCACAGTACTGTATATTAGAGTTATTGATGCATAAACTTCACATTGTAGGCTACTAGTTGAACTATTGCTAGACTAAAATGTGTGAAATCAACGGAAACATGTTGAAAATGAAATATAGACAGGTAGGCAACCTTTCAATGCTAAATAAAGATACACATGTACGACATGAGGGTTTTTTTATGCTCTATAATATTAAACACAGCATGATATAAAAGTAGGACTGCCAACTGTCCTGTATTAACCCGGACGTCCCGTATATTGGGCCTAAATGTCCCGTACGTGACCTCCCTTGTCCCGTTTATTGACTGCTACGCTTATATAACTACTGACTAAGGGGTCGTTCACATATGTTGCGTCTTTTGCGCGCTAAAGATCATTATTTTAAATGTAGACGCGCGACAAGCTCGCACAAAATAGAGAGCAACGGCATCGTGATGCTCATGCATTGCGGCGCGCTCGTTTTTTTTCAGACACGTCTATGCCTCAGCAAGATGAAATCGCTTAATGGCAGACACCACAGGAGCGTTTAATTTGTTCTGCAAACTAGGTGTGTTCGAGTAAAACGCTTTTAAACGTGGCAGGAACATCTGTTTGTGTATGCATTTGTAGATTATATTGCAAACAAGTCATGATATTCAACTGTGATACTGTAATGGGAGATCCATGTTGAAAACAGTTAATTTTTTTCAGGATTCTTTGATTAATAGAAAGTAAAAAAAAACAGTATTAATCTGAAATAAAAAGCTTTACTGTCTCTAACACGTTTAATGCATTCTTGCTGAACAAAACTATTAATTTCTTAAAAATGATTAATTATTAATAAAACTATTAATTTAAAATAAATTCTTACTGACCCCAAACTTTTGAATGGTAGTGTATAATGCTACAAAAGCTCTAGATGGTTTGTGTGTAACAATTGACATTTATTTATATGACGTTAACATTCTTTTTAGGATTAAATTGTGCATTAATAGGTTAAGCAAAACAAATGTGTTTATATCTGAGAGCCTTTTATACACACACTTAACTGCAGACACTGAAATAACACACTTTGAGTGTCCCTTATAAAGAACCATGATTGTCCCTTATTTTTGTCCCACTTTTTGTCCTCTGTTGTGTATTTTTGGATTATGTTGTGTTGTAAATAAATGCAAACAAATCAAAAAGCCATTCGGCAACACTTTACAATAAGGTTTATTAGTTAACATTAGGTAACTACATTAGTAACCATGAACTAATAATGAACAGCACTTATAAAGCATTTATTGATCTCTGTTTATGTTAATTTCAACATTTACTAATACTTGATTAAAATTTTGTTAACATTAGTTAATGCACTTTGAACTAACATGAACAAACCATGGGCAGCTGTATTTTTATTAACTAACGTTAACAAAGATGAACTAATGCTGAACAGAGGTGTTGTTCATGGTTCCCATTTAGTCGACGCCACGTCGGAGTACCAACGAATAGGAATCTCGCTAGCGAGAGCCAATCTACTTCGAGTGTAACTAAACAAGCCAATGCACATTGGCATGCAATGATTGCACCAGCTGCTCATGCCACTCAGTGTGGGTATAAATGAGGCACAGGTGCTTGCATCAAATTAGCTTTTTGCTTCGGAGCTGAGTGGTGGATGGTTGTCCTGAAATCACTCTCTACAAAGCGTGTGTTAACATTTTAACGAGTCAAGTTCTTCGGGTGGACCTCTCCTCGTTTGGTGTTGGAGTGACAGCACTGCAGCGGGCTCGATTTTCTCTCTTATTTTTTCTATTTTGTTTTAGTGAGGCCTTGCTGAGGTGTGAGTGGTTGTCAAAGTATGCTTTCTCGATGCTCCCATCTCACAAGGTGGCCTTTTCGGCGACACTGTTGAGAACTGGGCCCAGCAGTTCTTCGCAGTCGGTAGCAGGCTGAGGGAATCCAGAGCTTCCCCCGACGCACCACAAGAGTGCCTCGTGGGCCGCCCCTCAGTCTGCTTGTCGCCAAAGGCGTAGTCCCCTGCAAAAAAAAACCGAAAAAAAAAAAATTCGCCACAGCCTGCTCTACTGTGTCCGCCAAGCCAAGCCTTCTCACGTACCCTCTGCCCACTCATGGAATCAGGTAAGTGTTGCACAGCACACTCACACCATGCTAACAACAGCCCCAGCCCCGGTACCTGCATTCCACTTCGCTGCCCCTTGGTGGGTACGCCGGTGGTTCCGTTGGTCCTGCTTGTACGGTCTCTGAGAGCCTGGCTAGCACTCCCCAATCCATCTCGCTGGCTCACTCGGACCATCAGGCTCGGCTATGCGATTCAGTTCGCCCGGCGTCCCCACAGGTTCATGGCCGTCCGCTTCACTTTGTTGAACGCCGCAGATGCCCATGTCCTGCGTGTGGAGGTCACAGTCCTACTGGCAAAGGACGCGATATGAAGCGTCCAGCTCCAGCTGATATGAAGACAGGCTTCTACAGCCCATACTTCATTGTACCCAAAAAAACCAGTGGGTTACGGCCAATCTTGGACCTGCGAGTTTGGATCGGAGCCTTCACAAGCTACCGTTCAAAATGCTCACACAGAAATGCATTTTCGAATGCATCCATCCCCGAGATTGGTTTGCAGCGATCAACCTGAAGGATGTGTACTTTCATGTCTCGATTCTTCCTCGACACAGGCCGTTTCTGCGCTTTGCGTTCGAGGGTCGAGCATATCAGTACAAAGTCCTGCCCTTCAGGCTGTCCCTGTCCCCCCGTGTCTTTACGAAGGTTAAAATAAGTTAAAACTATAGGGACTATGGGAGTTTTATTTGCAACAAACAAATTGCAATATGCATAAAGGTGTCCACATACAGCTGAGTTGTTAATACAATAAAAATCTAAAAATAAAAAATAAATAATTAAAACTACATAGTCTAAAATGTAACTCTAAATGTAACTGAAATTATGCCAATATATTGGGTGAGATACGTTCTCTTTGTATTATTTGAATGTTCTCTTTCCTGCTTGTCCTGTACAGCGTGACCAGGTGATTGTTATATGACTAATTAACTTAAGAGAACTCAGATTGGCCTTTTCTCAATATGCGTTCTTGCGTACTTGTGTTCTCGTGGACAAATCCCCGGATGTGTCCTTGATCCACTCCTTTTACCTATTAAGACAGGTATCCCAGAATGCATCTCGCACCAACCAGCAAGCGTCAATACCGGACAAAAATATTTTTTGTATTAAAAATACTACTGTTAATGTGTCACGAATTATAGTTTTAAGACGTTTTCAGGTGAGAATGTACTTGTTTAAAGCTCAAATCTGTGGTTTATTTATAAAGAGAGCGCCTATTTGAAAATTTGATCTGCCGCTTTCGGAGTTGTGAGATCCAGGTGATCACCGGGTGCTCAGCGCTCGTTAACCCCACAGAAAGCAGCCTTTCCTCGGCTAGTCCTTCTGACGTTTGCTGCTGGCTCTGACGTCTCTGTAGTGGTTAAACATGAGATATGATTCGTCTTGTGTTGATCTAATGGCCGATCTTTAGTCTCATGAATCTATAATTTGTTCCCTGGCAAATCGTTTTTGCTGAGGGCAAAGTGATGTTTCATAACTTTGTATTTTTAGGATATTAATATATTTAATATATATTTAACTTTATATATTTAATATGTATTTAACTTTACAGAGTTGTAGCCTACTAGAGCGCTGACTTTGTATGTTTGACTGAATTGTTTGCTTTATTTATTGTATAGCTTCTTAGCCTAAAAGGTTTAAGATTTTTTTAAATGGAAAAAAAAAAGAAAGAGGCAGAATGGTGTTTTATGACATATTTCGTCTTATTGTAGCCTAAAATATAGCTACATATAGAGATAACCAGAGTGAGAGCGATCTGAGTTACGCTATCAAGAATGCTGCTGTTCCATTAGCAGAGTACCGGACTTGTCTTAACATGTCCAAACAGGGGCGTAGCCATCATTTCAAAAGTGAGGGGGACAGAATGTCAAGTGTTATACCAGTTTTT
This sequence comes from Rhinogobio ventralis, assembly GCA_039654625.1. Lineage (NCBI taxonomy): Eukaryota > Metazoa > Chordata > Actinopteri > Cypriniformes > Gobionidae > Rhinogobio > Rhinogobio ventralis. The sequence continues at coordinate 21,783,370 of CM077193.1, read as the reverse complement.
TTCTGATATTTGTCTAATTGATGGTTTTTCTTTTTGCTTAATTGGCTTAATATGCTATTTATGTAAGCTATCCAAATGACGTTTGCTGAAATAAAAAAATAAAAAAATCATCTAAAATGGCATGACTTGATGTGGTGGTTGACATTTGCTAGCTCTACAAACAAAAAAATTAATTGGAATATACTGGTTGTATGTTAGCGTGAGAAGAAGTCCGTAACATAGCAATGTAATTTTTTTTTTTTATGTAATAATACTCACTTTAATAATGTTTTACCAAAATGTTTTACATTTGTGCAGTGTTGGGGGGATTTAAGCATTTTTTATTTATTTATATAAATTTCAATCAATGGGAGACTATAAAAATTACTTTTTGTTACATAATTTGTCAAAAATCAGCTCCAATGCAGAACACACACCACAATGATGGAGTGACTTTTAACCCAGCCGTCCAATCACAGTGGAGGAGGGGCAGGACAAATACACTAACACTAACCAACCGCCACATTTTGCTTGTACAATGTCATTGTCAACAGGTGACAACAAGAAGCATAAAAACGGAGCAAAATGATTGAAAACAAGAGCCAGAGAAAATGGTTTACATTGTATCGACATTTTTATATAGAAACAATACAAAAAACAAACTATCTGTGAACTGAGATACTAGTAACACTTCCACGGATATTCCGTATATCACATACACAAAACGCTACTCTGCCGAAACGCTCACAGCTAGTGGTCTTCAGCAAAACTGGCTAATTACTCAACAAGAGAAATAGGCAGAGTAAATTATCATTGTGCATCACAATTCGGATACCACATGTCAATTTACAGTGCTCAACGTTTTCGTAGTGAAGAGTTTTTTTTGCCATTTTGAACTCATCGCGACCTCTTTGTATGAAAATTATGGATACAGCGCGGGTGCGAGCATGGGTATGCCGTGCCTGTGAGTGACTGATTACCATGAAAACTTGAAATTCACATAATCCTGGTACTCGAATTTAATTATTCTTGGCGTAGCGCCTTCCGTGTTCTTTTTTTCCAAGTCATGTGACTCGAGTCCCCCACCTCTGCTGTACACCACAAACAAAACATTTATTCATTATTTTTACTTCAAATTCAAGAGTAGTTACTGAAAATGTTTTGTCAGCATTGCGATTCTCTCTCTATACAGTACAGTTATACAATCTTTCACAGACGTATTCACAATTAAACACACTACATTTAAACAATGTATTTTTCAATACATTACTTGTATAGATTTATATATTAAGTTGCTCAAGCAAAAATTTTAAATTAAAACTTACAATTGACAATTTACAATGGACAGGTGTGCAGTAATCGGTTCAGGCATGTGGGCTCTTGGGAAATGTAGTCCAAACTGAATGCTAGTACTCAGACGAGTGAGACCTCCAGTGGCCGATTAAGGAATCTTCACCACCGTCCATGACAGCACCTGGAACGCATTGACGGACTGCATCTGTGTGCAGTGTGAACGCTCTAACCTGTTAACATGGGCACAGAAAAAAATATGCACCGCATACACACTGCAGACGGAGTATGTGTGAACCTGGCGTTAGGCCTGGGGCCTATACCATGATGGTAATTGAACAAACTCAGGGTTATGGGATTAGTTTCAAGTTGACAAAACCAAACCAATTCAATAAGGCTTTGTTTGTACCGTGACACTGATCATCAACTTTCTTTGTCAACTCAGACTTAGATCCTGAGTTCATAGAGCGCATACACGTGAAGACATGTGATATCAGCGAACAGCTAATCACATTCCTTGAAACATAGGGAAACTGCAATTCACTTCCACAGGATTGGTGATGTATTGAAGACTTACATAGTGCATCTTTAACAGTATATTGATATCAATTATCAAGATGCAAAACATTGAACATTGTAGGGTGAGAGGTTCTTATCCTACAGTCCCTCTTTAGTGATCCGTGCTCTGCGGACAGATCAATGCATTGGCATGCCGAGTAGGGTGAAAGCCTCCAGGCTGGAGGAGAGTTCAAATGAAAGATGGAATAACATTAAAAGGTGAGATCAGAACAGACTCCCTGTACACCACCATGACTATGGGCAAAGCAGCCGTGCCTGTGTATTTATAGACCTAAGCCCCTATGTTACTTTACACTCAGGATCTGTCACAGTTTCAGGCCGGTTTTCACAGGGCTGAACAAACATGTTTTAGCATTAAAAAAATATATATATATTATTATTTTGAAAGTGTGAAATTTGATTTGTTTTGGATTTAAAGTTTTTTAAATTACTTTAATTAAATATCTTAATGTGATGGCTGAAATGGTTTTAGCTGTCATGAAAAAGATGAGTTTAAAAGCAGGCATGTGGCATCGGTAGTGAGTTTTTTTTTTAATGTTTAGAATGACTGTTGCATCTTTAACCAAAATCAAAATCAAGTTATATATTGCTAATTGTTGTTGTTATTATTATTATTATTATTATTATTATGTATACACACGGTAGTACTGCATATACACCCCCATTCAAAAGTTTAGCTATAGTTTTTTAAAATGTTTTTAAAAGACATATCTTATACCCACCAAGACTTCATTTATTATATGCAATATTATGAAATATAATTAAAATGTTTAAAAAAAAGTTTTATATTTTAATATATTATAAAAAGTAATTTATGGCTGTGATGGCAAAGCTGAATTTTTACTCTTACTCCAGTCTTAAGTGTCACATGTAGACTGTAGAAAAAGATGGACGACGCTCCTTCACTCTCTTCCATTTGGGGAAAATATCCCAATATGCCGCTGACATCTTTCGCTGATTCGGGACCTGAGTCTGAGCAGTAGTGAACTTGGAGCCTGAGTCTGCGCAGTAGTGAGCATGAAGTAGAGCCAAGGTATCAAGACCCCGGCCACACTCCCGCATAATCGGTTTGTATAATTTACTGCAGAACAACTCATTATGTTGCTGTGAAAAAAAAAAAAATATGGAAATCTAGAAATTAAAGTTAAAGCTCCAATCTCCTCCCGAAAATCCTGAAAAAACTCAGTCGGTGCCTCAGTGACTACTTTGCTCAGAGAAGCTGTCAATCTCAGCTGTCAATCATGACGTCAAACCCGCATTTTTATAGCATCAAATAACTAACTAAAACCAAACTTATTTAAAAAACGAACACTTGAACTTACATCAGTGTGATAAAATGACCTGAAATGAAAGAAACTATTTTTGAAAAAAAATTATTTGAAGTGTAATTTTATTGTTTAGTTTGTCTCATGTCCCATTCGATTACATGGAGAGGGCACGGTTTATGACCTATACTGGGACCAGCCACCTGGGGGGAAATCGAAATGTGCGAAATTTCCAGACTTGTGCGGCACACTTGGTGTCACATGATCCTTCAGAAATCATATGCATTATATACATAATTGTCACGCCTGCCAGCCGAAGTGCCTATGATAGCCACCAGAGGGCACTCCTCCCTAGTCCTTTGCCATTCCATCATGAACTACATTTCCCATAAGCCTGGACTCATTATCGTGTGATTACTATTGCAAAGTCCGATTCATTTCCGCAAACTGTTTTTTTTTCAACAGTTCGGCTCAATGAACCGGTTCAAAAAGCAGATTGTCACTATGCATTTCTTTTATGCTTTTTCATGCATTTCTCAGTGTCATGTTATATCAAGGAAACATTTAAATAAAGTGATCTGTGTCAATGCATATTGAAACAATCGAATAAAGTTATTTGCGTGAGTGCATTTCCTGATTATTGCCTTTTATTCACTTAAGTTAATGGGGTTTGTGTTCACAGTTAATTCATTTATCCTTCACGTCGGATTCGACTGAAAGCTGCGCAACTACAGCACACATTACAGGCACTGATCAACAAACGCGGATATGTTACATGTCTAAAGTAGCCTATATAGAAATAATAAACCAGTCTTATTAACTTATACATTCTGCTTAACAGCTTAAAATATAATCTGCATGCACAATAAACTACAGTGAAATGTATTTAAATCTCTCGACAGAAAGGTTTTTGCAGGTTTTAATAAAATGTTATTTAATAACAGTAGTCATAATAAGCATATTTCCAGTAGCCTACGTGCCTCAGACTTACGTCGCTAACTCAATCATCAGAATCCTCGGTAATCCTCGGCAAACTTCGACAGGTGGTTGAACCGGCACGTTCGGTTCCTTTTGAGACCTCGGCAATCCTCAGCAAACTTTGACAGATGTTTGAACCAGCTCTTTCGGTTCTTTTTTAGTCGGACGTTCAATTTAGTTTGATTAATGAACAGGCTCAACCGGGTACTTGCTGAGAATCGGCTCAAAAGAACAATTCGTTCAAGAACCGAACATCACTAGTGATTACATCCACCTGTGTGTCGTTAGCTTGTTAATGTCTGTGTATGTAAAGTCCTATGTTTTCTCTCACTCTTTGGGAAGTCTTGTAAGTGTCACGCTGAGTTTTTCTGAGCGCTCTCCCTCTGGTTACCACTGTTTTGGGTTTGACTTTCTGCCTGGTTTCCTGGATTTCCCTTTGTTTTTCTGCCCTGTTGTCTTTTTGGATGATCTGCCCTGTGTGTTGACCTATTGCCTGTTTTATGGATTTTGATTCTGGATCAGCAGTTTGTGACAATATGCTGATTTGGTGATCAAGAAACATTTCTTCTCATCATATTTGAAAACAGTTTCAAAGAAAAAAACTCCATAACACTCTATAATGCCAGCTGTCTATTGTATCACCTTAGAAAACTGTACGATTTAAGATAATTGCCTTTTTAAGATTGCCTTTTTATGCATACACTCACCTAAAGGATTATTAGGAACACCATACTAATACTGTGTTTGACCCCCTTTCGCCTTCAGAACTGCCTTAATTCTACGTGGCATTGATTCAACAAGGTGCTGAAAGCATTCTTTATAAATGTTGGCCCATATTGATAGGATAGCATCTTGCAGTTGATGGAGATTTGTGGGATGCACATCCAGGGCACAAAGCTCCCGTTCCACCACATCCCAAAGATGCTCTATTGGGTTGAGATCTGGTGACTGTGGGGGCCATTTTAGTACAGTGAACTCATTGTCATGTTCAAGAAACCAATTTGAAATGATTTGAGCTTTGTGACATGGTGCATTATCCTGCTGGAAGTAGCCATCAGAGGATGGGTACATGGTGGTCATAAAGGGATGGACATGGTCAGAAACAATGCTCAGGTAGGCCGTGGCATTTAAACGATGCCCAATTGGCACTAAGGGGCCTAAAGTGTGCCAAGAAAACATCCACCACACCATTACACCACCACCACCCTGCACAGTGGTAACAAGGCATGATGGATCCATGTTCTCATTCTGTTTACGCCAAATTCTGACTCTACCATCTGAATGTCTCAACAGAAATCGAGACTCATCAGACCAGGCAACATTTTTCCAGTCTTCAACTGTCCAATTTTGGTGAGCTCGTGCAAATTGTAGCCTCTTTTTCCTAGATGAGTGGTACCCGGTGGGGTCTTCTGCTGTTGTAGCCCATCCGCCTCAAGGTTGTGCGTGTTGTGGCTTCACAAATGCTTTGCTGCATACCTCGTTTGTAACGAGTGGTTATTTCAGTCAAAGTGGCTCTTCTTTCAGCTTGAATCAGTCGGCCCATTCTCCTCTGACCTCTAGCATCAACAAGGCATTTTCGCCCACAGGACTGCCACATACTGGATGTTTTTCCCTTTTCACACCATTCTTTGTAAACTCTAGAAATGGTTGTGCGTGAAAATCCCAGTAACTCAGCAGATTGTGAAATACTCAGACCGGCCCGTCTGGCACCAACAACCATGCCACGCTCAAAATTGCTTAAATCACCTTTCTTTCCCATTCTGACATTCAGTTTGGAGTTCAGGAGATTGTCTTGACCAGGACCACACCCCTAAATGCATTGAAGCAACTGCCATGTGATTGGTTGATTAGATAATTGCATTAATTAGAAATTGAACAGGTGTTCCTAATAATCCTTTAGGTGAGTGTATACTCTACATTACTTTCAAAATTAAGTGAAAATTAAGTGAGACGGTACCTACTATTCTTGATTGATTCCTCAGACATAGCTCTTTTTACTTTTTGATATTAAGATGTAAGAAACTACTCTCGAACCAACAAATAATACTGTCAATATACTCAAAGTATGAGGAGTAATTCATTTCTTTCTGACAGGAGACCAATGCCATATCATCAGCATACTTTATAAGGAAAAAGGTTATCATCATCACACTGCAATTGATTGATGTATACATAAAACAGTATTGGAGACCATACACATCCCTGCGGTAGCCCAGTATCTAAAACCAAGCAATCTGGCATGACATTATTATTAATACAGACTCGCTGAGGTCAGCCTTTTAAGAACTCCTTTTTTCAGGACTATTTAAGAAAATACAAAAGAACAGCATTTATTTAAAAAAAACTCCTACAAATGCATATGCAGTAAGGTCAGCCGCAAAAATATCCCTGTCCACACCTTTTCAGCGCTAATTTATCACTACATGTTTTTTGTAAATCCTGACAGTATTTTTTTAATGCCAAAAGAGGGTTTGCACTGACACAAGCTGTTAGTAAATCTGACGCTCCGCCACATCCGACTGCCGCGGGTTGCAGAGGACTCAACAGGGTTCGCTGTTCTGGGGAACTCGACTGGGGCATATAAACGCACGTATCCATTGCCCAGGGAAGGGAATGGCGCAGCAAGCCGACACTTAGAACGGGCACTTCGGTGTTACTGACTATGGAAAGTGAGCACACAGGAAGATACTGGCTCTACACGGAGGCTAAGATGCTTCTGACATAGGAGGAGATGGCGGGCGAGTTGTGACATGCGACGGGAGCGTAGACCACCCTGTTTGTTGATGTACGCAACGGCCGCAGTGTTGTCCGTACGGACCAGAACGTGCTTGCCTAGTAGCAGCGTTTTGAAGCACAACTGCTCTCGAGACTGGGCAAGAATCAGCCAGTCGTCGAGATAGTTGAGAATGCGAACTCCACGCTCCCTCATGGGAGCAATGGGCGACAGGGCCAGCCCGAAGGGTAGGACTTTGTACCGATATGCTCGTTCGTCGAACACAAAGCGTAGAAACGGTCTGTGTCGAGGGAGAATTGAGACATGAAAGTACACGTCCTTCAGGTCGATCGCTGCAAACCAATCTTGGGGACGGATGCACCTGAAGATGCATTTCTGTGTTAGCATTCTGAACGGTAGCCTGTGAAGGGAACGGTTCAAGAATCGCAGATCCAACATCGGCCGTAACCCGCTGCCTTTCTTGGGTACAATGAAGTACGGGCTGTAGAAGCCGGTCTTCATATCGGCTGGAGGGACCGGCTCTATCGTGTCTTTCGCCAGTAGGACTGCGATCTCCGCCTGAAGCACAGGGGCATTTTCTTTCGACACAGAGGTGAAGTGAACGCCCCTGAACATGGGGGGACGTCGGGCGAACTGAATCGCATAACTGAGTCTGATGGTACGGATGAGCCAGCGAGACGGGCTGGGGAGCGCTAGCCAGGCTCCCAGCGACCGTACAAGCGGGACCATTGGCACCACAGACGTAACCGCAGCGGGGCAGCGAGGTAGCGAGGTGGCATGCAGGGACCCGACTCGGACGGCATGGTAGCGGCCTGAAGTGGGGTCTGAGTGAGCTTCGGAACAATTACCTGCTTCCGCTGAGGGGGTGTGTGAGTGTGAGAAGGCAGCTTGTGTGCGTCCCCACAGCCGGCACCCCCTGCTGGTGATTGGAGAGGCGCCTGAGGGTGACAAGGCATGGGAGCGAAGTGAATGACAATAATGCGCTGCATTCGCTTCCACTTTATACCCGCGCTGCGGGGCGGAGCGTGAGATGCAAATCTCGCACGGCAATAGTCATTGGCCGGTTCTCTATATCTCGAAGCTGATAGGGGCTCCCTGAAGTGATCCCAATTTGTCGGTGACATCCGACGTACGTCGAACATGACCGACTGAAAGGGAACACTTTTTAGTTAACTTTACTTAATGTCGTAACTTAATTGTAAAAATCTAGTAATCTTTACTATTCACATACTATTCCTTGCTTACTCAGAAAACCCAAGTTAAGATTAATTGATTGGTTTGAGTGCCATTTTGTCAAGCAAAAAAAAAAAAACTCACCATTATGTGAGTAAACAAAGTTAACAAAGTACTTGAGCACACACAACTCTGGCCTCAATAGTTGAGGAGGGGAGTTGGGACTGTTTTAGGTGTCTGGCAGTTCTAGTTTTATCTCTCTTAACCATATTTATTTGCACATTTTGCACATCCGCTTTAATAAACATCTTTTTGGACGCCAACATCACCCCTTTTTTTTACATCTTGGTGTGATTCTCCTTGTGACCGCTCGGGTCTCTATCACACATATATCATTTAACTATATTAATGCGGACCCTACTGACACTCTTAAAGATTTGGAAGCATGACTTCAGAGTTGCTATCTGAGGATCTATGGCATAAAATCTTAAATCAGGTACACTCCTCTTCCATATGTGGCAGGAATGGTTTACTACAGTGTAAAATCTATTCAGAGCACACTTATCCAATACAGAATTGGCAAAATTGGACGTGTCCACAGTTGGAAACTTTTTGGCTCAGCATATTTGACCCTCTAAAACTAAAAACGAAAAAAGCTCTCAATATTAATAGACCCTGATCTCTTGCTAGCCCTCTTTGGGGTTTCCTCTAGACCTGCTTTGACAGCCCAAGATTGCAAGGTTGTTGCTTTTACTATGATCTTTTTACAGTGTTAGACATGAAGTTAAGATGCTCACTATCTGGCTCACTTAAATCATTTCATAAGGCTAGGGAAAAAGAGATCCCTTTTTGAACTACATTAAAGACCTACCTTGCTCACGGTAACTGACAAATAATATTTGTCAGCTATTAAAAGGAACTTTTATTTTATCTTAGTTTAGCAATTATGTTATTTTCTCTGCGTTCATGGAAGGGATTAATAATGGACAGTGTCTTACTGATTCTGTATTGTCACACAAAACAACAATAAAAAAATTTGGAGTAAAAACAATTATGATGATGATTACGCAAACCCCCCGCCTTATATCGTCTGTCAAAGCTCATGATGAATAAGCCTCATCTGTTCTCCCCCACTAATGTAAATAAGGAGAATTGATTAACCTTGCTGGTAGTCCTAGGTTCTGCTTCCAGGGTGTTGGTGGGAGCCATCTGGTTAACACTGCTGTCTTGTCAGAGAGCGGAGAGGAGATCCAGATCTCGCTTATTTATGAGTCCTGCCCTCGGTCTTCCGTTCGGGTCAGATCTACCAAACATTTAGACAGCAGTGGGTAACACTAGGCTTGCAGAACAGCAGGGAGGCAGATTGCTTGGACACCATTAGCCAGAATGAAGCCTTACTTCTGGACTGCACGACAGGGGCACATAAGCTTAATTGGGATAGATGAGCTTTTAGGCTTGTCTTCATTATTTTGTTTAGCTGAAAGTGACTTTAATTTGTCTTGAAGGCAGTGCAGACAGAATACTGAACTAAAATACTGTTTCCTGCACTGTTATATAGCACAAAACCACTGAAGACCAATTGAAGAATAAATGACTCTCATGAGTTGTTTTTTTCTGAATGAAAAACATGATCTCGAGTGTAGTCAAATACCCGAATGAATGATGCATTAAATTGACCAAAAGTGGTGGTAAAGACTGTTAAAATTGTAAACAAATTCTATTATATTCAACTTTTCAATCATCAAATCCTGAAAAAAAAAATTATCACAGTTTTAACAGATTTCTGAAGGATTTTCTCTTTCTCTTCCTCTTTGATTGTTTATGTACCCAGGTAGCTGATTGTCAATGTCGATATGAACATGAAGGCTGCAGACTATGGAGGAGTGTGAGAGACAGGCATTCATGAGCTTGTTCACAGCATACAGATGAATACAGACTTTTTTCCATGGGTTTCTATAGTGGAATCAGACATTGCTTTGTTGTTACTGTTCAAATCTCTGAAGTTTGACCGGTTAAGTTAGTTCTGTCTCTCCACTTTATTTTTGGTGCATTTTGGTTTGTAAAGTGTAACACTAGTACACACACATATATGTTGTGTTTTCATGTTTTATGGGGACATTCCATAGACATGATGATTTTTTAAATACTGTACAAACTGTATATTCTATTCCCTAACCCTAAACCTACCCATCACAGAAAACTGTCTGCATTACGTTTAAAAAAAAAAAAAAAAAACATGGTATGATTTATAAGATGTTTTCCTTATGGGGACCAAAACATGTCTCCATAAGGACTAGGATTTCAGATATTGCCATCCTTGTGGGGATATTTTGTCAGATATTGCCATCCTTGTGGGGATATCCATGTGCAATTCATTAACCCCTACCCACTCAACATGACACAGACAGAAGCAGGAGCTTAAGTGCTTTTCCTGCTTTCAGCACTTAGTATCGCAGTTTCATTCACAGGCAATGCTTCTAAAGGAATATGTGCTTGTTATTGGGTGCTCAAACTCTTCCAATGATTTTAAATGTGATTTGTAGTGGCTCCCACCTGGATGGAAACATTTTACGTAATGTCTAGAGTACTTCTTCATCTGCTCCTCAGTCATTGTTTTGATAGGGACAAATACACAGTTCTATGTGGACGATTAGAAGGACTGATTGGGATTACAGTGAAAACCTGCACATGCCCTGCTGAATCTCAAGACCAGCATGAAATGTAGAGAAAAAAGTCTTATTTATAGAATTTTTTAAAAATATTTCCTTCCTGTATGATGAGTAGTTTAGTTTTATAAAAGTGGTATATAATTTTGCATTTAGGAAACATATTATCTGTTTTGGATGGATGGATTCATGATGTAGGGGAGCGCGGGGCACAACCTAACGCAGGGTTAGTTGTAACACACATGGTTTAACACTTTTCACACATGCCAGCATGACGAAACTTAGTGTGTTTACTAGTTGCAACATCAACACTATATAGAGAAATATTTTTTTAAATCTTTGGAAGATATCACTGCACATTTATTTAACCATAGCAAAAGTACATTTCTTACTTGCCTTAATTTTTTATCTTTGTTTTTTGTGTTTATTTAAAATAAGACAAATCTTATATTATTTTAATCTTATATCTGTTATTTAACAGTTGAGATAGTTCTTTAATGCAGAAGACACGAGCCAGGTTTAAATCCCAGTTGTAAAAAAAAAATAATAATAATCTGAACCCCAAGTGGAAAGTCAACAAGCGTTAGGTTTTGCCCCGCTCTGCCCTATTTGCTCATTATATAAATTTATAAATGCTGAAAAAAAAATGTTATATAGTGTACCTTTAAATAAAGCTAAACTCAATTGGACATCACTTAAATTTTATGTCATCTGGTTGGTTTATTGTAGAAAAAGGACTAATCAATTAATTAATTTCTTGATTGAAGCTGCACTAAACACTGTATTTTGCCATTATATGATTAGTAGTATAGCACAGCTGTTGAGTATTGCTTGAAAGTGTCTATGAGCCGTCTCTTTATGTAGGGTCACTGAGCACACCTTGTTCCTGCTGTTTCAGGGGGAAGAGCTCAATGAATCTGCTCAGGAGAGTCGTGCCAACGCTGAGATGCACAGGCACCTCGCGCAGAAGCTCCTCAGGTTGCCATGGAAACCAGAGGTAAAACATTTATAGTGTTAGAAACTTACACTTTAGTTTTCTACAAAGAAGAAATGTGTAGGATAATACTCTTTGTTATTAAAACTGCACTGACAGTGTGAATAGCTGTGAATCTCTTTCTCGCTTACTCTCTCTCATTGCGTGTGATTTCCTTTGGGAGGCTCATCTTCCCATAGCTCTGCATCCCGGCAGGAATCGTGCTAAAATTACATGAACAGGTGGCTGAAAAGTCGAGAGAACAACAGGCACTGTATTGATGATGAACTAGCCAGTTCTGCTTAGCCCTGCTATCTTGTTTTATATATATATGAATTAGACACATACAAACACCTGAATATCAAGCTTTTACACTCTGGCATTAACACTAATAGCCATATTCATAGTATTACAGCCTCTGTGAGGATAATTGTTACCAGGGGAAGACACAGGTTATAACATATTGTGGACAATCTATTATGGGATTACCGTCAGGAAATCGCTACATTTGGGCACCCAGCTCCAGTATACGGGCTGACCAAAAGGGCAGGCATCACAAGTACTGGGCCTGGCGTCGAATTCAACTTCTGCAGGGAGCTGAAAAGTAAGATACCTCCAGGGTTCACTGGACTCAGAAACTCACATGGACAAAAAACGCACATTAACGCCTCAGGGGAGGAGAAATGTGCTGTGTGCAAGCGGAGCACCCGGGCCAGTTGCCCGCAGTTTACCTGCTTTTAAAATTTTTGGTTAATGCATTTTCTATGCATAATATAATTAAAAAAAAAAAAAAACAGGTCCATAGGCAATTAAAAACAAACAAATATGCAACGAACAAAAAAATAAGTTGCAATATGGAATTAATAGTGCAGGGCTTTCACTGTGAGGAGCACAAATCCTCTTCAGGGTTTTGTGCGTGTGTATGTGTGTACTAAAATGAGTGAATAAATGTTGACATTTTTCTGTGTGTATTTGACCGATATTTCTGTGCTGTTGTGCTTGTCCGTGTTCCACTTGAAGTGCGCGCAAAGAAAGTATCCTGTCAGTAGCAGATTCAGTTCTTTTTCGTGGCTTATTGCGTTTTTAATGTTTCTTTTTAATATCACATCCCACTCTTTACTTTCTCATTCATCCATGTTTCTCTATTAATAACTTCAAACAGTCCCCCCACTGAAAGCTGCGTGGATTATCACACAGACATAAGTACGACACATTTATAGGACATAAAATGTCTCTGCTGCAAAAGCAAAAGTACCTGGTGAAATGTAACGAAATATCTCCTAGCACAGCAGAGCACCAGTTTCAATAAAAGGATATGCTTAAGTCCAGTCATTTTTTTAATATACTTTTACGTTTTCGCTGCTGTTCTAAAAATCGTTCTTTTCGCCATACCATAAACAAGCTACGTAGCTGCTTGAGTGCAGGAGCTCTAGGTCACCATAGAAACGTAAGTGGTTTGCAGTTGATTGCTGTCGTGACACTCGCGAACAGCACTGAACACGCAGGTACAACTTGAAATATATTATTATATTTATAGCATTTTCATTAACTTTGGTAGGCTGTACAACAAAGGAATTGTAATTGGCCAGTGGCTTAGTTTCACACGTGCCTCTGACACTGAGTTCCGTGTGACACATTCCCATAGCGTCATTCAACGAAGCGCGAGTTCCTTTGAAAGGGAACATATATTATTAAACATGCTTCCATAGTGTGTTTTTACAGCATCTACATCACGTTTTTTTATATCAAGAACATTTTTCATGATATGACCCTTAAAGGGGTCATGAATTGAGAAATACAATTTTCCTTGATCTTTTGACGTCACTGTACTATAAACCAGGGCTTTTCAAACTTTTAGACACCACGGACCCCCAAATATTAACATCCTTCTGTGAGGGAACCCCATCCTTTTTGGCTGGGTGCCCAAAATTAAAAAGACATCTGTCTTTTATAAACAACTAATTAATACACCAAAAATATATACACTCACCTAAAGGATTATTAGGAACACCTGTTCAGTTTCTCATTAATGCAATTATCTAATCAACCAATCACATGGCAGTTGCTTCAATGCATTTAGGGGTGTGGTCCTGGTCAAGACAATCTCCTGAACTCCAAACTGAATGTCAGAATGGGAAAGAAAGGTGATTTAAGTAATTTTGAGCGTGGCATGGTTGTTGGTGCCAGACGGGCCGGTCTGAGTATTTCACAATCTGCTCAGTTACTGGGATTTTCACGCACAACCATTTCTAGAGTTTACAAAGAATGGTGTGACAAGGGAAAAACATCCAGTATGCGGCAGTCCTGTGGGCGAAAATGCCTTGATGCTAGAGGTCAGAGGAGAATGGGCCGACTGATTCAAGCTGATAGAAGAGCAACTTTGACTGAAATAACCACTCGTTACATATCGAGGTATGCAGCAAAGCATTTGTGAAGCCACAACACGCACAACCTTGAGGCGAATGGGCTACAACAGCAGAAGACCCCACCGGTTACCACTCATCTCCACTACAAATAGGAAAAAGAGGCTACAATTTACACGAGCTCACCAAAATTGGACAGTTGAAGACTGGAAAAATGTTGCCTGGTCTGATGAGTCTCGATTTCTGTTGAGACATTCAGATGGTAGAGTCAGAATTTGGCGTAAACAGAATGAGAACATGGATCCATCATGCCTTGTTACCACTGTGCAGGCTGGTGGTGGTGGTGTAATGGTGTGGGGGATGTTTTCTTGGCACACTTAGTGCCAATTGGGCATCGTTTAAATGCCACGGCCTACCTGAGCATTGTTTCTGACCATGTCCATCCCTTTATGACCACCATGTACCCATCCTCTGATGGCTACTTCCAGCAGGATAATGCACCATGTCACAAAGCTCCAATCATTTCAAATTGGTTTCTTGAACATGACAATGAGTTCATTGTACTAAAATGGCCCCCACAGTCACCAGATCTCAACCCAATAGAGCATCTTTGGGATGTGGTGGAACGGGAGCTTCGTGCCCAGGATGTGCATCCCACAAATCTCCATCAACTGCAAGATGCTATCCTATCAATATGGACCAACATTTCTAAAGAATGCTTTCAGCACCTTGTTGAATCAATGCCACGTAGAATTAAGGCAGTTCTGAAGGCGAAAGGGGGTCAAACACAGTATTAGTATGGTGTTCCTAATAATCCTTTAGGTGAGTGTATATTATATATTCATTTCCAATTAGTTACTTTATTATATATAATTTCATCACTATAAGAAATGTACTATTAATTGCATCATTTATTTGTATATTTAAAGTCGATTTAATAGATTAATATATATATATATATATATATATATATATATATATATATATATATATATATTAATCACATTTTTATTCATTTATTTTAATCTAATTTACATTTTATTATATGTTAATTTAACATTTAATAATTTATTTATTTTAGTCTAATTTATTTATTTATGCACATAATTTAATATACAGTATATGTTTTTTTCTCTAAACTTTTGCAGGTTTATTTAGGCTAATTTATTTATTTTGTTATTATTATTATATTCACAGTTTTACTCTTTACTTTTCCACATATATTTATTTTAATCTCATTTATTAATTCATTCATTTACTTTTTACATTTTTATCATATGTTAATTTACCATTCAATCATTTACATATTTTAATCTAATTTATTTATTTTCTTAATTTTATTCTTACTTTTCTCTACAATTTTAAGAACATCTATAAATAAGAAATTAATTAAATGTATAAATAAGAAATTAAGCAAATTAATGTATTTACTTATTTTATTATTTATTTTTGTGCATGATTTATATGTTAATTTAACATTTAATCGCTTATTTATTTATTTTAATCTTTTTATGTTTATCTTTTCCACGGACCCTCTGTCACTCCTTTGCGGCCCCTTGGGGGTCCCCGGACCCCAGTTTCAAAACCCCTGCTATAAACCATCCTGTAAGTTTCAGAACTCAAAACATCCTTGTTAGTCTAGAAGCATCTTTTATTGAATCCGAACTCAGAGAAGAGCAATACAGGATCACTGGACCAAAAATAACATTGCCTTCCAAAGTATCCAAAGTATGCTAGGAAAGTGATCATTTTTTAACCATGTGGATGTCCCAGTGTAGCATTATTTGTTTGTTCTGTATATTTCACTGTGGATTCTTTGGTAAAGCAGTTGGATTTTGGTGCAGGCTTTGCAAATAGACCTTTACTGTAAGATATGGACCCAATAATGTTAATTCTAATGCCTAATCTGTGATCAGTGATTTCTGATATGATTCATGTACAGTCAGATGTCTGACTTTGTCTCAAAATCATTTATTGCTGTTTATGAGTCAGTAAATCAAGCCAGTGATATATATATATATATACATATTTCATATGCAAAGATGTTAGCCAATCACAGTAGTGGGCGTTTACATTGAAGTCTCACAGCAGACACGCCCCTTCAAATGGAGCGTTCAAACCAAAGGGCTAAAATCAGGGTAGAAAATTGCTTTTTTTTTGTTGTAAAAATCATACTAACATTATACACTCATCTAAAGGATTATTAGGAACACCTGTTCAATTTCTCAATAATGCAATTATCTAATCAACCAATCACATGGCAGTTGCTTCAATGCATTTAGGGGTATGGTCCTGGTCAAGACAATCTCCTGAACTCCAAACTGAATGTCAGAATGGGAAAGAAAGGTGATTTAAGCAATTTTGAGCGTGGCATGGTTGTTGGTGCCAGACGGGCCGGTCTGAGTATTTCACAATCTGCTCAGTTACTGGGATTTTCACGCACAACCGTTTCTAGAGTTTACAAAGAATGGTGTGAAAAGGGAAAAACATCCAGTATGCGGCAGTCCTGTGACCGAAAATGCCGTGTTGATGCTAGAGGTCAGAGGAGAATGGGCCGACTGATTCAAGCTGATAGAAGAGCAACTTTGACTGAAATAACCACTCGTTACAACCGAGGTATGCAGCAAAGCATTTGTGAAGCCACAACACGCACAACCTTGAGGCGGATGGGCTACAACAGCAGAAGACCCCAACGGGTACCACTCATCTCCACTACAAATAGGAAAAAGAGGCTACAATTTGCACAAGCTCACCAGAATTGGACAGTTGAAGACTGGAAAAATGTTGCCTGGTCTGATGAGTCTCGATTTCTGTTGAGACATTCAAATGGTAGAGTCAGAATTTGGCGTAAACAGAATGAGAACATGGATCCATCATGCCTTGTTACCACTGTGCAGGCTGGTGGTGGTGGTGTAATGGTGTGGGGGATGTTTTCTTGGCACACTTTAGGCCCCTTACTGCCAATTGGGCATCGTTTAAATGCCACGGCCTACCTGAGCATTGTTTCTGACCATGTCCATCCCTTTATGACCACCATGTACCCATCCTCTGATGGCTACTTCCAGCAGGATAATGCACCATGTCACAAAGCTCCAATCATTTCAAATTGGTTTCTTGAACATGACAATGAGTTCACTGTACTAAAATGGCCCCCACAGTCACCAGATCTCAACCCAATAGAGCATCTTTGGGATGTGGTGGAACGGGAGCTTCGTGCCCTGGATGTGCATCCCACAAATCTCCATCAACTGCAAGATGCTATCCTATCAATATGGGCCAACATTTCTAAAGAATGCTTTCAGCACCTTGTTGAATCAATGCCACGTAGAATTAAGGCAGTTCTGAAGGCGAAAGGGGGTCAAACACAGTATTAGTATGGTGTTCCTAATAATCCTTTAGGTGAGTGTAAGTGCACCTCAGGAAACATTATAAAATTTAAAAAAATGCAGTTCATGACCCCTTTAAGCAACATGTCTATATACCAAACATAAAGGAACTTCAATATTGTAGCCAGCTGCTGCCGTGTAGCTTTTTTTCTAAATACTGTGAAAATACTGACGCAGACTCTAGTATTGCCGATCGATAAGCCAACAGTCCTTATCTCCTCTCCCCACCTCATCGCCATAGCAGGCTAGGAGACCAGACACTGTGTGTGATAATGCAGAGACAATGATCAAAGAGAGTCCCTGAACGCGTGCTGCCCCCAAGGCCCCCTTCCTTTGGGCCTGTGACAGATGAGCTCCTTGTTCGACGCTGAAGTGTCGGGTGCAGGCGAACCCTACAGGAAGTTATGAGAGCACAGAAGCTCTTATGAGGCATGTGATTTAGGGAGCACTAGATGCCAGAAATAGCAATGGCGCAAAGACGTCACACAGGAGTCCTTGTGCTGCCCCGTTCTCCCGTCATCTATCTCATTGGATATGTGTCAATTGTTTGTCAGATATTTATCCATGATGATACACAGCAGAGAGAGAGATAAAAAAAACCCAGTGCAGAGATAACCTCTGTTTTTATCCATTGATTTATGTGCTTTCTTTTCCATGTTGTTGAATGTCATTATATGGACAGTAGGAATAACCAGGCTGGGAAATATATCATCAGGGCTTTGGCTGGAAGCACAGTGAGATGACTCTGACAAAATATCTCAGGCCATTCATTCACACTCCATATGCTGCAGCATAAGATGCTCTTATCATGTGCCGCAGAATGTATTTTAGAGTTACTTATAATTCAGAGATAAAGGGAAGATGAATGCTATTAATTTTGTTTGACAACACAAGATTCACAGGTATTTATATCATATCGTATTCTAACAAGTACAGACAAGTCTATTACTGATATACACAAGGAGACCATTTAGATATTTTTATCATACCTCTGGGGGATTATTGTAGAATTTATGATTTATGGTGCATTTGTATTACATTGCTCGTTTTTATATAGATGCTGTCACATTCTCATTGTTTCCCCTTGCGCAAAACAAACCAGGGCGACAGTTCTTCATCTATTATGAGCATGTGAAAATTTAAGTAGTACACTTGATCATGCCCAGAGCTAAATCCACCATACCACCTGTGACCACGTTGTACTCTTTCTTTTCCCTCGACTGATCTCTTGCCATGTGCGAATGTGCCGTGGCAATGGAGTGGCACAGTCCAGTGTGCCCATGACAGCTGTAACCATCCCCAAGATGGCACAGTTTTCTGTGGCGTCCTGTCCGCCTCTGAGTGAGTGGGATGCCAATCCCACCATCCACACCAGCTGCAATTATAGAGGCTAAATTTAAACGTGGCTATGAGGAGAGAGACCTAAATGAATGACAGAAGGGGCGAGAGCAATCTAATGTGAGCTCACCTGCATGATGAGTAATGCCTGTCTCTGTCCGCGCCACCAGGAGCATTACAGAAAGATAAAGGATGGTGGAGAATTCGGTACATGAAGATTTGCATAGGTACATGCATTTCCTGCTAAATCCCACCTCTGCTACACCAAATTCTTCATTAAATTGTGAGCATGAAGTTGCTGGAGATGCATTGCCCAGTTTTCCTTTTGATGACAATTTGTGTTTTTGCTGCAAACTGTGAGCATTTGTATCATACAGCTTATCGTGGCAAAACATTGTGGAGAATAATATATTATTGATTTAAGGACACTACATTTTACATTACAATTGATGTTAAAATCAAAGAGGTCTCTAGTAACTGAAGAAAGGTATCTATTAGCATTCCTATTCACTCAGTGTTGTGCTGGAGAAAGACGCTTTTTGCCCCATATGGTGTAGTTATGACGTTTACCACCAGTCCTTTGACCTTTTGGTTTAAAGAGCCCCTATTATGAATTTTTGAAAATTACCTTTCATGTGTAACATAGTTCTAAGTGAATGAAAACATCCTGCAAAGTTTTACATCTGAAAGTGCACCGTATATAAAGTTATTGTCTCTCAAAAGTAAGAGTCGACTTAAGCGAGTCAATTAAACAAATAATTTTTTTAACGAGTCGCAAGCCGTTTCGTTGTGACGTCATGGTGAAACATTAGCCTATTGCCCGTACACTTATTGTGCGTGCATGCCGTGCAGAGACCAGGGAAACCTTAAACACTGCAGCGGATACTGGATAGCATCATGTCTAGAAGACGCTGAGCATGTGTTTATTGTATTTCATATTGTGTAGGTCTCTGGTTAACCGGCTAACTCACGTTATTACTGTCTTACTGAAATACTACTGTAAATCAGCTGTGGGCTGCTATTAATGCAGATTGTCTGTCATTCTTACTACTTTGAGTAAAGATAAAGGATGGAGCAAGATTTGTTTTGCAAATGTTAATGTTTACATCAGCTGGGCTAATGTATGCACTGTTCCCACATGTGCACCGCAATACATTATACATACATACATACACACACACACACACACACACAGGGGTTTGTTGATGGACGCATACTTGTTAATGCTAATGGTGAGGAATTACAGTTGAAACATTTTATAATATACCTCAAACTGAGTAGCATCACTGAGGAACGTCCTGCTCAAGGCTCGGGTTGAATAACTAGTCCTTCCAATGTTTCATCATCGATTTGGACTCTGGGATTTATGTAAAATCAACGCCGTCATTAGTGTCTTTACAGTGTGTGCTATCACTGAGCTCCTGAGTTCAGAGCTGGAGTTCAGTTATGGTAATGGACGTTTGTTTCCGAAATCCGCACTGTACACGGTAGACCAATCACAACAGACTGGGCCATCTGACCAATCAGAGCAGAGTAGGCTTGCGGAAAGGATGGATTTAGAGAGACTGATTCATCCATTGAGTTGTGATGTGCAATGTATATTATGAGAAAGGGAAACTCTTTTTTGACCTTTGATGCATGTAAACCTGTTGTTGGAGACCTCCAAAACTAAATTAGGAAACTTTAAAATAGCATAATAGGGGTACTTTAAAGCTGCACTGTTTCTTTAAAATTGCTTGTACCAACATTATATTTATACATATGTTGTTCATTTACAGTTTTTTCTAACCCAACTCGTCACTCTCCGGCCTTTAGGGTAGTGACATATTCACAGATCCAATTTCAGATACGTTTTTTGTCAGGATGTTCTGTGCATAATCTAGGTCTGTGTGAAGGCCTGTGACCCTGTTCTCACCTCTAAATCAAGTGTTAATTCAGCCAATTTTATTTTATTAAAAAAAAAAAAAAATCACTGGGCATAATGCTGGTTACACGTGAAGTAAAGGCTGATTCTCTCTCTTTTTGTTCTCTATCAGTATAAAGGTCAGGCCAATCTGCATGTGTTTGAAGACTGGTGTGGTTCATCTATCTCCCAGCTCAGGAAGAATCCTCATTTTCCTCTCTACCCACATGTAAGTTTCTCAGACATTGAAAGAAAGAGTTATATCGAACAATTAAGATTAATTTGCTAGTCTGATTTAAGAAATATATTCTGCACTAGTCAGTATATAATTTTCAATATTTTCATTAACAAAACCCAAATGTTGGCCTAATATTTGCTTGAGGCACGATGTTTTGCAGACAGAGCTAATATAATTTATTTTCACAGTGTTTTGGAGCTGTCTGTTTATTCTTCTTATAAGTCATTTTGAGGTGTGATTCTGTGAATTAGTGTTAGTGCCTTGGGTTTAAAAGTGCCTACAGATGCTTTTATATTTAATTTTTCCCCACAGACCAGAACCACAGTGAAGAAAATTGCAGTGGCTCCAAAGTGGAAGAATTATGGCCTTAGAGTCTTTGGATTCATTCATCCTTACAAAGATGGTTAGTGTATTTCATCAAGGTGTTCGTTTCATTACAGGGATTTCATCAAGGGTTAAATACAGTAGTTATTGTTTTAACAAAAATATTTATGCACTTTGAAATATTTAAACACCCATAATTAAACACATTCTCATTTAATTTCTAATGCATTCTAATGCCTTCATAAAATGCACAATAATTTAGGCAATTGCTGTGCGGTAACTAAACCAGTCTGACCTACAACACAAAATGTAGAATCTAAACTCTAAAACACAAAATGGAGAATATTTTCTTCCATCAAAAGACCATGTTATTGACTATTTATTTATATATATATATATATATATATATATATATATATATATATATATATATATATATATTGTCATGCTACGTGATTCAGTTTGTATTACATTTGCTATCATAAACAGATGGCTTGACATTCAGCTGTTGCATTTTATAATATAACTTGGACTGCACTGGTCCCTCAGGGATCTCAACCCATTCAGGTCTTTAGAAAGCATAGCAGATCCATATCATTATATTGCCTCCAGCCTGGTTGTGTTTTTTTTGGACTGTAGTCTTCTCCAAATAATCGGTGTACATTTATGGAAAGTATCTTGTCAGCTGTCCAGCATTGTTTCAGAAGTGCTTTCAAAAGTGAAACATCTGGTACATTACTTTATACCATATTGTTTGAAATCATGGACAAAGGCATTATTGAATTCTAAATATACTTTTTCATCAATAACTAGTTCTTTTTTAATGTAATAAAATGTGTTGTGTAAAAAGTTAGTAGTTGTGATTTATGCCCAATTCTAAAAGTTTCTCAAACCTTTGTGCTGTACTGTCACACACATGCAATACATACACAGTAAGTGTTGCTTTGTGTTCGAACTGTTCATCAAAGCAGACTTGACTGAGGTGTAAGAAATCTGAATATTGCAAAAGCTGACAGGACGTCTAAAGGCACACAGAAACCATTATTTCAATAGATCCCCTGCAGTCAGCACATTCTGCACTCTGCATATAACCTGATAAGAAAAAGCTGCTGTGAGGACTACTATATGAGCCCTAACGCCTGCAGACGTGCTCATGTTTGCAGGGGAAAGTTATGAGATTGTTTTCATTAGCAAATAACTAAGGTCGCTGAGTCAGGCTTTTTAACTGTGGTGCACAAGCTCACAAAACAATAAGAGAAGGAAGAATTACTGTCAATTTAAGGTATATATTGGAGAACTACAGAATTCAGCCACTAGCACTACTGGGTGATAGACTGCTGTGAGAGACCTTATTGCCAAACAACATCTTATCAAAGGAAGCTTAGAAGTGAGAACCTGCAAGTCAGTCATAAGGTTATACAGTACAACTCTGTAAATTATAAATTATTTATTTCAGGGGATTTCCAGTTTGCCATAGCATCGGATGATAACTCTGAACTGTGGCTAAGCTCAGATGAGAGTCCACTCAATGCCAGGCTCCTGGTGTATGTGGGACAGGTGTGTACTATGATACATGGCTCCTAAATGAACCAGGCTGTATTTTTCTGTATCTATCTTACAGTTGTATGCAAAGGTTTGGGCACCCCTGATAATGATCATAATTTCAGTTTATAATCTGCTGGGTTTTCGAAGCCACCACTTCATTTGGATATAATTTATACCTTATGAAAACAGTAACATTTCAGTTCTGAAATAACATTTATTGAATCAACAGAAACACAACAAAAACAGACGCGTGCGCAAAATGTGGGCACCACAATGGAAGTATCACATTAATATTTAGTAGAGCCCCCTTTTGCTGAATAACAGCCTGCAGTCGCTTCTTATAGCCACTGATAAATCCCTGAATTCTGACCATTCTTTCTTGCAAAATGTCTCCAGTTCAGTCAGGTTTGATGGTTTCCGAGTTTGGACAGCCCGTTTCAAATCATTCCATAGATTTTCGATGATATTGAAGTCTGGGGACTGGGATGGCCATTCTAGAACATTGTATCTGTGTCTGTGCATTAATTACTTGGTAAATTTGGAGCAATGCTTTGGATCATTGTCCTGCTGAAACAACCAACCCCAGAATAACTTCAACCTCTTCACTGATTCTTGAACATTGTTCTTAGGAATCTGCTAATACTGGATGAAATACATGCGACCCTCAACTTTGACAAGGTTTCCAGTACCGGTGCTTGCCACACAGCCCCATAGCATGATGGATCCACCACCAAATTTTACAGTAGGGAGCAGGTTCTTCTCTTGGAACGCTGTGTTCTTTTTCCACCATACAAAGTGCATCTGGTTGGGACCAAATAACTATATATTAGTTTCATCTGTCCACAGCACATTATTCCAAAATAATTCCTTTGCATACCTCAAACAACTCTGCTTGTTGGCAGTATACGCAGAAAAGGCCTTGAGCATTGAGCTGTTCCTTGTGCAAAGTACGCTGGACTGTGGAATGATGTACAATGACACCATCAGCAGCAAGATGTTCTTGGAGCTCTTTGGATGTGGTCTGTGGTTTGTCTGTGATCATTCTAACCATTCTTCGCCTTTGCCTTTCAGATATCTTTCTTGGCCTACCACATCTTTCCTTCACAAGGACTGTTCCTATTTTCAAACTATATTTCTGACTGTGGAGACAGAGACCTTAAAACTTTGTGATAACTTTTTGTATTCTTCTCCTAATTCATATTGATGAATTATCCTAGTTTTTAAGTCATTAAGGAGTTCTTTTGAGGTTCCCATGTTGCTACTTTCCAGTAGAGAATCAAAGAGAAGCACAACTAGCAATTAGCTACCTTGAATATCCTATTTCATGATTGGTTGCACCTGTGTTTTCAGTCTAATATTCATTGGCCAAACTTTTGCACTATTTTTCACATTTGATTTTATTTCAAACAACTCAATACTGCTACACTAATAATTTTGGTCTGAAAAACATTGCTTTATCATGCTTTCTCAAGGAACTGAATGGCATATCACTACAATCTTTTCTTAAAAAGATTGAGCAAATTATCATGCAGCCTCATAGAGGTACCCAAACTTGTGCATAAAACTGTATATCTGTCATCTATCTTATAGCTATTTTATATCAATCATCTATCGTATATCTATCATTTATCTATCTATCTTATATTTATTTTATATCTGTCATAAATCTATCTATTTTATATCAATCTTATATCTGTCTGTCTGTCTGTCTGTGTACTTTAAGGCTTTTGAAACTATTTTAGCAATAAAGCCAACATTAAAAGTTGGTCATGACACTACTCAGTTTTGAATTCACTTTTATTCTGCTTCCTTACATTAAAATTTCAATGGCAAGTTTGCTTCCTCTTTAATACCTCAATTAAATTGTAATTTAAAACACCTTCTCAATTCAATTCTGAATAGTACAAGCCTAGATATTGTGTCCTGTGTGTCTGTGCTAAAGATGAGTTACAGTCTCTGTTGTCTGTTGTCATATAGCACGGCTCAGAGTGGACAGCTCCAGGAGAGTTCAGCAAGTTCAGATCCCAAACTTCCAAACCTGTGCGGTAAGTGTCATACAGCATATGTTTCCTGGATTTACCCTTATAATTAAATGCATATTAGGAGAATATGACTAAAGTATTGTCTGCAGAATGAAAAGGTACTTGCCAGCTCAATGCTTTATACAGCTAGCCTATATGTTATGTAGTAATTTAAGTATGCTGTGCTCTGGATGAGCAGCAATGAGTAAGACAGGATGTGCAGATCAGAGTTGTGGTAAGTGACACATTTACTTGTCATTTCTCCTTCAGATGAACACTGAGGTTTATTTTTTTCATTTGAAACTGGTTTTAATATTTAGCAGAAGGTATGAACATGCAAATCCATCACACATGTATTTGTATTTGTAAATTGAGTTTAAATTACCTATATATTAAAAAACATATATATTTTTCCATTCATTAAATCCAGGTGTATAAACCTCATATACTTTATGCCCATAATCAATGTAAAGTTGCTATAAAACAGCACACGCTCAACTTAACTGTTAAATGAACAGGCATCAGGGCCAGTTACTGTAACAAGTGTGTTGTCCAATAGGTGTTTGCAGAGACATTGTTATTGTGAATCACAAGGGACACATTAAATAGTAGTTTGTCAGAGTGAAGTGTCATGTCGTCTGTTTTAATTGCCCTTGTCTGTCTTCTCCAGCCACTGCTGATTGGTGCAGAAGTCGAGCTTCAGTGTAAATGGTGTATGCTGTTGAATTATTCATCAGCAGTGTCAGTCTAAAAGCAAGCGTGTACATGTTCCAGAATATTTTAGTGCCAATAAAATTGAGCATGCTTATTGGCACTCCAGAGGGAAATGCAGAGAAGTGCCTCCTCTTTTCAGCAAGATTTGACAATGGCCTGGCAACGGTTCAAACTGCCATGAGAATGTCTTTGATATACCTACTTTTCTAGTTGAGGATGTCAGGATATAAACTTTTTTTGTACTTCTGTTCAATTTGAGTTAGATGACTTTCTGTCTACGTACCTCAGTTCTCTGTTCGCTTTCATTTTGCCCTTCGATTGGGGCTTGTTAGTTTGGTGACAGACAGAGCAGAGTAGGCCATTGCGTCATATAGACTAATGGGGTGTATTTTAGAGAGCAAAAAGGGCAGATGTCTGACAGGATTGTCTGGAATTCCCATAGTTGCTGGGCAAAATATAAGACTAATGAACTACAGGGAAAAGTTTACAGAGCAATCAAGAGGCGAGACATGCCTGTCAGTCGTGGATGACAGAAACTAGCTTGATGCTTTACAAAGCATGTTACACGCAGTAGAGATAGCATACCGGTGGAAATATCAGATGGAGAGATGATGTTCAAATGTCATCCACTCTGTGCCTGCAGTTTCACTGCATTTCTTTTATTTGCTGGGACTGAGACACAAAGATACCCAGAACATCAGAAAGCATCACAACCAGCAACCCCTAAACCTCTGATTTCAAGTTTACTTATAATGGAGTTTTTGAACGCATTAATCTTTTTACAGAGTGCGTATAGATAAAACTCTATTTGAAGTTCTCTTTCATAGGTTCACTCGACACTGCGAACCGTCGTTATGGGGGAACGCCTTTGGCGTAACGAATGTCTGAAGCCCTTATGCCAATTGATTGGCTAGTGATGCTTAGCACCGAATTAGGGGAATACGTCATGTATGCTTATATGCGTGCGCTAGGCGTCATATCGTCAGATTTTATTCCTTCAGGAAGCGGATCTTTCTGTGCCCGTTGGAAAGCTTCTCTCGTGTTCTTAGCTACCCCTTTTTTGAGAGCAGTTTTCACTCCTCTAAGCAGACACGATGAGCTACAGGAGATGCATCACCCCATGCGGCAGGTTCATCGCAGGCGGAGACACTCACGACCGGTGCGTGCTATGTTTAGGCATTAAGCATGCCCAGGCCGCACTTAACGGCCTATCTGACTGTCAACACTACGATAGACTGCGTCTAAAAGTGCTGCGCTCGAGGCTCACCGCCTTTACTAAAGGCCCCCCGTCCTCCCCGCCTCTCCGTTTCTGCGGCCGCTGAGGCACCGCATGAGATGGACGCTTGGGATGACGTTGGCGAGTCGGCGCATGGTGAGTAAGCAGATGGATTATGATCCCTTTCTCTCTCTCTCCCCCGGTCACGTCCGAACCAACAGTGAGCCTCGCGGCCCATCTAGCGCCGACTTCAGCTCCATCCTGGAAGTCACGGCCCCTGCTGCCTTCCAAACCATGCAGGATTCTATCTTATTTGGTTGGAAAATCCTACATGGCAGCTGGGCAAGCAGCAGCTACCCTTCACTCTATGGCTGTGCTTCAGGCCTATCAAGCCGACTTACTGAAAGAGTTAGATGAGGGAGAAGGCATGACTCCTGAGACCTTTAAAGAGCTCAGGCGGGCAACTAACTTGGCGCTGAGAGCTACCAAGCATACCACCCGTGCAGTAGGCAGGTCCATGGCGTTAATGGTGTCAGTGGAGCACCACCTTTGGCTTAATCTTACTGACATTAAAGAAAAAGAGAAATCTTTCTTATTAGACACCCCCATTTCCAATGACGGCTTATTTGGAGAGTCTGTGACTGCAGTGGTCGATAAATTTAGAGCGTCAAAACAACATAAACTGTATTTATGTTGACAACTTAAATTATCATGCAGAATTTTATGCAGAAAAAAAATTCAATTATCATGCAGAATTTACATCAGATTTTAAACATTTGTTTGAATTTTTTGTTTATTTATTTGTACTTTTTATGTTAATGAATATGGATTATTACGAGGATTAGCATAATAGGCAGTAAACTGTAGAAATTAGTATAATACATGCCCAAACCTTCTCCATATAAGGTTTCCCTTTCAAGGGAAGTTGCGTTGTGTCGAGAATGGTGCTGTGGAAACGCTCTCTGTGATTGCATCGGGAAGAATGTGTGAAATCAGCCCAATGGTGTGACGGGATATCAGAGGCGGGAGACGTCATGACCAGGAAACTGTAAAGCATGCCCAAACAGTGCAACACTAGCTTATGTGTCTTCGGTAAGTGGTATTTGTGAACTTGTTTGTCTTATTTGGTGTTGTCTGTCATATATCTGAGCATTTATCTCATAAATATCATTACTATGGCGAGCAAGCAGCAGTTTAGATTGTGTTCATCCCTACCTTTTAGCTCAGTCACATCAGCTGGCGGTTCGGCATTGAGATGTTGCCCATATGAAAATGTTAGTGTTAAGGTTAAACACCAAGTAGAGTGTGCTTTCTCCAGCTCAGAGGACCACATTTCTAGACATGGTATGGGATTCGGTTACAATGCAAGCACGCCTATCTCCTGCATGCATCAAATTAATCCTGTCAGACGGACTAAAGCTAAGCCAGTCACTTACTGTAAAGTAGTTCCAGAGACTGTTTGGTTTGATTGCAGCAGCATCCAGCGTGATACCTTTTCCCTGAGGTGCAACCCATTTCGCATGATCAGGGTCATGTGGCGATGCCTACGTGCTTTGGTTATATGGAAGAAACCCTGGTTCCTATCCCTAGGTCCCGTCTTGGTAGCTCCTTATTCATTGCAAGATGCCAACGACGAATGCTTCTTTCACAGGCTGGGGAGCACTTCTAGACGGTCGCTCAACTCAAGGTCTGTGGAGGGGTCATCATCTCCCTTGGCACATCAACTGCCTAGAGATGATGGCTGTCTTTCTTGTTCTCAAGAATTTCTTCCTAGACCTCAGGGTCAACCATGTGATTGTCCGTACAGACAACACATTGGTGGTCACCTACATAAGTCACTTAGGGAGTTTGTATTCACTTTGCAAACTGGTTCAAACTTGGTGGCCCAAGGTGGTGGAGCAGATATGGAGGGTGTTAGGCCAGGCAAAACCACATGTCTCTAGATATGTCTCACTGTCAACTCAGGTACTCCCTCACGCATTTAGCTGGATGCCATGGTACAGATGTGGCCGAGGCTTTGCTTTACCCTGATCGCTCTGTTCAACAGGACAAGGTCTGTCTTCTCTTAATAGTCCCACTGTGGCCGGGCAGAGTATGGTTCTCGTATCTTGTGTCTCTCCTCAATGGCTCTCCTTTGGAGATTCCGTTCAGGAGGGACCTTCTGTTCCAGGCAGGAGGCTCAATACTTCACCCATGTCCAGAGTTGTGGAAGCTGTGGGCTTGGCCAGGGATGAACGAGACAGATGCAGTTTCAATATGCAGTGAATAATTTATTAGAGTTGCAGGTGAGAACAATAAGGCAAGCCAAATGATCTATGCTGCAGAGAGTCAAGGATATCCATGGAAAAACCAAGAGCCACAAACACTCACTCCATAAGCAAGATCCAAAATGGTCAGACCAGGTAATCCAGGCAGGAACAAGACTGAAGAAAGACTGAGGGCAGGAACACACAGCACGACACCACCAAACTTCTGACAACACAGAACAGAAAAGGCACAGGGTTTAGCTGATTAGGATCAGGTTATTCAGCTGAATCAATCAGTGCTCACGCACAGAGAGAGAGAGAGACAGACAGACAGACAGACAGACAGAGAGAGAATTCTCCGGCACAAATAAACAACCCGGTGGGCAACCGGACGGTGGTGTTACCCCTTGTAAGGCATTGTGAACTTTCGACTTGACCTCCCATGTGAGTGACGAGATGATAAGTCTCTCAGGTAAGCGGTCGCTCGGAATGATCAAAAATGCGAGACAAGGCATCGGGTTTGATGTTCTTGGAACCCGGACGGTAAGAGATCAAAACGACCGAAAAATAAAGCCGGTTATTATGATCGGTCCAGACGATAAAAGGTACCCCCGATCCCTCTAACCCAAACTCTTCCAACGCTAACTTGACAGCCAACAACTCCTTGTTGCCAATGTCGTAATTGTGTTCAGCGGGTGTCGAACGATGAGAGAAAAACGTGCAAGGCTACATCTCGTCATCCGCAGAAGAGCGCTGGGAAAGAACCGCACCTACCCCCACCTCTGAAGCGTCGACCTCCACCACAAACTGACATGAGGGATCAGGGACTATGAGAATGGGAGCTGAAACGAAGCGGCTCTTGTGGTTGGAAAACTGAACGTAGTCTTGGTGGAGGTCAAGGCTGTCAGAGGAGTGGCTAGTTGGCTGAAACTGCGAATGAAGCGCCGGTAGAAATTGGCGAACCCCAGAAACCTTTGCAGGGCCTTGCGGGAATCTGGGGTTGGCCAATCCACCACAGCCTTAACCTTGCTGGGATCCATGTGCACTCCCTCGGATGAGACAATGTACCCCAAGAAGGAAACTGACTGTGCATGGAAAGCACATTTCTCCACCTTGACAAAAAGCCCATTCTCTAACAGCAATATGTCATCCAGGTAAACATATATGAACTTGTAGCGACACGGCTGCATATAATAATAATAAATTAAATTAGCTCAATAGGGAATTATGATTATTAATATTTAATTATTTATAACTAATCGCAACGGGTTATGATTAAATTATAAATCTCCAAATCACCCAAAAATGGAAATACCTAAACTAGGTATTTATGATATATATATATATATATATATATATATATATATATATAGTTAACAACAATGGGTTGCATTTAACTCCGAATATATATTAAATCATTACGGAATAACCTTTGAATTAGAATTAATTCAAAATTCATCTGATCCGTTCATTTAACGAACGAACAGTACAATCTTTTATCAACTCTCACAAAGTTTTATTCTTTCTTATCAAATCTTCGGGAAGATTATCCTTCTGGTCACGAAGAATAAACTTTCCGAACTATTAGGACATTAATTAAAGTATTCAAAGGTACTTGAAAGTTCGTAGCTCGATCTGAACATTAAAGTGACCATGCTTTGTGAGCGGCAACAATGACAATCAAACGTGGATACAATGGTTTTAATAATTGATACTACGAATACATACGACTAAACAAAGAATACATGTATATACAGTACAACGAATAGTAACGAAAGAGAATGAAAAGAAGAGAATGAAAGAGAGGAAGGAAAGGTTCAGGAATGGCAATTTCACAAACATAACCACTGAGAGCCAGCAACGAATAATATCACCTTAAACAGGGGTACACATCTTAAAACGCATCTAAATTTCGATGGAATTTATACTTGAATGGGTTGTTTTGTGCCGAGTATAAAGAATGCGCGTGAGTCTTAGAGTGTTCTTTGAGCTGGAGTGTATTCTCTTTTGGTCCTTCCGGAGTGTTCTCAATCCGCGGGAAGTTTGAAGGTGGTTGAAGCGAATGCCGAAAAGGGGAGGAAAAGAAGATTGTCTTGTCTGAGTTTTTTTTGAAGATGACTGAGCGCTGAGATGGAGCACGCTGAGATGGAGTGCGCTGAGATGGAGCGCGCTGAGATGGCTGTCCGCCTGGCTGCGGAGCATGTCGACTTCAAAGGAACCAACCCACGTGACTGAGCTGCCAAGCCAGGGCCGAAGCCGCCTGGCCAGGGGACGAGCCGAGATGCTAAGAGGGTTGTGTATCGACTGCACCGACTGAGCAAAGATATGCTGGTGTTACTGTCCTTTAAAGAAACATTAACATCTGCCCATCTTTTCTGAAATGATCAATCAAATGTGCGAGTTTTAGGCGGGAGACCACTTTCTTTGTCTCCGTTTATGACTTCATTTGCCTAATTTATGATGGTGTCATGGTGGTGATAGGGGGAGAGATTGCTTCTTGTTCACAAAAAAGAACCCAGCCCCAGCAGGAGAAGAGGACGGGCGAATGAACCCGGCTGTCAGAGAATCAGAAATATATTTCTCCATGGCCTCCCTTTCAGGAGCTGAAAGAGAGTATTATCTGCCTTTGGGCGGAGACGTACCTGGCAGTAAGGCTATCGCACAGTCATAGGGACGATGTGGAGGAAGAGAAGCAGCCCGGGACTTACTGAACACTTCCTTCAAGACAAGGTACTCCCTGGGCAAATTTGACAGGTTCACCGACTCTTCCTGCAACACAGAACAAACCACAGACGAACCAGCAGATACAAGACAAGACGCATGACAATGATTGCTCCAAGAAGAAACAGAATTATGGCCCCAGTCAATGCGAGGGTTGTGGAGGCTGAGCCAGCGGTGCCCCAGGACAATAGGGGCATGGGGAGAATTGGTGAGCAAAAAACGTATCTCCTCATTGTGTTTACCGGAGGTGATGAGTTTAACAGTACCTGTGGTATGGGAAATGGGCAGGAGGTTCTGTCTGTTTAAGGCCTTGACAGCTATTTATGCTTGAGAGAAAAAACAGGAAGTTGAAGGTAATAGGCCAACCGAGAGTCAATGTTGTAGCCTCACCGGGAGGATGGTCGAAGCAAAGGATTTGCCCATCGTTATCCCACCCGACAGTAACCTTGAGTCTACTGTCGGGCAAAATGTCCAGCCGAACCACAGTACAGACAAAGTCCCCTGGCTCTACGCCGTTCCTTCTCCTCCCGTGATAACAGCACTCTTCCCACCTGCATGGGCTCGTGATCGTAGACAGAATTGACCCCGTTGCTGGCGTTGTTAGCGGCAAACTCAAATGTGTGAGAAACAGAAGTCAAGAGAGCCCGTTGATCTCTTCATCGCAGACGGGCGTCCACCCGGATGGCCAGTTCGACCAAACCATCGAGATCAGTGGGCAGATCCAGCGCGAAAATCTCCTTCTGTATGTGGTCAGCTAGTCCATGCAAAAACATGTCCCATTGAGCTTCCTCATTCCATTTACACTCCACTGCCAGCGTGCGGAATTCTATGGAATAGTCTGATACCTGTCGATTACCTTGACGCAAGTCGGCTAGCACCCGTGCTGCATTACGACCGTTGCGAGCGTTTGAAACGAATCGCAGCAGGGATGCTTGTTTTTCCATACTGCCATTCCCCAAAGTGCCGCCTTCCCTGACAACAAAGTCAAAACAAGGGCCACTCTAGCCTGTTCTGAAGCAAATGTCTGAGGCTGAAGTGAAAAGAATAAGGAACACTTTGTTATGAATGCTCGACACAGAT
Source organism: Rhinogobio ventralis (assembly GCA_039654625.1). Classification (NCBI taxonomy): domain Eukaryota; kingdom Metazoa; phylum Chordata; class Actinopteri; order Cypriniformes; family Gobionidae; genus Rhinogobio; species Rhinogobio ventralis. The sequence goes on along the minus strand of CM077193.1, from coordinate 21,750,638 downwards.
GTGGCTCACCGGAGTATGGCGCAGGGGGCGGTAATCGAGGCTCCGTTGCCGAAGCGGTCATAGGAGAGGCTGGAGGATTCGGTCCTGCTGTTGATAAAGCTGTCGCTCCAGTTCTCAGGTGTTGTAACTGAGTCGTCAGCTCAGACACTTGTGTTACCAGAGCCTGCACTGCCCGCCATGTAGCTCTCGTTTCTTCCTCCTGTCGATCCATGCGTGAGCTGCTGTGAGACAGATACTCGTTCAATTCCGCTACATTTGCTGCATCCATGATGTGGTCAGAAGTTTCTGTCAGGGATGAACGAGACAGATGCAGTTGCAATATGCAGTGAAGAATTTATTAGAGTTGCAGGTGAGAACAATAAGGCAAGCCAAAGGATCTATGCTGCAGAGGTCAAGGATATCCAGGCAACACCAAGAGCCACAAACACTCAGTCCATAAGCAAGATCCAAAATCGTCAGACCAGGTAATCCAGGCAGGAACCAGACTGAAGAAAGACTGAGGGCAGGAACACACAGCACAAAACTTCTGACAACACAGAACAGAAAAGGCACAGGTTAAGTAGCGTTTAGCTGATTAGGATCAGGTGATTCAGATGAATCAATCAGTGCTCACGCACACACAGAGAGAGAGAGAGACAGACAGACAAAGAGAGAGACAGAGAGAGAGAGCCAGTGAACCTGAAAACCGTGACACTGAGGGGGCCCAGCTCATAGATTCCGGTCTCTCAACTGAGCTTGAGACCATTCTTCACTTTAGAGCTCCCTCCACAAGAAAACTGTATGCCCTGAAGTGGAGAGTTTTCACTTCTTGGTGCAGTGGTCGTCAGCTGGACCCAGTTAACTGCCCTGTTGGTACAGTGCTGGAGTTCCTGCAAGAGCGATTTGCTGCAGGGTTATCTCCATATACTTTAAATGTTTATGTGGCGGCCATAGCTGCTTACCACATTCCTTTGGGTAGAATGTCTTTAGGGAGAGACCCGTTGGTAACCTGTTTCCTCTGTGGTACATTGAGGCTGAGGCCTGTAGTATGCACTAGTGTGCCGGCTTGCGGAACAAGTCTCTTCCATACATGAAAATAACTGAGACCCTAAATGTTAGTGGGGATTTTTGAAATAGGTCAAATGCAGATAGAACCTTCTAATTCTAAAGAATTCACTTTCCGCCGTTGAATTATAAGGTTCTATCTTGCAAAATTAGTGTTGTAACAATGAGCCAACATGTATTAGACATTGATTTAATAATTTATGACGAATAATTATTTCTTGTTCAAGTTAAGTATAAAAGGCAGTGCTAAATATTTTGTCTGGTGGAGATGTTAATTTTAGGTAGGAATATGGTGGATAATTAAACACATTATTGCAGGAACCGTTCAAGTTTCTTTTAATTTAGAAAGCAGCTACTGAAATACATCTGATTAGACTTTGGAATACAGGACAGTATACACTCACCTAAAGGATTCTACGTGGCATTGATTCAACAAGGTGCTGAAAGCATTCTTTAGAAATGTTGGCCCATATTGATAGGATAGCATCTTGCAGTTGATGGAGATTTGTGGGATGCACAACCAGGGCACGAAGCTCCCGTTCCACCACATCCCAAAGATGCTCTATTGGGTTGAGATCTGGTGACTGTGGGGGCCATTTTAGTACAGTGAACTCATTGTCATGTTCAAGAAACCAATTTGAAATGATTGGAGCTTTGTGACATGGTGCATTATCCTGCTGGAAGTAGCCATCAGAGGATGGGTACATGGTGGTCATAAAGGGATGGACATGGTCAGAAACAATGCTCAGGTAGGCCGTGGCATTTAAACGATGCCCAATTGGCACTAAGGGGCCTAAAGTGTGCCAAGAAAACATCCCCTACACCATTACACCACCACCACCAGCCTGCACAGTGGTAACAAGGCATGATGGATCCATGTTCTCATTCTGTTTACGCCAAATTCTGACTCTACCATCTGAATGTCTCAACAGAAATTGAGACTCATCAGACCAGGCAACATTTTTCCAGTCTTCAACTGTCCAAATTTGGTGAGCTCGTGCAAATTGTAGCCTCTTTTTCCTATTTGTAGTGGAGATGAGTGGTACCCGGTGGGGTCTTCTACTGTTGTAGCCCATCCGCCTCAAGGTTGTGCGTGTTGTGGCTTCACAAATGCTTTGCTGCATACCTCGGTTGTAACGAGTGGTTATTTCAGTCAAAGTTGCTCTTCTATCAGCTTGAATCAGTCGGCCCATTCTCCTCTGACCTCTAGCATCAACAAGGCATTTTCGCCCACAGGACTGCCGCATACTGGATGTTTTTCCCTTTTCACACCATTCTTTGTAAACTCTAGAAATGGTTGTGCGTGAAAATCCCAGTAACTGAGCAGATTGTGAAATACTCAGACCGGCCCGTCTGGCACCAACAACCATGCCACGCTCAAAATTGCTTAAATCACCTTTCTTTCCCATTCTGACATTCAGTTTGGAGTTCAGGAGATTGTCTTGACCAGGACCACACCACTAAATGCATTGAAGCAACTGCCATGTGATTGGTTGATTAGATAATTGCATTAATGAGAAATTGAACCGGTGTTCCTAACAATCCTTTAGGTGAGTGTATATACACACACACACACACACACAAATACAAATCACAACTATAAATGTGCTAATGTTAATGTACAAGTACATAAAATGTTTATTTATTTTTTATACAGTGCAGTCCAAAGTCTCCATCCTAAATTATTTATGTGGTTTTATGCTATCTAAATCAGTGGATCATATACTGTCATTCTCTGTTTTTCTGTATTCAGTTCAGGCAACTGTTGTTTTGCAAGACTGATGAATTCATTGATTGTTCTGTCTGTTTGTTTGCTAATCTGTGCACAAATTACTCACTTACTTCCCCAAATGAACAAACAAGATACAAACTTTACTCAAGAGGGAATTTGCATTTTAAAACACTTAGCATTCTCCCTTATAAGGTTTGTTTTTAATTCATTTTTTTGTGCCAACGTTCACTTTCATGTTACATTGGGTTTATGCAAATGTCTGAAGCGTCCATAAATGAAGTCAGGATAGTGGGTGCAGTCATTAAAATGAGCTAGATAAATAAAACCAAGGCTACAGAGGGGAATATGCATTGTGGAGCAGGAATGAATGGTCTGAATGTAATATATATATATATATATATATATATATATATATTATTTTATTTTTTTATTAAATAGGCTGCTGTTTTGTAAATGTGTTTAATTTGTTGTTTGGCCACAGGATCCATTTGTTAAGGTTAAATTTATAATTTGGGAATGATAAATGTCAGTATTTCTTATCTAACAAACGATATAATCAGAAATCTCAAGACAAGCAACAATCAAAATGCATTGCTGACATTACAGTCCAACATTCCATTGGCTTAGAACAACCATGACTTTTTCTCTTGTTGAAAATTTTAATCTGTTAACAGTAGCTGTTTTCACCAAATATTAAATTAGATTATGTATGTAACCCGGTTCCCTGAGAAGAACGAGAGGCTGCGTCATGATGTATGGGAAAGCTTTGTGTGAGCCAGAGACTGAAGCTCGTGTGATACACGCCAATCTTAATTGGCTACCACAGGTAGGTGGCATCACAGGTGTGCAGACAGGCTATAAAAGGGCCCCTAGAGAAAATCTAATAAGCTTCAGATTGTCTGAAAGAAGATGTACAGATATGCCTGAAGTATGGCAACTGGGGCTGAATTCATCCCTAGAGACTCACTAGAGACGATGCTAATGGCTAATAGCCTGGCTCAAACAAACTCTCTACTCTTGGTTACAAAGCATTTGAAGTCATTGTTAGTTCCTTTAAAATATATGATGGATAAATTCACGCCTCAATTTGACTCATTTATTTAACGTGCTGTGAATTATGATAAAACTTCCCAGTGTTATGGACATCTCCAAGCAGTTCAGACAAGCAGTTCCAGAGACTGTTGGGCTTGATGGCAGCAGCATCCAACGTGATACATTTTGGCCTGGCACGAAGGGCAAGGTCTGTAATACGGCAGAGCTCCAGGACTGCATCTGAAGATAATCCCTCACCTTGGACCAGATCCTTTAAAATTGGGCCTAGTAGGCTTGCAGCACCGACACATGCTTGGCACATCGCCACATAAGCCTTGCCAACAAGCCAAAGAGCAAGTGATGCTTTAGAAAGGGATTAGTCCATCTCAAACTCCTCAGCTAGGAGCCCGAGAACTCCCAAAATGGCAGTCGGTGGGCTGCCTCGGCAGTGGCGCGACCTGACCCACAGGGCACAGACACCTGGCTCCCATCCCCAATAAAAAGAGCGAGCTTCTTTACATGTGAAGCCGTCACAGTGAGCACAGCCAGCCCCCTTGAGGGCTGACCAAGCTTGCTCCACTTCTAGACAGATGACACACAGCTTGTGAGAATCATCCAGCGTGATAAATCTATCACATGGTGTGACACATCTCCTGAATCTGCTATGTTTTTTGTTTCTTTCTCCTAAACACACACACACACACACAGATTTCACACGCACACACAAACAAGTGGCTTCCTGAACCAAATAAGCTGATGATGTTTTCTTTAGGTGCCCTTTTATAGCCTGTCTGCGTGCCAGTTACATCACCTGACTGCGGTAGGCAAAATTGGTGTATCACACATGCTTCAGATACCGTCAACGTCTTGACGCAGCATTGAGTTCCAGTTCAAAAGGGAACCCCACTACAGTCTAGTAGTGGGACCAGTGATCATAAACTATGATCATACTGTAACACCTGTGTCCTAACCAGACAAGATGTGATATGTCTGCTATGAGAAGTCTGCCCTTGTTGAGACTTGCTACAGCAGTCTGTTGAGAGTGTGTTCACGTGGGCATTGCCTGAATGTACTCTTTCTTTATCTCTCTCATCACTCAGTCCTATTCAATTATTGAGCAGAACACTTTCTGATGGAACCAGTCAATTAGTCAGCCAATTAAAACTCCATTCTGTACCCCCTCAAGCCTCTCTCAATTTATCCTATCTAGCCCTGATCTACTGGCCAGTCCTTTCTTTTGGAGTCTTCAATCCTTTATTGATTGAACTCAAGGTAGACATGAACAACATACTGCCAACCCTTAAAGGACAACAAACAAACACATATAAATGCTTGCGTTTATGTGCGTGTGTATATGTGAGTGACATGTTCTGGTATATGTTATGGGGTCCCCACAAGTATAGTACAATTTTTTTTTACATTGATTACACACAATTTCTGAAACTATGGCTCAATTTCCCAAAACTCTACACAAAAACCACAAAACATGCACACAGCATGCAAAAGGTCACACATCTATTGCAAAAGCAAACACTTCATCCAAAACTATTTTAACTCTAAAAACTGTGTTTTTGTATAGTAATTCTGCACACAAACATCAAGTGATTATCCATTAACATGTCAAACTACACACAGATGTGAAAAATGTAAAACACTACACTATTGTGTTTCTTGCTTGTTCAGTGTGCAGTGGAGTGTACAGGAGTTTGTCACACATACATGAATGTGCACAAATATACTGTATATACAGTATGTATGCACAATTGTTGCACAATTTATGAATTTTACAGTTTTACAATTTTACTGAACTGAATCAACCCTGAAAGTAATTGAGCTGAATAATAGGAACAAATTCAAATTCTGCTGTAAAGCAGCTCTACCAAGCCAATAGTGTCATTACACTATTGGCTTGGTAGAGCTGCTTTACAGCAGAATATGAATTTGTTCCTATTGTGAAGCCTTGAAATAATCTGTATTGCATAAAGCGGTATAGAAATAGAAGTGACTTGACTGCATATTCACAACCCATTCTCACTCCCAAGGCATCAAAATCTGAAGCATGGTCAAGTGCCTGCTGCGTCACAATGAAGATGCTAAAGTTCAAAGTTCATTTAGGACAGTCCACAAGTTCATAACCTAAATTAAACATTCAAACGGTAAGCCATGTTTAAGTATCGTATAGCTTGGAGGTAGGTGCTATCTCTAAAGCATGATGTTCTGCTGGTGATGCTTCTGTACCTCTTCCCTGATTGCAGAAGAGTGAACAGGTGATGTGCTGGGTGGTCCTCGCACCACCTCACCAGCTGTTCCACTTCACCCCGGTAAACAGATTCATCCCCATCAGAGATAAGACTTACTACAGTAGTATCATCTGCGAATTTTAACAGTTTGATGTCGAATGGGACATACAGTTGTTGCTATAAAGAGAGTATTAAAGAGGAGACAGGACACATCCTTGTGGGGCGCCGATGTTAAGAACCCAGGTTGATGACGTATGATTATGAATTTTGACATAGTTTCCTACAGGACAAAAAGTTTAGGATCCATTGACACAGTACAGTATTAACATCTATGGCTAGGAGAGAGTTATACAGCCTAATAGGGATAATAGTGTTAAAAGCTGAGCTAAAATCAAGGAACAGAACACGGGCATATGTGTACTTAGCCTTAAGATGTTGGAGAATGAAATGTGTACCAAATGACACTGCATCATCCACTCCCCTATTTGCCCTGAAGGCGAACTGGTGAGGATCTAGTGTAATAAGTTCCTGCAGACTAGGCGCCCGAACACCTTCATGACAACAGATGTGAGTACAACAGGTCTGTAATCATTAAGGCAGGTGATGTTATTCTTCTTAGGCACTGGGATGATCATGGCTGATTTAAAACAAGCAGGTACTATTGATGTGGTGAGAGACCAATTGAAAATGTAAGTGAGTATGAGAGTAAGCTGGTCTGCACAACTCCTCAGCGTAGCTGGAGTGACACCATCAGGCCCTGACGCTTTACTGATGTTTTGACGGTGGAGCAGCCTCCTGACATCATGCTCTAAGATTAAGTCAGGTTCCTCAGGGGGGCGAGGGGGTTGACCAACCTGCAGGCCCTGCCAAACACCCTTAATGTCATGGACTTGGAGCTTGTTTTCAAGTTTTACTCTATAAGTGGCTTTAGCTATTTTAACTGCCTTTTGAAGTTGGTATTTAAGTAGTCTGTATTGCACTTTGTCATCACATCAAAATGCAGCATTCTTCTCACTGCATAAGCGCCTTACTTCCTTACTGAACCAAGGCTTGTTGTTACTGTAGCTGATGACAGTTCTGATGTGGATACACACAGACTCACAGTAATTTATATAGGACATTACAGTGTCAGTGAAAATGTCGATATCATTATGCTCAAAAACACTCCAGTCAATAATATCAAAAAGGTATTGTAACACGTCTATGGCTGAGGGAGAGTTCCTCCTGACCCTCTTTGTTGTTGGTTTAGATGTTTTGAGTTTCTGATTTAGGGATGAGGAATATAGTGTTATGATCAGACTCACCAATCGGAGCTCTGATTAGAGCTTGATACGCCGGAATGGAGGAGTAACACTGGTCCAGTGTTTTATCCAGCCTGGTGGGAATACGAATCTGGGGCTTGTATCTGGGAAGAGCTTTCTTCATAGAGACGTGGTTAAAATCTCCCAACACCAGGATTGCAGAGTCCGGGTTGGAGTTTATATAAAGGAACCCTTAGGCGTCACTATATCGATGCGCAGGGTACTCCGTTGATTTCAGTTGTTTGCCCAATGCATCAGATCAAGACGCATTTAATTCTACTAGAAAGATTCAGGAGGCGAGAAAAACATATGAATAAGATTTATTTATAGTTTGTATACAATGAGTATCGAATAGATTAAATTAAAGTTCTCTGACGTAGGCCCTGTCCATAGTCCGAATCTGCAGGGTAGAAGATGCTTGCAGATCCTGTCTGAAGACGAAGGCAGGGGCAGAGCCTACCCCCTGATGTATGGACAGGGACTGACCCGGTGGTTCTGGGGAGGATGGGGGTGAACGCGTCAGTATCTGCAAACGTAGTAATGGGTGGGAACAGAACTTATATACTCACTACTACAGAAGATGAATAATGATTGGCTAGGTAAATAATTACTGAATGACGTGATATTGGAGTCTTCCAGGTAGAACGTCTCGGTTACGTATGTAACCCTCATTCCCTGAAGGAGGGAACGGAGACGCCACGTCGGAGCCAATCTATTTCAAGTGAAACTAAACGAGCCAATGCACATTGGCATGCAATGATTGCACCAGGTGCTCATGCCACGCAGCGCGGGTATAAATGAGACACAGGTGTTTGCATCAAATTAGCTTTTTGCTGAGGAGCCGAGTAGGTAGACTGGCACCCCAGCAGGGTGCAGAGGACATGGCGACGGGACGTGGCGTCTCCGTTCTCTCCTTCAGGGAACGAGGGTTACATACGTAACCGAGACATTCCCATTCAGTCGGTCACTCTCGACGCCACGTCAGAATAGGAATCCCTACCAAAGCGCCATGGCCTCTGCCCCTATCCAGTTCCCCCTGTGAGCCTCCTGAGCTTTCTTACCTGATGAGACGGGGCTCACACAGAGAAGTCCATCACTGCTGTTCCGCATGGCCCGTTCAGTGACTATTGGATAACACTGGGAAAGCGTGCCCTAGTGAAGGGAACGCTGCGGAGCCCACATCGTACCCCGAAGAAGTTATTTGGAGTACAATGCTGAGCCTTAGCCCGCAATGGAGAGAGGGGGCTCAGTCCCAGTGACGGGAAGGCTCTCCCAAGGGAAAGACACAGGCTTCCCCGTAGGAGCGACCGTGGAAAAATATAAAATATATGGGATCCCCGCAGGGTCACTCATATATCCCCAGCCCAGTACCGGTTCTCAAGGATTCAGCGGCAAGGGGCCTGATGCCAGACGTTCCGCCACGTCCGGCACCGAGGGTGATGGAGAACTCAACAAAGTTTGCTTCTGGAGAAAATAAGCGCCGTGGCGCAGCAAGCCGACAAGAGCCAGGGCCTCTCAGTGCTTATACCCGTTTGAGGCGAGAACACAGGAGGACACTGGCTCTACACGTAGACTATAGAATCTAGCGAACGTGTTGGGTGTCTCCCAGCCCGCAGCTCTACAGATGTCTGACAGCGAGGCGCCACGTGCCAGCGCCAAGGAGGGACTTCTAGTAAAGTGTGCTCGCACCCTGAGCGGACAGGGCACACCTTGTGCTTGGTAAGGCAAGGTGATGGCATCCACTATCCAGTGGGCCATCCTCTGCTTGAAGAAAGCCTTTCCCTTCTGCTGGCCTCCGTGACAGACAAAGAGCTGATCTGAGGTCCTGAAGCTTTGAGTTCTATCCACGTAAATCCGCAGAGCGCAGACGGGATAGAGCAAAGCTAGGGCTGGGTCTGCCTCCTCCGGGGGCAGCGCTTGCAGGTTCACCACCTGGTCCCTGAAGGGAGTGCTAGGAACCTTGGGCACATAGCCAGGCCGGGGTCTCAGTACCACGTGGGTGTCACCCGGCCCGAACTCTAGGCACGATTCGTCAAAAGAAAATGCCTGCAGGTCCCCTACCCTCTTGATGGAGGCCAGTGCAGCCAACAGCAAAGTCTTCATAGACTGAATTTTTAGCTCTGCTGACCGCAAGGGCTCAAATGGGGCATTCTGAAGTGCTCGGAGCACCAGAGCAAGATCCCAAGAAGGTATGGAGGGAGGTTGAGGAGGATTTAACCGTCTCGCCCCCCTGAGGAACCTGACGACCAGGTCGTGCTTCGCAACCGTCTTACCTTCTACATTGTTGTGATAGGCGGATATTGCAGCAACATAGACCTTGAGGGTGGAGGGCGACAGCCTACGCTCCAACCCTCGTCGGCCACACGGTTGCTCACACCAGGGACATGAATGGCCTGAAGCGACCTCAGACACTTCTGACTTCAGAGGAGGAGATGGCGGGCGAGTTGCGACATGTGACGGGAGCGCAGACCACCTTGTCGGTTGATATACGCAACGGTCGCAGTGTTGTCCGTGCGAACCAGTACATCTTTGCCCCGTAGCAGCATTTTGAGGAGGCTCAGAGCGAGATGCACTGCTAGCAACTTGAGGCAGTTGATGTGCCAATGCAGGTGCGGGCCCGTCCAAACCCCTGACACTGCATGCCCGTTGTACGTGGCTCCCCAGCCCATGGCAGAGGCATCCGTGAAGACCACAGCATGCCTGGACACCTGTTCCAGAGGCACTCCGGCCCGAAGGAACGAGGGGTCTGACCATTGGCTGAAGGATTGGCGGCAGGCCGGTGTGATGCTCACCCGGTGAGTGCCGCGTTGCCACGCCCATCTCGGGACTCGGCCGTGTAGCCAATGCTGAAGCGCTCTCATATGAAGCAGGCCGAGCGGTGTTACTGCCGCTGCGGCTGCCATATGCCCCAGGAGCCTCTGAAACTGTTTCAGTGGAACCGCCATCCTGCCTTGAAACGTGTTCAGGCAGTTCAGCATCGACTGGACGCGCTCCTCTGTGAGGCGCGCTGTCCGTTCGACCGAATCTAACTCCATACCGAGAAAAGAGATCCTCTGCCCGGGGGCGAGTTTGCTCTTCTCCCAGTTGACCCGAAGACCCAACTGGCTGAGGTGTCTGAGCACCAGGTCCCTGTGTTCGCACAACTGACATGAAGAATCGAGACATGAAAGTACGCGTCCTTCAGGTCGAATGCTGCAAACCAATCTTGGGGACGGATGCATTCGAAGATGCGTTTCTGCGTGAGCATCTTGAACGGTAGCTTGTGAAGACTCCGATTCAGGACTCGCAGGTCCAAGATTGGCCGTAACCCACCGGTCTTCTTGGGTACAATGAAGTACGGGCTGTAGAAGGCTGTCTTCATATCGGCTGGAGGGACCGGCTCTATCGCGTCCTTCGCCAGTAGGACTGCGATCTCTGCATGCAGGACACCGAAGTGAAGCGGACGACCTTGAACCTGGGGGTGCGCCGGGTGAACTGAATCGCATAGCCGAGCCTGATGGTCCGAATGAGCCAGCGAGACGGACTGGGGAGCGCTAGCCAGGCTCGCAGAGACCGTGCAAACGGGACCAAAGGGACCACCGGCGTACCCACCGTGGAGCAGCGAGGTGGAATGCCGGTACCGGGCTGCAAATAAAATGCAAGAGCTGTTAGTTTTGAATGGTGTGTCTACTGTAAAGAACTGTGTTTAGAGTTTTGCAAAAAAGAAATTGCACAATTGCAAAGTGAGTGTAAAGGTGATATTGTGCTTGCAGTTTTGCAGACTTGGTCAGAAGATTAGGTATTTGAGTGAATGGTTTCGCTAAATGGGCCTCAAGTACCACTTTTAGTGTAAACTTTTTTTTTTTACTGTAATACCAGTATATTTTGACTTTTTGGGGACATTGTTTTTGGTCTCCATGGGAAAACAAGCTTATAAATCATACAAAATCAAATCATATCTGCAAATATATTATGTTGGTTCTGTTCTGTGTACCCTTAAGGGGGTTATTGCTTCTCTCCCTGCTCTTATCCATGCTAGGCTGCATGGATACGCAGGGAGTTTCTGCCCAGAACAGAACCATACCGCCAATCCAATCTGTATGCTAATAGTCAATCAATCATCTTTGACGATAGTGGTCCTGACAGAAAATATATTTTTTGAAAAACTAAAAATGCAGAAGGTTTTGTGTGATGGGTAGGTTTAGGGGAGGGTCAGTGTAGGAGCATATACAGTTTGTACAGTATACAAACCATTATGTCTATGGAATATCCCCATAAAACAGCCCATAAAAACCCAACCTGTGTGTGCTTATTATGGAAATAATATGCTTTAAGAAATAATATACTTAAGAAAGAATATACTTAAATGCAAAAATGAATGTAATGTTAAATTTATACAAAATGCAATGGATTGAACTTAGTTTAGAGGATTGTCATATATATTTTATATAATATACTTGAATGCCTTTTCTATTGAAACGTATATGTTATGTATTTAAACATTTATTTGTAATTACACATTTGTAAAAAAAAGTCACACAGTTAAAATGTTAATCAAGTATTTAACTTGTATTATGTACTTTAGTATGTTATTCAACACATCAAATACTACTTTAAAGCACAAAAAAAGATTATTTAAAAAAAATGATGATTTAAAATGCACTTTAAAGTAAACTTTTTATTTGATATTACCTATTTTAAAAGTGTACTTAAGTATGTTAAACAGTCTTAAAAGTGTCTTTAAGTGCACTATATGGCCTTTTATTTTATTGCATTAACGGCATGTACACATTTTTTTTTTAATCTACTTTTAAAGTCATAATTAAATGGAACTTATGATGTAGATCCCGTTGAAATGGCTTCTTGAACTAAAAAAAGTAGGGCAGGACTTGTCCATCGGGAATTGATTGGATCATCGTTGTGGTTTGCTATAGCTTGCTATATCTCATGTGAGTGATAGGTTGTACAGCTCTTGTGCCAGTAAACGTGTCATAAGAGAAGAGGTGAGATGTTGTTGCAAGAGGGAGGGTTATTTTGATTAAATATTAGGATGGCACATACCTTTTAAAAAATAAAGATGTGCATGGATAAATCATTTATAATAAACAGTGCAATATTCCACACAACAACAAAAAAATTCCGTAAAATGACCGTAAAATTTCAATACAATTAAGCAGACTACTTTTTCAAAAACTAAGTTTGTAGCACACATTCTCATGATGTCACAGTGAGCTGCATTGCATCAAACTGGGACTGATTTAATCAAAGCAACTCCAGCAGAACTTCTGAAGAATAATTGTCACAACACAACCTCACCATCTGTATGTGCTGCTTTTCACATGTCTGTCTGTTTGTGACTTCTGTCTTCTGTCTCTAAGATTAAAATATCTTTCTAACAGAAATCCAAATCCTGTGGTCTGAGATAGTTTACACAAGTGTTTTCATCCAATTGTCAACATTAAATAAACCTCCTTGCAGCTGACATTAGAAATATCTCCCTTTATTTTAAGTGTCATGCCATTTTATTCTGTTTGAGGTCGGATGCAAAAGACTACCTGGGAAAGATCCTACAGCTGCATTTCTGAGGAATGCACTTCTTTGAATTTTATTTGAATTGGGTGAATTTCTCTAAAATGTTTCTTAACAAGCGCATGGCCTCTCTGTCCTTTTAGCTTAATTTGATATGGTCCACTCACCATTGTTTTATATTTTTTAGGTAAACTTGTTTTATGTTGATAATGTTTTTGTGTTATTTAAAAAAAAAAAAGTGGTCCATTAGAAGAATGTATGGTATTCTCAAGATTTTTCAGCTTTTCTCTGTGTTTTGTCCTACTTGATGCCTGTTATGAGAAAGGCTGTTTAAAAGGCTGCAGCAACAGAAAGGCAGCTTGTCTGTCCACCCATGCTTCTTTCATACAGTATATCACTATTTTGTTCCGTTTGATCTGTCAGCAGCCTCTCTGTTTTCATCAGTTGTAAACTATTTAATGTAGCTTTTCCTCTGTGATATAACTATTGAAAAAGAAAAAAACTATATAGAAAATATTAACCTGTAGTCGTATAGAGATTATTTTTCTAAATGGAGATATTTTTCTAAACATAAAGTGCACATATGAAGCTTTCCTCTTTGCACACATGGCAAATTTATGACTTCACCAAGTGAAGGAAAGCTATATCAGACACAGGATATCTCTCTCTATTTCTCTCTCATAATACTCTACTAAGTAATATTTTACACTAATAACTTCACTGATGAAGCCCAAGCTGTCGTTGCTAGTTCTAAATTGACATTTTTGAACAAATACAGAGGCTTGGGCTCGACTTTTGAAATGTTAACTTGAGATTGAAATCCGTGGCGGAAGAATGTAGCCCCACACAATAAAAACCTTACATCACAAGATGTATACTGTGATTGTCAAAACATTTGGTAACAGCGTCTCTTGGACATGGCTACAACACTCAACGACATTTATGTTCCCGCAAGAAAACTGAAGACTCCCTTTAGAGAATAACTCCCGTTGTAGTGGACTTTGCTTTGCAACTTTGCAAAACTTTTTCATGCTCAGACAGCAACATTGCACTATAAAAAAGTTGAAACTGTAAGAAAGCATATAATGATTTAAAATGTATTTTTAAAGTAAAACTTTTAATTTGACATTTTTACAAAGGGCTCTTTTTAAAAGTGTAATAAATGTGTTGAGAAACAGTCATAAAAGTGTACTGTTTACATTTAAGTTTTACTTCAGTAATATTATAGTATCTGCAATTTCTTTTTAAATATACAGTAATTTTAAGATTTGAACTACAAGTTCACATTAATACAGTTAAGCACGCTTCCTTTTCACCAGGGCTATCTTGTTTCCAAAAATTACACTGGCTAGCAAAAATGGTTAAGAGGTTACTTCAACTGCTAATCTAGTGCTTCTTTGAGGAGTTAAGGCACCTTAGTGATGCTGTCACTAACAATGTACACTTGCTCCAGTGCTCTATATGGTGCTTTGTGATTTATTTTTCATCTTCGCATCTACCAATTTTTTTCCTTTCCTCTTCTGGTCTTTCTCTTCATACCTTTCTGAGAGTGTCCCCTGCCCTCTCTTTCTTTCGCTTTAATTCTCGTCCTTTTCCCTCCTCTCTCCCTCTCTCTCTCTGCAGTCTCATGTCCTCGCGTCGATACTACTTTGAGGTTTTACACAAGCAAGATGACAGAGGTTCAGACCATGTGGAGGTGGGGGTGAGTACAGAGCTGAAGTTTGGAAAATTCTGGTAATTTACTATAGACATTGAAGTGTCCCAATAACACTTAAGTGAAAGTGGCAATGAAACCTACTATGTGATAGTGTGTAGAAATTGTATATAAAACCTTTTTATTGTTTTATCAAGGACATCTTGCTGTCTTTTCTTACCATTAGACTGTCCACCAAAGCTTTATGTTTAATTCACTGTTTAAATTCTGCCCGATCCCCCTTAAGCTTCTACAGTCTTGTCCTATTCTCTCTACCTCTTTTAGTTATTGCATTATTTAAAGCTGAATAATAGAGAAGATGGCAAATTCAGCATGGAAACATTTACCAAGGCTCGCTTCACTTATTACTGCAAGAAAACATACAGAGATGTTCTTGGTAATGGTCAGGTCAGAATTATTGCTGCAGTGCTATATATAAATATAAAATAATAATAATAATAATAATAAGGGGTCCGTGCATGCTGAAGCGCACAGTGCGCAGAAGTCGCTAACTTCCTGCAGAGGTTTGGCCGTTGCCAGAAGAACGGTACTTGCCTGACTGCATTGTCAAGTGTAAAGTTTAGTGGAGGGGGGATTATGGCGTGGGGTTGTTTTTCAGGGGTTGGCCTTTGCCCCTTAGTTCCAGTGAAAGGAACTCTTAATGCTTCAGCATACCAAGACATTTTAGACTATTTAATGTGCCCAACTTTGTGGGAACAGTTTGGGGATGGCCCCTTCCTGTTCCAACAAGACTGCGCACCAGTGCACAAAGCGTCGATCCATAAAGACATGGATGAGCGAGTTTGGTGTGGAGGAACTTGACTGGCCTGCACAGAGTCCTGACCTCAACCCGATAGAACACCTTTGGGATGAATTAGAGCGAAGACTGCGATCCCAACATCAGTGCCTGACCTCACAAATGTGCTTCTAGAAGAATGGTCAAAAATTCCCATAAACACACTCCAAAACCTTGTGGAAAGACTTCCCAGAAGAGTTGAAGCTGTTATAGCTAACTCCATATTAAACCCTACGGATTAAGAAAGGGATGTCATTAAAGTTCATATGCATGTAAAGGCAGGCGTCACAAAACTTTTGGCAATATAGTGTATATAGTGTCTATATCCACAGCAAACATGCATCTACCAGCCTACTACTTTTGTAACTCATTAACCATTTAAACATTTATAGATACTGCGTCTCTGACCGTTACAATATCCTTGAGTAGTGTTTCCAAACTAGTTTTCGTGACATTTGAAGTATCAACATAGAATTTATGCACTTAAGTTAAATGGAAAAGATTGTGTCGACATTTGCAAAAAATGATTGATGGCATTTCCATCAGCTATGTCGGTAAACATTTTGATGCGCTAAACCTTTTTTTGCAAAAAAATCCTTGGATGGAAACCTGGCTATTGTTATTTATCATTATGTAACTATTTTCCCCCTTTAATATTCCACACTTTTTTATTATATATGTATTACTCCTAAACTAAATTCAGCTTTGTGTTAAATATGATTAACAAAATAGCAGGATACCTCAGGGTTCAGTGCTTGGCTCCCTCCTCTTTTTCTGAACATTTCTGAACCTACTCTATAATACAGACACATAGATTTTTCAGTAAAATCTTTCTTATCTAAGCATGCTGCACCACTCCATGTTGAGGCTTTAAACATCTCTAGACAAGACTACTGCAGTGCTCTTTTAGGCGACCATCCTGTAGAGAGGCTGCTCATGAGCTAGCTTACATCTAGCTCCCCCTCGCTAGATGTCCAGTGAGGAGGAGCAAATGTTATTTGGGCCTAATGGGTGGATCTAGAATATCCAACCACACCCTAACCCTACCCACAACTCTATCCCTCCACCCCATTAGACGTCCAGAGAAGTGGAGCTGAACGTAATTTGACTCTGCAGTGAGCACCACTTGAGCCTGTATGCACAATTAAACAACTGCGAATGATTCAGAAAGCAGTGGCGTGTTTGGTCTTCAGCAAACCTGTCAGGGCATATATCAATCTTACCAACCCGAGGTTTACTGCAGTCAGCCGGATCCGGGCCATATCCAGATCAGATGGTGGACCTGCACCCAGACAGGACCAATGCATCCCTGAAGTGTCTGCAGTGACCATGCCAATTAGTCTCCCCTCTGAAATTGCCTCATCGACATGGCATCCTCAGTGGATCCGTCTCCGGCGTGATGACTCTGATCCTTTGAATATTCCCATTTAATAATTGTTTAATAATAATATAATACTAATATGACTTGTCATCTAATATGACTTCTGACCTGTAAGGTTGCCAGAATAATAACTGTTTGTTAATTAGCCAGAGGAGAACTGGCACCCCGACTGAGCCTGGTCTCCATTATGCCACCTGTTTTGGTTCCTTGCCACTGTCGCCTTTGGCTTGGCTTGCTCAGTTGGAGACACAAAATTTTTAACTAAATATCCAAATATACTGTATTTAATTACTAAACTAAATTAACAATATCAACTAAATGACTAATCTGCCCACATTATCGCTATATGACAATTGAAATGAGCTAGATGACTGACCAGTTTTCTCCAGAGCGGCTGTACAGCCGAATCAAATTCTGTTCATTATTTTCCTGTTTAACACTGTGAAGCTGCTTTGAAACAATCTGCATTGTAAAAAGCGCTATATAAATAAAGTTGACTTGACTTGACTTGACCAACTCCATCAGAACAGAACAGTCCTTTTCTACCAACAAAAAAGTCCTGTCTCTATGGTCTTTACTGTTAATGCACTTACTTAACTGTACCATTCTCTTTCTGTTGTTTCAAAGGGTCACGAGTCTCACCTATATTTCTGTACTAGCTTGTATTTTTCTGGTCAATTCTGGAGCTTTGTAGAACAGCACTTCACATGCAATGCATTTTTTTTGTAGTATTCCTCATTTTTAAATCACTTTGGATAAAAGCATCTGCTGAATAAATAAATATATTATTGCATTATCTAACATAGCAATTATGGCTAAAGAACAAAAGTGAATTCATAAATGTTTCAGGTTCATAAATCTTTTTCATCTCTGCATCTTATCTTTAAAAAAAAGCAGCCTCATTTGTGAACTTAAGTTTTGACCCCTAGATCACTTTGTTGCTTTATCATGGAATCTTTTGATAATTTTTTTAGCAGAATGTAAAACTTCATCTAAAGTCAGTCAAACAAAAGAACAAACTAGCCTCCTACAGTTCTAACGTTCCACCCACGGGCCATGAATACAGCAAGGGGTTAAATTGCATGATACACAACAACTCAAACATAAAAGCTAAACATGCCTCTGGAAAGCTGAGATTCTTGTGAATCGAATGGTGTAAACCATTTCAAGATGCAATAAACACAGCAGGTACAATCAGTGTCTTTGTCAGGCCACTGCTAAACAAAATTGAACGAACTCATCTATGAAGTAATCCTGTACTACAAAGATCAATAAAATCCCAACAAAAACGGTGTAATTCCAAAGCGGAGAGTGAAATCCAAGCTCAATGTGAGCACAATGTGTGATGAACATGAAGATACCAGCGAAAGATATGCATGACTTGGATCAGGAAATTTCTGAAGAAGAGCAATGTTTTGGAGCCAGTGAGGATGTTTTGAATGGAGAGAAAAGACTCTTGACAAGTAAGTGTTTTTTTATATATTATATAACTCATTTTACTGCAAATACAGATGTATGTGTCAGTGTTTTGATGTGTTCCGATCCATTACTGCTCTGTCGTGTTTGGGTGTCGCGCAAGAGTGTGTGTGTGTGTGTGTGTGTATGTGTGTGTGTGTGTGTGTCTGCGTGTAAATGTTTTGTAAATGTATTTATTTCTTTGTTTTTTTTTATATCACAGACTATTATCTCACTGACCATAAAGTGTTAGAGGACACAGGACAGGACAGCACTCCTGCAGAGATGCCATATTCTTCCCAGAGAGGGGGGAGGGGGAGAGAGTGAAATGTAAAGTGTGCAGATAGTTTGATATTATATATTATTATATATATTATTATATATTAGTTTGAGTTTTAATATTAAAGAGTTTTATAAATACCATAGCACTTGTTTTGTCTTTATTTGCACAAAGTTTAGTTTCAAAAATTGGAAAAACACTATAATATGCACTATAAAAACACTATAATGTTTATGTTTCAGCAATTATTCACCCAAACATTTCAAATCTGGATAAGGAATAGAATAGCTCTAAGTGTAACCTTTCATTAGAGCCCAAAATTATGACTGTACATCAAAGCATTCAAGAATAGCAGCATTGTATGTGTCAATGGTTACAAAGGGTCATTTGGAGTCTCCAAGTGGCTTTTTTTGGGAAGCGCCTAGACACAAACTTAGATAAGCATGTGCAAAACACTCATTCTCTAAAGGTATAGTTATCAAATGTGAAATTGGACTTGGTAAGACTTCATGCTGTGATCCCATTGTGTTTTCCAGCTAATAGCTCCCTGCTATAGTCAAAAGCAGGCATCTTTTTACCAAAAAAATGTTGGCGGAATTTTATTTTTTATATTTTCAGTTCAAAGTTCTATTACCCAATACCAGTATGACTTACAGTAATTCTGACTGTTTAGGAACAAACCTTAGATTGTCACCTTTCAAAAGAGACCAAAACTTATATACTTGCATAACTTGCATATACTCCAAATGGTTCAAGAACAGCATGCAATTTCCTTTGGGTACGTTTTAGGAAAATTTTACAGGAATTGTAAAGGGCTAGACAACTGAGGACAGTGAATTAAATTAAATTGGTTTGACCCTTTTCTTCCACCCATTTGACTGGACAATCAGCACAGATAACTGATAGTGGAGCTGTTAATTGGAAAGAAAGGATTTGGTGTCATTGTCTATAGATTTTTCACTTCTGCTCAATGTCTTTCAGCTGAATTGTTACATGTCTTTCCTGCTAGTCTTAGAGACATTTTTTTTATCTTCAACTGACTATTAAAACTGTTATCTACATACTACGCTAATGTTACCATAAAAAACAATCACTCCTGCATAACTTCGTATCACTTATAAAGAATAGGCTTTTCCCCCCCCAAATCCGTACTGCACAACTTTCAGTGCCTGGAGGCAAAGGCGGCCCACTCCTTATTTAATGTTTACTGCAGAGTCCTGGAGAATAGGAGGTTCAAAGACATGAGAGGAGCCAATGAATAAATTCATTGAACTTGGAGGTATTCTCAGCTAGAGAGTCAACAGGGACCAGACACCAAAAAGCAAAAACAGCTAATTATATGTGGCAAACACAGAAATTCATTTATTAACCAAAGTGCAGTGGGCTAGCCTGTCGAGTTGACTGGAGATGCTTTAGATGTTCAATGTTTTCAAGCTCACTGCATCTTTAGGACTTTCCCTTTTCCCTCAATTTCAGGTATTAAATCAGAAAAGGTAGGCTAACATCTGTGATGTGCACATATGCTTACATTTTCCATGGTTGCTCTGAGCATTAGCACCCTGTGCCAGAGTTATTCTGAGGCTGATTGGCATTTTAACAGAATTCCCAGGCTTTGTAAGGACAAAGAGATCTAATAAAGCCTGTCTGATGTAGTCTGACCAGAAACTATCCAATATGACATTTGCAGTATAGGAGCTATTATGAACGGTGCTGCCAGTCAACAGTGAATGGGCTCAATTTTATTCATCGTCAAGACAAAGGAGAAATAAATCTCTAGCTGAGGCAATAAGTGCAACATCATGCAAGCTGCATGTTGTTTTCTGGGGATTGCAATGCTGCATATAGTTATAGTTGTGTACAGTATTACACAAATAGAGTGTTTTTCATTGTTAGTTAATGTTACAGTTATTTACAATCACTTTGGCACTAATTTCAGAACCTTGACGTCATTTTTCAAAACTCTAACACTTTTTTCAATTGCTTGGATACAATACACATACAACTAAGATCATTTGTTCATTTAACAAAAATCAATATGACACAACTTAACATCAAAGTACTACTATTCACAATTCACACATTACATTTCAGATGTCTATTCATTTCATTACAATGATCCAACTATCAATTGATACAACTGCTCAAAATGATAAGTAACTGTTGCATTACTCTTAATGCATAGTTGTATGGAAACAGACTGACAATATTCCATGTTTAGATCATGAAAGTTTCGAGATAATGAGATTCATTGTCACCAATTAGCGTGGAGCATGAGCCAATTTGACTACATTATCTATGGATGTAATATTTCATCCTCATTCTTTACGTATCAGACAACGTTTCTATGGTCCAATTTACCACCTTTTCAATTATTTACAATATTGACAGTACTGCACTGTATGGATGCAGGCCCTTGTAATTGCTTGTCCAATTCTGCCAACTCGTTACTGATGATTGAGTTCACATTGTGGAACAAGTATATAAAAAATGTATTGGGATCCACTTGCAACAACATAGTGATATGTAACATGGAGCCGGCAGGTGGTCCAGGTCACAATAGAGGTCAAGCAGTGGTGGGAGGAAGACGAGGAAGACATGTTGGTCAAAGGAATGGCAGGGGGCAAGCACTCCTTCTGAGAGGTGGTCGTGGGCCTCGTTTGAGAGGTGTGGGGGAATGTGGTAGAGGATAAGGCCACGGACCAAGACAGCGGCAGCAACAGCAAAGGGTGTCCAAGGAAATCCGAGCAATAGTTCAAACCTCAGAAGGTCAGTCGTGGCCTCAGTAATCAGAACTTTCCGCAATGAGAAAAACAACTTTAAAACAACTATACCATGTGCCTTTTGAAAGAAATGCAGACAGAGTGAAGCAAATGAGGACTATGTTCAGTTCCAAGATGGCTGTTGTAATAACATTCCCTAAAAATTCTACATTGTACAGTAATCAGTAAATCTCTTTCCAAAATGTATTTTTAGAGGGTGATGGAGCTGGATGCTGATGACAACCATCACAAATTCATATATTTGGATGAGGCAGGCTTTAACCTGGCCAA
Source organism: Rhinogobio ventralis (assembly GCA_039654625.1). Classification (NCBI taxonomy): domain Eukaryota; kingdom Metazoa; phylum Chordata; class Actinopteri; order Cypriniformes; family Gobionidae; genus Rhinogobio; species Rhinogobio ventralis. Next base: position 21,729,126 of record CM077193.1, on the reverse strand, counting down.
GGCAAGGAGGAGAGGTTGGACCATCCAAGTACCTGGACAACGTGGGTCCAACATTACCATGTGTGCGGCTATGTCAGAAGATAGTGTGGTAGGACGCAGACTTCGTATTGGATCATATAATGCAGCTCTCCTTGTAACCTTCCTTGATGAGCTTGATCAGGTCTGTAGAGCCAACACGGTCACATAAGAATGCGTATCAATAGTACGAGTGTGCAATGTCGTAGAATGTACAGGTGCTGGTCATATAATTAGAATATCATCAAAAAGTTGATTTATTTCACTAATTCCATTCAAAAAGTGAAACTTGTATATTATATTCATTCATTACACACAGACTAATATATTTCAAATGTTTGTTTCTTTTAATTTTGATGATTATAACTGACAACTAAGGAAAATCCCAAATTCAGTATCTTATCAGTAAATTAGAATATTACTTGAGACCAATACAAAGAAAGGATTTTTAGAAATCTTGGCCAACTGAAAAGTATGAACATGTAAAGTATGAGCATGTACAGCACTCAATACTTAGTTGGGGCTCCTTTTGCCTGAATTACTGCAGCAATGCGGCGTGGCATGGAGTCCATCAGTCTGTGGCACTGCTCAGGTGTTATGAGAGCCCAGGTTGCTCTGATAGTGGCCTTCAGCTCTTCTGCATTGTTGGGTCTGGCATATCGCATCTTCCTCTTCATAATACCCCATAGATTTTCTATGGGGTTAAGGTCAGGCGAGTTTGCTGGCCAATTAAGAACAGGGATCCCATGGTCCTTAAACCAGGTACTGGTTGCTTTGGCACTGTGTGCAGGTGCCAAGTCCTGTTGGAAAATGAAATCTGCATCTCCATAAAGTTGGTCAGCAGCAGGAAGCATGAAGTGCTCTAAAACTTCCTGGTATACGGCTGTGTTGACCTTGGACCTCAGAAAACACAGTGGACCAACACCAGCAGATGACATGGCACCCCAAATCATCACTGACTGTGGAAACTTTACACTGGACCTCAAGCAACGTGGATTGTGTGCCTCTCCACTCTTCCTCCAGACTCTGGGACCCTGATTTCCAAAGGAAATGCAAAATTTACTTTCATCAGAGAACATAACTTTGGACCACTCAGCAGCAGTCCAGTCCTTTTTGTCTTTAGCCCAGGCGAGACGCTTCTGACGCTGTCTGTTGTTCAAGAGTGGCTTGACACAAGGAATGCGACAGCTGAAATCCATGTCTTGCATACGTCTGTGCGTAGTGGTTCTTGAAGCACTGACTTCAGCTGCGGTCTACTCTTTGTGAATCTCCCCCACATTTTTGAATGGGTTTTGTTTCACAATCCTCTCCAGGGTGCGGTTATCCCTATTGCTTGTACACTTTTTTTTCTACCACATCTTTTCCTTCCCTTCGCCTCTCTATTAATGTGCTTGGACACAGAGCTCTGTGAACAGCCAGCCTTTTTTGCAATGACCTTTTGTGTCTTGCCCTCCTTGTGCTAGGTGTCAATGGTCGTCTTTTGGACAACTGTCAAGTCAGCAGTCTTCCCCATGATTGTGTAGCCTACAGAACTAGACTGAGAAACCATTTAAAGGCCTTTGCAGGTGTTTTGAGTTAATTAGCTGATTAGAGTGTGGCACGAGGTGTCTTTAATATTGAACCTTTTCACAATATTCTAATTTTCTGAGATATTGAATTTGGGATTTTCCTTAGTTGTCAGTTATAATCATCAAAATTAAAAGAAATAAACATTTGAAATATATCAGTCTGTGTGTAATGAATGAATATAATATACAAGTTTCACTTTTTGAATGGAATTAGTGAAATAAATCAACTTTTTGATGATATTCTAATTATATGACCAGCACCTGTATACGAAGGTATAAAATGAGTTTTGGCGTGCATATGGTACGCAGTTTTTCGCGTACATATGATACTGCGTACCATATACACGCCAAAACTAATTTTGGCGTATACATTCCACGACATTGCACACTCGTACTATTGATATGCATTTTTGTGTGATCGGGTTCGTAGAGCTGATGGCGTGACCTGTCATTGTGTGGGATAATGTCAGGTTCCACCATGCTCATATGGTGCAAGCATGGTTTCAGGCCCATGCACAATTTACCACCCTGTATTTACCCCCATATTCTCCTTTCCTTAACCCGATTGAAGAATTTTTCTCCACATGGAGATGGAAGGTTTATCATAGGCGCCCTCATGAACAAGTCACTGTTCTCCAGGCCATGGATGACGCATGCAGTGACATCACGGCAGACCAGTGTCAGGCCCGAAGGTTTTTTCCAAGATGTTTGGCTAATGAAAACATTCATTGTGATGTAGATGAGAACCTGTGGGCAAATCCACAAGACAGAGTTGATGAAAATTTAGAAGTACAGTAATCACTTTTCATGTTTTGCTTTTTACAGTACAAGCAAGTTGAGGAACACCTCATTTGATGTTTTACATTTCTGTCTTTTCTATTTTGTAGCTAATTATTTTGCTTTGATTCTAATAAATTTGTGATTGTACTGTATTGTTTTTCATCAATATATTTCAGATTTTCTTCAATGATTCCACTGTGTCTGTAGTATTCTCTCTACTACTGCAGTACTTTTACAGGGATGTATTTACATGTAGTACCATAATGAAACATGTATCACCTATTTTGTACTACAATATTTAATGATTGTACGAACAATGACACAGTAAAACTTTTGGTTGCTTGTGTGTGGGTGATCTAAATTAACATTTCAATGGCATTTCAAAATAAATTTGTTTTTTGAACCAATGATTGTGCATGTGTGCACGTTTTGAGTTTTGTGACTAGAGTTTTGAAAAATGACGTCAAGGTTCTGAAATTAGTGCCAAAGTGATTGTAAAAGACTGTAACTATGTAGTTAACAAATGGAACCTTATTCTAAAGTGGTACCAATGAACCTAAAGGTTTTTTTTAGTTATATAAATCTAAAGCACAGTATGTGTTGGCTTCCCAGCTAGTCCTTGATCAGGGCTTAGTACTGCTTAGGTGTGTATTTATTGGTGTGTGAACGTGTATGATTGTTTGTATGGATACGTGTGTGTGTGTGTGTGTGTGTGTGTGTGTGTATTTGGTCACTGGGGGCAAACAGGCATCTGTGACTCCTCAGATCTGACATTGTGCTGTAACTGCACTCCATCGATTCCCGAAAGGCAAATCTGACCTTGAGAAAACACAAGCTGTGCAGAAAAACAGGGTGAATACTAAACACTGAAGAAAACTGATTCAAATGTGTGGATGTTTATGTTGTGTTGTCCAGAACTAACCCTCATCAGTGTGTTAAAAGTAACAGTACGTCTATTACATGTCTGATTCTGGCACTTAACGAGTTTGAGTCTTTCTCAAGATTCCTTGACTGTCAAATAATTCAGCGAATTCATAATTGATCCAAATAATCTTTCTAAATGCTCATATTTTAAGTGTGTGCTTGTGAATAATTAGTATGCAAAGACAGTGAGTTTGATAGACATTGCTGCTCTGTTATGTACCATTTTCTGGGCCTGGAACTGTCAAGCAATGTCGACATCAAACTGCTCCAAATTCAAATTAATTTCTCTCATATTTTCTTCTCTCTTTGTTCTCTTTTTCTCTCTGTATCTTCCAGTCTGAAATGCTGAAAGCTGTTGTGTAGTGTGGCATTGGTGTGTGAATGAAGGAGTGGAAGTGCATGATTCTGAAGATCAGTGTGATAAGAGTTTTTTTGTTATGCGATTGCTAAATGACCTCTTGCGTAAGAGTGGCCGAGAAGTGATGTTGTAATTGTAGAGCCTCTTTAGAAGAATTGCTATATGTCTGTATCCCATCTATTTTGAGAGCCAGTGTCGTCCCAGAGTATTGTGAGAGTGAAAGCAGAAAGACAGTGAGGGTGGAGGGGGATTGTCTAAATATGAATTGCGCCTGCTTTGCATTCGCTGTCTGCATTGTTTAAGCTCTCGATTCACTAAATTAATTATGCAAATAGGCAATGCCGCAAATACGGCAACAAGTCTGTGCTAAACACAATTTGGCCGCATTTACACTCAAGGTATTTTTTTGATGACCAGCTTACATCTTCCTTTCAAAGTGACCCATATCCGATATTTGCATTTACACTGTACACTTACACTATACACTATAAGAAACAAGCCAAGGTGGATGTACTGACCCGAAAAAAGCGACACAGAAGAAATTATAGTAAAAGCTTTTGCTTCATGCACCACCTTTAAAGGTCAGCAAAACCTTGGTCGCTTAAGGCAGAGAAAAAAGAGGAGAGGGTTGCAGCCTGGGCAATGAAAAGTCATGTGATCATGGTTGGTGTCCACCTGAGTCGACGTCATTCATCATTGATGCTTTTTCAATGAAGTACAACTTGCATTGATGGGAATATCCGATCAAAATGAGTGTTCCACATATGAGAATATCGGAATCCATGTGCTTTTTTCCTGCTTACACGGTCATATCCAATCTGTGCCACACGGAAGGAAAAAATGGAATTGGGTTACTTAAACCTTGTAATGTAAATTAGGCCTTTGAATGGCACAATTTCAGACCTTGTTGTTTTATGGCAGTAAACTCTATCCAGGCACCATGAATCAACATATGCCCATTAGATGATGAATAACTGCTGCCAGAAAAAAAAGAATAATAATGACTCCTCACAAGAATTTCAAAATGTTTTATTCAAAATTGTGTTGTATTTATGATTTTCTTCTTAATCAAAACATTTATAGATTGTATTAATTGATTTTTTTTTTTTAATTAAGCTTGATTGCAGGTGGTTAGTGAATAAATAAATGCAGTTCCCTTTCAGTCGGACACGTTCGACGTACGTCGGAACTGACCGACGAATTGGGATCTATTTTCAGAGACCAATCTACTTCGAGTGTTTAAAACGAGCCAATGAAGATTGGCATGCGGTCGACGCACTCCACGCACCGCCCCGCAGCGCGGGTATAAATACAGAAGCGGAAGTACCGCATATCGCTTTCAACTTCGGAGCCGAACAGTACTCTATGTGCGTTCCTACGAAGAGTGTTTTTCTGAACGAGAAACGGGAGATTCGGCGCTCTGCCAGTGTCAGTGTGACGGTGCCTGCAGCGGTGGTCGCGAAAACAACAGTACAAACAACAGCTGTTATCAGGTCCAGACTTAACTACCTGAAAACGGGTGGAGTCCCATTGCGCATCCCCCGATCTAGTGGTCCTCCTGCTCCGAAGCAGAGGGCTGCTACTTTGGCTGAACGCCACCTGTGGCTGAACCTGGCAGATATGCGTGAGACCGACAAAGTGCGGTTCCTCAACGCCCCTGTCTGTCAGGCCGGCCTCTTCGGCGACGCAATTGAGAGCTTCGCCCAGCAGTTCTCGGTTGCCCAGAAGCAGACGGAGGCGATTAAAAATATCCTGTCCCGGCGACCCGCTGCTGCCTCCACCCAGTCGCTGGCCGCAAGCGCCCCCGCCTGCTCGTCGCCGAGGGACGCCCCCCGGAGTCTGACTCCGCCCCTGCCAAGCCAAAGCAGCAGCCTCCACCAGCAAAGCAGGGTGCCAGACGCAAGGGTGCCGCCCAACCCGTCCAGGGTCCCGCAAACTCTGCCGGCAAGCGTAAGGGTAAGCGGCCCTGAGACGGGCAGCCCAGGGAAAAGAGGAGCTGCTCTGGGGGAGGTGGTGTCCGCACCCCTCCTCCCCCCGGAGGAGGACCGGGGGGAGAATGTCTACAATACTGGCTACAGCATTCTGGTCTCCGGAGTCCAGCGGTACCCACATTTTTAATAAAAGAGCAGTTTCCTCCCTCCCTGGGCCCCAAGAGGGTCAGGTTGGCAGTGTGCGACGCCCCCGGCCCTTGCCACTCCTTTCCTCCCCTCGCGAAGGACGCGATCGAGCCGGTTCCTCCAGCCGATATGAGGTCGGGGTTCTACAGCCCCTACTTCATTGTGCCCAAGAAAGGGGGTGGGTTAAGACCAATCTTGGACCTGCATGTCCTGAATCAGGCCCTGCACAAGCTCCCATTCAGAATGCTAACGCAGAAACGCATTTTCGAATGCATCCGTCCCCAGGATTGGTTCGCAGCGATCGACCTGAAGGACGCGTACTTTAATGTCTCCATTCTCCCTCGACACCGTTCCTACGCTTTGCGTTCGAGGGGAGGGCATTTCAGTACAAAGTCCTGCCCTTCGGGCTGTCCCTGAAGAACGCGGCGTTCGTATTCTCAACTATCTCAACGACTGGCTCATACTGGCCCAGTCCCGGGAGCAGTTGTGCAAACACAGGGACCTGGTGCTACATCACCTTAGCCTGTTGGGCCTTCGGGTCAACCGAGAGAAGAGCAAACTCTGTCCCATGCAGAGGATCTCTTATCTCGGTATGGAGCTGGACTCGGTCAACCGGACTGCGTGCCTCACAGAGGAGCGAGTCCAGTCAGTGTTGAACTGCTTGAATACGTTCAAAGGCAGGACAGCGGTCCCACTGAAATTCTTTCAGAGGCCCCTGGGGCATATGGCATCTGCAGCCGCAGTAACGCCGCTCGGATTGCTTCATATGAGACCGCTTCAGCGCTGGCTTCACGACCGGGTCCCGAGATGGGCGTGGCAGCGCGGCAAGTACCGGATCTCAGTTACTCCTTACTGTCGCCAAACCTTCAACCCATGGGCGGACCCTGCCTTTCTACGGGCCGGAGTGTCCCTAGAACAGGTGTCCAGGCATGCTGTGGTCTTCACGGATGCCTCTTCCATGGGTTGGGGGGCCACGTACAACGGGCACTCAGTTGCGGGTCTGTGGACGGGGCCCCAACTGCGTTGGCATGTCAATTGCCTAGAGCTTCTGGCAGTACGTCTCGCCCTGGGCCACTTCAAAAAGCCGCTACAGGGAAAACACGTACTGGTCCGCACGGACAGCACTGCGGCCGTTGCGTACATCAACCATCAGGGTGGTCTACGCTCCCGTTGCATGCTCCGGCTCGCCCGCCATCTCCTCCTGTGGAGTCAGAAGCGTCTGAGGTCGCTTCGGGCCATTCACATCCCAGGAGCAAGTCTTGCTAGTTGCGTCCTACTGGCCCAACCAGACCTGGTTCTCCGAACTCTCACTCCTCGCGACAGCCCCTCCCTGGCCGATCCCCCTGATGAAGGACCTGCTTTCTCAGGGGCGGGGCACTCTATGGCACCCGCGTCCAGACCTCTGGAGACTCCATGTCTGGTCCCTGGACAGGACGCGGAGGTTCTAGGTGGCCTGCCGTAGGCAGTGGCAGACACCATCGCTTCAGCGAGAGCCCCCTCTACTAGGCGCCTCTATGCTCTGAAGTGGAACCTGTTCGTTGAGTGGTGTTCTTCCCGCCGGGAAGACCCCCGAAGGTGTTCGATTAGTGTCGTGCTTTCTTTTCTGCAAGATGGGTTGGAGAGAAGGCTGTCTCCCTCCACCCTCAAAGTGTACGTCGCCGCAATAGCGGCGTATCACGATGTAGTCGAAGGTAAGTCCTTAGGTAAGCACGACTTAATCGTCAGGTTCCTCAGAGGTGCGAGGAGACTGAATCCTCCTCGTCCCACCTCGGTACCCTCTTGGGACTTAGCCTTGGTGCTTAGAGCGCTCCAGGGCCCTCCCTTCGAGCCTTTGCAGTCAGCAGAGCTAAACATCCTGTCCATGAAGACAGTGCTCCTGACTGCATTGGCCTCAATCAAGAGGGTAGGGGAACTGCATGCTCTTTCGGTCAACGAATCGTGCCTAGAATTCGGGCCGGCCAACTCTCACGTTGTCCTGAGACCCTGGCCTGGATATGTGCCCAAGGTTCCCACCACTCCCTTCCGGGACCAGGTGGTGAACCTGCAAGCGCTGCCTTCGGAGAAGGCAGACCCAGCCCTAGCTTTGCTCTGTCCCGTCCGCGCTCTCCGCGCCTATGTGGACCGAACTCAAAGCTTTAGAACCTCAGAGCAGCTCAGAATTTCAGGTGGTTAGTGAATAATTTTATTAAATTAAAAATATATATTTTTTTATTTATTATTAACATGGAAATCTGGATTGCAGGTGGTTATTGAATAATTAAACTAATATAATTTTAAATTTAAAAAATTATAAAAAAAATGTATTAGCATCCATAAAACTGAATTGCAGGTGGTTAGGCGGAATAAAGCATCCTGGAATAAGGCATTTGTTTTGCCCTAAAATCTGATTTGTGAATTTGCCCCAGCAGACTTTTCTCTCCTTTACACCTCTTTGTCTTTCTCTTTTCTTGCAGTGGAGACCTTTCCTTCCTGGGCTGAAGTATGATGTCATTGACTCAGCTTATATCTCGTTGTACACAGGTAAATTCTCCTTCCTTTTTGTTAAAAATACATGCAGGCATTTCAAGGAAGATAAAACAGAAAATGGAATGAATTCTCAAGAGTAAAATTTGCAAACTGTGCCTGTTGCAATCATATCTGAATATTGCAGTTAACATTCACAGCTTCAGCTGTTTGTGTGAAAAGTGACATTGTACTTGCATTTAAATGTAGGCAGTGGCAACTAGGTAATCACCAAAAAACACTTGCCCCTGAGCCTCCTGTGTTTGCTGTGACAGTCAGCATGTATGTTGTACTCCTTTGCATATCGTCTTATCAAGCATTACACATGTTCACACGTTCCCCTTCAAATGACTGCCATTCATCAAGAGAACTGACTTTAATTTACACATGCTTTTAAGAGGAAGTAGAGACACAAAGTGAGAGAGTGAGGGGGGAAAAGAGAGAAAGACAATCCCCATGGCCCTCCTTTGCTTAGTTTACATAATTATTTGAGACGAAAGCAATTTTTCAATTAAATCCTTACTGTACTTAACAAGCTGAGGGAGAGGGGGATGTGCATTAGCTTCCATCGCCATCCTACGCATCTCACCGGAGAGTACAGAGCCAACTCCAGAGTGTCCTAATCATTAATCACACAGACCACTCCCTCAAGGAAGACCGCACCGTATGTAAGGCACACACACTCTCCCTCTCTCTCTCTCTCTCTCATGTCATCTGGGAGATGCAGATGGTGCGAGATCTCCTGGGTGGTTTAGCTTTGACTGTCTTTCTGCTCTGTTAACAAAAGATACAGTTTAGGGTGAGCACCGGTCTCACTTCCATTTGCTTTGTTTGTGTGTGTTTTGTTCTCCATCATTTTTTAAAATCATTGTATTGTGTAATTATAATTGTACATTTCTTTTTTTTCCACTTAATTTAGTTTTTACAGTCAAATCTAAACACAAAGAAAGACATTTTGTTACACATAACATCAAAATTTAACAAAAATGTAACAAAAATGAACAGGACTGCTTTATCAGAGCTTTATCAACCTGATTTTTTTGTTGTTGTTGTTTTTTTGTGGTCACAGCAACTGCCGCAAAAGTCACCTAGTTTCGTACCATTCTGATGAAGTAGTGATTTTTAAAATTAAAGAAATAAAAAATAAAATAAAATCTAAAATGACTGAACAATACTAGAGGGAATGGTCTACTAACTTCCCTTACCGCCACCTTCTGGCATAACTATGTAACCTGCACTGAAGTCATTGATAAATTACCATCATTAACATACAGACCATTTATCAATACTAAGTACACCAACATTATAATATATTATAATATATAATATATGTTGCTACATGTGTGCTCTGCCAAGTCAAAAAAAAAAGAAGAAAAAAAGAAATCTCATTGTTTGCCAGTTTGTCCTAGGCATCACAAGTTCCTTGTCTGAGTCTTTGTCAGAAAAAAAAAAAGAGAAAACAAATTTGAATGTAAAGATAAGGAAGTGTAAACAAACAATGAGCCACACTTACAGACCATGTGTTCTGCCATGCATTCTGTTATATTATAAATTATGACGGTCACTAATTCTGTGTGGTCTGTATGGGAGTGGAGCATGCTAGTTGGTGCCCTCACTGCAAGTCATTTACTGTGAGGAAGCTCTGCTCTGGCCTCTCCCTCTTCAATGCAGATGGGAGTCTGGCGGCTGTGCCTCATGGTTCAGGTCCCTCTAGTTGCCACGTCAACTCAGATCATGGGGCTCACAGATAGAGCTCATATGAGAGCCTGAGACCTCTTGCCATTTGTACGGACTCAGAGAGTCCGATTCCAGATCTGGAAGCTTGCTCTGCAATTTCTTTCAGTCAGGATGATGATCTGCCATCAAAGAGGTCTAGTGTTGAGGAACTAGATACAACTGAGGTTTCTGAGCCGGCTGCGGCTGGCGGGCATCCCTTGTTTTTGAAATCTTACGAGGAGCTGGCCACATTAAATCTGGAATGGCCTGACCAAAAAAGAGAAGCACCTTGAAGCAATTTGGACGAGCATTTTCTGACCAGTGGTCGGGCCCAACCGTCAAAAATAAACCTCCCGTTCTTTCCCGACGTACATAATGAAATATAGAAGTTGTGGAAAGCCCCATACTCCTCCCGTGTTTACAGCCTGATGACGTTGGATTATTCAACTATTGTCAGGTTCAGTGAGCATGGGTATAAGTCGATACCTCGGTGGAAAAGATGCCCTTGACACCCGACGTCATTAAAGAGGTTCCCCCTGGGTTCTTCGAACTATAGAGAAGGTTACAGGATCCAGTTAAATTTTCGTCCTCCTCATTTCAACAGCATGCTCCCCACATGAATAAAAAAAGCAGGTCCCGTTGCTAATGCAGGAGCTTCAGTCTCTTCTGGACAAAGGGGCCATAGAACATGTTCCCCTCCTAGACAGAGAATCGAGATATTATAGCCAGTACTTTCTGGTGCCCAAAAAAGATGGAGGGTTGCATCCTATTCTAGATCATAACATTTGAACTGCATTCTTTGGACTTATAATTTCAAGATATTGACACTAAAACTTATCCTGTCTTAATTCAGCCACATAATTTGGTTTGTCACGACAGATTTGAAGGATGCATATTTTCACATTATATTGCCTATTCACTGGAAGTTCCTGAAGTTGGATTTTGGGGGCGAAGCGCACCAGTATCGAGTTTTTCCATTCAACCTTGTCTTATCTCCTCACATGTTTACCAGGTGCATGGGTGCAGCACTGGATCCGTTGTGACTCCAGGGCATTTGTGTACTAAATTATTTCGATGGCTGTCTAATTCTCAGGAGTTAGTGGTTCGGCATTGAGATGTCATTCTCGCTCATCTGAAATGCTTGGAGTTGATGTTAAATCACAAAAAAAGTGCTTTCTCCCAGTCAGAGGACCACTTTTCTAAGTGTAGTGTGGGATTAGACTACGATGCAGGCACAGTTGTGCCCTGCTCGAGTGGATTCCATTCTCGCCACTGTGAACAGTCTGAGGCTAGGCCAGAATGTTTCCGTCCATCAGTACCACACTCTCAAAAAGGATGTGTTAAAAACAACACAACCTGTGTGTCTAGTTAAGGACAACACATTTTGTGTTAGTTTTAACTCATCCAGTGTGTTATTCTTCTTAACACGGACAGTGTGTTCAAATATTTAACACACTAATGTGTCATAAATCACAGGTTTGTGTCAGATGTGCTTTAATCAGTTTAACAAAATGAATACAATACAAAGCATTTTTTAAATATGTAAATATGTATTTATTTATTACAATTTGACTGGTACATTTACATGAAGTCAATATTCACATAGACATTTCACATAGTTTTCATAAACATTTTAAACATATTTATATCTTTGTGGCGAGCAGTGAGGCGAGGGACCGTGAGAGCGGGTCGGTGACGAGCGATAATGAGTTCCAGCTGCGCGCCACACCGGTCTCGTCTCACTGCTCGCCACAATCTTGTATATAAACTGAAAATCCCATACCAGTAAACACGAGAGGTTGCTGTGTAAACGCACCTTGACCGTCTAAAAATTTCACAAACAACAAAAAATATATTTTTTAAATAGTTTCTAATAACAAATAAATCCAAATACATGACATATGAGCATTCAAGTCATTCACAGATGAAAAAGAGGGATAAATTACCTCAAAATATTTTGAGGAGAAACTGTGAAAAGTCCCTTCAGATATCACTGCACCGCCTCTCCTGTAGTGAGAATACCAGTAAGCAGGAGAGGACGCTAACTGTGTAAATGCACCTTGACTGTCTAAAAATTTCACAAACAACAAAAAGAGACATTTTTTTAATAGTTTCCAATAACAAATAAATCCAAATACGTTACCTGACGTGAGCATTCAAGTCGTCCACCGGTGAAAAAGAGGTGCTAATTTGCTTAACAGCTTGCTGAGTGAGGTAGGCAGCAATGTGATTGTATCCAACACAAAATGTGTTAATTGTCATCCAGTGTTGTTTTCCTTTCTTTTTTTTTTTTTACACACATTCAACATAAAATGTAAAAAACTAACTTACATATATAAACTGCTGTTTTTCTGTTTGGTTCGGTGAGGGCGTTCCCAACGGTGAGTGCATACACAGGCTGCACCACTCTCCTGTGTTTTGCCGCGGTCATTCCTGGGTGTTTCAGCACATTTGCGCTTCAAGACTGGCTACACGACGAGTCCCGAGATGGCCGTGGCAGAGCGGCTCGTTCCGTGTCTCAGTAACACAGAAGTGTTTTCCCTTGGCAGAGCTCGCCCTGCCGTCTCAGTCAGGTGTGGCCCCCCCTGGAACTTCTGTATGTTGCACTGCCCACGGCCAGTCCATACGTGTATATTCCACATGATACCTCCCTACGGGTAGGATGTGGCTTCTGCAGCGGCCGCTCTGGGCACGCTTTCCCAGCGTAATCCAATACTCTGCTGAGTGGGTCTTGCAGAATAGCAGCAGTGACCCTCCCTGCGAAAGTTCCCGCCCCGAACAGACGGGGGTCTGAGGGGCTTTCTCTGGGCACTGGAAGTGGTAGTAACTGTGGCGTTTTCCATAGGGATCCCAATTCGTCTGTGACATCCGACATACGTCAAACGTGACCGACTGAAAGAGAATGTCTGGTAACCCTCGTTCCCTGAAGGAGGGAAAGGAGATGTATGTCCCGTCGCCACAGTTGCTGTACCATCACTGCATGGCCGAGTCACTAGTTCGCCTCCTCAGTGAAAAACAATGGTGCACTGCATTCGCCTCCCGCGGCGCGGGGCTGAGCGTGAGATGCAAATTTCGCACGGCAATGGCCATTAGCCCGTTCTCTTTATCACGAAGCTGATAGGGGAAGTTCCCCTAGAACAAGTGTCCAGACATGCTGTTGTCTCCACGGATGCCTCATCCACCGGCTGGGGGGCCAAGTACAACGGGCTTGCAGTTCGGGTCTGTGGACGGGGCCTCAACTGCAATGGCATATTAATTGCATCGAGTTGTTAGCAGTACGTCTTCCGCTTCTAGGCAAGCACGTTCTGAAAACACTGCGACCGTTGTGTACATCAACAAACAGAATGGTCTACGCTCCTGCCGCATGTCACAACTCGCCCGCCATCTCCTCCTCTGGAGTCAGAAGCATCTGAGGTCGCTTAATGCCATTCACATTCCGGGCCTGCTCAATTGTGCAGCCGACGAGCTCTCACGACAGCAAGTGCTCTCGGGAGAGTGGAGACTCCATCCCCAGGTGGTCCAGCTGATCTGGAGTCGCTTCGGGACCGCACAGGTAGACCTGTTTGCCGCCCCGGACACGTCTTACTGCCAGTTATTTTATTCCCTGACCTGCGACAACCTGCGGCAGTCGGACGTGGCAGAGCGTCCGATGCCAGGTCTAACACTCGTATGCATTGGTGGAACTTGTGTTAGGCTGGGTTCCATATGTTGTGACCCCCACAGCAGTCCCATATGTGTATTCTCCACGGTACGGCTCCCTACGGCGGGCCAGGGTCTTTCCCTTGGCAGAGCTCGCCCTGCCGTCTCAGTCAGGTGTGGCCCCCCCTGGAACTTCTGTATGTTGCACTGCCCACGGCCAGTCCATACGTGTATATTCCACATGATACCTCCCTACGGGTAGGATGTGGCTTCTGCAGCGGCCGCTCTGGGCACGCTTTCCCAGCGTAATCCAATACTCTGCTGAGTGGGTCTTGCAGAATAGCAGCAGTGACCCTCCCTGCGAAAGTTCCCGCCCCGAACAGACGGGGGTCTGAGGGGCTTTCGCTGGGCACTGGAAGTGGTAGTAACTGTGGCGTTTTCCATAGGGATCCCAATTTGTCTGTGACATCCGACATACGTCAAACGTGACCGACTGAAAGAGAATGTCTGGTAACCCTCGTTCCCTGAAGGAGGGAAAGGAGATGTATGTCCCGTCGCCACAGTTGCTGTACCATCACTGCATGGCCGAGTCACTAGTTCGGCTCCTCAGTGAAAAACAATGGTGCACTGCATTCGCCTCCCGCGGCGCGGGGCTGAGCGTGAGATGCAAATCTCGCACGGCAATGGCCATTAGCCCGTTCTCTATATCACGAAGCTGATAGGGGCTCCCAGAAGTGATCCCAATTCATCTGTGATGTCCGACGTACGTCTCCGTTCCCTCCTTCAGCTCAGGGATGGCAGTTCTTTCAAGGGGTTGGTTGCAGGACCACTCCTTCCCCCGGTGGAGGGCCGGGGGAGAATCTTTTCTCCTATGTGAGAAAGAACTAATTCACCCATCCCTGAGCACCCAGAGCCCGGATGGCAGTGTGCGCCACCCCCGGGCCACGCCACTCTCGCCCCCCTCTGGCGCCAGCCTCCTCTCAGAGCAGACCCCAGTGGAACGTGCGTCCTTCCCTGGTCTCCTCTGTCAGGACATGACAGGAAGCTGTGCCCCCACACCGGGACGCTACGCTACGCCTCCCACGTCTGGGCCAGTCACGCCGCCTCGCTGCCCCACCCGGGGTACGTCTGTGGTCCGTTGACCCCGCTGTGCACTTCCTGGAAGCCGGGCTAGAGCTTCCTGTCATGCGTGCGGCGATTGCTACCTTGCTGGCGAAGGGTGCGATCGAGACCGTCCCTCCAGCCGATATGAAGTCCGGCTTCTACAGCCCCTACTTCATTGTACCCAAGAAAATCGGTGGGTTACGACCAATCCTGGACCTGCGCGTCCTGAACCGATCCCTTCACAGGCTTCCGTTCAGGATGTTGACCGCCAAACGCCTTTTCAAATGCGTTCGTCCAGCAGTTTGGTTGGCAGCAATCGAAATGAAGGGTGCGTGTCTCCATCCTTCCTCGACACAGACCGTTCCTTCGGTTTGCTTTCGAGGGCGGGCATATCAGTACGCCATTCTCCCATTCTGGCTAGCTCTGTCCCCTCGCGGCTTACAAAGATAAGGCCGGATGTCGCAACTCGCCCGCCACCTCCTTATATGGAGTTAGAAGCATCTGAGGTCGCTTCGTGCCATTCACATTCCGGGAGATTTGAACTGTGCAGCCGACGAGCTCTCTTGGCTCCAGCCACTCCATCCCCAGTCGGTCCAGCTGATTGGGAACAGTTCAGCGTTTGCCGCCCACGACTCTTCCCACTGCTGCCTGTTTTTTGGAGCCTCCACATGTGGCTCCTGGATGGGACGTGGCAGGTTTGAATACCCTACCACCTCAGGTGGTGGCTACCATCACTTCCGCTAGGGCCCTGTCTACTAGACACGCCTATGCGTTGAAGTGGAACCTCTTCGTCTCCTGGTGCTCTTCTCGCCGAGAAGACCCCCGGAAATGCCTGGGTCGGGTCTGTGCTCTCGTTTCTACAAGAAGGGTTGGAACGAAGGCTGTCTTCTTTCACCCTGAAAGTCTATGTGGCCGCTATCTCAGCCTACCACGATCTTGTAGAGACAAAAAAGGTAAGTCAGCACGACCTGGTCATCAGGTTCCTGAGGGGAGCGAGGAGACTAAACCCTCGTCGCGCTCCCCTCGTACCCTCTTGGGACCTCTCAGTAGTCTTAGATGCTCTGCAGAGGGCTCCCTTTGAGCCTTTGCGGTCAGTCGAGCATTGGCCTCCATCAAGAGGGTAGGGGACCTGCAGGCATTTTCGGTTGACTAAGCATGCCTGGAATTCGGGCCGGCCGATTCTCACGTCATCTTGAGACCCCGGCCTGGATAAGTGCCCAAGGTTCCCACCACTCCGTTCAGGGATCAGGTGGTGAACCTGCAAGCGCTGCCGTTGACCTAGACCCAGCCATGGCACTGATCTGTCCAGTACGCGCCCTTCGCGCTTATGTAGACAGGACGCAGTGTTTCAGGACCTCAGACCAACTCTTTGTCTGTCATGGTGGGAAGCTGAAGGGAAGAGCTTTCTCCAAACAAAGGTTATCACACTGGATAGTGGACGCCATTGTTTTGGCTTACCAGACGCAGGGACGTCCATGCCCCCTAGGGGTGAGGGCTCACTCCACTAGGAGTGTCGCCTCCTCCCGGGCACTAGCGCATGGCGCCTCGCTGACAGACATCTGTAGAGCTGCAGGCTGCGCGACACCTAATACATTCGCCAGGTTCTATAACCTCTGAGTGTAGCCTGTGTCCTCTCATGTACTCGCCTCAAGCAGTGGCCGGTAGTTGGACAGGCTCAGGTGTCTTCGCTTGCTCGCCATTCCACTCCTTGGACTGGATACGTGCAATTTCTCCTCAAGTGTGCTTCCTCTGAAGCCCTGAGTTCCTCCAGCACTGTTGATGCTGACACCAGTGCGTCTGCCCACTCGCTCAGGCCCTCGTGTCAGGCTAGGTGCCACCATGTGCATGGTTTCCCCTCGGGCGACCCCCACATGTGTATTCCACTGTAAGCCTCCTTGAGCATGTGTCTTCCCTTGGCAAGCTTGCCACCCTGGGGGTAAAAGTTTTCCAGCTTCAGCTGGTTTCCCCAGAGTTCTTCCGTATGCAGCCCCTCGCGGGTCATACGTGTGTCCCTAAGTACTCCCTTCGGGCAGGCACTTGGTGCATGTTTCCACGTGGAATATGCTTCCCAGTGTACCTTGGTATTCCTGTGTTAAGTTGGAGTCCTTCGTCCGTACTAGCCTTACGACAGGGAGCTCACACTTACGCAGGGCACTGGATGACAGCCGAGTGGCGTGATTAAATTGGGACCCCCATTTGTCAGTCACTGACGTTACTCAGAGTGATTGAACAAAAGGGAACGTCTCGGTTACGTATATGTAACCCTCGTTCCCTGAGGAGGGAACGAAGACGTAACGTCCCTTCCGCTGTACCGCTGGAACAGCCAGGAGTTCAGTCTCGGCTCCTCAGCAGGTAAACATAATGCGATGTTGCCAGCGTACTTCCTTATATAACCACAAGGTGGGGAGGAGTTACGCTATGCAAATTCCGCATGCCCATGGCATTGCATCGCCATTGGGCGCTTTGTTACATCTCGAAGATGATAGGCTTCTAAGCGAAACCCCCATTCGTCAGTCACTGACGTTACGTCTCCGTTCCTTCCTCAGGGAACGAGGGTTACATACGTATCCGAGACGTTACCATATGTAACCGAGAAGTTTTCAGTCATTTCATACAAATTACAAATCATATGCATAATGTTCTCAAAACACTGTGTACAAAAATTCTCAAATGTGTTCACAACAGTTCACATAGCCAACCAAAATTTGTATATATCAGGACAAAACAATTGCAGCTTTTTTTATTGGTTTTACAAAAATCAATAATTTGTGCACCATTTTCCCAAACAAAACAACACAGCTATCTCAATTACAAAAACTATAAAAGGGGAAAAGAAAAAAAAAGAAAAATGGGAAAAGGAAGAGGTGTTAAGGTGATAATGCACAGGGAACTTTTTTTAGCAATGTTTCCGAGCAATGTTACTTGGGCACTTTCCCATTGAGAATGGGCAACAAATTTCTATCTGGATACTTTGGATCGGCCATTTTCAAATAAATATCCAAATAAATTTAATTACTAAACTAAAATAACTATGTCAACTACATTACTTGAATATATATGATAATTGAAATGAGCTAGATGACCGTTTTCTCCAGAGCGGCTGTACAGCCGAATCAAATTCGGTTGCATTATTTTCCTGTTTAACACTGTGAAGCTGCTTTGAAACAATCGGCATTGTAAAAAGCGCTATATAAATAAAGCTTGACCTGACTGCCCATTGATGGCAAAGTTGCCATGTGTATCATCACCTTAAGAGTGAGATGTTTTGGAGAGGATAGAGGAAAACTAATATTGAGAGGGAGAGAAACAGTGGAAGAGGTAGAAAGAGATAAGGGGAAAGGAATAGATTGTATAGGAAGAGGAGATGGAGCAGGAAGAGTTGAGGATGTAGGAAGAGGACAAGAGGGAGAAGAGATGGTAGAGTGAATGGTTTTAGTGGAAAAAGCAAGAGAAGAAAATATAAGAAGACATGGACAGAGGGCAAGGGGGGAGCCAAATGTAACAGAAAGGGAGGAGAGGAAGGATAGGGTACAGCCGGGTTTCAAATTAAATCAGAGCCACCCTAATTGACCATGTCATAAATTATGGTCTTTCCTTGAGAGAAGCTGGACAGAGAGTTCAGCCCAATATAAATATCAGGCCACAATCAATGTCCCTGAACAACAAGTGCTGCAATCCACCAGTGTTGTGTCTTGGGGCCGCACAACACAGAAAGGCTCCTAAATTTTTTTAACTCCCTCAATAAAATCCACTTTCCGCTGCGTTATCAGGAGCAAATTAAGTGAAACTGTGTAGTTGTGTGGGACAATGTCCAATTTCACCATTCAGCACTGGTGCAAGAGTGGTTTGAGCATCACTTAAATTTCAGGATGGTGTTCCTTCAAACATATTCTCCTCTTGGAGATGAAGAGTATATGAGTGCAAGCCTTACAACCAAGTATGTCTTCTTCAAGCGATTGAAGAGGCCTGTGGAGAAGTTGAAGCACAAGGATGGATCCAGCATTCACTCGTGCAAATAAATGCTGTGATGAAACTTTTTGACCAGATGTAAATGAGAGGCAAGATCTATAAAGTTCATTGATTCAATGATTGCGATTTGATTGGTTGATTGATTGATTGATTGATTGATTGATTGATTGATTGATTGATTGGTTGGTTGATTGATTTATTAAATTTGACTGACTGACTGACTGACTGACTGACTGATTGATTGATTGATTGATTGATTGATTGATTGGGCAAAAACTCATTGTTATACAACTAAACTTGTCATTAAAAAACTGAAGAACACAATTAAAGAACAAGAACAACATGTATTTTCATTCATGTATTTGTGTATCTATAGCTGAATTTGTTATCAAATCAACAGAGAACACGCTTATAGTTTTGATGTTAGTATTTGATGTTAGGGCTAGGGAGCTGTTCTAGAGGGTCGCCCAGTCCAGGAGATATTGGAAGAAGGCCCTCAACTTCTATGGTACAGCAACTACCTAGAGATGAGGGTTGTGTGGTTGACTCTGAAACACTTTCTCCAGACCTCAGAAGCTACCAGACAGACAACACATCAGTGGTCTTTCACGTAAATCACCAGGATGGGCTGCATTCGTGCCCCCTGTTTAGGCTGGCACAAGAGATTCTGCTATGGGCGAATGGGAAACTGCTCTCAATGTGTCACGTTGCATACTTTAATTACGTACTATGTGACGTCACCTGACGGCGTCCATGGCCAGTCGGAGCTTGCCGTGTAGCAAACATGGTTCAGACACCGGCACATTCTGAAGGCATTCCCCTTTCGTTCCCATCTCCCATCTCGTTCCCATCTCAAGAAACCGGGTCATATACGTAAACCTGAGACATTTTGTCTGTTATTACATCTTTTAATAAAAAAGAAGTTTATGCACTCTTTTTATTTGAGGACTGGAGAAAAATGTTGTAAAGCATCGCAGATGCAGTGTCAGTTGTCATCCACTATGACACACTATATGAGATGAAACAATCAATTATTGCGTCCTGATGCCCATTGTCGTTTAGAATCACGACAACATTCTACGATATTGTGTAGTCTTCTATTTACTCTTCCATTTGTCCTCTTGTCAGCAGACTCAAGTGTGCGTGGAGTGCATCAGAAAGCTTCTGTATAGCTACTGTATTCAGTGAAGACAGTGTTGGTGATTAAAATGAGTTTAATAATGAATGAGATTTATTTGCTTTTGACGCGATGCCTGCATCCTGTGTCAGCTGTTAAACGACTGAATGCCAATGGGCTGGGCCTATGGTGCAATGATGTAAAGCTATTAATCGATGTCTTGCTCTGGAGGCAGTCATATGCAAATGTTTTGCCTGTGTAACGTGTAACGTCACAAATCCCGCAATATAAAAAAAGCTGTTTTTGGAGCTTGATTAAATAAATGCTTTGTTTATAATGAGGAGGATGTTTTAATCTATGAATTTTGTAGGATGTTTTAATGGAACAAAGACCTTGTATACTGTATGTCAAAAGATCAAGGCAAATTTGATTTCTCACATCATGACCCCTTTAAAGTGGCATCTTTGTACTCTAAGGTACACTATATTGCCAAAAGTTTTGGGACGTCTGTCTTTACATACACATGAACTTTAATGACATCTCATTCTTAATCTGTAGGGTTTAATCTGGAGTTGGCCCACCCTTTGCAGCTATAACAGCTTCAACTCTTCTGGGAAGGCTTTCCACAAGGTTTAGGAGTGTGTTTATGAGAATTTTTTACCATTCTTCTAGAATTTGTCTAGAAGAATTTGTGAGGTCAGGCACTGATGTTGGACGAGAAGGCCTGGCTCGCAGTCTCTGCAATGAAATTGTCCAAAATGTCTTGGTATGCTGAAGCATTAAGAGTTCCTTTCACTCGAACTAAGGGGCCAAGCCCAACCCCTGAAAAACAACCCCACACCATAATCCCCCCTCCACCAAATTTTACACTTGGCACAATGCAGTCAGGCAAATACCATTCTTCTGGCAACCGCCAAACCCAGAGTCATCCATCGAGAACAGACAGAGAAGTGTGATTTGTCACTCCAGAGAACATGTCTAGAGTCCAGTGGCGGCGTGCTTTACACCACTGCGTCCGACGCTTTGCATTGCACTTGGTAATGTAAGGCTTGGATGCAGCTGCTCGGCAGCTGCTCGGTTCTTCAGCTATTGAGCTACTGTAGCTATTGACAATACAGAAAGTTGGCGACTTCTACACACTGTGTGCCTCAGCATGCGCTGACCCCGCACCTTTGGCCATAGAAGTGATTGGATACTTTTGGCAATATAGTGTACTTATTTATGAACCTTTTAGAAGTAGGTAAAATACAAAGTTGTCCCTTTAAGGGTATTGCCCAGTTTTTGTTATTTTAAATTTATTATTTAAAAAGATCAAAGATGTCCAAATTAAAAACAATAGAACAAATAGATTTACATTCATGCATATAGCAGAAGCTTTTATCCAAAGTGACTTACAAGAGCCAACAATATTCGTAATATACAGTGCCAGGTTTATTAGAATAGGAAGCAAGCTAGAAAAGAGGAGGAATGCAGAGACACAATAGAAAAAGAAAGCTTGTTTGAGCTTGTTTTCTATTTTATGTCCAATTAAATTTGCTTGTAATGTGCCTGTTCAATAATCAATAAAGCCATATGGCCCATGACTAAAGCTTCAACGGCATCAACGGACACATCAGTCAAAGTTTGCAGTCTTTACAACTCTTTGTTCTTCGTCTTCATCTTGGATGTTACTGTAACCGTTTATACTCTCTCTTTTCATCCCTCTGTCAGTGCTGTGTGCTTTCTTTCAGCATTTCTACCATCAGTGACAGACAGACTATAACTGACTGACAGACTATAACTTATACTTGCCCAGTACCCACATTTGCAGTAGATTGATAGGACTAATTAAAGTGTGTTTTCATCAGCGGCTAGTCGAGCAGACACTGTTGTGAGCTCTCATAACGTCAGGAGATAAGCAGTAATGAATAGAGTCTCCCTCTCTCACACACACACACACACACACCTGCATGCTTCAGTGCCCATAGACTGATCTCTAAGGGATTGTCTTAAAGCGTGGGCAGTGTGTGTGAGCCTGGTTGCATCTCTTTATGCCTTAGGGAAGTATTCATATATAAAAATAAAAAAAACCCTGATCCAACCAAAAATTACATTTCCCAGAGTGTTCCCAAAGGTTGGATTTTGATTTTGGGGCCCAGCAGTGTGGATAGTGTTGAAGAGCAACATGTTCAGTGAGGGTCTGTACTGGCTCCAGATTTAGTGTAAAGATGGAATGCCATATAAAAGCTGTACTAAAATATGCAGTCAAAGCTCCTCTCTGAAGCAGCTTTGGCTCTGTGTCAGTGAAATGTCACTTTAAACTTTGCAGTTGTGGTGACAAGCACCAAGCGTCTTGTTTCCTGTCGGCTGTCCATGAGCATCAACTGTCAACTTTAGAATATTTGATCAATTTAATGTGTTCTTGCTGAATAAAACGATCAGTTTCTTAGAGGAAAGAAAAAATATCTGACTCCAAACTTTTAAATGGAAGTTTGTCACATTAAAAAAAATATTGTAAACACATACCTTTTGAAAGTGTGGGATCATGTTGAAAATCTAGGACTCAAAATTAGTTAAACCTGTAAAATTTGCTTAAGGATTTTTAGGATTACAACAAAGAAGCCATTTGCAAAATTACTATTGAAGATTCTGCATTCTAGGTCACTAATCAAATTATTACAATTGAGACATTGATCATGTTACTTTGTACAGCTGGTCAGATATTATTGATTACATTGACATGCAAGATGCTCTTTGGATCATTCATGTATTTGTACTATTGGTATCTCAGTTATTTGTCATTAAATTCTAAAATTCATGTTTATTTTTAATTTCAACCACTCAAATAGTTATGCTGATGGTTATGTTTTAAACATATAATTAATTTTTTTAATAGCATCTACACTAGGGGTATAAAGTATGCCACTTCACTTATTTTCCGGCCATATTGTCCAGCAATGATGCTACTATTTCTATAATGGCAAACAAACAGCACAGGTTGTTGAATGTTACTCTGTTATTTAAATTCAGATGATGTCTCTCACTGTCCTTATTCTCTCTCTTCTCTGTGTCTCTGACAGATGAATCTAGTCTAAAGATGAACAGTGTTCTACACATCCCACAGACACTGGCCAGTCACTCTCTCGCTTTACAGGTTAAGCACCGGACAGAGACACATTCTGCAGACATGCTCAAACCAGATCCACGAGACACCTTCTACAAGAGTGAGTATTCCCAATGATATGTATGCAAATTCACAGATTCAGTTCACTATTCTCAATTATCCATTGTGAATTATCCATTCACCTGATCAAACTGAGCCTCTTAATTATGGAGGACCAAACCTTAAAAATAAATAAATGAATGAATGAATAAGTAAATAAATTAATAAATATGTAAATATGTAAATTAATAAATAGATAAATAAATGTGATAATCGGAAAATAAATAACAGAATAAACAACTTGATAAATTAAATATGATTTATTTTAATCAAATTAAATGTTGTATTATATTTCCCTTAATTTATTATTTTCTGCTTTTATACATTAAAAAATATATTTTAACTTATTTATTTGTTAATTAATTTTGATATTTATTTTGATATTTATATATTTATTTTTACAATTATTTTTATAATTTTATTTATTTATGCATTAATTTATTTTTAGATGTATTTATTCCCACATGTATTTATTTTTACATTTATTTATTGATTCATTTATTTTTACTTTTCCGTGTGAAACATGGAAATGAGGAGTGCGGTCCTTGTGTAGCTTCAGTGCATCATTGGTTGAGAGCCCACGCATAGAATCGTCAGACCAGCTAAGTGATAGTGGAGAGTTTTCACAGTAAATGGCAGCCGGATAGTTCTTTCACAGACACCAAACAACTTGGCAATGTTTCTAGCAGTTAGACCCATTGAGAGATAAGTTTCAATGGTACTTATCAGAAGCAAGTACGAAGGACGTCACGTCCAACCGTAGTACCATCTGACTCGCACAGATTTTGAATTCGACAGGTTGTGTCTCATGCATGTATACTATGGCGGATGTTTCACAAATAGCTAACGTTAGAGAGTTGCGCAACTTGTACAAATGTACAATTAAATATTACAAAAATATTACAATTAATTAACAAATAAATAAAAGTTAAATATTTTTAAAAATGTATAAAAGCAGAAAATAATAAATTAAGGGAAAGATAATAAATTTAATTAGATTAAAAATGAATCATATTTATTTCATCAAGTTGTTTATTCTGTTATTTATTTTCCTATTATCACATTTATTTATCTATTCATTTACATATTTGTATATTTATTTATTTACTTATTCATTCATTAATTTATTTATTTATTTTTAATTTCTGCAGGTTTGGTCCTCCATACTTAATATACTCTTTGCTTAATAAAGTAATTGATGTAATATACACTAATGTTTAAAAGTTTTTTCATGTTTTTGAAAATCTCTTATGCTCACCAAGGATGCAGTTTTGATGCACAGGGAACCATACTATGGCATATAATCTTCCTAGCACTGTCAGGGATGTGATAAGGGATGAGGCGAGGACTCGGTACTGCAGATTATTGGCTCTTCATTAAAAATACAACAAAACAAAAACTACCCCAAGGGGGAAAACAGGATCTTGACTTGGCTAGACTATCAGGGAAACACAACGGGAAACATTAGACAACGATCTAGCACAGGACTGCTAACACAAGGAGAATAAATAGGGAGAAAACAAGGCAGGTGGGGCAAATTAACTAATAATCAGGTAACAAGATAGGCAGGGTTAAGACAATACACTCTCAGAAAAAATGGTATAAAAGCTGTCACTGGGGCGGTACCCTTTCAAAAGGTACACCTTTGTACCTAAAGAGTGCATATTAGTACCTCAAAGGTACATACTGGTACCAGAAGTATACATATTAGTACCTAAATGGTATGCATTTGAACCATACCGTCCCAGTGACAGCTTTTGTACCATTTTTTCTGAGAGTGTAGACAGAAGAGCACATGGCACAAGAAAACGTACATGAAAAGTTATGTGCTCACACCAAACATGATAAAAACACAAGCACATGGCCAGCGAACACAAATCACAAGCCATGTGCTCAAACAAAACGTTAGACCGAAGTGACAGAACCCAGAGGGAGGGGAGCCATGCCCGTACCGGCAGGGAGGTATAGGTCTGAAGTCCTGACTGAGGGCCAGGATGGAGCCGGGGGGACGGACCAGTGAGGTAGAGACCTGCATGGGACGGATTTTTCAGTCCTGCTCCCGCAGGATTCTGTCCTGCTCCCGCCCACTCCTGCAAAGATATACGTTACCTTCTCCCGCTCCCGTTCCCGCCCGCAACATTCATGTTTTGTCCCGCTACCGCCCGCAAAAGCTCGCATAAAAGTATAAATAGATTTTTTCTGTACGTCCATGAAACAGTTTCAAGTCATTTAACATAAAAGCAAGCACGTGCATGGTTTGGGGTGGCAGAATGTGCTCAAACTGCACTCCCTTAATAATTCCTAAAAAGCTTTAATCTCAGTTCATCACGATCTCACAAAGCTCCGTTATCAATGGACTGCACAATGAATCTTCCATTATGTCTACACTATCTTTGTTATAATCACATAAACACATATGTCTGTGATTGGCTACATTGTACAATGCAGCAAAAACAGAAGTTATAAACAGAAACTCTGCCTATGCTTGCATGCTATGCATGTAAATCGTTTTTATTTGGTTTTAGTTTTTCTTGTTGCTTTTATGCAGTAGATGAATAACAATTTATTTGTTTTTAGATGTTTTAATTTTTAGATTTCTATTTTGCGGGAGTTCCCGCACCCGCACTCAGCCATCAAATCTAGTCCCGCGCCGCACTCTATTGCATTGGGTCCCGCTGCAAGCGGTCGAGGCTCCAACGTGACTGGGGTCCTGGCTGAGGGCCAGGGTGGAGCCGGGGGAATGAACCAGGCGGGCTCCGACGAGTCAGGATTCCCTGCTAGAGGGCCAGGGCGATGCCGGAAGCTTGGGCGAAGCCGGCAGGACAAGGCTGGGCCAGGCCGGCATGGCATGGCTGGCAGCAAGTGCGGAGCAAGCAGGGTAAGGAGCTCGGCTGGCAACGGGCTCTGGAGTCGGGGCTTCCAGGACCACCTGACTGTGTGAGGCAGAGGAAGCTGTCCTCTTTCTTCGTTTATGAGAGTGAGGTGATGGCATAGAGCTTACCACCTCTGAGGGCACTGCAGCACTTCCGGCCACCTCTGGGGGTTCTGCAGCATCTACGGGCACGACGTGGTTGGAGAACTGGAGGTTTCACTGTCTGAAGGAGGAAGGGTGTGCACCACATGAGAGGGCACCTCTTGCTGCAGTGCTGACTGCCTCCCACTGCGGGCTAGGAACTCCACAAACCCTTCAATGCCTAACATCCTCCAAATGCTAATGGGCTCATCAAGGGCATAGTTAAACAAGTCCTTGAGAGTAGCATTGTTGTAACCCAGCCCCTCTGCAGTACTTCTGAACTCCAGGGCAAATTCTCTCAGGTCAATCTCCCGTTGACATAGGGAACTAGATGCTGTGACCTGGAGTATGCATTGGTAGAGGGGGCTGCAGGCAGGTAGATGCCAACCTCATGTTGGCCAGATCGTTCTGTCAGGGTTGTGGTAAGGGATGAGGCGAGGACTCAGTAGTGCAGATTATGGGCTCTTTATTAAAAATAAACACAAACAAAATCTACCCCAAGGGGAAAAACAGGATCTTTACTTGATTTGGCTGGACTTTGACTTTGCTAGACTTTCAGGGAAACATTAGACAATGATCTGGCACAGGACTGCAAACACAAGGAGAATAAATAGGGAGCAATCAAGGCAGGTAACAAGGAAGGACAGGTGGGGCAACTGAACCAATAATTAGGTAACCATATGGGTGGGGTTAAGACAATAAACAGGAGAGCACATGGCAGAAGGAAACATCCATGACAAGCCATGTGCTCACACCAAAACTAGACATGAACACACAGCTAATGAGAACACTCATAAGCTGCATGTTCACACAAAACATGACAACATGAAAGCATGCAGCCAGTGAAAAACACAAGCTGCATGAAACACAGCACAAGACAAACATAACATGGAAGCACACGGCCGATGTAAACACGAACCACATACTACACAGAACACAACAACAACACGCGGACAGAAGAGCATATGACACAAGCGAACTCCAAACCGCATGCTCACGCAACAAGACAAACACACGGAGCATGAATGTCCGAATCCTGACACAAAACCAAAACAAAACTTGACCGAAGTGGCAGGGTATCCGAACACCACGGCCAGCAAACAATCTCATGTGAGTTGACAGGTTGCTGGATCAGAGAGGTTATTGTCCCGCCCTTGTGCTGGTGAACACGTAATCAGAGAAGAGTTGTTGCAACTGGGAGGGTGATTCTTTGATTAGTAGAAAGTTTAAAAGGACAGCATTTATTTGAAATAGATTTTTTTTCTGACATATTCTGTATGCATATATATATATATATATAAAATCACTGTTATGTGTATGTATGACTGAGGTTGGTGAACAAAACAAGCAGCCAGCTATCTTAGACAGTGTGTTGCAGATGTGCTAATGTTTAATTGCTTGTGTGGAAGCTTTGCAGTGCATTGGTAGGTCCATATGGTGGTGTAGATATAGAATGTCAGCTTGTTAGGAGCAGCACCACTGAATATGCGACAGTCAGGACTGAGGTGCATTTTGTGGGTGTATATACGCAAGCTAATAGTGATGAATGGAAGCTATTGGGTATCTGTTAACTAGTTGATTTTTTGTAATACATTTTTAAATTAGATGAATGGAAAAATGTAGTGCTGAGCAGCTATTTGTCTTATCAAAATGTGGGAATTGTCCCATTTCATGATGTATTTGTTGCCCTAGTTCCCATGATAGATCGGTCCAGGCTGGAGAATGTTCTGCCATCTTGTGTCTACTCTCCTACGTATGTGGTGAAGGACTTCCCTATCGCACGCTATCAAGGCCTGCAGTTTGTAAGTAACATAGTCTCACCAAGCATACTCTCTGTGTTGTTTTATCGCCAATACAGCTGACAGAATGTTTGCTACTGGTTTTTAGCCGTTAGTTTATGAGAAACAATGTCTTTTTTTTTTCATTATTTTTTTTATTTATTTTATTATGTTAGAGTTCAATTTTATAAGAAGTAGGATATTAAAAAATAATTAAAATGTTCGCGTACGTAGTGCAGTGGTTCTCAACCAGGGGCCCGGGACCCACTAGGGGGCCTCAGCACACTTCCAAGGGGGCCGCAAGATGGCTTAAAATAAAGAACCTTCTTCCACTATAAAGAACCTTTTGTTGAGTGTAAAGGTTCCATTGATGTTAAAGTTTCTTTGTGGAACCCTAGATGCCAACAAATAACCTTTTTTAGGAACAATTTTTTTAAGGAGTGTGCCACTCCTATTTTCTGTAAATAATCAGCTTTGTCATTACAGCCACAAATATCTTGGCCTTTGAATATTGTCTTGGACAGTGGTCCCCCAGAAAAGGTTGAGAACCACTGATGTAGTGGTACTTGACCTGCTCTCTTTTAAGATATTTCTGAGCTTAAAGCAAACAGTGCCCTCTTTTGGCCATTACTGTTCAACACAGGTGTGGTGCATCTCTTAAATCTAATGCTATACAGTTACAGTCACTGTTTTTAATTCTTCTGATTCTCTTATTTGATACACTTTGGTGTAATATTTTGGAAATGCATGTAGCAAAAATCTTACCAATTTTCTCTTATTATTATGTGTTCTCAACCAGGTCTACCTTTCCTATGTATATCCCAATGACTTCACCAGACTTACCCATATGGAGAAAAAGAACAAATGCTTCTATCGAGAGTCCCCTGTCTACTTAGAAAAGTATGTATCCCAATTGATCATGACTAGAAATTAGGCAATCAGTCAATAAATAAATACATAAATGAAAAGTTAAGCATGGCCCTGTCATTCTTTTGAATTGTCATATAGATTTGGCTTCTATAAGTACATGAAGATGGATGAGGAGGAGGATGACCAGCCTGTTTTCTTCCCCAAACCTGATGGTATGTGTTGTGTTCAGCTGGGATTTTAATAACAGATACAAATTCAGCAGCTGTTTCCTCTCTTTAAAATCTCACCATGACATCTGTAATGAGCCAAGCGACATATGTGTTCCCAAGGTTCAAAATTAACACAGGCCAGATGCCAAATGCGAGTAGAAATGGGCTTTGAAGAGTAAATAAAACAGTTGGCCACTAACTTTATTAGGATCATTACATAGATTATGTTACACTATTAGAAAGATACCATTTGATTGTCACTTACCCCTTTTCCACCAGCATGAACCGGGTGCTAGTTCAGAGCTAGTGCTAGTGCTGGTTCGGAGTTGGTTCGGAGTTGGTTCAACTGACGAGCCTTCTAAAAACTGGTTTGCCTTTCCACATGCTAGAGAGCCACCACAGAGCCAGGTCTTACGTCACTGTATATGTCTCATCTTTCTCAGCAACGCTAGCGAGGCAGCGGGAAACAAACACACCAGGCTTGTTCGAGATGCATCAGTGTTGTGCAGACCAATCAGCGTACTGCAAGAGCGATTCAAAAGCATAAGGAGTCGTATGCTCTCGTTGTACTTTGATGTCATACGCCGATCAGTCTGTACAGCGCCAATGCACCTCGAACAGGCCTTCCATCAACAATGGTGAACGTTGCGTTACTATTGATGCACATGGCTTTGCGATCCTACATTGGCATCAAAACACATCAGTAATTTGTATAGACGGAGATAACAATTGAGCAGCTTTTAGCTCGAATAGCTGCTATTTCAAAAATGGCGGTCACAAGTTTGTATTCGTCTTTTTGGTCACGGTAACCCGCCCCCAGCCCCTGACGCAAGCGGTTCTTACTTCTAGATCAGCAATATTTTGGTGCTACTTAAGAACCACTTTTCCTGGTTCAGAGCTGGTGCTTTGGGTGTCGAAAGACAAAGAACCGATTTGAAACTAGGCTCTGGCTCCGAACCAGCACTTAAACTGCCTTGGTGGAAAAGGGGTAACTGATACAAAGAAATACAATAATGTACAATATTATGGCAATATTAATATCATATTTTCACTACACAATTATCATGCCTAAAATATTGTGGTGACAATATTATCGTGATAGCTATAGAGATTATGAAAAAAAGTATGCTATCAGTCAAATTCAACTTCAGTTCAATTAAATTTTGGCCAATGAATCACACTATGTAAACTATAAAAAGACCAAAAAGAGTTCATAAATAACTTGAGTGCTGTGAGCTAACTCTTTTAGGTGCAGACAGAGTCTTGCTTTTTCTGTCTGTCATCTCCTTTGAAATGATTTTGTGCAGTAATAGCTTCACACTGCGTCGTTGTTTCTTTTCCCCCCATGTTATGACAGGTGGCAGCCAGCGTTAGGGTGCAGTACCGCCACCTACTACGTTGGAGTGTCAAACAGACACTGGTACTGGGTTATTTAAGATATTATCATATGCGTAGTATTAACATGATGATAATATTTCTTTTTTTCTTTTTTTTTATATTACGCTTATCGTCAATACCAGCATTGCAACACCCCTAGTACAAAGTTTGAACATATGAGGATAAAAATCACAATGTGCTTTTTTGTGCTGGTGCAGTTTCCCTAATGACTGGCTCATCTCAATTTTTTCAAAAGTGCAGTGTAGGTCAAAAATTACCACAAAATTTGGACAGCTGCAATATGCTGTGTGCAGCAGCATTATTGGAAATCCTAAAAATTATCATGATTAGCCGTAGATCAACACAGCAACACGTCACTGACTCTTTAATCATGCAATTCTCATTTCAGATTATATGAATTATATAAAGGGCTTTAGTTTGATGAGGGATCTCTTCTGACAGATTTCCTGGAGGAGGAAGAGGGTGTCGACCCAGAGGAGACAATCAATTCCAGCTACCGGCCAGTCAGGAGGACCAGTCCACCCTATCAGACTCCAAGGATTACAGCCTCCTCAAAACCTGATAGATTAGAAAGGGGTTCAAAGAGCTACCGCTTACAGCAAGAGAGGCAATACAATCAATTAAATGAGCAAGAAAGGAGTAAAATAACTAAAGGGGGAAAACACTCTCTGGTGGTGGATGATGAAATGACAAAAATAGGGCAAAGAAAGGCAAAGGGTAGTGCAGGGGCATTAGAGTCTCAAAGTGGGTCTCTAAATGAGCAGACAGGAGCGAGCGAGGAGCATGGGGACTCCCAAACACATGCACCGGTTCAGAGAGGCCGTTCTTTAACATGGCAACTCCCTGACACGGGACTGCCAAACAAGAGTAAAGAAACTGCTAGTCCAACTCTGAAGGGACAATCCCCATTTAGGCTTCCTCAAAAGTCCCCTCTATATGTTTTGGCTAATAGGATTTTAGGTAGCGCAGGCAAGCCTATGGTTGCGACCAGTGTGGAGAGAGAGACTAATGCCAACAAAATTTACATCACTAGACCCCGTCCACCAGTAAGCAGACCAAAGCCTCCTGTGGAAGTGTTTCCTGGTGTCTTCCTTTATCAATCTAGAAAAACCAAGAGACTTGTGGATTTAAGTTCAAAATGGATGTCCTTAAAAACACAAGCTGCTGCTTCTCTCCCATGGCTGAACTTCTCCTTAATGGGGCATAAGACTTCCACCCAAACTGCCTTGTTAAAGCACAGCCATCCTTCCTTGTCTACAGAGCCTGGGCCTCATAATAAGGGTGACTCTACCGCCTTCTTATCAGATCCAGACAGCTTGCCCCCATTAAGCTCAGAAAAGAGAGGCCTCCCTGGGCTAAACTCATCTGAGAACTGCCGACCTCCGGAGGTGCAGCCAACAAATATCTCAGAAATGCCAGGGGGATCGCACATGGCTCCTCAGAGCAGGGGTCTTGAAGAAGGAGAGATGTCTGAGTACAGTTATGAGGAGG
Source organism: Rhinogobio ventralis (assembly GCA_039654625.1). NCBI lineage: Eukaryota > Metazoa > Chordata > Actinopteri > Cypriniformes > Gobionidae > Rhinogobio > Rhinogobio ventralis. The sequence continues at coordinate 21,697,356 of CM077193.1, read as the reverse complement.
CCGAAGTGAGGCCACCTTTGACAGAGGAGGCCATCAACTGGCAGCGCACCTTCAGCGTGAACCCTGTGGACTTTGAACTGCTGAGGTCAGACTGGAATGACCTGAGGTGTAACATCTCTGGAAATCTGCAGCTTGCTGAGAATGAGGTCGTTGATGTGATTTCACAGTACATGGAGAGGTTGAACGAGCGGAATGGAGGGTGAGCGTATGCAAATTCAAAAATAACAACTGTCATTATTTACCTGCCCTCATGTTGATCTAAACCAGTATGATTTTGAATAATGTACTGGCTAATTCTTTATCCATTTTACAAATAGTAGACTGGAACTTTTCAAAATAAAAGTGCATACAATTTTTTTAAACCATTTTTAATTTTTTACCAAAAAAGTTGTCCATGTTAATTGGGCATTATATTGTATATACAAGTTTTCTTGAGTCATTTGTATGAGAATTATTTTAGTGGTTGACAAAGACAGCATGCAAAGACAGCATTTAAATGAAAAAAACTGCCTTTTTAATACTATGAATATACAGAAGGCATCAAAAATGTACAAAATAAATTTACTATTTTAGTTGTAGACAACTTTACTTTTAATATGTACCACAGTGAAATAAAAATAAATTATTAAAAAAGAAAAGAAAAACATGACCCCTTTAAATATATGTGTGGGTTGTTCCTGCTGAGCCTGCAGCTCGAGTGTACAGTCTGAACGCTCCTGCTGTTAAGCATTCTCTCAGTGGGTCGCTTTATGCAACTTTATTCTATAACAAATGGGAAAGCTTTATTACTTCTGACACAACTAGATTAAACATATTATGTGTGGTGTTACAGTATATGCTTACATTTTACATGCACATATTCCTCATTGTCTCATTGAAGTTCACTCTATTTACAGTACAGTACCTCTCTCTCTTTTTTTTACTGTTTCTTCTTTTTGCCTCTCTATCAGGATCTACACTCTGGTCCGAATTGTAAATATAGAGAAGCGGAGAGATTCAGCCAGGGGAAACCGTTATTTGGTGGAACTATTATTGATGGAGGGAGGAAAAAGAGTGGTGCGCCTGTCCGACTACATCTATCTGCTGTTGCACCGCAGTCGACATGAAGAGGGAATTGAGAGCAGAGAGGGAACTATGCCCTCGTCCCACCATACATCCTCCAAAAAAACCCTGCCCAGTGGCTCCAGTACCCAAACACACAACACCACACTCTGGAGCACCAGCTGGGCCAAACCCCTGCTCTGCCAGCCAGCCATGTTAGAATGGAGACATGATGTGATGGTATACTTTGTTGTACCAGGTATTTATAACTAATAAGAATTCCTCTTTATACACATTTTTGGGGAAGAGTACTGACTTTGTAAATGTTAATGATTATTTAAATTATAGCCATAATCTGATACACTACATTTCAAAAGTTTGGGGTTAGTAAGGTTTTTAAAAAATAAATTTTATTGATCAATAGTAATAGGATACTATTAAATCAATCAGCAATAACAGTAAAGTTATTTTTGTGAACCTTTTATTTTTCAAAAAGTATCCAGAAAAAAAATTATCATGGTTTCAACAAAAATATTAAGCAGCAAAACTGTATTCGGTATTGATGAATACAGGACAAGAAATGTTTCTTGAGCACCAAATCAGCAGATCAGAATGATTTCACCTAAGACTGAACACTGAAGTAATTTATGCTGAAAATTCAGCTTTGCCATCATGGGAATAAATGACACTAACATATATTAAAACAGAAACCAGTTATTTTGAATTGTCATAATATTTCACAATATTCAGGTTTTTACTGTATTTCTAAATACAAGATAAATGCAGCCTTTCATAAAAGACGAAATCTTACGGTTTCATAGCCACTCATTTGAGTTGTCTTCTGTGGCAGTAAAGAACCAGGCTCGCTGGGTGCAGCAGTTTATCTCAGATATGGAGCTCCTGCACCGTGAGACAAAGGATGAGAATTTCAGTGTGATCATCGTAGACTTCCAGAGCGATGACATGGATGTGGAGCAGGCACTGAAAGAGAGCTCTGTGCCCAGGTGAATACAGAGTTATTTTTTCCACTTTCAGCTAAGCACCTGCAGAGCAGAGTCCCTCTTCTAGAAGATCCCTGCCTTCCTGTTGTTGGGCACACAAACTGTTTGTACTTGAGATAAAACGTCCTTTTCTCTTTGTTTTTTTTTCCTGTTCTTGTCTCTGTGTGTGTAGGTATGAGTATCTGAGACGTGAAGGCAACTTCGAGAGATCGTCTGGTTTACAGATGGGTGTGGACAACATAGAGGTAAGAAAAAAAAAATTAAGATTTGGCATTTACAGTATGTGTGAGTCAACACAGTAACACTGGTGATGGTATAACATGTAATCCAGGACAGTCACAGCATAGTGTTCCTGTGTGACCTGCACATCCACTTCCCTCACAATATCCTGGAGACCATTAGGAAGCACTGTGTGGAAGGCAGACTGGCTTTCGCACCCATCGTCATGAGACTGGACTGTGGGAGCTCACCTCTGGAGCCTGATGGTGAGATATAAACATAGACACATTTAGACACAGCTGCTAAACACATACAAAACACATTTGCTTAAACACCAGTTGTGCATAATGTGTATGATTCTATTTCTCGCAAATCCTGTTTGTATTTAAATGGAGTCACATTGCTCTGCTTTAGACATAATGTTTGCCAGTTTAGTTTTTATGTGTTTTTTTTAATCAATTTATTACACCTTGGTGAATAGAAGTATACATTTCTTACAAAAACATAAAAACAGTATGTGTATGCGTGCGTGCGTGCGTGCGTGCGTGCATGTGTGTGTGTGGTCCTGGTATTCCCTACATTATGGGGACCAAATTATAGTAATACCAGTAAATTTTGACACATGCTTTGAAACGTGCTTATAAATAATACAGAATTATCTTTTTTGAACATCTAAAATAGAAGTTGTGTTTTACCGCAAGCAGGATTGATGTGTGATTTATTAAAAGCTGATTATTTAGAATGTTACATCTCCCTTATACAGAAATAGGCTGATTTAATTAATGCTTTCATTTGCTTATGTCAGGCATATTTTTGCCTAAAACAAATTATGTTACTCAATTTGAATATTCATTCTGATTGGCCAATATATGCATCAGGCTGTCTGCCGCCTCTGCCGTTTTTGAAGTTTAAGGGTACCTCAAATTAATGGATTTTCAAATAAAATTTGGTCACACTTTATATTAGGCATCCTTAACTACTATACACTTACGTCCAAAAATAAGTACAATGCTTATGTTCATATTGTATTGCAAAACACTTTTTCTGCTATTGAGGTTGGATACGGGTAAGGTTAGGGACAGGTGTGGTGGTATGGTTAGGATTAAGGGTTTGTTAAATTGTAAGGGAAAGGTCAACAGTGTAATTATAGATGTAATTACAGAAATTAATTACAGCTGTAATTACAGGCAGGTATTTTTTTAAATATAAGTACAATGTAAAAACATGTATGTACAAAATAAGTGCATTATATCAAATTATTAATTTAAATGTTAGTACATAGTAGTTAAAAATACTTAATGTAAAGTGCATACAATATATGCATCTAGGTTATGTACATTGGTATGAAATACATGTTTTTGATCAATTTGTTTAGAATACATTTTTAAGAGACTGAGGGAATGCCGCTGTCCGTGTACATTTATCTTATGTCTCCAATTTTCACACAGGCTTTTGGGAAGTGAATGGTTTTGGCTTGTTTGGAATTTATAAATCGGATTTTGATAAGATTGGTGGGATGAACACAGAGGAGTTTAAAGACCGCTGGGGAGGAGAAGACTGGGAGCTGTTAGACAGGTAACTTCATTCTTTCTATTGGGAATGCCAATTTGCTTTGGTAACACTGTACAATAAGGTCCCATTACTTAATGTTAGTTAATGCATTAGCTAACATTAAAAAGGATCAATACATTCATTAGAGTATTTTTTAAATCTTTGTCAACGTTAGTTAATAATAAAAATACAACTGTTCATTTTTTAGTTCATCTTAACTCAGATACAGATTTAACCTTTATGTGATATTTTTGAACCTTTTCGAACATAGAAACTGCATGTCTGCACCACTCATCTTTGTCAAAAGGTTTCTTAGTTAGAATGAGATCTGCCCTGTAACAGACAGGTGTGGCTTAATTAAGCTCAAATTCAGAGTGTGAAATTTAATATCTAATCAATCAAAAAAATCTGGTTACACTTTATTTTAAGGTGTCCTTGTTATGATGTAATTATACATTTAGGTACTGAGTATTATGAATGAACTATATGTACTTAATCAACCTGGTCTCACAAAAATGCGTATCAATAGTACAAGTGTGCAATGTCATGGAATGTATAAGCCAAAATGAGTTTTGGCGTGCATATGGTATGCCGTTTTTTGCGTGCATATGATACGCACTTTATGGCGTATTATACGCACGAACCTCCCACCCCCCCACCCTCATCCTACCCAAGAAGGCTTGGTTTAGGGTTAGTTGTATGTAATTACTATAGTAACAATATGTATCATGGGACAAGGACATTGTAAACTAAAGTGTTACCAAAATTCTCAGTTCCAATGTTGGTCTAAGTACTGTTTTTTGCCTCTCTTCATCCATCACATATGTGCTCTTCTCTCAGGGTTCTGCAGAACGGACTAGAGGTAGAAAGACTGCGACTGAGGAACTTTTACCACTATTTCCACTCCAAGCGGGGCATGTGGAATATTCCTATTAAAAGACCATCTCAAGGATAAGAGAAGAGCACAGAGCACCCTGCTGTTGTTTCTGGCTGGCTGTGTGTGCATGGTGGTAATTTCTGCCCCAGATGACGCTCTTACATTGGAACATGGGCCAGCCACATTGTATTTGATGTGAGCATTGGACTTTGATAAACAACATTTTACTTAAGGGCTTTGCTTAAGTTCCTTTAACTTTTAATTGATGGGTAAAATATGAATCTTTGAGGACACCAGGAGCTAACAGTGGATAATTGAAGGCACTTGCACATGATACATTTTTAAATGCTTCTTGCCAATCTTAAAACTGAAAAGAAATGTGAAGAAAAGGGGTTGCCCAATATTTGTATCTTTATTTCAAACTTACTGAGTAGTTTAAAATTGTGGAGGTTTATTCAAAGTGCTTATAATAGAGGGTGTCAAAATATAAAGAGTGCTAGACCTATACAGTAATCCAGACAAGTTTTGATAAAGGGATAATTTCTGTGAAATTGTTTGTAGAGGAATTAGGTAGGCCTATTTACTTTTCCATGTAAAAATTTCTTATTTTAAAGAATAAATAAAGTTCATTAAAATAAGTCTTGTTCAGATATTATTTCAGCATAGTCCTATTAATAACCACATGAGGGCATACACGTGCATCTAACAGATGCAGGAACCTTTTTATTGTATATTACTTTCTGACCCATACTTCATTTGATAAAGTAAGTGAGCTTCTATTTATTGCTGGATACTAATCAGGTTCATTCATTACTGGGTCAATTTGTCCCCCAATATATATATATATATATATATATATATATATGAAAAACATGAATCAAATCAAGTATATATATTTTTGTGTTTACATAGAATAAAAAACGTTCCAAAGGACTGAATTTTTTTGTCCCAGTTAGAACCATTGATGATCTCGCTACTGCGCGAGCGCTGCATGTGTCTGATTGGCTGAGAGGAAGCTGTCCGCTGATTGGACGAAACTTTTCGCTGTTAAAAGTTTCTGTCTAAGCAGCGGGGTTCATATGGCACTGGATTGCCCATGAGTGCAGACCTTTAAACTAAGAGATGTGCTTAGGGATGGACGTGCGTTAGCTTAAGACAAGGATTGTGCCTTTGAGCTGCATGTTTACTAACCAGGGAATGAGTTCACCTCCTGTTAAGTACTATACATTGAAAAACGTGGAATAAATCACTTAAAAATAGAAAGATATGGCAGCCTTGAGCAACACTACCATGAAGACTTTAGAGGATTTGACTCTGGACTCTGGATATGGAGCCGGTGACTCTTACAGATCCCTCAGCCTGTCCTCTTCCAAGTCCAACTCGCAGGCGCTCATCAGTTCTCCACAGCGGGGAAATTGGTGGAGCTACACGGGCTCCATGAACAGCAGGAACAACAGCTGGGACACAGTGAACACGGTTCTTCCTGAAGACCCAGAAGACATCTTCTCCAAATGTCCGAGGTTACCAGAATTAGAGGAGTTCCCTTGGACGGATGAAGAGATCGATGTGGTCCTGCGTAAAGTTGCTGGAGAGGGACTGTCTTTCACTCCAGAGAGCGTCAGGAGTCTGTCAGTGCTTATGCGCAGAGCTTTATTGCGGATCTCCAGAGAGGCGCAGCGGCTGAGTGTTGTGCACTGCAGGTGCACGCGGTTCGAGGTGCAGAGCGCGATGAGACTGGTCATGAGCTGGGCGCTGGCGGGAAGCTGCGTCTCAGCCGCGGTCAGAGCCATCTCATTGTACAGCATGAGCGCTGGAGAGGTTCTGCGCAAGAGCAAGTCCTCCCGCTGCACACTGAGTTTGTCTGTCGGACGCTTTTTCCGCTGGATGGTGGACACTCGCATCTCAGTGCGCATTCATGAGTACGCGGCCATCTGTTTGACCGCGTGCATTGAAAATCTAGTGGAGGAAATTGGGCTCCGTGTGCTGCTGGCGGCGCGGAGTGGAACCAACACATCCCCAGTGACGGCTGATGCGCTCGAGGCTGCAGTCAGCAATGACGCGGATATATTTGGGCTTGTGCAAAACTACGAACATCTCATTTGCGGGAAGAACGCTAATGGTAAGACACAAATGAATCAAATATTGAAGTAGATAACACATTACAGTAGTAAAGTAGTATTTTTGTATTTCCCACATGTGAATTTACATACTTGGGAACCACTGTAGCCTAGTCCTCATTTAGCAATTTGAACAAACAAATCAAAGCAAGTGTGCCTTCAAAATTAATAGAAGTTTCAGTGAGTGTATTTTGTTACAGTTAACCACTTATAGAGCACATTTAATTTCATACTTCTTATTCTGTTAAATTTACTAACATGTTTCTAGTGCATGCTCTTACAATATAGCCCTATCTATAACAGCGTACACCAATTTGTAACAAATATCTCTGCAAAATAATTACATTTTGTAATGTAATATAAGCTCTGTGATGTAAAGTGCATCAAAGCATTCGTTATTATTTTGTTTTCATGCGTTATTTGATTTTGATCTTTTGGCACCTTGATCTTGGCCTCAGTGAAAATACTCATTATCTTCCACTTTCATCTTGTCTCAAAGAGGCATGTGCACAGCTCTGCATAATTATGTGTAAACAAATGTCAGAAAAGGAAGTCTGATCATTATGCATGACAACTCAAGGCCCAGTGATGCGCTGCCTTTGGTGTGAATACAAGAAAATTATATTTGCCATCTTTTGGCACAAGTCATGGCTTATTAACCCAGCGAATACATAATTTCCTTGTAATACGATAATATTGTACATAATAATGATTAAATCATGGATAAACTTTTAATGTTTCAGACTTGATTGCTACCTGGGTGGATTTCACTCTTTCACCGTTTATGCTTTATCAGAACTTGCTGATAAAATGGTAGCTTCTACATTATAAATAGGGTTTGGCTGTGGCTGTACATCACATTGGACACACACATTTTTAGAAATGCACAAAAAGCCCATTGTTCTGCTCTAAGCCACCAGTAAGCCATGTAGAGCAGTGGAAAATAAGCAGAAACAAATGAGAGAGGCCAGAGTGAGAAGAATGGAAAGCCATCACACACTCTCCCTCTGGTTTAAATCAGTCTGTTGATTGTCTCTGTGACAGGGCAGCCTTTTTGAGACAAGAGCGGAAATTATGGTTTAATTTTCATGCCTTTCAAGAATAAAAGTAAGAGTTTATTGATATCCTGTGGGGATGAGATAGAAGCAGTTAACAGCAGCACACAAACTAAACTACATACTACAGAGTAGGATATATCAACATTTACTTCACTTTGTGCATCTGAATGTGGTAGCTATCAACATCGTGCCGTGAGTGGTTTTTACTTTGCACCCTAGGTGTAGTTCAAACACCCCCTATGGAGGCATAGGCTTAGAAATGTATTAATCTGATTCACATGTACACACTCAGTGTGATTGATGTGACAGTGCACTCATGCTCAATCACCCATGGCTGGTAAAGTTGTTTTGCTCACTTATACTGATACAGCTGACCTGCGTGATACTGAGGCTTAGAAACTCAGCAGTCATATGCCATTCTAAAGCACACTCAACACATCCAGCTCAATATGAGTAAAAATACGAGGATAAAATATTATTTGCATGCGCTCACTGTTTAGTCGATTTTGAATTGTGTCATCCTGGAAACCAGAAATAGTTATTTACTTGGTAGAATTTTTTTGGCAACACTTTAGTTTAGCGTCTAATTCTCACTATTAACTAGCTGGGTTTTTAGCATGCATATTACTAGGATACTGGCTGTTTATTAGTTCTTATAAATCACATATTAATGCCTTATTCTGCATATTCTTACTATGTTCTGCATCCTTTAATCCTATAAATAAGACATAAATAAAGGCAAAAGTCATAGTTAATAGTTAGTTAACCCATTTGTGCCCAAATTTTTCTGAATGGTTTCATGCATATATAGTAATGTTAATAGTGTCCTATGTGAACATGTTCTGCATTTATTTATTATCTTGACCGATTAGAATGAAACGCATCCAAACTGTATAAAGGGCCCTCGATATTTTGGCCCTTACAAGACATAATATCATAAAATATATTTTTCCCTATCGAATTAAGGTCTACTGTACAGTAGAGATGTCAGTTAAAGGGTTAAGTTATGTTTTAGGTGGGATATTATGAAAGCAAATAGCACTAAACAAGACCAAAAATCTTGATTTATTAACCTATTAACACAATATACACCATTTCCCCATGATATATGTACTTACAAGTCATTTGCCCACCGGCAACTGTAGTTGCCTCTTGGACTTTTGACTAAGTATACAAAAAAGTAGGGGTAGGAAGTTGGCAGGAAGGAAGTGAATACCTTTTTTTTTTCTTCTTGAAATCCTTTATTTGGTTGTTTGCTTGCATGTCATTGAGACATAAAACATGGATAACATCTAGAAAAATACTTACAAAGGGAAAATGACACCTATACACTGCAGTAAATATAGTTGCCGGTGGGCTTAAATGGGTTAATAGTGAGAACTGGACCCTAATCTAAAGTGTGACCGACTTTTTGAATGAGAAAAGGCATGCTATATAGGCTTTCATGTCAAACACTCTTGTCTCACATGCTGAGCAGAGCCACATCTGGAACTGTTTAGTGCTGTACAGCTTAACTGACAGAAAAAAAGGCCCATTTTCTGTTGTGAAAGCTACTGTGGTCTTGTTCTTTGACCCCTATGCATTTGTCCACACAAAGTGCCTTGAGCAGATGGCATCAGAAGTCTGAATTATGATGCATTACTGTTGTAGGTTGCCAGGTTTCCATTTAATACAGAATTTGTTTGTTTTTCAATATATTATTAGGTCAGCGCAACAGAATGGTTTGTATGAAATTACAACAGTGTCCCAGCTGAAAATATATACAACCCACCATTGGCTGGCAGGGGGTGATTTTTAAAAAAAACAAGCATCTCATCAGAATGAAATAGCACAGCAGAGAATATTGCATAAATGGCTACAAACTGTATTGCATAAATGGCTCACACATACATATAATTAATTATTGCTTTCGTGAACAACTTCTGTAGTATTAAAACTAGTTTACTAAAAGATCCTTTTATCTATTTAATCATTTTAACACCATAATTTTAGGTGGAGGTCAACTGCAGTCACAGAAAAGCCTTCACAATAAACAAGCTAGTAATGGCCATTATGACTCAGCCATGCAAGATGTCAACGGGAAACATGATGTTATTTTTCTAAAAGGAAAGCGATTTAGCCCTTGAATAAATAGTCTGGTTTAATTGAGTTCCCCACTTGGCTTTAATGACAGACAGGACATAAAAGAGCTGGTCAAATGAGGGGATGCAGGTGAGACACAGTTCACATCAGATTGGCTCTCTGCAGCGTGAGAGCAGTCCCACTGAACGGGGTGTTGAGTTTTGGTCTGTGTGTGGAGCCTTGTAATCATCATTGGTTAATTATCCTCATAAAACTTTCCGCCCACACAGCCCAGTTTCTTTGAGCTTGACTACAAACCGCAGAAATTAGAGCATTTCCCAGCCATGGTCATTTAAAGCCAGAGTGTGTTTAGGAGGCTGAACCTTTTTCTTAAGTAAGATTATAAATTCTACTCTGCTAAGACTTTCTCAAACGTTTAAAATGTCCTCTGGGATTATTTAGAAGTAAAGATTTAAAAAAAGAGATGTTGCACCTTTTTGTGTGCACTGGATGGACTGAAGCTGCTACAGAGAAGGTAGTATTTCACATGAGGTTTGTGCTCTCTGTTTGCACATGTAGTCATTAAGTGCTATTCTAAACATCGTTTTGAGGGTCTCACTTGGGCCCTCAAGCACCTAGAGTGGACAAATGCTTTCTATAAGGAGAGGAGAAGGTGCCTTTCTAAAGCATGCAATGACAGCTGCTCTGTGTGCGAGTTGACCTTCCTCAACTCCCCAGCATGCCTGCCTGGATCCATTAGCATCTGTTCCAAAGAGGTGTTACTTAGTCTAAATTCAGGGTGGCCAGTAATGGAAGTTGTACTGCAGTGACTTTATATTCATAAATATTCAAACAAATATTCCCATTGATGATTTCTGTACAGATGTAAAAGTGAAAGCTCACCCAAAAATGGATGTTGTTCCAAACCTATATGACTTAAAACATAAAAAGAAGATATTCAAATAAGCCATTTCTCACTTCCATTGAGAGATTTCTCAAAATCAACATTGTAACTATTTTATGCCTAATGTTGCCAAATTGATGGCTAATGTGTATGAATCTCAGTATCTACAGTATAATCTACAGTATAATCTCATGTGCATGTTTTCATATGATCTGCACCCCATTGATGGTTAGCTTTTGGGGTTAAGGGTGGACCTTTATGCTAATGTTTTTTCTAAACTGTATATGTTTTCCTATGAATCACATCGTACGAATTCATACGAAATCGCTACCTCATAAAATACTACTTTTTCTCTCTAATGAGGTCATGTTCCACAAAAGAAAGAAAGTCATACACGACATGAGGGTGATGACAGAATTTTCATTGTTAGGTGAACTGTCCCGATTTGTGCCATGTGAAATCTAACTATGTTTAAAATAAGCAGGTATGTTCACCAAATGCACATAATGCACCTTTATATTGATTTGAATTAAGAGAGGAAACAATTGTGGTTTGATTTACATCAAATGAGAACTTAATGCATGTAGGAATGTAGCATTTTATGACACAGCATAACATTTTATGGGGCAGCTTCATTGTTTTGTTACAACAAGATCTAATCACTTAGACTCACATAAAGAGCTTGCAATTGAAATAAAATGTTCCCTGTAGCACCTCATTAATCCAAATGTAAAAACTAGGGATTTTACACATTGTTAATGTTCAAATAAGAAGGTACCTTGGAGCTTTTCATAAACCACAGAAAATGTGAATACACACCGGGGAACACCATATGTTCTTCATACCTTCTGACAACCCATTAAAAAATCACTACTAATCAGTCATTTTATGAATACAGTCCATCTTGAGTTATTCTACACTGCTTTGTTTCACCTTTAACTGTTTAAGTAGGTGTCAAATAAATTTCAGCCTCTGTTTAGTGGGATTGCTGTTTGAATATTACCATTTCTGTTGGCTTGTGTGAAAATAATGATGTTAGCTGAGGATCTTCAGTAACACTGAATTAAATGTGATGTAATCAACACCTTGTTGAAAAGTCATTTCAAATGGTTAATAGAGGATAATTAAGCATCCACGTTGCGTTCCTTGAGTGATGTATGCAGTTTCTTTACCACAGAGTGCAACTTAATCAAGTGTGTGTCATCACAGCAATTACACGGAGTGATTTATTTAGCAGTGTCTGTTTGCCTTCAGTCTTGACACCCATCATGTTTTATGGATTAGCTCTGGATGATTAATGTTGTAATGCCATCTCTCCTGAACTTATCCCATACTTACCAAACCCTCCAACTTTGAATAATATTGCAGTCTGACAAGCTAAATTACATTAAAATCATACTCAGTGATAACCCCTTTAGTCTGCAATGGCTCAGTGAATAGTCTGTAAGCAATTAAGCTATCATCAGAAAGAGATTTTGTCCTCCGTTCAACCCCAGATCAGGAAATCCACTCTAATGCCATGACATGTTTTGAAAAACTGCTACAAAAATACTTTGCAATTGAAATTACTGCCTCCATGGAAACTGGCTCAGGGGTTTATGGGTGAGAAGCAGGCAGATGGAGATCCTGTATAGTACTGAGTTACTGTTGTTCTGCTTTTTCCATCTTTCTCAAGAATGAGGTTTCAGAGTGAATTCTTGGCTTTAGAATCCAGCTCTCAAATGGGCCGCTCTGAAACTGACCAGTCTGTCGTTCTGTTTTAGTTATGGCTTGAGGTGGCACGTGGTGTCAAAGGGCTAAACTGAGAGGTTGTGATCAATGACCTGTCTGTCTGTCACAGAGGTAATTCATAATGGGTGATAGTTCAGGCAGTGGAGATTTTCTGTCCCCTTGGATGATTTTAAAGAAGAATTTGGGTCACACAAGTGAATGTACACAATAAGTGCATCGCATCAAGTAAACCCCTAGACTAAGAAAATGTAACAGAAATTGGGGGCTCGTCCGGGATTTAAACCTAGGACCTCTTGCACCCCAAGCGAGAATCATACCCCTTTACAAAATGTGTTGAATGTCTATGTTTCACTTATGTTATATTTTGTTATAAATATTTTATAATAATTGCCACTGTAAAATAGTTTCATTTCTCAAGATTTTAAGTAGTTAAAAGAATCACTCATATTCTTTGAAGCTGACTTGAATAAGTGATGTTTTGGCAGTAGTAAACCAGTGAGATGCATGCTATCCCTCTTGCATTTGAGTATATGAACACCTGGAGTAGTAGCCCCTTGCCAATATCTGCATAATGTTTATCATTATAAAGACTGTTAAATTCCAGGAGGTTCACCTAGAAGGTTCTGTTGCACTCAGGTTACAACTGACAAAGTAGGAAAGCCATCTGCTTTATGAGCAGCCCAGTGTTTCAGTTATATTGCTAAATTCATTCTCTTTTTGTTGGATATGTCGTACATTTAAAATTGAAATTGTCATAAATTAAACATTAAATGAAATATTACAATAAAAGTGACATGATGCTGAAAATATATTGGATTTATTATTTTCAAACTCTTTTATTAGGTGATTTTAAAAGTAAAACAGCATATAAAAGTAGGCCAAGTTTTAGAAGTAAATCTTTTGACCTTGTGCAGTATTTCCCTGTTGACTGGATTTGTAAACCCAAAGCCCTTCCACTCCACTGAGTGGGGGCTGCGTCTTAAATAAGGAGCTAAACGGGATGCAGTAAGTTGTTATCATCTGTGGTCTGCCCTCTGGAGAGGAGAAATCTTGGCAGAAATGGTCCGTGTGCACAGTCACACACAACTAACAGGGCACCTCCCCTTTTACCGCTTAGAGATAGCAGTTAATGCTCCATATCCTCAATCAACAGGCACTTCCAGCACAGCACCTAGTAACACAAGGGCCGATTGACTCTGGCTCTTCAGCACACTTGTGCCATTGTGCACTGTGTAGAATGGTGGTGTTGTGGGAGCGTGTGACAGAGTGACTGGACCACTGTGTTCACACCATATTACCTGAGCCAAAACAGGCAAGCAAAATAAGTTGATCACTCGTATTTAAGCAAATTAGTGTGGTTGCATTTGGGTTTGCAATTGAAAGGTTTCTTTCAGCACTTTTTTAAGGGATTTGTTCTCTGGTGAAGAACACTTCTGAACTAAAGAACTAACCAGTTCTTACACAAACAAATGGATATTAATTCTTAACATAGAACAGTTTGAATGGTTTATTAAGCCAGGTTTATTGTCATTTTAACACGTTTCAGAGCACTGGAGTAAAACAATTTATACTTTCAAGTAGCTATGGATGATGCTAGAAATGTATTTAATTTATTTGTATCAGTCAATATTGGATTTGTTTTTGATTGAATTTAATTTTGCATGCTCATTTCCAAGCGCTTTTATTCAAATTTTTCATCATCTAACTCAAAGAAACACTTAAGCAAACTCAAAATGAATATCCATAAATTATAATGTTATGATGAACTATTGATTTGGTAGCACTTACAATATGGTCCCATTAGTTAACATTAATTAATAAATTAATTAACAATGAGCAAAACATTTGTTACAGTACTTATGTTAACGTTAGTTAATACAACTGTTCATTGTTAGTTCATGTTAGCTCAGGTCTATTAAATAATATGAACAGATACAACTTTTGATTTAAAAAATGTATTAGTAAATTAAACTTGAACTAAGTGTATTAAATGCTTTAGAAGTATTTTCATTGTTAGTTCATGCTAACTAATGATGTTGTAACTAATGTTAACAAATTGAACCTTATTGTAAATTGTTATCTTTTATTTATTTTTATTTTATTTAGACAAAATACTACAAATAGCATACATTTTGAAATTTTTTTGGTAATTGGGCATAATATAAAAATACTGTAACTGATTTATTAGGTTTATATCATTGTTTGCTCGTTTTTTATCTCTTACATCTTTAAAAGATTAAAACCAAGATCAAAAACAGTTTTCTGTTACTCAGACCTGAGAGTTTTTGTCTTACACATCTGTTTCCAGTGGAAGCCCCTAACAGTCTGGCACCCTGACAACAAGCAAATTTGTTTAACAACATAATGCATTTTCAGTCATAAAACTCCAATATTAGATGTCTCTGATAGAGTTTTAAAAGAAGATTCCATATTATTTGGCTGACATCTTTCTGGTTTAATGTTGGTTTTCTATACTATAGTATACACATGAACACATTAGTGAAAGTGACATGTGAAGGCCAAATCCATACCAGCAGTGGGCAGCCATTTTTGCTGTGGCACCTGGGGAAAGAGTAGAGGTCAAGATTGGATTGACTTCAGTAAATGTTGCTGCTAATCTCATTTCAAGTGTATTATCTGCCACATCACTTCAACCATCCCTTCACCCTATCTCTTCCCGGCTTCTCTCTTTCATTGGCAGTGTAACTCCTGGTCAGGCCTATGACACTCGTATGGATTTCCCAGTCTCCCATCAGTGGTGTGTGTGAGCTCAATTTCTCTCCACATAATGGCAGTGCACACACATTCCCCTCTTCCTCAGTCCACAATGATGGTAGCAGATGAGAGCGTATGTGTGCGTATGTGTGTCTGTGGGAGCATGCGGCTGCTTATGACGCATGCCATAGCCTCACGGCTGCCAGTATAGACACGGCTAGCTGTGGGAAAGGGAACGGGTGTGTCCTGGATAGAGGGGTTTGGGTCTGTGGGTCCACAGCCTGACCAGCTGCATCACACACCCTGTGGCTCACCCGTACCCATATACAAACCCATCTGGCTGTAGAGGCCAGACCAAACAGCTACGCAGCTCCTACACATGCACACCTGCTTTAGATTTAGGGTCTCTATAAAGACATATTTCTGTATTTTCAGCTGCACTGTATTAACTAATAACTATGATCTGTAGCACATGTAAAATGACCTCAACTAGACCAGACTGCCTCAGTTCAGGGCATATGCATATTATAGACAGAGTTATTACTACATACAGTATGTGCAAAAACATATTTCATTTTTCAACATCTGCTAGTCGATGAGTTATCCAAACTACTAGTTAACCAAACAGTCTTAAGAAAGCCCTGTATGAGAGTACATAAGACATGTTCTTGCATTTAAAAAGTAAATGAAGCTAAAAGGAACAGAATCCAACAATACGTTTAGAGGAGTTAACCAACTAAACTGCATCATATCATATATCATATCATATATCATATCATATCATATCATCATATATCATATCATATCATATCATATCATATATCAATCATATCATATCATATCATATCATATATCATATCATATATCATATCATATATCAATCATATCATATCATATATCAATCATATCATATCATATCATATATCAATCATATCATATCATATTAATCATATTCTCTGTACAGCAGAGAAAATGTCAGAGACAGAAGCTGTTATCTCTAATCTCTTACAATTTTCAGTATGGGAATAGTTTGGATATGGAAAATATATCCAATTTGCGCAAAGTGGCTGCAAAAGGAGGAAGCACATAGCACATGTTCGCCTATATTCGAGAACATCATCCCTCAATGCAGATAAAGGTAAACTTAAGGCCATATTATTTCCATGATGCAGAGGTAATCCCAGAATCCAGTCATGAAAATTGAATTTTGGCGCAAAACGGATAGATGGATAGATAAATCGAAAGTAGAGCTGCACAATAAATCAAATCGCAACATGGTCTGTGTATATTAAAGCTTAAAAAACTGCTATATATTGTGCAGCAATTATTTGGAAAGAGTGACATATATGCCACCATGACCCATCCACACAGTTTTTTTTTATTTTTTACACTTGATGGAGTTTAATGATATAATGGAAAATTATTAAATGCATACATACATAGATTCTGTTCATGAAAACTACAGTATATCTTTGAATATCGTTAAGACAAAAAACTGCTATGCTCTGTTTTGAAGTACTATTTTGTGTTTAGTAGGCAGTCGTAGCACACTAAACTGAGAATCTGCTGCTGTAGCATAAACAAAACATTGGCAGCGGTTGAGCGAGGTCATGGTTCACTCTACTGCACAAAGTGGCTATACAATGAGTTTGTTCAACAAAATAGCTGTAAGATAAATACAATTTAAGAACAATGTTTTAAAAAATTGCCCCAATAGATCAGGTAGTCAACATCTGGAGAGATATTTTGAGTCATTGTGGCACAGATGAATGTGTATACTGTACCTCATGAATGGTTTATCGTTTAGCTTGAAGAAGAAAACAAATCCACACACAAATCCCTCATTTGATCCCCTTCTGATACCCAGTGAAAGAGAGATCCAGGGATAAGGCATGGATTTCAAATCATATTAAAAGAAAAGCAAGCACATATCCTGTATTTAGGTATGATAAATCAGCTGCCAAACATATGATCTGCTCATTATTTTTACTGACTATCAACTTGCACTTTGCTTCTGAAAGCTTAAAAATG
Organism: Rhinogobio ventralis; assembly: GCA_039654625.1. Lineage (NCBI taxonomy): Eukaryota > Metazoa > Chordata > Actinopteri > Cypriniformes > Gobionidae > Rhinogobio > Rhinogobio ventralis. Next base: position 21,680,050 of record CM077193.1, on the reverse strand, counting down.
TATCAACTCTGCATTCAAGAAAAAACCCATAATATTTTATAACTCTGTAGGGATTGATAATCTTTTTATAAGTTATACTTATGCTGTGGTGAGAAGAAATAGATCACCCTTCTGTTGGGAGTCATATACAGTATTCAGCATGACAGCTAATATGCCAGTGTTAAACCAGCTGCACACTACGTAATAGTAGCTACTTTGCAATTGTTTCTTGTCAGACTGTACAAACATGATCGCAGCCGTAAAAAAAAAAAAAATTAAGATGATGTGTGTGGAGCAAGTGGTGGTTTGTTGTTGTTGCACTAATACCATCATTAGGTCCTGCGCTCCTATTGGTTTTTGATTTTACGGTTGGCTTTCCCTTGGCAGTCTGTCTCCCCCAATCCCCCCATAATTGTCAGAGCTGTACAAGACTGACGCAAGAGTTCATGTTTAGAGACACATACGATAAATGAATCAAATACTAATTGTTCAATGCTGTTGTGAGTTCTGATGATTTCATCTCTTTGAAACTGTTTATGTGTAGGTGAGCTGTCTCTGCCTGCCCATTTCAGTCCGTATGCTGAGGCTCCAGACTCAGTGGTGGAGAGCAGAGAGAATGCCTACGCACAGCTGGAGCTCAGGACGCTGGAGCAGGCCCTGCTGGCCACCTGCGTGGGCAGCCTCTCTGAACTCAGTAAGTTACAACCCCTTCAGTTCATGTTCAGTTCTTTTGGAGGACTATGACATTGTACTGTGTATTATTAGTTTAAAATTAAATAAATAAATAAATAAAATGCTACATTGTTCTAATATGACTAGGTATAAAAATATGTAGTATACAGTATATATATATATATATATATATATATATATATATATATATATATATATATATACACTCACCTAAAGGATTATTAGGAACACCTGTTCAATTTCTCATTAATGCAATTATCTAATCAACCAATCACATGGCAGTTGCTTCAATGCATTTAGGGGTGTGGTCCTGGTCAAGACAATCTCCTGAACTCCAAACTGAATGTCAGAATGGGAAAGAAAGGTGATTTAAGCAATTTTGAGCGTGGCATGGTTGTTGGTGCCAGACGGGCCGGTCTGAGTATTTCACAATCTGCTCAGTTACTGGGATTTTCACGCACAACCATTTCTAGAGTTTACAAAGAATGGTGTGAAAAGGGAAAAACATCCAGTATGCGGCAGTCCTGTGGGCCTTGTTGATGCTAGAGGTCAGAGGAGAATGGGCCGACTGATTCAAGCTGATAGAAGAGCAACTTTGACTGAAATAACCACTCGTTACAACCGAGGTATGCAGCAAAGCATTTGTGAAGCCACAACACGCACAACCTTGAGGCGGATGGGCTACAACAGCAGAAGACCCCACCGGGTACCACTCATCTTGGAAAAAGAGGCTACAATTTGCACGAGCTCACCAAAATTGGACAGTTGAAGACTGGAAAAATGTTTCCTGGTCTGATGAGTCTCGATTTCTGTTGAGACATTCAGATGGTAGAGTCAGAATTTGGCGTAAACAGAATGAGAACATGGATCCATCATGCCTTGTTACCACTGTGCAGGCTGGTGGTGGTGGTGTAATGGTGTGGGGGATGTTTTCTTGGCACACTTTAGGCCCCTTAGTGCCAATTGGGCATTGTTTAAATGCCACGGCCTACCTGAGCATTGTTTCTGACCATGTCCATCCCTTAATGACCACCATGTACCCATCCTCTGATGGCTACTTCCAGCAGGATAATGCACCATGTCACAAAGCTCCAATCATTTCAAATTGGTTTTTTGAACATGACAATGAGTTCACTGTACTAAAATGGCCCCCACAGTCACCAGATCTCAACCCAATAGAGCATCTTTGGGATGTGGTGGAACGGGAGCTTCGTGCCCTGGATGTGCATCCCACAAATCTCCATCAACTGCAAGATGCTATCCTATCAATATGGGCCAACATTTCTAAAGAATGCTTTCAGCACCTTGTTGAATCAATGCCACGTAGAATTAAGGCAGTTCTGAAGGCGAAAGGGGGTCAAACACAGTATTAGTATGGTGTTCCTAATAATCCTTTTAGGTGAGTGTATATATATATATATGTGTGTGTGTGTGTGTGAGTGTGAGTGTGTATATGTATATATAACAATTGTGGTTGTGAATCTAACCCTAACCCTAATCTGATAATAACCTAACACCTAATTGTTTTATAACTTTTAAAGACTAATAATTTGATTATGATTTACTAAATATAACCGGTTAATAGCCATTCATTCATGTAGTACAACTAAACCATTTGCCTACAGTATGTTTTAGGTTCACCAAAAATAATTAACCTAAACCTAGAATAACTAAACCTAAGAGATTTCTGAAAGCCTAAGCAACCAAAACATTGATGCTTCAAAAAATTAATAAAACCACTGTAAATGTAATCCATATAAACTGAGTGGTTCAAGACTAAATTAAATATTTTCATCATATACAATGAGGTTACACTTTATTTTAAGGTGTCATTGTTACAGTGTAATTATATATTTAAGTACTGAGTAATATTAATTAACTACATTAGGATTAGAATTTGGTTGAGGGTTAGTTGCATGTAATTATGCACAATTTTCTGTTATTACTATGGTAAATACATGTAACATATGTAACAAGGACACTGTAAAATAAAGTGTTACCTAAAGTGATTGTGTCTCTTTAGAAGACTTGGATTAAACCACTTGATTCAAATAGATTATGATTTTGGTTGCTTGGACTTTCAATGGATGGACAATAAAAAGGATTAAAGAATATTAAAAATATCTTCATTTGTTTTCAAAAGATTAACGAAAGTCTTTGGAACGACACAAGGGTAAGAAAAGGATGACAGAACTAACCAAGAAAAAATAGCTTTTCTCAGCCTAGTAAAAGACTGCAGTTCTCTTTAAGAATTAGGTCACCTAAAAGGCACTTGTTAAAACTTTAATGTAGAAACACTGTCGTTGTCCATTTTTCATCTCAGTCTATTACTTTCCAGTGAAATGCTATTTGTGCATGATTGTTTTTACATGTCTGTAAGACAGAGAGGGACATCTGTACATTTTAAGTGCCGTTCTTCTGACAACTCTACATTGCAGGCTTGCCTAAGGGGGTTTGAGCGCCTGAACTGTGGGCAGTTTGTTTACGTTGCAGACCACAGTTCAGGATGCGGGAGGGGGGGTGGGGGGTGGTGGCGCTGCTCGCATTCACCAGAGAGGGAAACACGCTCTCCCTTAGGGGACCAGCAACACTCCTGCAGTTGTTTTGCTGATACAAGAGCACCTTCTGTTTGGGTCAAAGGAGTAAAAAGCACCTTCTTTATGCTTTATGATTGCAGGCACTCGAGCAATCGTAAAGCAGTCGTTTGTTTAACAACTAATGTGCACAAGTGTTTATTAAGGTCCATGTAGACCATATGTGATTGATTGCTTAGATTGTTTCCCATACCCCTCTTGATCATTATGTCTATTTCTTTCACATATTAGCTGTTGTTTAAAGATTAGCCACCTATAGCTAAGTACAAAAGCAGTATTTCCAGTCAAGGATAAAATGATGCATCTCCTCTGTTGCTGTGTTCTCTCAGTCTCTTCTCTTTCCTCTATGATGCTTTCCACATATGGAGGACAGTGTCCACTGACTTTACTGTAAGCTGCTCTGTCTAATGGTTGACACAGACTTTAAGGAGTGTGTCTTTGGCCTGTCCTCATCATATCCTCTCCTCCTTTGGGGAACAGCTTGAGTCTGGATTTCTGCATTGAAAGGCAAAAACAGCCGATTTAATGTCCCTCAGAGTAATCTAGAATAAAGCTCCCAGACGTTTGAGTTTATCCGAATCCTCTTCCATTTCCACATTTGGACATAAAACAGATAGGTCTGAAGATATATTTTGCTATATTGAAATATGCTTCATGTTGTGTGTTGTCAGCACTTAAAAAAAGACACATTTCCACTTGGCTGCACAGCTACCGTCTTTAGTTTATGGGGTTGAACTGGAAGCGCAGATGGCCTTTCTATATCAGCAGCGCATTGTGATTTTGGCGCTTGTCTGCTTTCAGATCTTAAGGGATTTATTGCAGGGTCCATTTGAAAGGCATTTATTTTTTCTGCCTGCTAAAGATGCTATTTGACAATATGAAACATTTTACATAATTTGTGCTTGAAGTTCAAATGTATGTGTGTGTCCTCCAGGTGACTTGGTCTCCCGTGCAATGCACCATATGCAGCGTTTGGTTTCAGCAAGTCCCAGTCTCAGTCCTGGACGTCCTTTCTGCCTGCAGCCCATCTCCTGGTCTCCAGACGCCCTTCACACACTCTATTACTACCTACGCAGTCCACAGATGGAGTCACTGGAGAACCCCAACCTTGAGCCACCCAGGATAGCCCTCAGTAAAGAGAGGTGAGATCAATGAGCCAAAACCTCTTTTACCTGTTTAAGGTTCATACATGTTTTTTGTTTTTTTTAAAGAAATCATGCTTTTTTTCAGCAAGGATGCATTAAATCAATCAAAAGTGGGAGTAAATGTAAATGTTACTGTATAATGAGTAAATGTGTATTGTATAATGTTACTAAAGATTTATATTTCAAATAAATGTTGTTCTTTTAGACTTTCTATTCATAAAATAATTCTGAAATAAAAGTATCACGGTTTCCACAAAAATATTAAGCAGCACAACTTTCACTTCTACAGACTTGGCACAACGTTTCTTGTAGACTCATTTGTCCACTCTTCTTTTGTTATTCTATCAGTATAGATTATAGACATACTTTGAATTTCACCTTCAGGTCTGCTCTAGTAAGATGAGAGGGCTTGACACTGTGTGGAAACCTTGCTCTGCATTCACGGTAGATAATGAATACTAATGTTTTTAGCAGGTGGACAGTTATGCCTGTGAGCATGCTTCACAATCACAGCACTCCTGGCACAGATATTAGAAGGAAACCGTAGAACATTCGTTCTGTAATATCACACTGATTTAAATTCCAGCGAGACTGTGTCTGTTTAAGATGCCAGATGCTGTTATACAAATTGTGATAAAAGCTTGTTTGTGGTAATAAATGACATGATTGAAAGAGGCTGTGGCGAGCCAAATCAGCAGCCTTTGTAATTACACTGTCCTCATTTCTCTCTGATCCAATTTTGAGCCACTGTTGATCTCCCCTGAAATTTGCAGAGTTTAAGCTTGATTTGTGTGTGCATTTTGGCAAGGAGAAAGACAGAGGGGTGAAGTGAGAGATGTTGGTAAATAACTAAGTAACACTATGTCTCTCTCAGGCCATTTCCTCTTCTTCCTCCTCTGATGGAGTGGATGCGAGTCGCTATGATCCATGCGGAGCATCGGCGGAGCCTGTTAGTGGACAGTGATGATGTGAGACAGACTGCCCGACAGCTTCTCCCTGGACTGGACTGTGAACCTAGACAACTCAAGTAAGATTGTCCAGTTGCTTAAATTGTAGAGCATAGTCATTAATTACTCACCCTCATGTCATTCCATATGCGTAAGACCTTCATTCATCTTCGGAACACAAATTAAGATATTTTTGGACCCCACATAGACAGCAACACAACAACCACTTTCAAGGCCCAGAAAGGTAGTAAAGAGATTGTTAAAATAGTCTGTGTGACTGTGTGGTTCAACCTTAATGTTGTGAAGCGACGAGAATACTTTTCATGCGCAAAAAAACCAAAAAAATAACGACTTTATTCAACAATGTCGTCTCTTCCCTGTCACTCTCTTATGCTATGCACGCAAGCACCATAACGCATGTATGTGGTGGTTCTGTTGCTGTCTATGTGGGGTCAAAAAGCTCTCGGATTTCATCAAAAAAAAACGTAATTTGTGTTCCGAAGATGAATGAAGGTCTTATGGGTTTGGAACGACATGAGGGTGAGCAATAAATGACAGAATTTTCCTTTTTGGGTGAACTAACACTTTAAGGTCAATGTTTAATTCCCACATAACACAGCCACATTCTTACCAAACTTTCCAGTTCTCTCCATCTTTACTCAGTTAACTTGTACTTTTGCTCTCTATCTGTAAAAGAATTTTGCTAGGTTATTGCTGTATTTTTTTGACTCACTCTTTTAATGTAATTAACTCCAAATTCACTCTCTCTCTTTCTTTTTCTCAGGCCAGAGTGCTGTTTCACCTCCTTTAAACGTCTAGATTCAAAGGCTGCCGCAGACAAGTTTAATCTGGATCTTGGCTTTCGCATGCTCAACTCTGGCCGCACTGACCTGATTGGCCAGGCTATTCAGCTTTTGGGCCCAGACGGGGTGAACACAATGGATGACCAGGTGAAACCATAAAGCCTGAACTTCTCAGTCTCCTTTTTTTCCCAGGTTGAAAAGCTGTATGCTTGACTCCATGTTTTGTGATGTTGTTTTCTGTGTGTGTATGTAGGGCATGACTCCACTGATGTACGCCTGTTCAGCAGGAGACGAGGCGCTGGTGCACATGCTCATTGATGCTGGAGCAAATTTGGACATAGTGGTAATGGCACTGTGCTCGTTCAGTCAAATTATGTCTTTTTCACCCATTTATCTATAACAGGCCATCCATTCATGCTCCTAGAGGGCCAATCTCCTTCCCTAACACACTTGCCTGGAAGGGTCTATTAATTCTGAAGACCTTGATTAGCTAGTTTAATTAGGATTGGAGCTAAACTCTGCAAGATATTGGCCCTTCAGGAGCAGGATTGGACACCCTTGATCTATATCTTACAGGCGGGCTTATTTCAGGTTAACATTCTTGAATGGATGGTTGGTTTGCAGTAATGTAACACTCTGGGAACTCACACATATGCAGTAGAATTTTGGTTGTTTACTAATAAATACTCTTTCCCTTTCAGTCAGTACACTACGAGTTGTAACCCTGAAGGAAGGGAACAGAGACGTTACGTCAGCGAAACCCCATACATACGTAACCGAGACGTTTTCTCTCTCACTCACTTTGTTCTTCTTTTCAGGTGCCCAACTGTTCACCAAAACATCCCTCTGTCCATCCTGAGAGCCGCAGTTGGGTGGCCCTCACCTTTGCAGTGCTGCATGGACACATATCAGTAGTACAGGTGAATATGCACACTAGTTACATGTACAATCCTGCTACTGTACATAGTAGTTTAATAATAGTGTATATTATTAATGTTCATTTTAAAAATGACTTGCAAAAGAATGCACGTTTTAAGTTGAGATCTATAGTATGTTAACATTACAAACTACCATTGGAGGACTATCATGTTAAATTAACTTTGTTTGCCCTTCCAGCTCTTGATAGATGTGGGAGCAGATGTGGAAGGCACAGCCCTGAGAAATGGCCACCACAGCTCAGCAGAAACACCCCTCCAGCTGGCATCTGCCGCAGGTGGGAAAAAACAGTGCAAAGTCATCCTTATCATGTGCTTTCTTTTAAAGAGTTATATTTGAATTTGCTCCTAATAAGGAAAACTATAGCAGATGCTATTTGCAGTGTAAATAATATTACTACCATTAAAAAAATTATCAGTTTTTGAAGGAAATTAATACTTTTATTCAGCAATGACCTATTCACTTAATCAAATGTGACTGTAAGAGTTAAAGTATTACAAAATACTTCTGTTTCAAATAATTGTAGTTCTAATGAACTTTCTATACATCAAAGAATCCTGGAAAAAAACATTACGGTTTTCACAAAATATTAGTCAGCACAACTGTTTTCAGCATTGATAATAAAAAGAAATGTTTCTTGAGGAGCAAATCAGCATATTAAAATGATTTCTGAAGGATCATGTAAGACTGAAGACTGCTGAAAATTTAGCTTTGTCATCACAGGAATAAATTACATTTTAAAAAAAATATTAAAACAGAACAGTTATTTTCAATTGTAGTAATATTTCAAAATATTACAGTTTTTTGATAAATAAATACAGCATTGGTGAGCATAAGAGTCTTTATTCAAAATCATTTTAAAATCTTACTAACCTTTAACTTTTGAAGTAGTGTATAGTTGAAAAGCATATCATATAGTATTTGCAAAGAACTTCCCTCGCCATGCTTTATCAGATACATAGTTTTAATTGTGTGTGTATGTGTGCGATTTCAGGGAACTATGAAATGGTGAGTTTGCTGTTGTCCCGCGGCGCTGACCCCATGCTGCGGGTGCATCTGACATCACTCTATGAGGGCATGAACTGCTTCAGTCATGCTGCAGCACATGGACACAGGTACTGACCCCTCACAAACACACTGATCAAGAACAGTGATTCGATTTCATTATGAACTTATGTAATGAATATTGTATTTCCCCCTAGGAACGTGTTAAGGAAGCTGTTGAGTCAGCCTCAGCGGCTGCAGGAGGACGTTCTTTCTCTGGAGGAGATCCTGGCCGAGGGAGTAGAGGAGCAAGAAAAGCAGGAAATAGAGGATGGAGCAAATGCAAAGTCTGTCTGTTCTCCACGTCTGTGTAAGGCCCGCATCAGAGCCCTGCAGGAAGCCAGCCTGCACAGCGCCGAGCACGGATACCTGGACGTCACCATGGAGCTCAGGGCACTGGGTACACATCTGACTCATTCACAATAAATGAAAGAAAATGGACAACCAATTGAATTAATGATGCATAAACAGTGAGAGATTTTGGCATGTAGCAACTATTGGTTAGATTAACCTGCAATTTGTTTGGCCTACCAGGGGGCCTCAGCAAATTTTAAGATAACCAAAACAAGCTGCTATGTCACCAGGAGAAGTACCAGTAGTTTTAAAAGTAATATCTGTGATTTTACCTGAGTAGAACCATGTGTTCTCATTCAATAATTTTTGTAATTAATGAAATTAAATTTATTCAGTAAGGTGCTTGATTCTGGATAAATTGAGAATCATAATTTTTTTAATTCAAACAGAGATCATGATTCTCCAATGATTCTGAATAGACAACTAAACAAAATTTAATTTACTAGAGGTACTGACAAATGCAGTCTATTTAATGTTTAGAGAATCTGACCAGTGAAATTCAATTAATTAAATTAAATTGTATGGCCTTTAAAATATAATAAAATAAAATAAATGTGATTTTAAATTGTAGTAATATTTCACAATATTACAGTTTTTATTATATTATTGATCAAAGAAATTGAGTCTTGGTAAGCATAAGAGACGTCTTTCAAAAACAAAGACATAGAGACCCCACATTTTTGAACGGTGGTGTATAAACACATTTAGAATGTTTAAATTCTTAAAAAGTTTGAACACATTTGTTATTCTCTCTCAGGAGTGCCGTGGAAGCTGCACGTATGGCTGGAATCCATGCGCAGTGCCCAGTTCCAGTCCAGGACTGAACTCACACTTTCTCTCTTTAAAGACTTCACCACTATTGGGGAAGAAAAATACTGTGAGGAGCTGCTCTCAGAGGGTCTTCCACTCCTCTTCTCTATTATCAAAACTAGCAAGGTAACCTTAACAAAATCATTACCAAAAACATCATGTGAATGTTAAAAGTGTGATGCTACATTTCAAGAATTGTCAGCCAAGTGAAATGTGACTTGTTTCATGTTTGTCCATATGTTCTTTTCTTTAAATTCAGAGTAAGGACATCCGTAAGCAGCTGGGTGTCATCTTTAGCCACTGTGTTTGCTCTACAGCCGCCCCATCTATTCTGCCAGTGAAGGACACACCTACAGCTCAGCTGGGTAATGTAGATCACCACACACCATACTTTACATACACACACAATTGTTCAAAGCTTTTGGGTGGGTAAGAGTTTAATGTTTTGAAAAGTCTCTTGTGCTCCCTAAGGCTGCTTTTATTTGATCAATCAGTATTATGGTAAAACAGTAATATTGTTTAACTATATTACAGTAATATTACAATTTAACTTCATTTTGTTATAATAACTGTTTTCTATTTGAATACGTTTTATTTGAAAAAGAAATGTATTCTGTGATGGCAAAGCTGAATTTCCTGCAGCCATTACTCCAGTTTTTAAGTGTCACATGATCCTTCAGAAATCAGTCTAATATGCTGATTTGGTCTTCAATGAACATTTCTTATTATTATCAATATTGAAAAGAGTTGTGCTACTTAATATCTTTGGGGAAACCATGATACATTCTATGATGAATAGAAATGTTGGTAACACTTTAGTTTAGGGTCCAATTCTTACTATTAACTAGCTGCTTATTAGCATGTATATTACTAGGATTTTGGCTGTTTATTAGTTCTTATAAAGCACATATTAATTCCTTATTCTGCATGACCATATTCTACAACCCTTAATACTACCCAATACCTAAACTTAACAACTACCTTACTAACTATTAATAAGCAGTAATTAGGAGTTTATTGAGGCGAAAGTCATTGTTAATAGTTAGTTAATACTGAGAATTGGACCCTAATCTTGTAACAGTTTAAAAAATAATTACTGTATTTTTGATACATTTAATATATCCTTGTTGAACAAGATGATTAATTTCTTAAATAAATACATATAACCCAAACATTTTTGGACTCTTCCAGTAACATATCACTGCAAGCAATTCAGCATCAAAAATATGTCATATGATGTTAATAAGTACTGTGTCACACTCGCAGATGCACATTTTCTGAATAACACAGAGATGTCTGATGTGATATTTGTGGTGGAGGGAAGGCCGTTTTATGCCCACAGAGTTCTGCTCATGTCTGCTTCACAGAGGTGGGTCTCTTACTCGAACTGATTTAATATTACATGCCTTCTAATCAGTTACGTGATTGTTATGCTGTATATGCGTTTCATTTAAGGTTCAGAGACTTGCTGAGCCTCTGCAGGAGCAATGGCACAACAGACCACATGGCCATTGAAATCACAGACATAAAATACAGCACGTTCCAGGTAACCAAGAAGCACTGGCCTGAACATGCACAAAACAAACATATACACTCACCTAAAGGATTATTAGGAACACCTGTTCAATTTCTCATTAATGCAATTATCTAATCAACCAATCACATGACAGTTGCTTCAATGCATTTAGGGGTGTGGTCCTGATCAAGACAATCTCCTGAACTCCAAACTGAATGTCAGAATGGGAAAGAAAGGTGATTTAAGCAATTTTGAGCGTGGCATGGTTGTTGGTGCCAGACGGGCCGGTCTGAGTATTTCACAATCTGATCAGTTACTGGGATTTTCACGCACAACCATTTCTAGAGTTTACAAAGAATGGTGTGAAAAGGGAAAAACATCCAGTATGCGGCAGTCCTGTGGGCCAAAATGCCTTGTTGATGCTAGAGGTCAGAGGAGAATGGGCCGACTGATTCAAGCTGATAGAAGAGCAACTTTGACTGAAATAACCACTCGTTACAACCGAGGTATGCAGCAAAGCATTTGTGAAGCCACAACACGCGCAACCTTGAGGCGGATGGGCTACAACAGCAGAAGACCCCACCGGGTACCACTCATCTCCACTACAAATAGGAAAAAGAGGCTACAATTTGCACTAGCTCACCAAAATTGGACAGTTGAAGACTGGAAAAATGTTGCCTGATCTGATGAGTCTCGATTTCTGTTGAGACATTCAGATGGTAGAGTCAGAATTTGGCGTAAACAGAATGAGAACATGGATCCATCATGCCTTGTTACCACTGTGCAGGCTGCTGGTGGTGGTGTAATGGTGTGGGGGATGTTTTCTTGGCACACTTTAGGCCCCTTAGTGCCAATTGGGCATCGTTTAAATGCCACGGCCTACCTGAGCATTGTTTCTGACCATGTCCATCCCTTTATGACCACCATGTACCCATCCTCTGATGGCTACTTCCAGCAGGATAATGCACCATGTCACAAAGCTCCAATCATTTCAAATTGGTTTCTTGAACATGACAATGAGTTCACTGTACTAAAATGGCCCCCACAGTCACCAGATCTCAACCCAATAGAGCATCTTTGGGATGTGGTGGAACGGGAGCTTCGTGCCCTGGATGTGCATCCCACAAATCTCCATCAACTGCAAGATGCTATCCTATCAATATGGGCCAACATTTCTAAAGAATGCTTTCAGCACCTTGTTGAATCAATGCCACGTAGAATTAAGGCAGTTGTGAAGGCGAAAGGGGGTCAAACAGTATTAGTATGGTGTTCCTAATAATCCTTTAGGTGAGTGTATATGACATATAAAGTGGCTTATAAATGCTTATTTCAGATAATGATGGCACATCTGTACTGTGGAGGAACAGAATGTTTAGACGTGTCTGTGCCTGATTTGCTGGAGGTAAGATAAACATTGACGTACAGCACATATACAGTATAGTACTGTTTAAATATATTTCTGTAATTACATTTAAAGACTTGGCATTAAAAATGAGAATAAAACCTGTCAAATTAAGCCGAGATGCATTATGTCATATCTTGCACAGCTTCTGCCCGTGGCACACTCATTCCAGCTTCCAGTTTTGAAGAGACACTGTGAAATCCTCTGCTCAGAGAGAATAAATCTCAACAACGCTGTGAGCATCTACCACACTTCCAAAGTATGTACATACAGGCTTACCTGAGAATATTCATTGTTTCAGAGTCCAGCTTCAGTCTTCTAATGTCATCTGTGTGTTTTGTTGTGTTGTCGAGCAGGTGAGTGAGGCAGTGGGGCTGGCAGTTTTCTGTGAAGGCTTTTTCCTGCAGAACATGGCCGATCTTCTGGACTGTGAGCAGTTTGAGGAGCTGCTGCTGGGTTCTGACTGCAGCACTGCAGTGGATCCAGATGCACTGGATGGGCTTCAGGCAACACTGGCTTCACGGCTGCACTCACTCTGTGGCCCATGTTGAGCTTGAGCGCATTAGGGAAAAACATTTGAAACTACAGATGTGGTTAACTAAAGCTCAGATTTGCAGGCAGACGTGTGAAGTCCCATACCAACACATTGTTTAGAAGATGTTTGTCCTCCAGGTGGCATCTTTGTAATTCCTATTCTGTGCCAGTGCCAGTGTTTTAATGTTATGTGTGAGCTATTTATTACAGTTTTTACAGACTTAAATGGTAAAATAATGTATAAAATTGTTTCCTAATATTGTGCTTTGGTTATGGATAATGCACTTAATGTAGATTGATGAAGTGTTTGATCATACCTCAGTACAGATGGGATTTACACTTTTCTTTTTTTACAAGCTAATTGAAGTACCCATGTGCTTGAGAGGAAGTTATGTAAACTGCAGTATTATCGCCCTCCAGTGGTCAAAGTGTCCTACACCTGCCTACGAAGATTTATCAAAAATGTACATAGTAGTATTGTAGATACTTTTGTATTCTCATATCACAAGTGTACATATACAGTATTTCTAATATGCAGTACGGAAATTGTATGGAGATATCTTGGGATCAATAAAAGTAAATTATTTGATATAACATTATTCATGCAGCAACCGAATGGCACAAGTAATTTTGAAAAGACTAATAAATGTGAAAAATACATGACTGTGATTTTTTTTCTTCTTCTTATGCTGGCATAGGGAGTAGGCAGGATTTGCAGTTTTAGGGGGCCACATCTGAAAATTCCTATAGCATGCAAATAGGAGTGTCAGAAGTTTGGGATTGCCTACCTAAATACGCAGTATTCATGAAACAGTATGAACAGTACCTGGTAAGCTGGATGATCTGTCGCTGCTGAAATCTTGAAGTGTAGCCCTGCTGATGAGCAAAACAACTGCAGAATTGTGGCCAAGCGGCTCTCAAGACATGTGTCCTCTAAACTACTTGGATAGTGTTAACCAACAGCCAAGTAGCTAATTATGCTTTGTTTTAACTAGTCTCACCCTCAGACGTCATAATATGGCACACTGGTAATGCTTCAAGATTTTCAAAATCGTCATCTGATTGGATAAATTCTACAGGATGTCCAGGAGACTCGTGTGTCGCGTTTAAATAACGGTCCGCCCAAACCCGCTCATGGAAGAAGAACGCTGTTGTGTTTACTGTGACAATGAACGCTTGTCTGGATCAACTAAACGCTGGATTTACAAAAGTATGTTAAGTATGTAAAACTCGCGGCATATTGCATACTTAAAAAAAAAAAAAAAAAATTTTTTTGAGTTTTACACAAAGGTCTATTACAGCTTCATTGTTAATTTAGAGAGATACGCCGAACAGACGCAGGTACGCATCTCTCATCTCTCTCTTTCAATAGTTAATTAAACTAAATGCCATAATTTATTCATTTAAATAAATGTAATCTTACGCACTACTTTATCTTTGCGTCTGATTCAAAGCGGGCAGAATGCTATCTTACAAGCCGTAACTTACTAAAAAAAACGTAAATTTTACCCTTCCGGTCAAATATTGTGCTGCAAACATCCATAACTGTGTTAAGTTGTTAATGTTGGCAAACGACCTTGGTATAAGCAGGATAATCCACGGCTAGCAGTGCATTAAACTATTTTAATGCACTTTGCGGAGCCCTCCATGTCATGCATTAAAATTGTTTAATGAACATCTAGCCGTGGATTATCCCTTACATGATCAACTTTTGTATTTATAATTGCGTTGACAATTTTATTGAATAACCGATGACAGCCAAAGTATGAATCCTTTTGTCTATTCAAGTATAAACTGTACATATATTATCATACAGTATGTATGCATGTTACAGCAGTGGGGGTGGGTGGCTGACATATGTGGGTTTAATGTATAAAAATGTTGGCTTTACAATACAAACAGTCTCTGACAAACTGAAGGAAATGCAAAGTGTTGCAACCATCACTGCTCTCCCCTAAAAGAGATTTATCTGAAAGGTACGTTTATGTTATTACTAGTAGCTATACAGGAATATGAATATTTACATGTTGCCAATATTTCATTTAAAGATATGGCCTAATAACAACTCTGTGAATTCAAATTGAATGATTTCTCTTAATTAGCCTATAGGGTTTTAATGAATAGTGAAGATGTCTGAAATGTACATTGAATTACTGAATAATAACCCCATAAATGCATACGTTTTAAATAAAAAAATATATACATGCCACTCTGGGCCTTTTGTGCCAATTCTACGGGTGACCATTTTACCCCAAGGGTTTAATTTTATCTTTTTTTACTTCAAAATAAAAACAATATGTAGGCCTACTCCACTAAAAACATTCTAACACATCTAAAAACATTAACGTGTCCACAAATCCATCAACAAATAGACAAAAAATGTCACAGATCACGGGTTTCTGGAGATGCATAATTAGTTCAATAAAACTCAAAACTAACAATCTCACAAATGTTGATATTTAGTTGATATTCAAATGTGTTCAGATTCTGTGCCATCTACGGTCAACAGAATTAAAATAAGGTCTTTATCTTGCCCCATCTTTCCCTACATTGCAGAGATAAGAGCAGAAAACAGCAAACACACATACAACATCCCAAAGTCAATGGATTTATTTCCGTTGCACTGAAGTTGTTCACAGTAGTTACAAGGGGATACGTTAGCGGCGATTCTATTTTTCCCGCTCTGTATTAATCAAATCCGTGATACATTACAATCCAGCTCTCCCAAAGTACAAAATATGAAGGACAACAATGTGTATTGCTTAGATTACATCACTTATTCTCCACGCTGTATGTTCCCATAAGTGATTGTGTTATGACATCCCAGACCCCCATCCCGAGAGCATGATGCAGTGGAGCATGTGGCGAGAAAGCGCTCACGATAAGGGAGATGAGAGAAAACCGACAAACTGAAAATGAAGTCATGATAACGGGGGAAACAAGTCGATGATGAAAAAAGTGAAGGGGAGGAGAAATTTAACATCCACAACATCATGCAAATTAAAGCCCAATGTCGGACATGCAATACGAGAGATAGAGTCAGGAGCAGCAGGATCCCCTTGATGGTTTTTTAAGAAAGTCGTTTGCCCAAAGTTGTCTATTTACAACATGTGATTTGAGCTCGTCCACCTGTTTTACACACACAATGAGATGAGTGACAAATATCAATACTTTATTATCCCTCACCCCCAACCACCCCCCCACCCCCACCCTAAAGAGGCTAGTCTACATTCTTAAATTACCAGTAAATAATTTAACATATACTACAAGCTCTTTAATCTGGTCAAAGCCGGGAAAGAAAGAGTGCTTCATTCACAAAATCGGATATGTGTTATCGTACACAAAACACAAGATCCTTCAAACAATCTGACGAGTCGCCCTGATGCAAACAATAAAATCTTCACCACCCGGTTTTGTATATATAAATATCCCCCAGCTGAATAAATTAAAAAAGACAAAAACACATAAATAAGTTACAAAAAAAAGTCCCTAAAAAGGTCTCTGAATCCTGCAGATGTTTCTCAATAAAAATTAAACACAAAAATAAATAAAAATTGAAAATTGACATCAAGAGTAACCCTTGAATACATTAAGCATAATTGTCATTCAAATCTAACATTTTATGACCGCTACATGAGAAAAAAAAAAACAGGATGTGGCAACACAATTCATCTAAGCAATGTCACTCATAGACATTTGTTACATAAGGAATATTTTAGTCTGTACAACAGAATAGATCATTTACTGTGACGCCCACCCCTCCCACCCCCATATCCCAGTCCAAGACTGAAGTTCTCCCCATCATTTTTCAAATAGGTTCTCCAAATCTTGTACAGCAATGACACTGAGTTCATAAAATGTTTTAAATTCTTCATTTCACAAAAAAAGACTACAATGAAAAGAATACAATCCAACAACGGTCCTCGAGGGCAACTCCTCAAACACGTGCGTCATGATGTCCAGAGTTCCATTCGCCATTTGTCCTTTATGTACATTTGTGTGTGCATTCGCAGAGAGAGGGGACAGGAGAGAAGACGAGCAAGGATTCAAAAAAAAAAAAAAAAAAACCTGAATGTTTAAATAAAAAGATGAATTGTTGGTTAGCTTATTGAGAATTCATAAACATCTTTATTTTAAGGCTTCACTCCAAATCCATGGACATGTGTGGCTGTATGTACAGTAGCTGCAGAAGGAAGGAGTTGAGGAATAGGTTGGAACAGCTCTTGTTGGTGTTTGGGGTGTTTAGATGCATCAGAATGAGGAGTTTCCCTCAGCTGCTTGTACTGAACTTCCTGTGTAATGTGCCCTCCATCAATGTGCCATACATGAATCTTGTGCAAGAGCAGGACTTGGGCTTTAACACGTTTTCTGGATAATTCCTGGTAGCAGAAATAAATAAAGGTATCATAAAACAGAATTTAACGAGACACTGTGAAGAACAAACAACACTGGAGAGAAAAAAAAGTGTGTCTGTATGCGCCTTTTGTAAAGTGTCGGGTCAGTACATACAGTACTTGAATATTCATTCCATTATATAAAACTTTGTAGAGGCTTGGTTAAAACCAACTTGAGTCAATAACACCCTTTCAGTATTCACCATGACTGACGATTTTATTTATTTTTTATTATTTTATTTTAAAACTAGTAATCTAGTATTTCTCCTGGTTTTAAGGTTGTTCCTGTGTCCCAACTGATGGTGCCATCTTGGCTTTGTCTTGTCCAGATGGACTTTTGGAGTCATTAGGCTCAGGTTCGTGTCTCTTGCTGTTGGCATGCTTGGGCGTGCCGGGCGGATGGGACACCTGCCCGTTCTTCTCGTCTGAAAAGAGCTGTTTAATTACGTCAAAGAAGTTACTCAATGGGCTGCCTGGGTGCACAGATGGGAGAAGAGGAGAAGAACAAGAAAAGAAAGGAGAGAGAGAGAGAGAGACAGAGAACAAATACATGAACAATGAGGATCACAGACGAGGCAAGGTGAGATGATGAGAGGCAGGATGAGACTGCATAAACTGGAGACAATAAGCCATGTATCTGACACGGATACAGCACACATCTGCAGGCATGTTCAACAGTTTGACAGTACAGCTGTATTACTGTTCAAAGGTCTTATTGTGGTAGTGAGTATCTGTGGCTGTGGCAGTCTCCATCTGATCTGTGATCTTCACTGGATGGAATGAAAACTGGTGTGACTGTTGATGCATTACAAAAAAATTTATTTGTACTGATGAGGTTCAGGAATTCGAAGTGTGTGTGAATATACATCAATGAAGAAATTAAGAAAATACTGTATATAGTAGCCTACAGTTGTGCTCATAATTATTCATACCCTTGGTAAATATGACCAAAGAAGGCTGAGGAAATAAATCTGCATTGTTAATCCTTTTGATCTTTGATTTTTTTTTTTTTTACAAAAATCTAATATTTCATTGGAGGATAAGAATTTTAAATGGGGGGAAAATCTCATTATGAAATAAATGTTTTCTCTAATACACATTGCTCACAATTAATCATACCCTTTTATTCAATACTTTTTGCAACCTCCTTTTGCCAAGATAACAGCTCTGAGTCTTCTTCTATAATACCTGGTGAGTTTGGAGAACACCTGACAAGAGATCAGAGACCATTCCTCCATACAGAATCTCTCCAGATCCTTCAGATTCCCAGATCCATGTTGGTGCTTCTTCTCTTCAGTTAACCCCACTCATTTTATTGTGTTCAGGTCAGAGAATGGGGATGGCAATTTTTGTGTTGATTTGGATGGCTTTTTTTTTTTTGTCCTGTTTGAAGATCCAACCTTGGCCCATTATAAGATTTCTGGCAGAGGCGGTCAGGTTTAGATTTTTTATCTTTTGCTGTTTGATAGAATCCATGATGCCATGTGTCTGAACAAGATGTCCGGGATCTGGCAGAAAATTAGGTCCACAACATTAAAGATACAGCAGTATTTTTAACTGTACACAGGGGGTACTTTTTATCCCTGTGTGCACCAAACCCATCTTGAGTGTTTGCTGACAAAAAGCTCTTCTTTTTTTTCATCTGACCATAGAACGTTTGAAAAGTGTCTGACACTACTGGAACTTCAGACGGGACCTGGTTCTATGGTCAGATGGAGAAAAAAAAGCTTTTGCACTCAAGATGGGTTTGGTGCACACAGGGATAAAAAAGTACCCCATGCCCACTGTTAAATATACCGCTGGATCTTTAATGTTGTGGGCCTATTTTTCTTCCAGAGAGACATCTTGTTTAGATACATGGCATCATGGATTCTATTAAATACCAACAGATAACAAATTAAAACCTGACTGTCCCAGCTAGAAATCATATAATGGGCCAAGGACAGTGATCCAAAAAAAACATCAAAATCAAAACAAAAATTAGTCACTGAGTACAAAACCAAGCTTCTGCCATGGCCATCCCAGTTCCCAGCCTGAACACTATAGAAGATGAGTGGGGTGAACTGAAGAGATGAAGCACCAACATGGGTCTGGGAATCTGAAGGATCTGGAGAGATTCTGTATGGAGGAATGGTCTCTGATCTCTTGTCAGGTGTTCTCCAAACTTACCAGGTATTATAGAAGAAGACTCAGAGCTGTTATCTTAGAAAAAGGAGGTTGCAAAGAGTATTGAATAAAAGGGTATTAATTGTGAGCAATGTGTATTAGAGAAAAACATTTATTTCATAATGAGATTTTCCCACCAAAATTCTTAAAATTCTTAATCTCCAATGAAAGATTAGATTAACTAGATCAAAAGGATTAACAACGCAGATTTATTTTCACTGTCTTCTTTGGTCATATTTACCAAGGGTATGAATAATTTTGAGCACAACTGTATATAGTACACATTAGGGGTGTAAATATGCATTGGTACACCTGACAATAAAATCTGTCTGATTCAATCGTCTGATTGATTAATTTGTTCACAAATCATAAACTCTGGTCATGATGTGTGTTCCTTTTTTCCCCGAATCGGACTACGCTGACCGCACTGTATGTTTTTGATACACTTACTAATTGGTTTATAGGAGTCATTTGTTTGGGAATCAGACCACACTGGTGACAGTGTATGTTTTGGATTGACTTAAAAGAACCGGTTCTTAAAAATCATTTGTTTGTGAATCGGGCTACACTAGTCACACTGTGTTTTTGATTTACTTAACTCTTTCCCCGCCATTGACGAGTTACTCCTTGCCAAAGCTTTCCATTTTTCAGTGTTATAAGGTAAGGGGGCGCTATTACGCATCTTCTGAAAGAGAACAGAATTTCCTGATCAAAACACAGGTGAAGATGCAGAAACAAGTGATAGCATACGTAATAATATGCATATGTAAAATAGCATGATCATCAACATTAAACAGCATATAAATGAAAACTGCCTAACGTTAATGAATGAAATGTTGACCCAGGACGAGGTATAGGACTGTGAAGCTTTGGGGGTGTTGATGGACTCAGTCTACTCCATCTGTTTTTTGATCATCGTTCTGAATCTGATCCAGATCTTAGTCTTTGAGGAAAAAATTAGAATTTCTCAGCTTTTTGCTCAAAATGTTGCTTTTTTAATGAAACTTACCCATATTCAAGTGTTGATAAAAAAAGAATGCATGAAGCTAGAATAAAACAGGTTTTTAAAGCAGAGGCTCCATTCTTTCTTTTGATATATTGCATGTTCAGATATTCATACAACAAAATATTGTGGGGGCCATGACATTTTTGTGAAAATTATCAAAAACATGGGCGGGAAACAGCCAACTTTTTAAAGAAAAAAAAAATGCTGGCAGGGAAAGAGTTAAAAGAACCGGTTCATAATAGTCTTTTGTTCAGGAATTGACTAGATAACTGTCAGGTCTACTCTGGTTGCTGTATGTTTCAGTGCAGCGCCCCTGAATAATAATTTTATATAATTTATAATATAATTGTAAATGGTGCTAAAACCACTGAGCTGAATGGAATCATGAACAAATTTCATGATGTGTTACATGACAAAGAATCATAATTGAATCAAATCATTGTCAGAGAATATATTTACACCCTGGTACATATAGGCCTACAGCTAAATATATTCATGCTAAAGTCATCATTTCTGCTGCAAATTAAAGGCAAAAAAATAAAATCACATATATGGCTTGAAATGTAGTGGTGCAAATTGTTGCAGATTCTGAATACACCTGACGGAAAGCTTAGAAGGATTAACTACACCCCCTATTTGACACCAACACAGGCTTGCAAACCATCACCTCTTTTTCCAATTTCATAAGTGGCTGAGCAGCAGCGAACCTGATAACACAGGCTGTAGCATGGCAGAACGTGGCCTATGTGAACACTAGAGTAGATTGCCAGAGCTTGCTTGTCTCTGAGTCTCTCAACACAATCTGGACTCCTCTCAACATCATGACAAAACGCTCAAAACTACCACTTCTCTAGAAGACAGGCCGCTTTACCAGAGCCTAAGAGACTCTCAAAGAGACATGACAGCTGTGGCAGCTTTGAGACGCACAGGACACTGCTTCAGCATTTCTACTGTGAGACATTACAAATGTTCATCTCTGTTTAGATTTATGCTGTGTAAACTATTACAGAAACAGAAAACTACCAGTACAGCATGGCTATTTTTCTCTTATGGGGAATGTTCTGAGCTGCAGTGAAATACACTATATGAACAAAAGTATTGGATTGAAGTATTGGAAAGTATATTGTATATTGTATATTGGTGCTGTCAATTAATAAAAAAAAAAAAACTAATTAATCGCACATTTCTTCTGTAGTTAATCACGATTAATAGTTTTTAATATTTTTATATTGTAATAATTTCACAGCAACTCTCCAGATTAATGTAGAAACAACTTAAAGACAGTATATTTTAAATATTTGGCATCTTTTTATGAATGACGGCCAGTATCACTGATACTAATGCTGGTACAGATGTCTCTATGAAACTGTTTATATATATAAACATATAGACATACAGTATAATTAAAAGATATCAATTTCAACATTTATTAGGCTTTAAAAAATAACAACTTTTAATTTAAGTGAACTTAAAACAATTAGAATAAATGTCATATTTACCTGTGGCCTTCATATATAAATTAAATATATATAGATTAATCCTTATTAAAGCTGTTTTCTCTGTTACCTTTGTTCTTTGATTAACATTAATGACAGCAACTGGTTTATTAGGCTGCTGTGACTTTAAGATCTGCCGTTGCAGAACATAACGCGGATCTGACGTATCTCGCACGCATCTCATTTTCTCACAAACAAAGTTAATTTAAGACGTTAATTAACTCATATAAGACTGCTCTTTTGAGAATACATGACAAAATGGCCGTTTTGGCATAATTCTGTGTGTTATTGTTCGTTCAAGCGCGAAAGAAAACTCGATTCTGGTGCATGTGTCTGTGTGTCAGGACAATTCTCTTTTGTCTTGACGCGCTTCATGAATGGTTTAAATGCATTTGCATGAATAAGAGCAGGGTCAGGGGGACAGAAAAAACATATGCTGTGTTAATTAAATAAATAAAATTGGATTAATTAATTAATTAAATAAATAAAATTAAATCAATCAAATTGGGTCATTCCGAAGAGCTCAGTGAATTCAAGCATGGTACTGTGATGATGCCAACTTTAGTTTGTGAAATTTTGATTTTTTTTTAGATTTTTAGAATTTAGATTTTTTCCTTGCTAGATTTTCCATGGTCAACTGTAAGTGGTATTATTAAAAAGTAGAAATGTTTAGGAACAGCAGCAACTCAGCCACGAATCAGGGGACCATGTAAAGTCACAGAGCTCTGGGCTTAACAGTGGATTTATGTCTCAGCCTAAAAATTAAATGATAAAATGATATTTGTAGTTATCATATTCCTGCCATTGAATTATGCATTATGGCATTGTATGACCTGAGTCTTTATTTAAAATAAAAAAAGAGAGAAAGCAGCTGAAATTGCAAGTGATCTCTGAGATCTATACAATGGAGGCTTTATTTTATTGTTCTTAAGATCTTGTGTGTGCTAGTGGGATTGCATTTGACAAATAATGGCTAATGACTACTCTATTCCTTCAAAATGACTATTAATTTAATAGTAAACCCAAAACATTTTGAGCAGACTTTACTGTTACTTGTTTTAATACTCATATTGTATTTATAGGGACCTACATAAGTAGGTCACACTGAGCAAACTAGTCCCTTTAGAATTCTACCCCTCATTATACAGTGATTCTACAGATGATCATTTCTACTGTAAAAGTCCCAAATGATCAACATGAAAGAAGTGTTTAGAGAGAAGAGGTGCTGAGATGCATGCTAACATAAAAGCTTAACATTATCTTCCAATAGAAAACCTGGTTTAACAGATTCATAAGAGCTGCTGATTAAATGTCTAAATTAAGGAGGCCTTTCACCAAAGTGATTCAGATGCAACAATTGACCCACAAAGCAAAGTAGAATGATGCAAGAATCGAATACAGAGAGAAAAACAACATGAAGTATGTATGAAGCTTTCATCTCTCTAGAGAATTTAAACTTTCATGGATTGTCCTATCAAGTGAGATCATGCACACACACTCCAACACACATACACACATATGTGCATATTTTATATTTAAAGAGTTAGTTCACCCAAAAATGAAAATTCAGTTTATTGTTTACTCACCCTCATGTTATTCCAAACCCATAAGACTTTTGTTCATCTTTGTTCTGTCCCTCCATTGAAAGTCCATGCAAGGAAAACTTTAATGCATCAAAAGTAGAAAAAGAGATCCTAAAAATAATCCATATGAATCAAGCAGTTTAATCCAAGTCTTCTGAAAAGACACAAAGCCTTAATTACATCTGTTTGTGTGTCTTCTACTTTTTGATGTGCTAAAGATAGCGTTTCGAAGAGGAACAAAAGTCTTAAGGGTTTGGAATGACATGAGGGTGAGTACATTTTTCATTATTGGGTGAACCATTCCATTAAAGGGTCTCTGTGTATAAGTGCCACGCATTGGATACCGTGTGTATGATAAAGTGACGTATACCGTGGCAGAAGAGTTAAGATAGACCTCTTACCACTCTTTGAACGCTTTCCTGTCAAAGGAACATGACATATTACTGTAACATGTCTGATCAAATAAAATATTCAGCCTATAATGACATTCTCAATGCACCTCACTGATTTTACAGTAATGACATGAACTCAGTGATTCAACCTTCTTGCACAGATGTTTATTACGTGGCCACATCTGTTGAGAGTGAAGCATGCTGGTGCTCAGTGCTGTGCATGTCTGCTCACGGTCAGTAAGGACAGAACACTCAAGCTCACGTGCCCATTCACTCAACAGCCGCCATGACCAAGAGCCGTAGGAGAGCAGGGGGTGAAGGGCAAAGCCAGGGGAAAGGGATGGACGTGATTGACAGGGTGAGAGGATGGACGTCTTTAAAGCTACACTGGTGATGTGTCGTGACCCTGATAACAGCTCTTCTTTAAGACAGTCCAAATGCACAATATGAATAGAATTAAGTAAATCCTGTTTCCTGAATCTTTTATAAAATTAGGCATTAAGAGAGAATGGTTTCGTTTAAAATGGCATCCTACAATACTGATACTATTTTTGCGGCATGCAGAATGTAGGCTATTCTGTCCACAATCATTTTCTGTATGAAACATGAAATACATAATGACCTGTTACATTTGCTAAAATCTGCAGTATCTGCAACTTTTGCTCAGATTGATTTTGAAACGCATGCAATGAGGCGCATTCTGAGGAAAACTATTGTAATTTTTTTAATAAAATAAAAACAGAGATGTTAAAAATTGTAGTTAATATTGCTTACATTTAAATTTGCTGGGTAGTAACTGATTACATGTAATCTGGATCAGATTCCAAAAATTAAGTACTTGTAATTCGATTTTATTACATTTTAAAATACTCGCACTCAGTCTACAAGTTATTTTTCTATTGATTACATTAACATTAACATTCATTAAAAGCCTACTGCCTATATACATTCAGAAGCTCTTCCAGGTTTGTTGAATTGCACACACAGACCAAACACTAGTCATGTGACTATCACTGAAAACTGAGAGCCACACATCATTTGATCACTGGATTTACAGAAATCATTTCACTTTTAACGAGTGTTTTTTCTTAAAATTGCACCATTGCATATCTAATCAGCTCCTGATGAACACATTCGTTATTATTTGAATTATAAAAATATATATATTTTTAAATGTTTTATAAAAATATTTTTTAGTAAATGTTTTATTTGGGTTGTTTTAAAAAAAATTGTAATTTAATTACTCAATAGCTTTTCATTAAACTTACAAACCACTGCAGTTCGATTACAAACTGGGAAACTATGCACGTAATGTAATATTTAATGCACTTCATGTTAATAACAAAGAATGGAATATATTTTCTTTCTCTTTGTATTTTTATATCAATATGGTACAAGGTTATCCTATTCAAATTAATGTTATAAATGAGTTAGGGCAAAAGCAATCTAAAAAGTAATCAAAAAGTAGTCAGAATACATTACCTAAAATTAGTAATCTAGATTACATTACTAACTAATAAAAAAATATATTATATATATATATATATATATATATATATATATACACACATTTCAATACTGGAAATGGAAGTTGAACACACTGCAATGTGGGATACATTACACAGTGAAGTGTACACACTTTAGCATATGTAAGTCATCCAGGTATTTTATGCACATGGAAAATGTGCTTATTATGTACAGTACATATGATAATGCAGAAATTATATTAGTATTATGAAATGCCAAACTCCCTTTTTTGTATTACTCAGAGATACTGATTTTGGACAGTAAGGATTTGGAGCTGTCCAGCAGAGGGAGCTGTAACAGGCTCGTCACCATGTGCACAAACAGCCATATGAGAAGACAGGCAAAGGATTTCTCTGTTCTCTTATTTCATCATCTCCAGCAGGAACCACAGTCTAGCCCATTACATACGTAAAACGAACAGTTTGAAGCCACATTCATTTAATTGGGACACAGGTTTGATTTAAATATCTGCAAAAAATTTCCTGGATATGGATATAAAACCTTGTTAATACACGCCAGTGCTCTAGCATGCTCTGTGAGCATGTGTGACTGCTAAGGAGAGTGTGTGTGTGCCAGTGCCTTGCAATGCAGTTCTGTGCAATGTTCTTTGATAAGGTCAAAAGTGTATTTCCAGCACCTTTAAATAAGACATCACATCCGATATTAATGGAACAGTGGATACATTGTATTAACCCCTTTGAGAAGTTTATTTTCATATTGATTGCCTGAAAATGAAATCACCTCTAACACCAATTTTAAACACTGGAAAGACTCATTTGACCTTGATGGGTGTGTGCAGCGTTCAGTGCTCTGCGAGGGTGGGCTAGGTGCCATGCATGTTCAGGATGCTGTGTAAGAGAGCAAGAAAGAGAAAAAGAGAGAGAGACAGAGAAAGAGGTGTGTCAGTGAAGTAATTGGCGACTCACCAGACAGCTGCTGGACACCAGGCTGCTCATGTGTACTTAACAACTGAGCCTGAATCGTCTCCACCACCCGTTTGAAGCGTCGACTGGGACCTGCAGGGGACACGCAAACACAGACAACACCTCTTTGAATATTTTGCAGTGATCCTGTACAGACTGCTACATGTGTGTCTTTTTTAAATGAATGTACATTTATGCTGATACATCCTGGGTTTATTCCCCCTTGCGGCTGCCTCATAAAGTCTAATGGGATGGGGCTGATTTTTATGAGTTCATGACACGTGCACACACATGTACTTTAAAATGCGTGACTTTAAGAACAAGATTCAATCCCTTTTGTGTAGCCAAGAGAGCAAAAACGAGGAAGGGGTAAATGAAAAGCGAGAAACAGGGTTTGCGGTAATGGCACCAGCAGCGTGGGATCTTTTTGGATTGTCCTTTGAAACACAGCAGGTTGAAAATGCATAGTGATTACCAGGAGGCAAAAAGGCCTCTTTTAGTTTAATTTTTTCCATTACCCCCTCGAGCAGTTGGTCTATTTTCAGCGTAAGAGAGGGGGAGTGTAATGGAGGAAGGGAACCGCTAGCGGAACGAGAGAGAGAAAAAATTCTCTTACCACTGCGACAGACAAAGTTCAACATCATCAACCAGCCTCTCCATCACCCACACACACACATCCCTCTGTGTTTCTATTGGCTGCCAGCGAGTTTATGACATCAAAATGGGCTTCTCACTGTCGGCATGGTTACCTGAGAGCAGTGTGAAAGTGACAGAGTAGATGCCGTTCTCCTTGGTGGCAGCCGTGCTTTCGGTGTAGGTGATATCCACCTGGAACTTCACTGGTTTTTGGAACACGGTGGGGCCGGCCGTGGACTTGTATTCTGCCCGGAAACTCGTCTGAGACACCACACTGTGGCTGAGGCTGGGAATCTGAGATAAAAGGACAGAGGTCTTAAATAGAGTCATTCACCCGAAAATGAGCATTCTGTGATTATTTACTTATGTCTTTTAAAACCAATGACTTAAGTGACATTTTCAAGAATATCCATTGTTTTCAATACAATGGCAATGAAGGAGGTCTGGGGCTATCAACTTCTAAAATGGCAACAAAAAAAATGCCTCAAAACTATAAAAGTGGTGAATATGACTTGCGTGCTACATTTCAAGTCTTTTGAAGTCATATGATTTGGGTGAGAAACAGACTGAAATTTGTTATTCACTGAAAATCTTAGCTCTCTTTTGTGCATCCATGAGTTAAGTGATATCAGATTTGAGACAGATCTTTTCAATCAATCAGTTAATACAGTTCACAAAACTAGTCTCAGCTGAACTTACTGACTCAATGATTCGGTCGCAGAGTTTAACAGCCCACTTGAGCGGAAGATTTTCAGTCAATAACAACATAAATTCTGGTCTGTTGTCACACAGAGCAATCACATGACTTTAGAAGACTTGAAATATAGCACACAAGTCTATGATATTTTTATGATGCATTTGCATCCTTTTTTAAATTTAAAAGCCACATTCAGTGAGTAAATGATGACAGAATTCACACACTCATTGGAGACTTACAGAGAGAAAGGCGTGGACAATATCTGCTTTGATGGAGCTCAGAGGCTTGTCCCGAATCACCACAAAGATCTGCTCCTCCTTTTCAAGATTAATAAAATTTCCAAACCAAGATTTTTTGGCAAGTCTGTGAAGAAGAAAAACAGGAGTGAACAAGACAACACAATACATACAAACATCACTCAACTCATACCATGCATGAATCAAATTTACATGTTTGAATAATGTTGCATGCTGTCACATACAAAATATCCTTTTCATTTCTTCATAATTCTCAAGAACACTAGACTGGGTAAACCCAGTCTGATCTGCCAGCAATTTGATTTCGCCCTGCAGCTAAGGCTGGAAACCTGTACATTAATTTATCCTGCTTCTGTTACACATTTGCGGGAACCAATCACAGACTGGCTTATTCACCTGCCGCGCTATTGGTGGGTTTAACACAATGACGGATAGAGAAGCGATGGATCGATGCCCGTTGATCATGCCTCTTGTGGTCTGATTGGTTGAAGGACTATCCAATTGCGTACAGAGTCATTTGAATTATGCTCGTTGATCATGCCTCTTGTGCAGTAGAAAATACATAGCAGACTCCCCAGACCAATGTTCAATCTTAAAAGATTGAGCTTGGTCTGGTGATAGCCAGACAACAAGAACACATCACCTGCTCTTCATATACGTAATATCATCATACAGTTCAAAGGTTTGGGGTCGGTAAGTTATTATGTTTTTGAAAGAAGTCTTTTATGCTCACAAAGGCTGCATTTATATTATAAAAAACAATACAGTAAAAAATAAGAATGTAATTTAGAATGTAATTTATTACAAAAACTTTACTGTCTTTACTGTCACTTTTGATCTAATGATTTAATAATAACAATAATAATACTTACTAACCCCGAACATTTGAATGGTAGAAATATTTGAATATTTCAGCTTCACCAATAATGAAGAACAGTTGGCAGAAGAATTTCAGACCATCAATTGGTAAGTTATATTTAAAAAATTTTGGTTCACAGGTTCCCCCGGAGAGCTTGGCTGAATTTCTCTCAAAGCGAAATACAGACTGAATGCTATCGAAATGTGAGTTAGTAAGCTGTCAGTCAGTTGATGTGTCTCTTGGACATAGCAAGAAATGAAAATGTGACATTACATGGGCTGTCAAACTATTCAAAACTTATCATATATATATACTGTGTAGCACCATGCAATTCTCAAAAAAAAAAAATTTCAATATTGCATTTACAATTTGAGAGATAACACACAGATTTAGTATTGGTAAACGAGAATAAGATGACGGGTTTGTCACAATACAATATTAGCTGACAACTGAAATGTCCTCTGGGGTGGAAGAGCAATGAAAAGTTACTAAAACTTTTCAAGAAAAAGGTGTTTTCACTTTATTTTGATTGGCCCTTTAACACATTCTGTTGACTATAAGTGGAGTATTAGTAGACTGGTAGGGTTCGGGTTAGAATAAGTTGACGTAGTTGCAAAGTTACTTATAGTCAGTAGAATGTCTGTTGGGGGACCATCACAATAAACAGTTAGCAAATATTAAGCAGACAGTCTACTAATACTCTAATAAGAGTTAGTTGACATGCACAGTTACTTATAAATCAAAAGGAATGTTTAAAAGGGACCATCAAAATAAAGTGTTATGTATGGAGGTTTGAATGCTGGCACATGGCTCATTTCGCAGCCCTGCTTGAAATTGCTAGGATTTTACCAGTCAATGAATATCAAGGCCATCTTTGAGCCAGCCAACATACTGTGACACTATCTCACCAAAAACTTAAACGGGAAAAAAAGAACTTAAAGAGGAAAACACTCCAGAAGAAAGTTTCCACTGTGGTGCTGCTCCGTATGGCTGTGAAGCTAAGTGGAACTAAAACACTGAATTATTCATGACAAACTATTCCCTGATAATGTCTTTAGCAACAAACTAGGCAAATGGGGCCAGGAACAGTGTTTGGACCACCACATTAACTTTAGCTGCAGCGTTTTCAGAGCTAGAATTTGGATAAAAAGAAAGTATAAAGAGCAAATGTTAAGTGTTTTAATTAAGCAAGCTTTAATTGAGTGTTGGTGATTTAACCGCTCAGGTTAACATAAAAGATGATGCATTTAGCCCCACGCCAGGTAGGATAATGAATATTGAACTACCATTCAATTATTATTGAATATTATTTTAATGTTTCTTTCACACTTTGGGATTTAATAAAACTGCATATTTCACTTGATTGTCTTTCACAATAGCTAATACTTACTCGGGGGAAGACTCCGGTGTTAGGCTGGACATTTCCTCTTGTGTGGGAACTGGAAAGAGACAAAGCGAACAAGCCTCAGTGGAATTTGCATCATACTCTATATCCAGAGAGATTAGACATTCACAACCTGAGGAGGGGAATGCTGATTAACCACACCTAATTACTCCAAACCTGCAGAGATTAAGAGTAATTCAACCCTCCCTTCTATCAGCTCATCTGATCCTCTTCCCGGTAGAAGAGGGAAAGAGGAACAGCTGGAGGTGAAGGGGGATGCTTGTGCAGTTTTCATTATCATTACTAGATATATCATCAGATATAGCTGATAATGGAGTATCATTGAGTTTATTACCCAGCGATCTGTAAAATCAGTCCTTAGCGAATATACCTTGCTAAGAGGGGAACATCAGCTGAAAACCACAATAAAAAAGGATTAGCAAGCATAATTCGTTCACCTAAATGCTTTCTCTATGCATGGTGTTTTTTTGCTTTAGTGCCATACATAACTAGAGTTGTATTATCTAATATACAACATATTGGTACCATCTTATAATTAATTTTATTACTGTGCTTGCTAATTTCTGCAATTTTTTCATTTAGATTTTTATTTTAATTTATTTACCCAAAAGTAAAATTTTATTTTAAAATAATTGGTATTGTCCAGATTTTTTTATTTTAATAAGTTCATCCCTAGTTTTAATGGCATTTGTTTATTTATTATTAGTATTAACATCATGTTAATGTTAATGTGCCAAATTTAGTCAAAATGGAATTTTTTTTTATCTGCATCCACTGGATCCGCAGATTAATGTTAATGGATGAAACAACTGCTTCAGGATGTTTCCGGCACTGCTGGTACCTTGTAGTTTCCTGCGGTGGAATCGTGGTGAGCCAAGGAAGCTGTTCTTAATGGAGTTGAGGCGTGTTCTCCACGGCATGCCTCCAATGGAGGGGCTGGGGGGTGGCGTTGGGCTAGGGGTCCCCGCTGGACTCTCCTTAGGCGTGTGCACTGGCGTTCCTTTTGGAGTTGGCAATGGGCTGCCCCTGGGGGAGGGGTGGGGCGTAACCTGTATGGTGGGGATAGATTTGCCGTTGTGGTCAGTCCCGGCCAGCGGGTGAAGGTGGTGAAGCCGGATGGGTGAAAGGGGAGATAGGGGTACAGAGAGCTTGGGTGGCACTGTGAGCGGTGGCCGGCGCACTTTCGGGCTACCAGGCATTGGTGGGGGTATGGGTTGGCAGAGTGTAGAAGGTTCCGACTTGGCCGCAGATGGCACTGCCGTCATGTTAGGGAGTGGGTTGGACCTTGTGGCCTGCAGGGGCTTGTCTGAAACTTTGGGCTTAGCTGGAAGTGTCTGGGTTTTGTTGTTGGGCTGATGGGCACCTGTCTTTGGTTGAAAGGTTTTGGGGGAGTGGGGGCCTGTGCCGTTCAGCCGGGACACAGGTGCGTGGGTGGGGCTGTGGTTGGGCGACTGCGTGAGTTCTGCGGATTGTGGAGGAACGGCGAACCGCCGCATGGGCTGGAAGAGCACATGCACAGAGCCAGCAGCATAAAAAGATCCAACACAGCCCATACACACAACACACGGCCCCGTAGTTAACAGGCATTACGGCGCAGACGCACACACACACCGACACCAAACATGAAAGTATGGTGAACAAGGCACCGGTGATGAGAGGTGAGGAAGGAAATGCAGAAAGAAAGAAAGAAAAAACATGCCATTAGCGCAACCAGCCAAGAGGCAACAAGACAGTGGAAATAAAATGTTCCCAAACCAGTGTTCCCAAAACAAATCAAAACCAGCAACAGAAATTAGCAACAAAAAGCTCTGGGTTGTTGTTGGGATGAAATTAAAAAAGGTGTTGTCAGCATTGACTAAGCAAGCAGGAAATTTGTGCAATGAGCTTTGCTTTAAATGGACGCTATTGTCAGAATACCTCATATCATTTGAAATAAGCATTACAAATTAAGTAGAAATGCCATAAAATGTGACATAAGTCACAGTATGTACAGACTCAACAACTGACTCAACTCAACAATTAGAGTTTTTCAAGACAATAGCGCCACACTATCGAAATGGCTAGTGAAATTAAGTGCAGTTGACCATTAAACAGAGCATAGAGTACAATGCTGCTGCTGGAGGTATGATATGAGGATGCTGTTTGACAGATGACGCTGTATAATAATAATAACTGGGTCAGAATCGGGGGGATTGATACAATACGGGCCACTAGAAGTGAAGAGTGTGATTACAGTAAGTGAGGTGAAAGCTTATCAAGCATATTGTAAAACATTAAAAAAAAAATACAATGGCATGTTAACTGTACCAACTGCAACCATAGCACAAGCATAAAGAAGAGCACAAATGCAATAAAATGGATTTTTAAAGCTCTTTCATACTGCAGGGAAGATTCTTCCATGACAAACCTTTAAGTCCGTGTCTGAGCAGTAAAACTAATCTCAGATGAGCTGTATCAAGGAGTTCTTCACAGACTAATTCAAATTACTTCCACCAAGCATGTTCTCTACATGAGCCATTTTCTTCAGTGAAAGGGCGACACTGCAGCCATTGGCAAATGTAGAACATTTCAAACTGTAGAATATTTGATCAGGTCAAATTCAGAATTTACTTTGGGATAAATCATCCTGTAGGGAATGTCTTGATGTAACTCAAGGACTGCATATTAGGAAGTCTTAGTAGTGGATTTGCAATCGGTTAGCCTCTTTAAACAAATCAACTGTAAAAGCTGGCTACATCCAGAGGCTTCACCGTTAGTAAGGAAGCAGGGATTTTCAAGGGATTTTAACAAGCCATTAGTGACTTGGGCTTCAAATATTTCAAGGCAACAAGGCTGTGAATTGGGCATAGATTAGCAGTAATTATGCTAAGCATGGTAGACTGATCGAGCTAGAAGTAGTAAAGGTGGGTCGGTAGGGACAGACAGCGATGTTGCTGCAGTATTTGAGTGATATATAATTGACTGTCTTGTTTAACAAAGCTAACAATATACATAATTATTATTAATGCTTCATCATCACAAACAATTCTAAGAAATAATCCATTATATTGCATATTCCTAGAGGTATTCAAGCAGATTCCCTTTGTTACATATTTTATATAATTTAGTGTTGCACTTTAAACCTGGCCTATAATAACATAGGCGTATGGTACCATATCAATGTATTCACACACTCTTATGCATAGTAAAGTATATTCAAAAGTTAGGGGTTGGTTAGATTCTTAATTTAAATTTGATTTGATTAAAAATACAGAAATATTGTGAAATAATATTACAATTTAAAATAACTGTTTTCTATGTTCATATATTTTAAAATGTAATTTATTCCTGTGATGGTAAAGCTGTATTTTCAGCATCATTACTCCAGTCTTCAGTGTCACATGATCCTTCAGAAATCATTCTGATATGCTGATTTGCTGCTCAAGAAACATTTCTTATTATTGTCAATGTTGAAAACAGTTGTACTGCATAATATTTTTGTGGAAACCATGATACAATCAGTCTACCATGGTTAGCATAATTAATGCATTTTTTAAAGATTCATTGATGAATAGAAAGTTCAAAGGAACAGCATTTATTTGAAACAGAAAAATAAAAATGAAGGAAAATCATACTGACCCCAACATTTTTAACAGTAGTGTATATATATATATATATATATATATATATACACACTCACCTAAAGGATTATTAGGAACACCATACTAATACTGTGTTTGACCCTCTTTCGCCTTCAGAACTGCCTTAATTCTACGTGGCATTGATTCAACAAGGTGCTGAAAGCATTCTTTAGAAATGTTGGCCCATATTGATAGGATAGCATCTTGCAGTTGATGGAGATTTGTGGGATGCACATCCAGGGCACGAAGCTCCCGTTCCACCACATCCCAAAGATGCTCTATTGGGTTGAGATCTGGTGACTGTGGGGGCCATTTTAGTACAGTGAACTCATTGTCATGTTCAAGAAACCAATTTGAAATGATTCAAGCTTTGTGACATGGTGCATTATCCTGCTGGAAGTAGCCATCAGAGGATGGGTACATGGTGGTCATAAAGGGATGGACATGGTCAGAAACAATGCTCAGGTAGGCCGTGGCATTTAAACAATGCCCAATTGGCACTAAGGGGCCTAAAGTGTGCCAAGAAAACATCCCCCACACCATTACACCACCACCACCAGCCTGCACAGTGGTAACAAGGCATGATGGATCTCATGTTCTCATTCTGTTTACGCCAAATTCTGACTCTACCATCTGAATGTCTCAATAGAAATCGAGACTCATCAGACCAGGCAACATTTTTCCAGTCTTCAACTGTCCAATTTTGGTGAGCTCGTGCAAATTGTAGCCTCTTTTTCCTATTTGTAGTGGAGATGAGTGGTACCCGGTGGGGTCTTCTGCTGTTGTAGCTCATCCGCCTCAAGGTTGTGCGTGTTGTGGCTTCACAAATGCTTTGCTGCATACCTCGGTTGTAACGAGTGGTTATTTCAGTCAAAGTTGCTCTTCTATCAGCTTGAATCAGTCGGCCCATTCTCCTCTGACCTCTAGCATCAACAAGGCATTTTCGCCCACAGGACTGCCGCATACTGGATGTTTTTACCTTTTCACACCATTCTTTGTAAACTCTAGAAATGGTTGTGCATGAAAATCCCAGTAACTGAGCAGATTGTGAAATACTCAGACCGGCCCGTCAGGCACCAACAACCATGCCACGCTCAAAATTGCTTAAATCACCTTTCGTTCCCATTCTGACATTCAGTTTGGAGTTCAGGAGATTGTCTTGACCAGGACCACACCCCTAAATGCATTGAAGCAACTGCCATGTGTGATGTTTTCTTGGCACACGTTAGGCCCCTTAGTGCCAATTGGGCATCGTTTAAATGTCACGGCCTACCTGAGCATTGTTTCTGACCATGTCCATCCCTTTATGACCACCATGTACCCATCCTCTGATGGCTACTTCCAGCAGGATAATGCACCATGTCACAAAGCTCCAATCATTTCAAATTGGTTTCTTGAACATGACAATGAGTTCACTGTACTAAAATGGCCCCCACAGTCACCAGATCTCAACCCAATAGAGCATCTTTGGGATGTGGTGGAACGGGAGCTTCGTGCCCTGGATGTGCATCCCACAAATCTCCATCAACTGCAAGATGCTATCCTATCAATATGGGCCAACATTTCTAAAGAATGCTTTCAGCACCTTGTTGAATCAATGCCACGTAGAATTAAGGCAGTTCTGAAGGCGAAAGGGGGTCAAACACAGTATTAGTATGGTGTTCCTAATAATCCTTTAGGTGAGTGTATATATATATATATATATATATATATATATATATATATATATATACACACACTATTACAACACACTGCTGTACCACCTGTTGATGTATATATTTATGCTGAATTATTGCAGATCAGATGTGTCTTGTGACATGAGTTTCTCATCAATAGATGTAGATAGATGCCACCCCAGTTGGCTATAGACTGCAACACAACCAGACTCTGAGTAAAACAAATGATTTAGCACAGATAAAAAGCTTACCCGTGGACTGCTGAGGGGACTAGTGGACAGACCAGAAGAGGCTCCGCTGATGGACCGAGACCTAAAGTTACACAACATAAATAGTAAAGACATTTCTACCCCATGTATAGCACACTGTCGTAACTAGGAGGTTAAGCATGTTGTGTGAGTGAAACATGATTAAATAATTGAGTTTACACTTGGACAGAGACAGTATCACACAAGACCTCTATGTTTCACTATAAATTGCATTTCTGTTAATTATATGTCAACTTTCTATGCAGACCTATAGGTATTTTTGTTGATCATGCTATTTTTTATATTTTTAAGTTGCAATTAAATTTGAGCAATTTATCATTACTTATCCTAAGAATGTAAAAGGTCATCACAACCTTTTATGAGGTTCTGTATGAGACTTCCGAATTTCATTGTGTATTAGATGGTGAGCTTCAGTGGTTCTTCAATAAATGATTGGGATTTAATTGACCATGGACACAATGGGTTTTGTCATCAAGGCAAATTGAAACAGTAAATCATCCTTAAAGGTGTCAACATTCAGACTCACATGATTTGACTCCAGGAAGGACTTGATCCATACACTGATCAATTGCATTTGCAAATTCTACTTAGATGAGAATTATGCGTGGTCTCAAATTGTCTTTGATCATTCAAATGTACAAATCACAACACCAAATACACCCGGCCTGATTCAGTGCAATGCTGATGTTCATTATATGCCTCTTGCATTCAGCTAATTAGCTTAGCCAAACACAGCGTCAGGAAGAAAGCTCTTTATATGTGTAATAAATGGCTATGGAATAAAGTAATTCATGGAAAGAAAGGACAGGCGCTAGAAGACAGTAACTATATGAGGAAATATTTCTAATGTTTAAGCAGTGTACAGTATTTGTGAAGATTTTATGTGTAGTGAATCATTAATATTTTACAAGAGAGAAGCTACAACTAGATTAAGATAACTACCGCTTGTATAAAATGCTGTATTAAATTGTATAAAAGATGCAGGGGAGCTTTTCAGTTCAATTCAGTCATTACACTTTGAATTGTTAACATGCATAAACGTATTTGATCTATCTAGTCTGTCAGTGAAGCATTTATTTACTAGTGCCTAATTCAGTGCCCCAATACTCAATGCATTGATTAAATGAAAAAAAAAAAAGTGTCTATAAAAAAAGAAATATTCAAGGCCCATTTTGTTATCTGGCAGACTAAACAGACTCAGTGAATGCAGATGTAGGACAGGACAGTGAAACTCAAGGTTGAAGAAAAATGCCTGACCAGATGAACACAAATAATTGGATAACATTTGTCTCTCACCTACTGTACACACATCACTCTAAGAAAAACAAACATCCAGGGTGAAGGCAAGAGAAGCGTGGAGGCAAAACGAGAGCGAGGGGAAGAAATTAACAATTTGGGATCTACCAAGGGACAAAAATGCCAGACATCAAACGAAACATGAAAGGCAAAATAAGGGAGATAAGATGCTTTTGATGTGTGTGGAGGGAGCCAGAGGGCCGCTGCATTACCAAAACTGAGAGGCCAAGCCGGGAGGAAAAAAACTCTTATTTACACGTGCATCTTTCATTTAAAAAAAAAAAAATCCCTCTCAAGCAAGCTAAGCTCTTAAGATTTCAAATGTCAGTGGTTGAAATAAAAGGCCAGTGCTCTCTGTTGCATGTTTTGAGTGTTAAAAACCCCACTGCATCTTCAGAGCAGAAAAGAAGGCATGGCGGTGGTTTGTACCTCTCCTCTTTGCTTTGCAGTATGGGGTTGGCATCTGAGATATCCAAGCTTTTACTGAAAACAGATTTACTACAGTAAGAGAGAGTAAAGTTAGAGTAAATTTACAATAAGTAATAAGTAATCATGGAGTTGAGCCAAAGCATCTACACAAGGAAAGGACACGGGGCTGATGAAATGGATTACAATGAGTATGGAAAAAAGTAAAACAAATCTGTAACAAAATGTGTCAAAGATACAGAAAAATGAAAAGCACATTAGCAGTCCCATTGTTCCCCTTAAAACCAATTTAAGAAGTCAAAATTCACCATATGGCACATTTAGCATGCTGCTCGACTAGCTGAGAAACTGATTTTTAGAGAATAGTAAAACACTCTGAAATAATTTTTTCCCCACAGAATAAGCTGAGCTCATTGATCTTATTTCTTTTACTCTTCAAGTGCAATTTAAAAAGCATTTTAAAGCCAGTATGCATCTTCTGATAACTGTGAATGTCATTTTTCCAGAGTTTATTTTTTGCTTTTATGACAGACGTCATTGTCTTCAAATGGCTTCATAAAATGTGACATACTTTTAGCCGTTCTTACTGTGGTACTTGCTGCTGATGGGAGAGTTCTGTAAATAATAGAGGAGTGAGAGTTGTGTTGCTGTACCTCTGTCCGTGTTGTGCCATGTCGATGGCGCGTCTCACGGGAACAGGAGAACCGCCCTCTGTCACGCTCAGCACCTCCATAGACTTGCGCTCTGGCCTCCTCTTGTTGTGCCTCGTCAAGAGTGGAGAGTCCACTCGCTTCCTGGGTGGATCTGATGAGACCAGCATATGATAAATTCAATGATCCCTAACACATGAAAACAACCCATTAAGCCTATGGTGTTCATAATGGAAAAATCGCACAATCGTACAATTTTTCATAATGCCTTCAAGCATTTAAACCTCTGTAAGATTTTTTTTTCTACGAAAGAAATGAATAGTTTTATTCAGCAAGGATTCATGAAATCAATGACGTGACTGTAAAGATATTTACATTTCTATTTCAAATAAATGCTTTTCTTTTGAACTTTCTATTCATCAAGGACAAATCAGCATATTAAAATGTAAGGATCATGTGACACCGAAGACTGAAGTAATGGAGTAATAGCTTTGCCATTATAGGAATACATTTAATTTTAAAAAATGTTTTGTTGATCAAATAAATGCAGCCTTGGTGAGCATAAGAGACTTCTTTCAAAAACATTAAACAATCTTACAAACCCCAAACTTTTGAACAGTAGCGAATAAAAAAAAAAAATACCCCATTGATTTCAATTATAAATGTCCCTGGTCTTGTATACAATTCATCACTAAACACATTGATCTATAGAAAATAATATTTTTATGATGCTCCATTAAAATGTGTGTATCCAAGGCTGTGTGGGCGAGGAAATTATGTCACATCACAGAGGTGTTGTGAATGTAATTTTATCATTGTCATTTTATCATTGTCATGTTATCATTAAGGACGAAATACAAACAAACAGATTAAATATATGTAACAGGCAAACTGACTGAATTTCTCTTACCAATCTCATTTCTGGGTGGTAGATTCTGATCCTCATGGCTGGGATATCTCTCCTTACGGTCCAGCAGGAGGAAGTAGATCATCTTTTCCTGGTTATCACTGGAG
Source organism: Rhinogobio ventralis (assembly GCA_039654625.1). NCBI lineage: Eukaryota > Metazoa > Chordata > Actinopteri > Cypriniformes > Gobionidae > Rhinogobio > Rhinogobio ventralis. The sequence goes on along the minus strand of CM077193.1, from coordinate 21,641,001 downwards.
GTGAAAAGGGCACGGAGGAATGAAATGTGTGTGGTCAAGGTTTCTGTAAAATCTGCAGTGCTCCAGAATAATCCTCAGCTCAGGCTAATTAACATCATTAGTTAAAGAGCAAAGAGTAGCGAGCACCTCATGCCCAGAGAGCTAAAAGACATCCTGCAGAGATCAAAGGATATCACTTATTTCATTAATGTAACAAGAAGACATAAAATATCCGAAAAGAGTCTGGGCAGGTTCAAAAGTCTCGAAATTCTCTCAGTGAGAGACCTTGTGTTGAATTTTTGTGCCCCGGACCACACAGCGGGAAGTAAATATGACCATCTCTTCTGCAGGTGCCGTCTGAATTGTGTTTAAACGCTGGGCAAGAGAAGAGACAGAGGCCGCAATGTTTTAGAAGGGAACACCTGGGCCATCTTTTAGGGGGTCTAACGAAGTGATCACGCACAGCAGAGCGTGCGGGTGGTAATTGTGCAAGTACGGAAGATGACAGATGAGCGGGAGAGAATGGGCTTCTCTAATAGCCTGCAGCCAAGATGCTGTACTGCATGTTTACTAACCCTAAAGAACAAGGATGTAAAATAATAATAGCCTCACATATGGTCTCCCAAAGCAAACGCAGTCAGTCTTGTCTAATCATGGGCAAAAAACATTTGGTATCATGGGAAACAACCTGTCTGAGGTGACTGTGAGGTGTGGAGTCTCTTTCTTAGTTACTCACTCGTCTGACAGCAGGTCTTTCATCAGTTTGTTCTTGTCTCGGAAGCAACCTAGCGAGTGCATGCTTTCCAGCACATCTGGGTCGATGTCCTCAGTGGAAGGTAGCGTGCGGATCGCAACTTTCCGTGGCACCGGCTGTTCTGGTTCTGGCTCGTTCTTCCCTCCTCTGTGAATAAATACATAGAGCATGTGAAATAATCCAGTGTTCTTGTTAATTCTTCCTTAATTGAACGCACATGGTTATTGCCTCTGGTGTATTCTTGGATCCTTGCTGTTCGTATAAGTCACAAACAGGCCCACATGGAATCTGCGCTCAACAGAAAGCTCTGAAGATTTGAAGCACCCATCATTCTACAAATGAGCCGCCTCCTCGCACGTTTGTTTATTAAATATTATACCGAATCTGATTTATGCTTTAATTTACCATAGTAGTAGACTCTCAGCTTATATTAAAATATCTAATATCTGTGGAGGCATTATAAAAGTCTACAGATTGTGTCTGGTCCCAACAGTGTTATTATAATCTATGAAAACTAAATTTAAAATTGAATGAAAGCATTTCGTTAAAAACATTACAGAAAAAAAGATTTTAAAAAATGTATGACTCGAAAACAAACTAAAATAAAAGTTTGCTGACCATGAATTTTAGTTTTTGATACACGGTATATTATACAACTTGAAACCTTTACAACTCGCCTGCATTACACATAGAAATGCCCCTAGACAGCAATAACACAAGACTGTGCTGAGAAATGTAATTATTTAGTTACACCACTTTACATTTGTTAGACTGAAACTAGAAAAAAAAAGAGAATTCTCAAATTAAATTACACTCCATTGACATTAAAAATAAAAAAATAAATAGAAATAAAATATATCTTTTTTAAAAATCAAAATAATTATCACCCTGGGGCCCAGTAACAAATCATGACTAATACAAAAAGTTGGATACTGGAGAAATGCGTGTTGAAAAATGAAGCATTTCAAAACAAAAATAAGCTATTGCTTGGGGGGCACGAACATTGAGTGAAGCCAGCCTGCTAGTGCTTAAGGCTCTTCTCTAAACACACACACACACACATTGGGTTTTCATGTTTTATGGGGACATGATTTTTATACTGTACAAAATATATATTATCTCCCCTAAACCTACCCAATCACAGAAAACTTTCTGCATTTTTACATTTTCAAAACATCATTTTGTGTGATTTATAAGCTGTTTTTCTCATGGGGACCAAAATGTCCTCATAAGGACAAGGATTTTGGATATTGACATTTTGTCCCCATAACATAGTTAGGTTTACCAGGACCACAAACACACACACACACACACACTGCTGTCATGCCACTTAAAGAAGCACAGAGCCATCATCTTTGTTATGTTCTCAGTTATTGCAACAAGGACACACATAGACTTACAGGACACATATACAGTACGTACATGCATAGACAAACATGCTGACAGATACTGAGCAAAACAGGCATGTGATGACAAATAAAAAGTGAAGTTTATACTCACATGTACCATGTGTGCTTCTGTATCTGTTCTAACTGTAAAGAGAGAAAGACACATGAGCTAAACCATTATCTAACCATTAACAGAGACAAACAAAGACAGCAGAGTATGACAATAAAAGCATTGAATCCATCTCTGAACGTCAGGCAATTTCCTGCTGGCCATCTCTAATTTCTCTCGTGTCGCATCCTCTGATCTCCCCGGGTTTAAGTGTGGAAGCTACAAAGACATGTACATTTCAGCAGCCAGCTAATTAAAGCTGTGGCCTGCACAAAAAAACAATAACAGCCATAACAGCAGCAGCCCATGAGAGTGAATGGTTGTTCTGCCTGTGCACGTAATACCAACAGGAATATCTTTAAGAAGAACTGAACTCATTCTCAATAGTTGTTAGCAACAGAATCAACAGGTGTGTGGTGTGACTGGTGTGTGTCCTTTCAGGAACTATAAACATTCAGCACTTGACCTGATCCAGAGACTGTGAGGAACGACACACTGAACTGGAATGTTTAAACAAAATACTTGCTGGTTTACTTTTATACGGCAGAGGAGCAAATTCACTGGATAGTTGCGGGATTATCACCTGTATCACCTAGTCACCTGTAATCCAGTTTTCAGTGCTCCTTTATATGTAATTCAGGCCTATTTTAGACATTTTTCACAAAAGTTGGTGCAATTTGCAAACCACAACTGTGCCATTGCAAACCCTCTTATGGAGTTAAAAAACTACTGTCAGGATTTACTAAAGACAAGCAGTGAAAAATTAGCGCTGAAAAGGCGTGGGCAGTTATTTTTGTGGCTGACCTTATTGCATATGCATTTGTAGGAGTTTCCCTTTCAGACGCTAAATTTATGGGAGGAGAGTATTTAGACTGAATCATGCAAGGTGATTTACTAAGGTTTGTGCTCGTCAATTTACTGGTGTTTGCGCCATTATTTACCGCCCAAAAAAAGCACGTCTTAAACCAGACGCTAATTTGCGCTGTCCTTGGGAGATTGCAGTGGTCATCATGGAAATTATCCTGGTGCGTCGTCAGTAGATCACGTGCAGAACTTAAATTTTTTTTGGAATTGCGCTCTCATGCTAATTTGCCCTGTTTAGTAAATCTGGCCCTTAACATCATGCAGAAAGCAGGAGTAAATGCAATTTAATTTAAACCAGTGGTCCCAAACCAGGGGACCTGGGTCCACTAGGGGGCCTTAGTATACTTCTAATGGGGTCTCAAGATGACTTAAATTGATTTAAAATAAGACAAAACAAGCACGTAAATAAGCTAAAACTATTTAACACCAATGACATTTTTACAATAAATAAAAAAATTCTAGTTATGTCAAGCTCTAAAATATTTTATCAGACAGAAATTGAGTAATCCCTGAAAAACTTTTTTATTTTTTATTTAACTATTTTATTAACTATTATTTTAATCTATGGAGACTAATAAGATAAATCTTTGTCATTACAGCATACAGTACGTACTGGAAAAAACCTATAAGCCTAGCTATATTTGTGCCACTGCACTGATTTAAAAGAGTTGTTTTCGTACATTTTCTATCATTGATGGCAGCAGTAATTCATCAAGTGATGATGAAATGATTGCAATCAGCAAGATCGTGAATTGTGCCATGCAAATTGCATTTAGCACAGATTTTGTGGGCCTTTAAATTCCTTTACAGAATTAGGTGCTACAACAACGCAGACAGTGTGTGCAGATACACGGCAACCATTAGTCTTAGTGAACTCCTCCTTCAATGTGTGCTGGTGCGTTCAAGAAACAATAATGATACATTGTCCAAATTTCTGTAAAACTGTAGTACTGTTAGTAATCAGCAATACTCTACTGGATTGTTTTAACTGGATCTATAAGATAATATTTCAAACTGGCAATAAGACAGTATCGATTTCCTTCCCACTCTGGAATCATACAAAAGAGCTCTTTTATATAACTGACAAACCACACAGGAAATGGGCTATGTTTGGATCCTTCCTAGGAGAGCACTATTGTTTTCAATCACAGAGATGTGGGCAGTGAAGACAGCTATCTGTTTTCTCTGGAAAGCAAAAAAGGAAACTGGAGCATTTCAAAGAGTTTGTATTAGGACAAGCTTATAAACCTCGTCACTCCAGCATGTTATAGGGAGAAGTGGGGGCTGCTCCGAAGCAGAACAATAAAAACAGTAGCTAAGGGAGAACAGCAGAGAGATGAGGATACCATAAAAAAAGAGAGGGAAAAAGATAGACAGAAGCGCATAGACACGCAAGCTTTTTGAAGCTAATGTGTGAGATCTGGACAGACAGGATGGTTGGATTAGTTCTGCTGTGTGTTGACCTGGAGTGACAGCTCAAAAGCAGAAGAGCTCTCAGACTCATAACACTCATTTAAGAGAAATCAGCTTAATATACTGTAGATGTCTGTAAAACTGAACAGCCAACCAGCATATTTAGAAAGTGTACTGCACAACTCTGTCACCAGCCTATGATTCCCTAGGCCACATGAGCTATTTAAGAGATAAATAATAATCATCTGTTTTAGAAACTCTTATAGTATCAGGTTTTACAAGGTTTGAACAATGATAGTATAAGATGAAATTGTCAAAAATCTGACCGTGAGTCGTTTGGTGGCGTCCACCTCGATCATGCCCCTCAGGAGGTTCTGGCAGTCTGGAGGAATAAAATGGGGCATGTGAAAGACCCCGAGCTTCACTTTCTCCAGCAAGTTCCTCAGGTTGTCATCGTCGAATGGCAAAGCACCCTGACAGAGAGAAATATAGTACATGTCTGAACTGCCCTCATATTTAGTGAGAGGGACACTAAATATGAGGGCAGTGTCCCCAATTTTTATGCTCACCCAGGCTGCATTTACTTGATCAAATATACAGTAAAAACAGTACTATTGCAAAAAACTTACAATTCAAAAGAACTATTTTCTATTTTAAAATGTAATTTATTAATGTGATGACTAGGCTGAATTTTGAGCATCATTACTCCAGTCTTCAGTGTCACAATATGCTTCAGAAATCATACTGCTCAAGAAACTTTTCTTATTATTATCAATATTGAAAACAGCTGTGCTGCCTAATATTTTTGTGTAAACCTTGATTATTTTTTTCAAGATTCTTTGATGAATATAACGCATTAATTTGAAATATATATATTATATATTTCAAATATATATTATACATATATATAACATTTTTGTAACAATGTAAGAGTCTTTACTGTCTCTGTTGATCAATGTAATGCATCCTTGCTAAATAATTATTCCTTTCGAAAATATTACAGACCCCAGACTTTTGCACATTAATAACAAAAAAATTTAAATAGATTTTTACATCATGTTTACTCTTAAGATTTGGAATTACAGAGGGGCATGGACGTGTATCCAAAAAAAAATTGTGTGAATAGAAAGAATATACACTCACCTAAAGGATTATTAGGAACACCATACTGATACTGTGTTTGACCCCCTTTCGCCTTCAGAACTGCCTTAATTCTACGTGGCATTGATTCAACAAGGTGCTGAAAGCATTCTTTAGAAATGTTGGCCCATATTGATAGGATAGCATCTTGCAGTTGATGGAGATTTGTGGGATGCACATCCAGGGCACGAAGCTCCCGTTCCACCACATCCCAAAGATGCTCTATTGGGTTGAGATCCGGTGACTGTGGGGGCCATTTTAGTACAGTGAACTCATTGTCATGTTCAAGAAACCAATTTGAAATGATTCAAGCTTTGGTGCATTATCCTGCTGGAAGTAGCCATCAGAGGATGGGTACATGGTGGTCATAAAGGGATGGACATGGTCAGAAACAATGCTCAGGTAGGCCGTGGCATTTAAACGATGCCCAATTGGTACTAAGGGGCCTAAAGTGTGCCAAGAAAACATCCCCCACACCATTCCACCACCACCACCAGCCTGCACAGTGGTAACAAGGCATGATGAATCCATGTTCTCATTCTGTTTACGCCAAATTCTGACTCTACCATCTGAATGTCTCAACAGAAATCGAGACTCATCAGACCAGGCAACATTTTTCCAGTCTTCAACTGTCCAATTTTGGTGAGCTCGTGCAAATTGTAGCCTCTTTTTCCTATTTGTAGTGGAGATGAGTGGTACCCGGTGGGGTCTTCTGCTGTTGTAGCCCATCCGCCTCAAGGTTGTGCGTGTTGTGGCTTCACAAATGCTTTGCTGCATACCTCGGTTGTAACGAGTGGTTATTTCAGTCAAAGTTGCTCTTCTATCAGCTTGAATCAGTCGGCCCATTCTCCTCTGACCTCTAGCATCAACAAGGCATTTTCGCCCACAGGACTGCCGCATACTGGATGTTTTTCCCTTTTCACACCATTCTTTGTAAACTCTAGAAATGGTTGTGCGTGAAAATCCCAGTAACTGAGCAGATTGTGAAATACTCAGACCGGCCCGTCTGGCACCAACAACCATGCCACGCTCTAAATTGCTTAAATCACCTTTCTTTCCCATTCTGACATTCAGTTTGGAGTTCAGGAGATTGTCTTGACCAGGACCACACCCCTAAATGCATTGAAGCAACTGCCATGTGATTGGTTGATTAGATAATTGCATTAATGAGAAATTGAACAGGTGTTCCTAATAATCCTTTAGGTGAGTGTAAGTGATGAATACATTGACAAAGACAAAGCACCCCCACTATATTTTAGAGAGCTTTATAAATCTATATCTACACAGGAAGTAGGACGCAAAATAAATAAAGAAAAGGCTGGTGTAGAGAGATGATTGTGCTTTGATAATTAGCTTTGTTTTGTGCAAGATACACTTCATCATTTTCACATCAGAAAGACCCATCAGGGCCCCTGACACTACTGAGATGTCAGTGCTTGATAAATGACACAGGAAATTCACAAGCATGACTGGCGACAGGGCCATGTAAAATATGATATAATCAGGAAAATCTAGCAAAGTAGAGAGAAGATAAATAAAAAGAATGCAGATTACATCTCTAATGAAAGGTCTTTGAGCGCTGAAAGATTAAAGAACAGGTTCCTGGGATATGCAGGAATAATTTGATTGATTTGTGAAGAGGAAGCCATTATAATAGAGCACACAAACACAAAAGAGAACGGGGAATCAATTGGCTTTCCAATTTTGCTGGGGCAAACGGTTCTACTGGGATGGGATTGGGCTCATGGTCTTGAACAGTAATTACACTCAGACCAGCTTGATTATCCGGTATCAAAGCCGTCTGCATTCAGAGAATCAGAGGAGTTGTTGTCTAGTTTGAGAATGATTTAATTATAAGCTATTGCCATTTGTCTCAAATATTTGATATTGGAAAAGTGAAACAAGCATGGATCAGAAAGTTGTAAAGTTGATACACAGCTTGGTGTGACCATACGTGTCCACTGGCGCAGAGCTGAGCAGAGATGAATAGGCATTTTCAGTTACTACAGCTGAGCAGCAGGCTTGCATGGGGGATTGTGGGATTGACAGCGGTGCCAAGTATGCAGTGAGAACATCAAAAAGTTAAGGGATTTTTAACTTTATGCAAATGAGATGCAAAAAATGCAGGATGGCAGCCAATGACTTTGAGGTGATGGCAGCGACACCTGTCATAAGCAGTTCAAAATCAGTTGATAGTGTTTTTGGTGGATTCAGATCACATACTTACACACACACACACACACACACACACACACACACACAGTGTTGGCCAAAATTATTAGAACACCTGACAGATCCTTTTTTGCCTCCAAAACATGATTTAATTTCATGAAACATGCAGATGGTTGCTCTGACCATCAAATATCAAATGAAGTGAGTCGTACGTTTTTATTCACTTTTAACTTTAATATTTGGTATGTCCACCTTTTGCAGCAATTACAACAGCACACTTCTCTGGCATAGTGTCAATATGTACCAAGCCCAATCGAACCGCGCTCTGGCCCACCTCTTCCAAGCGGGCCAGGGCCGGCTAAACGATCCGCGCCCGGGCACGGTACGGAGCACTCACTCTAGTCAACCGAACCAGACTTTGGGGGTCAAATGGGCCCGGGCATGGTTCAGATTGCCTAGTGTGAGTACACCCTTAGATGACTCCCAGATGCCAAGTGTTCTACTGTATATATACTTTAAAGATGCATTAGATTGATCAAAAGTGACAGTAAAGATTTTTATAATATTACAAAAGATTTTATTTCAAGTAAATGCTGTTCTTTTGAACTTTCTATTCAATGAAGAAACCCGAAAATAAAACAGTACAAAATGTTTTTGAGCAGCAAATCAGCATATTATAATGATTTCTGAAGGATCATGTGACGCTGAAGACTGGAGAAATGATGCTGAAAATTCAGCTTTGCCATCACAGGAATAAATTACATTTTACAATTTAGTAAAAAATAAAGCAGTTATTATCAATTATAATAATATTTCACAATATTACTGTTTTTACTGTATTTTTATGAATAAAATGCAGCCTTGGTGAGCATAAGAGACTTGCCAACCCCAAAAAGAGATTTTTAAAGGTTTGACAAAAGCACGCCACTCGAATTATAGTTTAATTCCCTCATCCAAGATCTTGAAATCTTTTACAGTCTAAGTAAGGAAGAGTAAGAAGATAAAGGTAGATTCATAAAACGCTCAGCATGATGAAAAAAAAAGAGCTGATCTCACTTATGTCTGATATAAAGATGATTCACCAGCTGGAGTGGGACACCATAGTGGAGCTTTGGTGTTGTCAATCTTTTGAGCTCTGATTACAGAGCCTGTATAACACCTTGATTCTCTTAAACTCCAACTCTTGCTTAGCTGATTAGCCAGCATTGAAATATCTCTGTCTGGATTCTCCCACATCCTCTGATAGACTTTCACAGGGGAATAATTTTTTTCCATTGCATGCTGCTGAGAGACTCAAATTTGTCATAAGGGCAGGGGCTACATTACAGCAGAATTATATGACACAAAATGAAGTCTTCGCCGCAAAAAGCTTTCACTCACCACCAAAAGTGCAAAGAGAATGACTCCACAGCTCCATACATCAGCTTTCCTGCCATCATATTTCTCCCCCTGTCAGAGACAAAGAGAAGTTAAAAGTGGAAAGAAAGAGATTCAGAGAAAGCCCCATTAAGAGAGATGCCACTGAGAACACGTACTTACCCTTATAACCTCTGGACAGGCATAGTGAGGGGATCTGAAAGAAAATAGGACAATATGTCATCAACATCCTCACCCAACCTTGGCAAAAACACCCATTAGAGGGTTTGTACACTGAGGAAACATGCAGTACACTAATTCAGCAATAACTCCTTGGGATTTGCATGAGGATCTTCATGCATACATGCTGTTGTCAAATGATCCAATAATATAACATTATATTGTACGGGTAATAACTTTCTGCTGGGAGTGTGTAAAACAGGCATGTAATCATTTGAATTGTGTAATGCATTTAAATGGCATTGCACATCATCAGAAGCTGTTCTCCATTTTTCAACACCAATTCTCTATAAATGCCTGTTTCTTCATTGTAGGTGTCATATACCATTATGTAGACCGAGTCTATACTGATAATGCATTAATTTAATGGTTTACTTTCTCTGCTTACTGCTCATAGTAAGAGAAAACTATTATTGCTGTTTCAAACACCAAATTGCAAGGTTTTTATACTAAATGAAGTGTTAATGGAACATGCTCCCACTCAGCAATTTCAATTTGCTTTTGTGCCAATTTTACACATAGCTGGTGCCTCATTCAATCTGGATGAAAAGAAATATAAGCTATCAAAATAATGTGAAGTATTATAGTTTTTTCACACACTGAGTGTGCTATTAAAAACTCTTTACAATAAGGTTTTAAATATTATGAACTAACAATAAACATTTTTACAGCATTTATACATCTAGGTCAATGTTCATTTATAAATACACTATTGTTCATTGTTAATTAGTGTTCATTTATAATACACAAACTACACAGCCAAGTTAAGGCTGCTCTGTGCCTTATCAAAATTCAGTGTAAAGACATAATTCCATATAACTAAATTATGCCTGTTCTGACCCACCTCAGGCCCTAGTATTAAAGTATATTTGTAATTGCTGTGTAAATGCATTTATGCTCTCTCTCAGCAGCATTAAACATTCTGTGTAAAGACACCTAATGCCACTTCAGAAGCACTTTTTTACCACTTTTCAGTGTAAATTTGCCATTATTTATACAACTTGAATGTTAAAGTGTCTTTGTACATGTTTAAATTAACATTAATAAATAATAAATTGTTTAGTGTAAATAATAAAATGTTTAGAGTTCATGATACCTAATGCATTTACTAATATGTATTAGTAAATTGAATTGTAACTTATTGTACAGTGTTACCAAATATAATTGACAAATTTAGCAATAGTATATTTGGTTTACCCTTTAAAAACAGATCCCCTGTGATGGGGCATTTAGTTAATTGCTATGACCTTACAATGCTACTCCCTAGCAGTCAAAATGTTCACAAGACCACTGTGGCAAGCAGTGCGGGGCCGAGAGCCGTGGGAACAGAGCGAGGTCAGTGGCGGAAAAAATAATGTCTTACTATAGGGAGAGGAGAGGGTCTGTGGCTCTTACCATTGGAAAAAGCATAACGGCTAACTTGGATCATGTGAGGCACCTCAGCCTATCATATAATGGCAGTGACATCAGTGGCCAGCATTCATGATAGTCAGTTACAGTACACACAGTTTCTTGTGGATTAGAGCGTTTGTCTTGTGAATAATGTTATATAGGGTGAATTCAGGGTGATTGGGACACTTTTTCCAAGTCATCTCAATGGCAAAAAGTGTCCCAATCACTCTAAATTTACCCTATTTGGTGTATCGCTAGTAAAAGTACACCAGGACAGCAATGTTTGTGGAATGTGCTTTACTGAGTGGAAAAAAAACGGTGAATTGCTCTGTTTGCTGCAAAATTACTGGTCACTACATTGCGCATTAAAGCTGCAGTCCGTAACTTTTTTTGGTTAAGAAGTATCTAAAAAAAATTTTTGAGCATCAAGCCAGTATTCAAAACTATCTCCTTACCTTAGCCCCATTCACAATGGTAAGCTTATAATAATGTGTTATAATTAGAGTGGTATGGTGGATTTCCATGGGAAATTCAAGCATGTCTTTGCGTCATTACGTCACATCTGTATACGTTAAAAAAGATTCCAGCTAGTAGTAGTAGCGCATGTAAGGAGCATGTTCTTCAGCGGATCATTTATAGCCTTTTCTCACAGCAGCTGGAGTAATTAAACGTATCATTTTGATGGCGGATTGTAATCCAGAAAGTCCCAAATGACAATCATCAGTAACAACTGGAGATTCACCCGTAGTCAAAAGCAAAAGATTAGACTGTACAGAAATTAAAATCTACAGGTAACGCTAATAAACACTAAATACAATTAGTCACGCAATGCTAATGCTGTTAACATTAACAATTTGAGAACAACAATAATAATAATAATAATTTGCACGGTTTGATGTTATACGAGCGATCGTATGATGGTAGCGTGATTTATTGTAATGTTTTGTTCCCAAAAGTGGCAGACATGTTACTTACTTATTCAGATTCTATTTTCCGGTTAAAATTCTTATTTAGGTTATACTCCAAGATGTAGAATCTGTGATTTCTGAAGTACAGTATCCACACCGGTGTGGTGAATGAATGCCACACAAACTCCTCAAAACATTAGATTCATCCACGCTGAGGAGCCGCGCCGACGCACAAATCATGTGCAGATCATAACTCCGCAAATAACTGCAATTGCAGGTTTTAAACAGAGATGGCGACACAGAGGCAAAACTTACGGACTGCAGATTTAAATCCACATATATGATTAGATTTGAATCTGTTCATTAAAAACAGCTTTATTGGGCATACATAGCAGTGATATTAGTCACTATAAATGTAATATTCTGGAAGCCATAGAAAGAATACATTTATTTGTTAAAATCTTTATATTTTGTTTACCTTCATTCATTACAAAGCGTTATCATTATTAGGCATACACAGCCATCATAAATCATAACAAGTCTAATTAATTTGTTGAAACCTGAAAGCCATTGAGAGAACATATCATTACTGTATTTATTTTTCATTAAACAACAATATAATGCAATATTTATAATTCAATTATTATTATAATTTATTCATTAAAATGCATTATATCAGCATAATAGTGCATGGCAATCATAGTCATTCAAGTCTTATAATTGGTAAAACATGAAAGCCAAAGAAAGTTTAGAAGTTTATTAAAATCTACATATAGTTCCAAGTATATCTATTAATAATATGGCCTCTTGTCTCCTCCTCTGCGTATCGCCAAAGCCGGAACATTAGCTTTAGCCATTACGCTTTTTTGGCTAAGGGTTAAAGGCTTGCCTTCCAGTAGCTTGGGGTGGCGCGAGTGCTAATGAGCATCACCTGCATGCCACACCGAATCTCACAGAGGAGCTCCGGAAGGATAAAAGAAGGAGTGACAACAGTGCAAGATGAGAGAGGACGAGAGAGGACCAGGTCTGCTCATTAGCACTAGCTCCACTGGCCTCGCTCCATTCCCACAGCTCTCGGCCCTGACCTGCTTGCCACAACCACATTAAGTAACTTATGTGATCCACTATAAACAGATACTCTCCGCCTCATTATCTTGCGAACTAAACCAAAATTACAGTTCCAGCAATGATTTTAATCCCCCTGCAGATTTCTGTATGTTTGTCATGGTTATCCCCAATGATAGGAACATGAGGGAGGATTGATATGGCAAATCAGGGAAGCCATAGGGGGTGATTAAGCTGTTGTGAAAAGACCCTGACAGAAAGAAATTACTCATATATACCAAGATATGGTTCATAATTTTGTAAAAATATTTTTCGTTATTCCTCAAGTGCTGTTAAGTCTGTTTTGAGGGAAGCTGGTTAAAGAGTCAAAAACACTGAAATCTACTCTTTTTCTCTTGACATTAGCATGGTTTTTACTTTAAGCTAATCTGACTTTGTGCTAGTTAGTTAGTGCTGGTTATGCCTCAGAGAACAAGAAGCAGCAAAGAAAGGTTTCTTTGAAGTTATTATCAAAACTCGCAAGCTTAGGGGACCCAGAACAATGGTCCAAATATGACCAGTGGTACTAGGGAATTTTGTACAGGTTCTTAGGGGTATCTAATTAAATTGACTGAAATTCCAAGCAGCCATGGCCATTTTTATGAAACCACCCCTTCACTCAAAATTACCATTCGGTCGCAAATATGGCAGAAACTTTTCAGAACTAAAGCTATTTCAAAATTAGGTCAGTCTATCCACTAGGCAGGGAATGAGCCTCAGTTACAAATGAATGAATGCCTGGCACAGAGGTATGACTGGTAGGCTCTGTGTTAGTCTTCCTTCCTTGCTGTGTTGATACATGAGGGGTCTGCCCCTTTCAAATTCAATTGGAGTCCATTAACCGTGGTAAACAGAATACATTTGTGTCAATCAGACAGCATACGAGGAGACTAAAGATGAATGTGTTTAATTAAAAACGGTCATATCTGTGCCTAGAGATGGGAAAGTCACAATCAATAATTACAGCACGCCTCAGTCGAAGGAAAGCATCAAAGCCCTGGCACCATTTTAGTGATGGTTAATAGGAGCAGAAGTACACGGACTGAAGTCAAAGCTATGGTCTGGTCACTTGCGGCGGATTTTAAAGTCTTGATTAATCTCTATCCTTGATAATATGCTCTGCTCTTTGGCACCTAGCCCTCTCGTTTTCATTGATAATGGTGCCTTTAATGGCACACATTACACATTCACAGGGACTATGAAAACCAGAGTGGGGTCAGGCCATCATATTCATATTTTTCACTGATAGTAGCAGTTCAGGAAATGCCTCAGTGGCACCAGGCTCAGCCGAGTGTCTTATTGCAAGACTTAGTCCTTCAGTTATAGCCCAATAGCATCTCCTCAAGATGACGCTTTTCTTCTCATTAGCCATTTAATGTGAAGGGGACTTGTCAACCCAGGCTGATATGAATAGAATTAAATAATTACATTAGCATGTAATGTTTTAGCCACATTAAGCATAATTGTACCCGATTATGAAATGTAAACAGTGTATTTAAGCTCCAAATGTGGTTTCCCCTTGCTTTATGAAAAACATGTTTCACATATACTGCTAATTGTTGCAAGAAGGTGCAGTTATGACTCACCCACAGCTGGTTTCTAAGAGACTGTCTCCAACCTGTAGAGAAGCCATGCCAAAGTCTGCTATCCTGATGTTATTCTTCTCATCCAGCAGCAGGTTCTCTGGCTTTAGGTCTCTGTGACTGAAATAAAGAGGAACAAAAACACGCTTAAGGTATAAACATCTACACATTGGTGTATAACTTTAAAAAAAAAAAAAATTTTTAAATAAAAATTAATTTTGAATTATTTCAAAATGTATTGTGAAGGTGACAAATGGCCTGATATCATAATGAAGAAAAAAATTATTTTTCAGAAAATAAACATTAATAATAGTGTTTCACTGCTTATTAATATTTAAAGAAATATACAGTCAAACCAAACATTATTCAGACACCAGATATACACTCACCTAAAGGATTATTAGGAACACCATACTAATACTGTGTTTGACCCCCTTTCGCCTTCAGAACTGCCTTAATTCTATGTGGCATTGATTCAACAAGGTGCTGAAGCATTCTTTAGAAATGTTGGCCCATATTGATAGGATAGCATCTTGCAGTTGATGGAGATTTGTGGGATGCACATCCAGGGCACGAAGCTCCCGTTCCACCACATCCCAAAGATGCTCTATTGGGTTGAGATCTGGTGACTGTG
Organism: Rhinogobio ventralis; assembly: GCA_039654625.1. Classification (NCBI taxonomy): domain Eukaryota; kingdom Metazoa; phylum Chordata; class Actinopteri; order Cypriniformes; family Gobionidae; genus Rhinogobio; species Rhinogobio ventralis. The sequence continues at coordinate 21,625,965 of CM077193.1, read as the reverse complement.
GGGGCCATTTTAGTATAGTGAACTCATTGTCATGTTCAAGAAACCAATTTGAAATGATTGGAGCTTTGTGACATGGTGCATTATCCTGCTGGAAGTAGCCATCAGAGGATGGGTACATGGTGGTCATAAAGGGATGGACATGGTCAGAAACAATGCTCGGGTAGGCCGTGGCATTTAAACGATGCCCAATTGGCACTAAGGGGCCTAAAGTGTGCCAAGAAAACATCCCCCACACCATTACACTACCACCACCAGCCTGCACAGTGGTAACAAGGCATGATGGATCCATGTTCTCATTCTGTTTACGCCAAATTCTGACTCTACCATCTGAATGTCTCAACAGAAATCGAGACTCATCAGACCAGGCAACATTTTTCCAGTCTTCAACTGTCCAATTTTGTAGCCCATCCGCCTCAAGGTTGTGCGTGTTGTGGCTTCACAAATGCTTTGCTGCATACCTCGGTTGTAACGAGTGGTTATTTCAGTCAAAGTTGCTCTTCTATCAGCTTGAATCAGTCGGCCCATTCTCCTCTGACCTCTAGCATCAACAAGGCATTTTCGCCCACAGAACTGCCGCATACTGGATGTTTTTCCCTTTTCACACCATTCTTTGTAAACTCTAGAAATGGTTGTGCGTGAAAATCCCAGTAACTGAGCAGATTGTGAAATACTCAGACCGGCCCGTCTGGCACCAACAACCATGCCACGCTCAAAATTGCTTAAAATACCTTTCTTTTCCATTCTGACATTCAGTTTGGAGTTCAGGAGATTGTCTTGACCAGGACCACACCCCTAAATGCATTGAAGCAACTGCCATGTGATTGGTTGATTAGATAATTGCATTAATGAGAAATTGAACAGGTGTTCCTAATAATCCTTTAGGTGAGTGTATTTTTTTACTAGTGGGTGCAGGACACTATAGTTCATTCATGTAAGTGAGGATAGCAAAATAAAGTAAATTGTGACATATTATACCCAAAAAATTCAAAAAAAAATTTGGGACCAAAATTATTCAGACACTTTGACCTGACCATGTTTTGCTTATGTTTTTTTTTTTTTTTTAATTGCTAATGCGACCTTTTACACCACAGACAGAACAAAATTAAGCATTGCTTGGTAATTGGTTGACCTAAATTGGTATTATCTTATTTTGTATTTAAATGTAACAGCTGACAGCTGATTGGTTGAATACATTTTATTCACGTTTTCTAAACTATAGCGAATAAACTGTGATAATCTGAGAAAATGTTGAAGGTGTCTGAATAAACTTGGTTTGACTATTTGAAATACTAAACTTGTTGACTGGTAAACCTCTACTGAGCACATAGGTCTACAAAGATATTTGTGTTTTTATTGAATGTTCCAGCTTAACCACATTTCTTATTACTTGTTTAAGCTGCCAGTATCAGACTCAGCCCCAAATCTCCTGATCAGACATCATGGGAAACATGTTGATTCTTTGTACCATTGTGAAATCCTCTGATCTGAAGATAAAAATTCAGAGCTTTCTGTGCCAGTGTCAAGAAGCGAAGCCTCTTTCATCCTGAGTGAGAAAGTGGTCGAGGAACACAAGACCATTTTAGGCCCAAGAGATCAAAAAGCAGCTTGTACATTTCAAGTATCTTTCAAAAGACAGCTGATCGTGACCTGTAAGCCAATGAGCATCTACTGAAGCTCTTCATTTGGGATGGTTTGGCAACAACAACTGGCCAATAATTGTTGGTGGGATAGAAATGTGACTTGAACCAGAAATACTGTCCTCCTTCTTCCAAAATAACTACAATTTCACTGAAGTAGGGATGTGACGGTGAGAAAATTTTCCCACCGGTTAATCGACGTGTGACAACACCAATAAAACCGGTATCACTGGCGGGGGCTTTTCAAATCGCTAATTTTAAACTGAAAGTAAAATGCGCACGGCCGCTCGGGCATTCATAACGGAGCGGTGCGGAGCAAAGCGAGTGTTTTCAATGAATTCCTATAAAAGTTAAGCTTCCATAGGCATAAACTATAATTGCGCCAGACTGGACACGTGAATGACTGTGGAGCCGTGAATGAAAGCCCGTGCGGCCATGCTCATTTTACTTTCGATTTAGAATTAGCACCAATTCAGGGGCGGGTTGCTTGAATTGTGGGTTCATTAGTCTATTATTCTTAATGAAAAACACAACAACAAAACAGTACAATGACAAACTCACTTAAATAGGCGTTTTTACATTTTGCTTTGAAACTAAATCTTCCGCGATCATCTTGCCTGTCGGCTCTTTGCTCTTGTGATAAATGAAATCTGACTCCTGCTGCGTTTGTGCTGCGACTCTCGTTCGGCTCACACTGTATTGAGCAGACACATTCTATTTTTAATTGTAGTGTCTGTTCTCTAACTGAAATAAATTATTTTATTACTATAAAAATCAAAACGACGGTGGGGGCGATGCCGCGGCGGGAAAGTGATGTAATCACTGGCAACACCGACTATCGCAGCAAGCCTACACCGAAGCAAACCTAACCATTCTGAGAACTCATCAACCATGAAAACATCTGGCCAGGCACAATTACTTGATCACAAGATAAAAAGACAGTCAGTGTAGGATCTTGTCAATATTATCAAAATGCATTTCATCTCATGCTCTACTAGTCAACACAATCACTACATTATTAGTAGTAAGTAAAGCTTTTAAACTGCACACATGTTTATCTATAAAAGGCTCTGTATGTTGAAGTTGTCACAACAAATGTGACTGCTGGATGCACCAGCTTGCATCTCTTCACCCAGAAATAAGTTATTGTGAAGGTTAAACACAAACCAGCAATAGAGTTCTTTACTACAGAGATTGATCCATCTTTCTCATGCCAAGGTAACTAAGGAGAAGCTCTCTGTAATGGAAAGATAGCATGAAGCTCCCAGTCAATACTGGTGTGTGTTTACTGAGAGGCTCTTCTGATTAGCTGCCAGCAAGAGAATGATTGGGTGAAGCAGGACTGACTGGATGATCTCTGGGTATCGGGAACTGCAAGACACAATCATAAACATCCTTTTCAAATGAACTCTGCTTGTTTTAAACACAATAACCAGATACTGTACTATTCAAGCTTGCAAAACATGCGGTATGCCGACCTATAACAGCACTTAGCCCTCAACTGTTAAGCCATTTTGCTGCTCTCTCTCATTATAATGCCTGAGTGCAAGGAAGTCTCATTATGCATTGTATAATTATGAATGCTCAGGATGAAAAGGCATCCAAATGAAACTGAATAGCTTCAGAAGGGAGACCCTTTGTTCTATACAGCAAACAGGTTACCAAAACATACCCACTACTATACCCGCCAACCACTCTGTTCCAACCTTATGCTTTGAGAGCTCAATATAGCCAAAAAGACAAGGAAGGGCATTAAAGGATTAGTTCACTTAAAAATGAAAAATTCCTGATAATTCACTCACTTCCATCTCATCCAAAATGTTCACGTCTTTCTTTCTTCGGTCAAAAAGAAATGACGTTTTTTTGAGGAAAACCTTCCAGGATTTTTCTCCATATAATGTATTTCTATGGCAACCAACGGGTTGAAGGTTGAACGTAGGCGTTTGTATTAGTCTTCGCACGTTCGCTTGGGGCAGTACTTCCGCCTACATCTAGCGTGACCTTTCTGACGTGATTACGTAATCTGTGGCGTGCCGCAGAGCAGTACAAGATGATCAATTTAGGTTAAGTTAAGTATATACATTTTTTTTTAAATGACCGATGGTTTGGCTAGATAAGACCCTATTCCTCAGCTGGGATCATGCAGAGCCTCTGAAGCCCTTCGAAGCCCTTTGAAACTGCATTGATTTGGACCTTCAACCCGTTGGTTGCCATTAAGTACATTATATGGAGAAAATCCTGGAATGTTTTCCTCAAATACTTAATTTCTTTTCGACTGAAGAAAGAGAGACATGAACACCTTGGATGAGATGGGGGGTGAGTAAATTTTAGGAAGTTTTGAAGTGAACTAATCCTTTAACACTGGGCTCTTGGTTTGTGGAAACTAAGGTGTCTAACCGACTTTCCATTGAGCTAATGTTTTCTCTGGTCCTCCATCCATACACTTAACATAGATGTGAAATGGGTGGTCATTATCTTCTTTGACAAAGTAGAAGTTCATGGAACTGATCAACACAATACCTCCTTGAGGAGAACACTAGTGACCCTGCTGTGAGGTTGCTGTTGTTGCTACAATTGGTTCCTTCAGAAGTAGAGATATTACAGATCCTGTACACACTTCTGCTTTTAAACGACAGTATATAAAACATCAGGAAAAGACTTAAATTGTTAAGAATGCTCAAACCAAACATGTCATGGTCGATTGGGACACAATTAAACAAGTGGTTTTATCTGATATTTATGAGACTCCTCATAGACCTTATTCAGAGTAGATGGCCTTGGCAATTTAAGGCATTTTATTTATTAAGATTTGACAAATGACAACAAGACTAGACATGCAATCTGTTAAAAATGCTTAAGAGAATACATTATAATATACACATTGATATACACATTTAAACTGGTGTGCTATTAACTGACCTGCCTATATATAGGCTAGATTTTATGATATAATCCAAAAGAAAATCGAATTGGTGGGAGGAAGAAGCGCTACTGCTTGCTGAATTAGTCGAACAGTGGAAACATGTTATAAAAGGCAAGTTCAGCCCCACATTAACCAGCACTGAAAAAAATGATGCCTGCTCTGTTCAAACGATACCGTTTGATTAACTGCTCATCATCAAACATTTCAAAAACGTTCTTCCTCTCCTGAAAGATTTGCGCACGTCTCTGTCTCTGTCTCTGTGCCACCACAAGCCCCTACTGGCAACTCCTAACCACTTGAGAGACCTCTCGAGCTGTCTTAAATAACTGGGAGAGTAAGAGTGATTATTAGCTTTAAGAAATTTGATAACTTGCTTTTATACTTAAGTTTGAAATTAGGAGTACATTTCATGAATTCTCAGCACTTAAGACTAAAATAGCACTTTGAGCAGCTTGATAAATACGGGCCCTGGTCCCGTTAACTTGGCTCAACTCTTTTCTTCTTCCTCTCTGATGACATTGTGTACCTGACAGCGCTTGCATCATGTAAAAGGCTGATGAATTTGACAGACTCGACTCAGACTTTAGTCTTTCTGTCTGTCCTCACAGTAGGGCCAGAAAGCCATAATTTTACCTCTGTGAATGCAGTGACAGCAGAAGGCTATCGAAACAGAACATAATCTGTGTGGAGGTTTCAAACTGGCTGCGAACGAGCAGAGGAGAGAACAAATGAGGCCTCCCTGCTATGCTGTTTATTCAATGCTTTCCATCACCTATCGAGAAAGGCCTTCAAACCATCCATCAGCTAGTTGAGCTGTGCTGGAAGCATGCAGCAGTCTTCATTAGGCTGTGCGCCTGCTGAAGCGCATGGTAAACAGATGCAAATATTGTGCTAATGGCTGCCCCTTCAGTGCATTAGTATATTAGCATATGAAGAGGATATGGTCGTGAGAATTCAAACAAAATCATTATTAGCATTAGCGATAGCTCCTAAAGTTGTAAAAAGTTGAAGTGAACTTCTCGTAGATGAAAGTACATTAAGGACTTCAGTAGAAAACAGGCTGTCATCCTACTGTCCAGTTTGTCACTGTTCCTGATGTATGAAGTTCTGTAGAGTAATACTGGGTTAGTTTGACAGATTTAAACTTTAAAAATGTTTTTTTTCACAGTTTAATTCACATAATTTGTAAGTAAAATTCAAGAATCCACACATAATGCAAGATGTATGCTACTGTAAAGACAGAAAAATAAATCTAGATCTAATAAAATCTAAAATCTTAATTTTCATTAAGGATTTCTATATAATAATCAATGTTAAATTCAGAAAATTGACCACAGTAAGTAGGCTATAAATTTTTTTCCAGATTTTTAAAGAATTTTGTTAATTTCTCATTGCCACAACCATGTCCAGCTTAAAAATGTATTTTAGCATAAGCAAAATTAACGTTATTATTATTTTTTAAATAATGTATGTTTCAAAGGATCCAATAGTAAATAAAAATATATTTGATGATCCAAACATCACTGATTAAGAATAAAAAACAAACTGATGCCCATCATTTCTCTGTATCGCAACCCCTTTTGGCTGTCTTTCCAAAACACAATTTTATAAATAATTATTTTATTCTACCACGATCCATTAGCAAGGGAAGTTCAAATATAGATACTTCACTTTTTCATTACTGCAACTGAGCTAAAGATTTAAATACCTCTGTAAGATTCTTCTTTTATTTGTGTTTTTGGGGTAGGTCACTTCATTACCACAACACACTTTATAATTACCACATCAAATGTATAATTGTTTACATACGTTAACTTGGAACGAAGATGAAGGATTCGTTTCTCAGTATTTTAACTTAAAATTGTTTGAAAATCTCAGGAACTGTGTAAGAAGGCAAAAACCTTCATTATTTCCAGTTGTACGGCTAATTGAAACCCTCTTGGCTCTATAGTCAAAAAAGATTGAGAGAAAGCATACAGAGAAAATTTGAGCATGTTTTTTCATTTATATCTCAAAGATGTGGAGAGAAAAGGCTTAAGGATACACTCAGTGATAAAATCTCTACTTTTCTGCAGTTGCACTGGAGGGGAGTCATTAATCTTTGACCTGGAAAGCGTGTGAGTGTGTGGCTAGATATTTTGCAAATGTGCAAAATAGTAATATCTCAATATTATGATATTTAGTATTCATAACAATGCTTTGTACTGACTGAAAAAATTTTCACTTGAGGTGGCTTTCACCATACATAATAAATGAGACAGCAGCAGTACAACACGCCGGACAACAACAGCTGGTGGCTATACATGATGTATGAAAACAAACAAAAAATGTTAGCAGCAACAAAACCAACACGTTTGACTTTCTTGAACCAAAATAATGAGAGTGTGCCAAGCTTTGATTGCTCGAAATAAATTTTGATGCCCCATAAAAAAAGGCTTAGATTTGAACACATAAATGAAGTCCAGAACTCTTACCATATAGAGTGACTGTGGCAGAAGTCCAGCGCAGAGATGATCTGTCTGAAGAACTTTCTGGCCTCTTTGGGTGTTAACCTGCCCTTCTTTACCAGGTAGTCAAAGAGCTCTCCACCTGACACATGCTCTAGAACCAAATATCTGTGGAAAACAAGCAGGGGATAATAAATCCTGTTACACTGCAGCAATGAAACTCCCAGGACAGATCTAATACCGTGCCAATATACAGTGTACACTACTATTAAAAAATTTTGGGGTTGGTAAGATTTTTTGGTAACACTTTACAATATGGTTCATTAGTTAACATTAGTTATCTACATTAGTTAACATGAACTAATAATGAACTCCACTTATAAAGCATTTATTTATCTTTGTTAATGTTAATTTCAACATTTACTAATGCATTATTAAAATCTTGTTAACATTAGTTAATGCACACATGAACAAACCATGGGCAGCTGTATTTTTATTAACTAACGTTAACAAAGATGAATTAATGCTGAACAGAGGTGTTGTTCATGGTTAGTTCATGTTAACTAATGCATGAACTAATGTTAACTAATGAAACCTTATTGTAAAGTGTTACCGATTTTTTTATGTTTTTGAAAAGAGTCTCTCACAATGGCTGCATTTATTTCATAAAAATATAGTTAAAAAAAAAAAAAAGTGATATTGTTAAAAATCATTACCCTTTAAATTTTCTATTTGAATATGCAGTTTTAAAATGTAATTAATTACTGTGATGCAAAGATGAATTTTCTATTTGGAAATCATGATACCGAATATACGGTTTTTATTTGAAATAGATATTGTCTGTAACAATCTTTATTTTCAATAAAGACAATAACAATCTAACAAGTCTTTATTGGAACTTCTGATCAATTGAATGCATCCTTGCTGAATAAAATTATTAATTTCCTAAAAAAAAACGACGCCAAACTTTTGAACGCTAGTGTACAGATGGGGTCCACTAAGACCACTAGTGAAAATGCTACTATTTAACTTTTTTTAAACCAAATTGTTCATTACAAATTATATTATCAACATACCAATGTGAGTAAAATGAATAATTATTCAAAATGAATAATTCAATTTATTTGATTAGCAACTTTTAGCAACTAAATTTCACACCATAATGTTTAAAATTCCCACCTTAAGATTTAAATGGAAAAAGCCCAACATTTTCAATGTAGTCACAGGTTGTATTGCATTTGAGTGAATGTGTGTGCGAAATATCTTCCAGCAATCGGCCTGTCTGATAGGCGAACACATTTATGTCATACTCATGCATTCATGTATTCATGAGATACATGCATTCCATCCCATTCACACCCAGTCACATTTGAACACACACACAAACACACTCACTGACATGGCAGACGTCTGATTTATTAGTCGATTAAAGGATTTTCTCATGCGATTACCTGTCAGCGTTATTTAAATTAAGGATGGATTCATACTTGATTTGTGTGTGTAAAAATGTTCATAGGCAAATACTTTACGAGCATGTTAGCCATACATCTGTGTCATCTGAATATTAAGAAAACAAATTCCTCGGGTGCATCCACGGTGGCTCCTTTATCAATTATTGAAAACTACATTAAGCCCAGCCACTGGAGCACGAGCACATATCCAGGGATATCAGCGCGCCTGCTCTTCCGTAAAGATACAGAGTTTACCAAGCACTGATACACACTCAGCTCATACATTGCATGGTGCATGGATAAACAAAAGTGGTGTATACTCACAAATATTTCTTATTTTCGTAGACATCGTGCAACTTCAAAACATGAGGGTGTTCTATGAGCTTCAGAATAGCTATTTCTCTCTCCACCTGTAGAGACAGAGAGAAAAAACGATTCGTTTTAAACACAGTAGTATGAGGTTAGAGTAAAACACAAGGAGACATTTACAATAACAACCTTTGGTTAGCAGAATGATGTTGTATGGCATTATCTTGCCTAGCCATGCCTAATTAGCATCCCATCACTTTCATTAAGTGGTTAACCCATTAATCACATTTTAGCAAGAAAATAAACAAGAAGACAATGGCTGGAAAGTGCAAGATGCCTATGATGAAGAGTTCAGATGAATTATAAGTGGACAAGACTCTAATTAGTCTTTAGAAAGGGATACAATAGCATGATAAGATGACGCATCATCATAGTTGTCATGAACAGTCCCACATTATATTGAGAGGTGGTAATTAGCAGGCATACAGTCTTTCACCAATGTGTCGAAGTGTTGTTTTAGGTAGCGTACACTCTTGCTGCTGCTGGAAAATCCTTCTCTTGTTGCTTTGGGGGAGCACCAGAAATAATTAGACTTCATTATCGGTGGGAATATGGGAACAGCTAATATGGATAATCCCACACTAATGAAAGTTACATTGCAGAAGTCGACGCTGCAGTCTCCCATCACACACCTGCTCAGAGACTAACCTTGTACAGTGTCCAAGTGAACCACAAATCCTATTAGACTCAATCATCTTTCATTTGTACTCAGCCAATCAACTAATGAAAAAACTATTGTAGAAGCAGAGGTTATAAACCGAATAATGAAAGATGTTTTGGTCAGGATAGATGGATGCAAACATAAGAATCAGAGTTTGTCTTTTTGTAGTAAAGTATCATGTACTTTTGCAGGCCACATAGTCACTGTTTGGGGTAAATAACACACCCAGTCTTGCTTGCTTTCAGGGTAACAGTTTACAGTATTAGTCCAATTTTTTCACACACATAGTCCTTCCTTTATTATTACTATTTTCCACATTTATGGAAAAAAAAGTCAAATGGAAGATTTGGTCCCTATGGAAGATTGGGTCACTATTCACTATTCACTACAACTTTTGCCTCAATAAACTCCTAATTTACTGCTTATTAATAGTTAGTAAGGTAGTTGCTGTAGTGGTTAAGTTTAGGTACTGGGTAGTATTAAGGGTTGTAGAATATGATCATGCAGAATAAGGCATTAATATGTGCTTTATACGTACTAATAAACAGCAAATATCCTAGTAATATGCAAGCTAATAAGCAACTAGGTAGTAGTGTGAATTGGTCCCCAAACTAAAGTGTTACCGAAGATTTACTTCATATACACCAAACTTCAAATAGCTACACCAAATATGCACCTGGGATACATTTTAACAATATTGAAGGAGGTCCGATGTATTATGGACACTTGTTAGATGTTTTTTCTTCACAAATTGTTTCAAATAATCCATTACAAATAATATATTTAAAAATATAATGAAATCAAATCCTTGCTTAGAGTCAGTGTTACTTTATTATAGGTTTTATTAATAGCTTGAATGTTTCTATATATTTAATTTTCATTTTAGTTAAAGTTCTAGTAATTTTATTGTGCATTTTTGTAATGTTTTATTATTAACTCTTTCCCCGCCAGCATAAAAAAAAAAAAAAAAAGGATTTTGCCAGCCACCGGCAGCATTTTTGATCATTTTCACAAAATTTTCATGCCCCCCAGAATATTTTGTTGTATGAATATCTGAACATGCAATACATCAAAAGAAAGAACAGAGCCTCTGCTTTTAAACAAAAAAGCATTCTTAATGCATTCTTTTTTCATCAACACTTGAATGTGGGTAGATTAATAAAAAATTGAGCAAAAAGCTGAGAATGCGTTTTTGCCAAAGACTACACCAGATCGGATTCAGAATGATGATCAAAACATAAATCGGGTAGATGGAGTACACCAATATCCCCAAAGCTTGCACAGTCCTATACCTCGTCCTGGGTCGACATTTCGTTTGGTAACATTAGGCAGTTTTGATTTACAGTATATGCTGTTTAATGTTGATGATCACGTTATTTTACATATGAATCTGCTTATGGCTTGTTTCTGGCTTCTCCTTCACATGTCTTTTGATCAGGAGATTCAGTTCTCTTTTAGAAGATCTGTCATAGCGCCCCCTACCGAAAAAGTCAGAAAAAGTCATGGCGGAGAAGCGTTGTCTCATAAATGACGAAAATTTCCGTCAATGGAGGGGAAAGAGTTAAGTAGGCTCCAACATTATTACAACACTACACAGGACAAGCGCTTTGAAAATGGATGGATGGATGGATGTAATATAAAATAAAATTATATGTTTTGACACAAAGAAATCCACAGGCACAGTTTATTTCTCTGCTAAACTTAATTCAAGCCTTGAGGGCAAAACGTAAGATCATGAGAAACATAAACTGAGTCAAGTGACACCACACTTTTGACTGGTAGGGTACATAAACACCATCAAAACAATCTGATATGATTACAGACGGAGTTATATTCAGGGGCTCAGACTGGCATGTGAAAGCAAACACAGACGCATAGATCTTTCTTTGGGCTCCATCACCCTGTTACACACACTATCTCTCTAACCATAAGGCTGTAGCCTTTCTTCCCCACATCTCTTATGTCACTCCAAAACCAGAACACAGCTGACCCAAGTAAAGAAAGAGAGAGAGAGATGTCAATTTATCACCATCAAAGCCCCAGTTCTTCAAAGGTCTTTCACCTGGACCTCTGCAAAAGAGCAAGAAAAGCTACATAAATAATGAAATATTTCCTTCTTTAATCTACATCACGGTCTCGCTGACTGCCTTATATATCAATTCCTGTCATAGCAACCCTCTCTCAACATTTCTCTCTTATTCTCACGTTCTCTCAGTGCTTTATTTAGCAGATGGCTTTGAGCTCCTCTCCCTGATCTATCACAGAACATGGTCTTTCTCATTGGTTTTACACAATCGCTGTAATCATTCAGGGGCAGGATGCTTGTTTCGGCTCCTGGCAGAGTCTTTGATTATTCCCTGTGCTTGCACAGCTAGTCTCACCTGCATTATGTGTCCTTGCCAATTTGAAATTGCTTATGAAGCATCTTCTCGGCCGAGGAATTAATGTGCGCTCGAATTGAGCACAAAGGCGAAAAATGCTTAATGATCATTTACAATTAAATGGAACAGACTCTGTACAATCAGGTTTATCCCGCAGGCCATTCCTGGCCCATGTGAGAGCTGCTTTGTCACATGTTATGGTGTGATATACTCTTCCAATATTTGCCCTTAGAACATCATGACCTTTTCTAAGTAAGTGGTAAGCCAAAAATAAGGAACAATGACAGAACTCAAATGTGAGTGTTTGAACAGGTTGGGTAAGCTGCACACACACACACATTTGTTTTTCTATAAGGTCTTTTCATTGACTTCTACTGTTTTTAAATGAGCTTAAAGATATTTTCAATCCCAAAACCCTCATAATTCTTTCTGCATTTTTACATTATCATTCTGCAGAAGACATTGTGAAGAACTGTTTTTGCTCATACAACAAAAAGTCAATGGGCCCACCATTTATTTTAGTATTATAAACTAGGTAAGGGTAGGTAGGTATTGTTTTAGGTAACAATAACAACTTTGGACCCCACTGTCTTTCAATGCATGGACAAAAAATCTGACATTTTTTCAAAGTATCCTCTTTATGATATGAGTGATGAGTATGAGTAAATGATGGCATGATTGTCATTTTTGTGTGAACTATCCCTTTAAGACACTATTTATATGTTTATTGCTTTTCTAATCAGTGTAGGTTGTTTCAGGTTTTACTACAACCGTGGGGACATTTGGCCATCACAATGCAGGCAAAACATGACCCAAGCAAACACACACACGCACACACACACACACACACACACACACATCCGTCTGTCAGGTGTAAAGCTGTGCTAGCACAGACAGGAGGAGGGAAATCCAAACATACAACATTTACCTGCACGTCAGATCTCTGCCAAACAGCACTTGTGATCACAGGATAATGGAAACTTCATCTTATCAACAAGCTCCAGTAATCCTGTCTAAATCCAGAGTTGAATCCAACTCTAATACAGAGTTAACACTTACAGCAAGTAAAATAAACAAAGACAGCGGCAACACACCAGGTATGTGGTATGATGTTAATGATCCAATAAAAATACACACACACACTCATCTGATTATGCGGACAGACATGAGCCGAGCAGTGATCTGCATCATTCTTCATTATAAAAGAGGAGACCGGTTCACCTCAGTGCCCTTTTTCATTGAGTTTCCATGTTTAACAATTAGCACCACTGTAATAGCATCTTTCTTGCCAACAAAAGTGATTATCAAGTGATTAATTTCCCTGGAGAAAAAGATTTCAGTTTGGGTATGACATAAAATTACAAGGTTAAATGGCCACAAGTCAGTGACATCAATGACATTGATGAATTTGGTTTCAATTGATAACACGCAGGGCCTTAGACAGGAAAGATTTCATTTCTCAACTGGCTTTTGAGCAGAGAGGGAAAAATGAATGACTAATCCCGGATATTGAGAGAGCAAATGGAAGAGAAAAAGAAATGTGTAAAAATGTGTGTGTGCGTGTGTGTTAGAAAGGCTTGCATAGTACATTTTCCTTTGCAATTCAGATTTAATTAAGAACATTGCAATTTAAACCAGCATATTTAACAGTGTATAATTCAACACGCCCTAAACAAACAACTTTCAACCTCTGCCTTTGTTAATGGATTTAACATCATTTATTATGCTCAATTATTGTGTGATTTCAGGTTGCAGATGGTATGTTGATGCATGCTAATAACACTGCACTTGTGGGGACGGTCACACAACACACAGCAAATGAATGAAGGCAGACCGAGCTCATGTTCTCACAGCTGGGACTGGGACACAACTCCCATGTATTGGAGAGCAATCAGATTTTACCCAATAACAGCACATTTAACGACACAGCTGTCTGTTTGTGGTGTTTAAAAGATTTGGTTATGTGTGTCTTTATGGGTGTTTGCAACAATGGGTTTTAATGGCTAATGCAAAACTGTGTGTGTGAAGAACTCAACAAAGTGATGATGAGATGGAAGATGAGGTGTTTGTCTCTTGTCTCCAGAGCTCTGCTGTGTGGGTTTTGGCTGTTCTGTCCAAACTCTCCAGTGCCCACTAGCTGGGCAGCCCTGGCGCGCGCACACACACACACACACACACACACACACACACACGCACGCATGTTGGGTTTGTTTTTATTGGGATATTCCATAAACCTAATGGTTTTTATACCGTACAAATTGTATATTCTATTCCTCTACACCAACCTTAAACCTAGCCCTAAACCTACCATCACACAAAACGTTCTGCTAGTTTAGACTTTTAAAAAAATATCATTCTGTATGATTTATAAGCTTATGGGGACCAAAACAATTTCCCCACAACGTCCTCTACAATTTTGTTTGGTATTACTATTCCTGGTATTACTATACTTGTAGGAACATTTGGTCCCTAAAACACAGGGGAATACCAGGACCACACATTTTTTTTTAGACATAATGATTTTTATACTGTACAAATCCCCTACATCTAAACACAACCCTCACAGAAAACATTCAGCATTTTTAAATAAAAAAAAAAAACATAATTTAGTATGATTTATAAGCTGTTTTCCACTCGCAGTGACAAAGCAACTGGAAGTCATTCATTGTAAATGAGATTTGCTGATTTATAGCAACATGAGTGACTAGGTGATGCAGCCAATGAGCAGAGATGTATGATATACCGGCAGTCATACTGGTATTGGGCAATAAATGTGACTTTTTAACGTTATTTCTACTGGTTTTTTAAGTAAAGAGTGTAATATGTTTAAAGCGATAGTTCACCCAAAAATTATGTTATCATTTACTCACGCTCTTGTTGTTCCAAACCGGTATGAGTTTCTTTCTTCTGTTGAACACAAAATATATTTTAATGAATGTTGGTAACTAGACAGTTGACAGCCATTGACTTCCATAGTATTTTTTTTCTACTATGGAAGTCAACGGCTACTGTCAACTGCTTGATTACCAACATTCTTCAAAATATCTTCTTTTGTGTTCAACAGAAGAAAACAACACTCATACAGGTTTGAAACAACTTGAGGGTAAGTGAGTAAGTACGTTTTTGGGTGAACTATCCCTTTAAGCTGATAATGATCATGGGACCCACGTTATTTCTAGCTATAAAACAAATACAATTTGTTTAAAAATTAAAAGCAATTTCCTCATTTAAAGCATGTAGAGCTCTGGGTTTTTTAGGTGAGCAGTCTAACTAAATGTAAGTAAGTAAATAAATAAATAAACAAATAAATAAATGAAAATATTGGTTACTTGTATCAGCAAAAATGTCCATATTGGATCAATGAGCAGTGACAACATGCTACTGCCAGTGGAAAGGCAGATAGTGTTGCCCCACCTGAAACATTTGGCTACAGCAGTCATGGGAACACTTATAATCAGCCAAGAGCACAGAGACTCGCTGACCTCAAGGGTTTAATCGCTGTCAGCATGCATGAACGTGACTTTACACGAGACACGCCATCACCTCTGCTTCTGGCAGTTCCCTGATCTATTTATCATTGATGCCTTTTTCCTCCAATCCATCTTAATTCCTCAAGCTCCCTCACAACACACCAACTTCCCAATTAAAGGAATGGAAGAGCAGCAGATGAAGAAAACCATAAAGAAAAAAACAGAAAAGCAGAAGGAAAGCACTCAAGTCGTGTTTCTTTAATAAAGATGGAGGCTGTTCTGTAGCGGCGTTCCTCCTGGGAGCTGCTGTGGCTTTGTAACTAATTAACTCAAACACATGTGGAAACAGACACTTGAGCACGAGGGGGGAGGAGGGGGTTAAAGCAGCAGACCTTAACGTCTCACTGAAGGCTTAGACGAGGAGCGCTGGGAGGCATATCATGGCTTAGCTAATACCTCCAGAGACACACCGTACAGGATATCGGTGGATATTAAACACAACTGCTGTCCCTCGGTGATAGCCAATCCATCTACGTGACCAACCAGCAGCTGTGGCTCAAATCAGATCCATCAGGTGTGAGTAGGTCTGAAAATGGCTGGATGGCCAATGAGCGAAAAATAAAGAAGAACAACAGGGAAAGAGGACAATGAAATACACAATTAAAGGTAGAGTTTCTGTGCCACTAAAAGAACCAAACTAAATTTAAAATATAATGATTATTTCCAACCCAAGCTCACTGGATCAAAAAAAGGTGCCTGTGGCGACATTTCTGCATAATTATGCTGCTTCTTGCGCGATTCGCAACACTTTCAAAGTGAAATGTCTAATGAGTGGCGGTAAGCTTATGATTAGTGTTAAAGTGTGTTTAGTTTTATCCAAAACAGATGAAAGTGAATCTGGCAATGTTTCATTACAATGGTTGTTCTACATATCACAGCAGTTCGGAAATGTCCAGGGACATTAAGGTTAATGCTCACGTTAATCACTTTTGATTACTAAACCCTGCCCTATACCTAACAAATAGTGTGAGCAAAAGCAAATGTGAGATAAAAATGCATTTGTTAAAGCAAATATGCGATTTTAACTTGCTTCTACAAGTTTAAGCTCTTTTATCGTGACTCATGTTTTGGGACTCAAACCAAAGGGCTCTGCATTGCAAGTTCACCAGGTGAACTACTGAGCAGTTTAGTATGTCAAAAAGCCATACATGCATACATATGGAGCTGGTTGGCTTGAGGTCGTAAAATAGTACAAAAACATTTTTAAATTGATAATCTGCATCTGTAATCATGATTTGTGTGAAAAGGAATACAAATTGTTGGTATTTTACTGTCATTTCAGCTGGAAACTGCAGTTAATTGTATGTGTAGGTACAAAATATAGGTAGAGGGATGTTTTTCCAGTGAGCCTCAGTTGGTTATTTCCAAAGGTTTCCTAAAACGTTCAACCTCAGGAAGTAACTATATACATGCAGGATATGAGTGGGCAAAATTTAATAATTCAAAGGGTTAGTTCACCCAAAATTCTGTCATCATTTACTCACCCTCATGTCATTCCAAACCCGTAAGACTTCTGAGAAATCTGAGAGATCTCTGTCCCTCCTTTGACCGTCTATGCAACTACTACTTTGACGCATCAAAAAGTTCATAAAGAGACTGTAAAACGAATCCACATGAATTGAGCGGTTTAGTCCGAATTATCTGAAGAGACACAATTGCTTTATATGATGAACAGATTGAATTTAGGCTTGTATTCACATATAAACATTCATAAATGCACACATCAGTTATGATAAACAGAATCTCAAGCATGTTCGCTTGACATGCGAGAACCAATGAGATTCATTCTCGTGTGTGTGTACGCAGCACATTTGAGCTTCCGCAAAAACCAATAAGGTTCATTCTTGTGTGTTACGCAGCACATTTGAGCGTCCGCAAGAGGTTTGTTCTCACGTGTCAAGCAGGTATGGTTGAGCTTCTGTTTATGTTTGCTGATCGATATTTATATGCGAAAAAAGGCCTAAATTCAATCTGTTCATCATATAAAGTGTTTGTGTCACTTCAGAAAATTTGGACTAAATTGCTCAATTCATATGGATTCGTTTTACAATCTCTTCATGAACAAGGGTCAAACTGTTTGTTGTGTAGCTGTCAACAGAGGGACAGATATTTCTCCGATTAATTTGTGTTCCGAAGATGAACGAAAGTCTTACGGGTTTGAAGCGACAGAGTAATTAATGACAGAAATTTCATTTTTGGAACTATACCTTTAATTACAATTTTATTTAAAACAAAATGTGCTTATTTTTGTTTTAAAAATATTTTAAATAAATTGTCCCAGAGATCTTGTTAATGGTTTGGTATAGTGTGAAAGCAGACGTATAACATAAGTAAACATAAGTATAGCTGTGCCACACACCTTATCCCATCATTCCAAATACTTCCAGTCTAAAGAAGCACCTGAGTGACCTACTAAACCAGCACTGCTGACATCCAAGAGATCTAAGCCACAGATTTCGGCCTCAAGTTTGAACAAGCAAAATGTTTCTGCACACAATCCTGTTGGTCTTGCTCTCTCCTCTCGTCTGGACCGAGCAGATAACCGCTGCTCTCCGCTCTGTACAAAGCCTTGTTCTGTTCGCAGCCAATCTGCTTCTTGACCCATGACACACACGCAATGTTTGGTCTCACAATGTTGTGCTCCCTTAAAGCCAAACATGAAGCAAAAATGTTAGAAATAAAACTTGCTCTAAGGCCACATAAACAACAGAGTCTGAATATTTATGACTGAAAGGTTGAATTTCACCCTTAAATTGCTTCAGGAAACTCATTTTAGAGGCGTGTGATTAGCATGTCTGCTATCGAGAAATTGGTTTTGGAAATAGAGTGCAGTGAGGCAGACTTTGGGATGATGGGCTGGAGGATCTGTATGGGGAGGAACCGTTCGCTGAGTCCACTGAAGATGACTTCCTGATAGAGTTCTTGTGCATACGTCTCCAAAGGGAATTTCATAAACCGTGGCTTAAGTTGAGCTAAACAGCAAACATTACCTCCATGTACATTCTGCTTGTTGTAGTGTTTTTGTTTCCCTCAAGTAAACTTTGCAAATTATGTCTTACAGGCCAATGTCAAAACAAAAAACACTGCTTGTCATGCATTCAAATTTATGCACGCACATTTGCATAGGAATATTGGGTGCTTTAAGAGCGCCTAGCCTCAATAAAAAACTGCTTTGATGCCTTTTGACCTTCCAGAAATTAGTTGCCCTGGGCTCAGTGTGGAATAAATGTGAAAAACATTGACTTAAATACAAAAGGAATGTGTTTTAATTGATCAAAAACCTCTGTCCAGAGAGGCTCTTCTTCTCAAACTCAAAAATACACTGTCGGCATCTCATTGTGCTGCTTTTAACCCTCTAGCTTTACTTTCTTCCTATGGAAGAGCATGTTAGGATAAATGCAGCCATTTCCCAAGACAAAGAGTGGTAAATATGTTTAGTCCTCACTTTTTGTTCCTTTGGATATTGATGTATGAGATTATATATATATGTAGGGGGTGGAAAACCTTCAATTGTGCACTGATGAGTGAAAAAGAAAAAGTGTGTATTCTTGCAGATATGGCAATGTTAAACCTGAGTCCAGTTTTCTGGATATAGATTTATGACAGAAGCCATTATTTTCATCTTGCCGTGAGTGGGGACACAGACGCTAAAAGACTCCTGTCCTCATAGAGAAAAATAATTATGATCTATCTTTTGCATCATTTACTCATCCTGGAGAAGCAGCTTGATCTCACACACCAATCACTATCACTCATGCTGTATTTAAATCAATAGTTCAATGGCGCAGTACTAGTCGCAGTTTTGTGCTGTGTGGTCAAGTACAGATTTATTGTATGAAGGAAAAACTACCCACTGACTCCATTCTGACTCAGAGAATCTGTAGTGCTGAAGAAGTGCCTATATATCCCATAAATCATTGCTTACCCATGATACAATGTGTTGGAAACTTGCTCTATACTATACACCAGGGGAATAGCAGCCATTATAACTGGGGGGGATTGCATCACGCCCCACTTTTCGGGCAAGAATCATTACGTTTTAAGAGCTTTGTTTTGCTTGGCTGCAGAGTGAAGAAAAAAAAATGTAGGTGCCTGCATAAAATGACCGCTTTAAGGCCAAGCGCAAAATTCTGCCACCCAGCTGCATCGACAGAAAGTCAAACAAGCCAGTGTTATTTTAGTATTATTTATATACTATCACAATATTTAATAATATTTTGAATTCTGTCATGTGTTATTGTCATATTAGTTGTTTTATGACATTTTTATGATATTTTTTAATGTTTCTATTTAGCTTTAATTTATTTTTATTTCAGTCTTGGTTAATTTTAGTACTCCAACTTTCATTTCTTATTTTAATTAAAATTTTCAAAATTACAATTATTTTCATCTAATATTTATATTTTATTTCAAATGTATTTTAATTAGCAAAAACGATTTTAATAGTTTCAGTTAAAGGGATAGTTCACCCAAAAATTAAAATGGAACTTCCTATGGAAGTCAATGGGCCCCATCAACTGTTCGGTTACCGATATTCTTCAAAATATCTTCTTTTGTGTTCAGCAGAAGAAAGAACTTTATACAAGTTTGGAACAACTTGAGGTTGAGTAAATGATGACAAAATTCTTATTTTTGGGTGAACTATCCCAACACTGAAACAATCTGAAAAACACACAATCGGTAAGACCAACTTTGCTTTTCAGCAAATTAATGATGATTATATTATGGCATTTATTAGTATTCATACGCCAGGCTGATATGGTTTATAATCATTTTGAGATCATTCCTAAGTCCTAAGTATAGACCACTTTCCTTAAACCAGAGCGCTAACGGTAACCTTTCAAGAAGGGTCAGCGATGTTATTAGGCTATAAAACTAAAACCTGTTTTTTATGTAGACAGGTCAACGTCACAAAGACATCTTTCACCTTCACATCCTCTCAGGGCGTCTGTGCAATCATAATCATGGAGCACAGGTGTCTACGTCAATTGATTTATCTGTCATTGTAGGCAGCAATGGACATGGACCACAGTTATAAATCTCACATAATGGACATTTCCTCTACTGCTACTGTCTCAGTTCAGCCATAATGACTTTGGCAAGGAAGGAAAGAGGGTTAAAGGTCACTCCAGGGACCAAGTGAAAAGGTAACGGTGTTCCTTTATCTTCTACTTCCTGATTCCTCAGGGCCTTCTCCGTTTGATCAAATGATCAGTCAAAGCTGATGTACCCAGCATCAGACAGAGGGGAATAGGATTGTGGAAAAACATGATTGTGAGCTAAAACAGTAAACATGTTCCATAAATTTGCCTTCTATCCTTAAAAATGCACTGTTATTTATCTATTAACTCTATATATAGCAATATATAAACACTACCATTCAAAAATCAGTACGTTTTTTGTTTTTTATACTATACTATATTTAAATTAAAGAAAGAAATTAATACTTTTAATCAGCAAGGATGCATTTGATTGTTAAAAACTGACAGTACAGATCAAAAGATTAGTTCAAAAGATTTACATTTCAAATAAATGCCATCACAAATAAATGCCATCACAAAATACATTTTAAATGATATTGAAATGTAAAACAGTTATTTTAAATTGTACTAATATTTCACAATTTTAAATTGTACTTTATTTTCACAAAATGCAGTCTTGGTGAGCACAAGTGACTTCTTTTAGAAACATTTTAAAAATCTACCCAACCCCAAGCTTGTGAACTGTACTTAAAATCTGGCTGATAATATAAGAGAGGCTCTATTATGCTCTGACATTTTACAGCAATTAAGTTTTTTGAGAAGTGAAAGAAGTGACAATGACTTATAGAACTGAACATTCAACCTCAACGCCCAAAATCATTCCTAATTAATCACCACCCACACGACTAATAAAAACTGTGCACAAATAACATATAATATACTGTATTACAACTATATATTATTACATGGCTCTCTGGAACACTTGCAATCACAACATTATAAGGTCAAATATTTTTTCTATAATGAAAACTTTATAGCTGACCATTGGCAGTGGTCCCAACAGACTTCCTACATGGCGTTGTCAATTTATTTATTTATTTGGTAAGTAACTTGATAAATCCCATCATAAAATTAAGTCCACAATAAAATGAAACTATGTTAGGTTTAATTTTTGATAAACATGTGCTGACTAACAGGTAAGGATTGACAAAACATATGCTGCCTGATCAAGGATGGAGTGACTCATAAAACATATATTTATCAATATCACACTACTACTCTATCACAAGTTTCTTCAGGACAGGTGGATCATTCCTGCAATTAGTATGCTTTAAAAATAAATAATGATAAGTAATCAACAACCTGTACCCATTCCTCACTCCAGTATGATTGAAAGGCTCAATATAGAAGAAAGCACCCAGAGCCTGAGACAGACAGAATATAAATCACAAAAATGGCATAAATATATTTATAGAAATAAATCTTTTGAGAGTATGTCCTACTGAAAAAAAAAAAAACTGTATATTGATCTTGAGTTTCAACCGAAACCCTCAGTAAACCCACATATCTTCATTGAAAAAAATGAGTCTCCATCTGTTGCCGTAGCAAATGACCAGCCCTCAACCACTATTTTGAACAGCTTGATGACTTTCACACTGTGCCAGACAACACTCAATCTTGCACCTACCATGCTGTGGATAGAACAAAATAACTATCCGCTTGTTAAGTCGTGACGTAAGGAACGCCGTTTCTGGGTCCAAGCCTCAACTCGTTTCACTTGAGAATGCCAACGACGGCCATTTATGAGCGCTATTTATTCATATTAAACATCAAACATTTTAAAAAGTTAAACATTTTAAATACTTACAGTGTACACAACAGTCTCTGTGCTAACAGCGTCACAGACATTAATATTTTAATGATTTATAAAAGATAAATCACTGTCTGGCCGTCTGGAATTTTGGCATGGAGATAAAGGTTATGATTATAATTTTTTTTTTGTAGTATTGTAGTATTTATAGTATAGAGCGTTTGGACCCGGAAGCGTTGCCGCGTGACGTCAGACTTAACAACCGAATAGGGTATATGTGGTCACTGAAGCAAGAATACCTCCAATGAAGTGCTGAGACTTGGGGTCAAAGTTGCAGCTTAATCATTTGAGAAGGAAGTGCACATGAAATAGAGGAAAGATCTAAATGTATACTTTAGTGTAGGAGTATTGCCACACATTTATGTCAAGCATAAGAGCATATGGATTTGGAACATCATGAGGATGACTTGAAGACAAATTTTTCTTAAAGGGATGAAAATTCATTACTGAAATTCAAGTCATTACTCACCCTTGTGTCATTCAATTGCATCAGATATTTTGAATAATTCTGGAAATAATTGAGACAATTTTCAAAATATCTTCTTTTGTGTTCCACGGAATAAAGAAAATCATATGGTTTGAAATGACATGAGTGTGAGTAAATGTAAATGATGACAATTTCAATTTTTGGGTGAACAATCCCTTTAATGGATAGCTATGGTTGAATTAAACATGAACAGTAATACAGATTCAAATGTACTCAAATGTAGTCATATCATAAACTGAAATGCATGAATGTGGGTATTTTGGTCATTTGTTTAAAAAAATCTGATCTCACAGATATGGAAGATTTTCCACACTCCATGTGTATTAAAGAGACACAGCAGAGAGGTATTGTAACTGAACATAGTATAAGAGCTACTAACAATACAGTGCTCGTTTGGGTCATCAATAAACTCAAACCTTATAAAATCAGCTTGGCATCTTCAAAGACTTATATATGCAAATTAGACGAAGATGCACCGGGCTGGAGGGAAGCGCGTGACAGCCATTTATTTTGTTTTGTGTCCCACTCTGTGCATGTGGTGAGAGAAACATCTCCCTCGCAAACACAACAATCTACCCGCAGAGTGCGAGAGAAGATGAATGATCCATAATCATTTAGAGGAGAAGAGAGAGAAACATATATAGAGAGAAAATGACACTGCTGTCATCAATGGCAGGATAACAAGATTAGGGTCAGCCATCATTCATCAGCCATTCAATCTGCCTCTATTTCTGCTTCTGTGCTGGACTGCAAATTTCATTTTTTATTCCCTCCTTGCTGTATTCCCTTCCTGCATTTTTTTCTGATTTTCTTTATCATTACAAGAACAGAAGCTGGGCTGCTGTCTGCAAAATATTTTTTTGTCTGTTTCATTATTTATAAAATATATTTCATTTCAAATAATCAAGGATGTAAACATACATTTAGCACAAAGAAAGTGGGGGATTCAAAAATACAGAAAAACAGTAATTGCAAAATATTATTACAATTTAAAATAATTGTCTTCTATTTGAATATATTTAAAATGTAATTTATTCCTGTGATGCAAAGTTAATTTTTCAGCATCATTACTCTTCAAAGTCACATGATCCTTCAGAAATCATTCTAATATGATGATTTGGAGCTCAAGAAACATTTCTTATCATCAATTTTGAAAACTTGTTATTGTAGAAGTTTTTCCGAGATTCTCTGATGACTAATGAATAGAAAATTCAAAAGAACAGCATTCATTCGAAATATATGTTTTGGTAACATTACAAATGTCTTGTCTGTCACTTTTGATCAATTAAATGTGTCCTTGCTGAATAAAAGTAGTAATTACTTTAAAAAAAAAAAAAAAATCTTACTGACCCCAAACTTTTGAACAGTAACACTAAAAAAAATCCTCAAAGCTCAAGCAAGCATGAATTGGATTCTGCCTTGAGATCTCTGCGCTGTGCCTCGTCACTGCCTTCCTGCCTCAGTGATCACATCATTAAGACCTTCATCTATCTCTCTTTTCCAAGACTAAAGTGCCAGTGAATGTGGATTAAACAAACACCATCTTAAATCACTTCAGTGCAGCACCATTAAAGAGGCAGTGGTTCATTTGACTGAGAGATCATGGATGGAGCGAACACCACGGGGGCAGAGCAGGATAAGTCATACCCAGATGTGGAACTGTGTCTCTGCGTAGGGCGTCACAGATCATCAGCTCTTCCAGAGCATCGGTGTGAAGAGCTGACTCCATATCTCACTCAGCAAAGCGTCAGCACCACACAAACACTAAAGTACCTCAGGTCAGCAAGAGCTAAAGCACAGCTCTCGAGATTAGGAGAGGTTAGAAAAAGTCTCGACTTGCTGACCTGGGGACTAGTGTAAGAGAGTATGAGGGACATTTGACAAAACAGCTTCTTGTCTATTCAAGCTAGTGCAGCACTGACACAGAATATTTTACATTTGTAAATCATTTTGTATGCCTTGCAAACATAAATGTTTGGTTTTCTGTAATTCTACTGATTTGACACCAATGTTTTCTAACTGTCCAAACATAGATGAGGGTTTGTCAAAATTGCAAAAGTGATGACAGTCATTGGTAAAAATGTATTGAAAAATACAAACCAAATCAGTAACATACTCAATCGGTTTTCTGCAGAATATGTCATAATAGTAATAATAACAATAATGTATCATTATATAGCCGTTCAGGACCTCAAGATCGCTTTACAAAGGAAAAAGGAAACAACAAATAAAGAACCAGAACCAAAGAGTTCCAAAGGCAGTTGTATTGAGGCAAGTTGGAGCTAAACTCTGCAGGACAGTGGCCCTCCAGGAGCAGGATTGGACACCCCTGATCTAAAGTATCTTTTTTGTTGTTTTTTAAAATAATGAAAATGTTTGGTGCTGCTGGAGGTGCAGAAATCGCACACTTCTCCTTTAAAATATAGTTAAGTTGAAATATAGTTAAAGTTCTTTTCCACAGTCACTGCGTAACATATAGTGTGTGTACACTGGCACTCATCCACAGCTTGAGTAATCTCTTCTCTGCAGGGGTGCAACATGTCCCTCCTTCTCCTCAGCAGTCAGTCTCCTGGGCAACACTGGGCTTGGTTTCAGAAATGTTAGCTTTCCCCTCGGGACCTGTCTGGATTCGACACCACACGCTGGGAGAAACTTTCACTCCCACCATCCCTAGGGCCATTTACCATTAACCACCCAAGACTTGATTAAACCAAAGAGTGATACCTTTCTGAAATGTTTACTGGGTTCCACCCTGCAGTGTCAAGAGGCAGTCATTCATTAGGAGGGAGTGATGTTTAATGCATGGATTGTCATAAATAGTTTTGAGTAGCCTGCCTCAAGGGAAACTGAAAGATAAGCACACTATTTAGCATTTTAAAACAGCTTTTCCACAAAATGGCACCGGAAACACAATGGAATAAGCTTTTCCAGTGTTTAAAGACCTCTATTTTTAATCAAATTAATGTATTTAAAAGCATCACCTATGCAATATAATGAATGCACACACATTGAAGACAATGTTGCTGTGAGGCATCTGCAGCACATTCTCTGAGGTAAAGTAGGCCGAAGTCACCTACTGACATAACCCTCATTAGTGTGACCGCAAAGTAAGTCAAAGAGCTTTTCTTTTCATGTCTGAAAATGTCAGAGACGACTTCATTAGTTCAGGAGGGGCCAGGCAGGGGCCGTGGAGTCCTCTGCGAGGAGCATGTTCTCAAATGCCAGGCTTCTGTTCTGTGCGTGCCACGACCTAACACACAACACCGCCTCTCCCTGGGAGTAGACATGAACACACACACACACACACACACACTAACAGACACTCTGAATACTGCACACACAAATAAAACCTGACGTGCTCACCCTGGGCTCTGGGATGAACACACATGCTAGTCTTACTCATACTATGTCCCAGCAAGCACACACTGACAGGAGGTACCAAACCCCTGCTTTCAACATACAGACACGCATGCTCTTCCACACACTGACAGCTGCACACCGGCTCCACGCTATGCAAATGCCAACCAACGTGAGATTCGCTGGAGGCTGAGGAAAGAGAAGAAGGAAAACAACAGAATGACAGGTGACCTCCTGCCGATTGTCTAAAATTATGCTAATGAAGTCATTATTGTTTATTTATTCCTTCATGACTGTGGCAAGGGTGAACTCCAGGAGGAACATAGCAGCCAATGACTGGGAGACTATCCAATGAGTTGAACTGAAAATGAAGTCTAGTTAAAGCCAATGAATCAAGGTGGAATCATGGGAAATTACACCATAGAGAAGATTAGTCATGACTTTGGGACTCATACGTGCGCAGTAACAGCAGGTTGTTGTCTCGCTCTTTTGCCTCCACTGTCAATCTCTGTCGTTCAAAAAAATCTCAGATACATTGAGGTAGGCATGCAACATCTGAAGCTGTTTTTACTATAAGCATATAATTTTTTCCCCCTACCTCCCTCCTCAAGCCAATCACGTCAAGTTGCCATGACAACAGCCCTTCAGAGAAGCTAAAATAAGCAGGAGATACAATAGAACGAGTTACGGGGTGACCTTCAGAGGAATACGACTAACTATCAGTCATGGAGGCGGCTTTACTCAGGCTCTACGTTAGGATCAGACAGCATCTGTTTGTTTTCTAAATTATACTGCTTGGTGAGGAAAGTAAAGTACGACAATGAGAAACAAAAAAAGATTCCTTCCTTCACAATCAGACTCCCATAAGGCCTAGGTCTATTTCCTGCAGAGAAGCAATTTCCACCGCAGTCCAAACACCAATGTGGGAGCAGGGGGGTCTGGGGACTGCATGTGGACCGGATGACTGTATAGCCCTCTCTCACATCCAATTACAATGAGGAACCAATCAGCTCATCTAAATTACTACTGCCCCACAATCCACCAGGAGTTAATGAGCCATTAACCATTTAATGAAATCCATATGATGCTGGATGGACACTGAGAGGAAAACACGCTGATTGGGTCAAAAGTTGAGGTGATCTGCAGGATTTTTATATTAAAGCTCACTCAATTCATAAAGCAAAATTGCAACATCAGCATCATCTTAGGTACATCTTGTCATTTTATTATTTTAAAAAAATATAATACCACAGCAGCAGTTTGACAGAGTCAATTATTCACTCTGTAAAGCAAGGAAAAACTGCTGACTTTCAGATAATGTTATAATAAACACATAGGTATGTGACCAACATATTTGGAAAGCAAAAAAAAACAGAACATATTCTGGGGTGCAACCAATGACAGTCTCCTTGTCCATAACAATTTTGGTCCATACTGTAAATATTTTTGAACTGCCAAACATAGATGAGTTTTTATCAAAATTGCAATAAATGATATGTGAAAGCATCAGTAAGAATGTGCTGAAAACTACAAACCAAATCAGTAATGTGTTGCATCGTAATCGGCATCCACCCAAAAGATTTGTTCAAAAATGTGCTACATTTAAGCACTAACCTTGATACATGTAATATTTCCTCATTTTCTAATAGTCAAATCAAGTGCATCTGGTTATTCCTGGATCTGGAAATGGATTACTCTATTGAAGACAATTAGACTTAAGAAAGACATTGTTCATTTTTCTTCAGTCCTGAGATATGTTATAACACATAAGATCAATTAGCATGACTGTGTAAACATGATTGTGGCATTTCCTGACACAAATCGTATAGCATCGGTTCTGGCAGGTCATGTTAGTCAAGCTCCTTATATAAACTCCTTCAGTACTATCAGCAGCTTTCTCCAGCGCTCATTTACCATTTTCCATCCCCAGCTCCTCCTATCGTCCAGACAGGGTTTGGTATTCTGATTCCCCTTGAATCAGACTAAATTCCCAAATGATTTTGTACATTTAATATTGACATTAATGATATCTGCAAATACATTATGTTGGTTCTGTTCTGTTTACCCTTAGGGGGGTTATTGCTGCTCTCCCTGCTCTTATCCATGCTAGGCTGCATGGATGCGCAGGGAGTTCTTGCCCAGAACAGACCCATACCGCCAATCCAAACTGTATGCTAATAGTCAATCAATCATCTTTGACGATAGTGGTCCTGACACAATTCATTCTCAGTGAATTTCTCTCCAGCATATGTATATACATATCATGAGCTATGTATAGCGTGCCACTTTCACAAGAAGACATCACAGATGGAGAGCTCACTGTGCAAGATTCAAATTGGATAACTCCTGCTAATCAATGTCCAGTTTGATAGTATGTGTCTCACTGCCACTCTTTACAAACTACTGAAGATGGGTAAAAGAATTGAGGGTAATCCTTTCATATACTCAAACAATCCCCCGATGGCAGTTCAGCAGCACAGTGACAGCTGCCTGTTTGTGCTCAACAGACTCTTTCATGTTTTGTTGCTGTAGCAAGAACCTTGGCATAATTAGGACAGAAATGTTGCTAACTTTCCCTTTCAGCAAGAGAAAAAAATGCATAGTATTGTGACAGAATATGCTTTGTGAGTGATCTAAATAAATGTAAATCCTCAAACTCTCCCACCACAGTGTAAATGTAATGTAAGTGACAGATTTGGTACAAGCAGCCATCTTTAATTGACAACTTTCAATTACATTATAATTCAGAGCAGAGAGACAGAATGGTTTACTTAAGTCATCTCATGAAGTACAACAGCACAACAATCTTACCTTCATCAACACAGACTCGCTGAGTTTCTCCCGGTTTACAATTTTTATGGCAACTTTCTGACATGTGACACAGTGGATTCCCAGCTTCACGAGGCCTGGAGCGAGAGTAAAAAAAGAGAGAAGAGAGAAAAGAAATTCTGTCAAACAAGCATAAAAAGTACATCAACCTAAAAGCACTTAGATGATAAAAGGCTGATCCCAGCGTGAGTTTCATTTCGGCAAAATGAGAATTCTCCCTCTAAAGCCCCCCGGTATCCATAATGTGACAACCAGGGGCACTTTTCATGTTGCAAAGTAAATGTCAGAGAACATACATAAACACAAACAAGGCCAGATCAGAGTTGAATCCCCCTCAATGGCTTTTTTCATATCAACGATAAAAGACTGTCATTACCCTCAAAGGCTGACACGGGCACGTATATATATCAGCAACCATATTTGGCTAAATGCCACAACTGTGCATGCCTTTATCACCCGCATACATTTTTCAGCATGGCTCTGCATATCAAACTGTTGATTTCCCTGAAGGTTTACACAGGGGGCAGAGGGGATATAAAGACCTGACAGGTCCCTGGATCTCTTTTATATGTATGTTGTTAAAGCCCAAATGACATATTGCGCCACTTTCACAACATGTCATTGATGTTGTATCACAGGAGAGGACGCTCAGCAGACGCAATCTACACCCTTACGCCGGGTATGAGGGCGAAGCTGAGAGCATCCGTGGACCAGATGAATATTTCATCTTGCCGTAATTGCCTTGCGCCGAGTTGAACACACACAGACATGTGTAAAATACCATACAGCGGCTATTGCAATTGTAAGTCACCGCCGGAACTTTGTAGGAAGACAAAAGTCTGTAGCCGAGTACAAAAACATTTTTTTTTGCATACACATTAAGAAAGCAACTCAAGAATTCTGTGGCCAATGTCAAAACTGATTTAAAGACTAGCATGGCATGTTGTGTGTTGAATACTGGTGACCAGCATGGGATGTTTCTATGCTAGTGTTCCCACCAGGCTTCTCAACTACCTAAACCAGCAAGACTTCCTTGATCAACCAGCTTCAAAAACACCTGCAAAATTCTGCTGGTAAACATGCTAGTCCATAAACTAGGTCACCACTAACCAGTCTGAAGGTCAATGACATATTAGACAATCTACGACAAAGAAAAGGGCAAATCTTCTAAAAGGAAAGAGATATCTAGTTTAAAGCATGTGTCGAGTCTTTGTAGACATCTGAATCATCAAAAAAGTTACCTTAAAAGTGACCTAATGTAAAGGTTTTCAGTTATTTGCAATTGTTTTTTTGAGGATTCAAGCCACATGACATAAATTAAAAATAAGATCATCACAGAATTGTGTATGAATTCCATTGGCATTCAAAAAAAAAATAATAGATTAATGCCAAAAAACTTGGACCACCCTGATCAGTGACAGAGACGAGAGTTGAAGTCTTCACTCTCCTGGCTCCTGGGTTGTAATTATATGTGTAGGGAGGTCAAAATCATCTAGTCTGAAAATGCTGAAGCTCTCATGTCAAAGTCTCCACTAATTCCCCTAAAAATCATCAATCTTTCTAATCATTAAAACATATTACGGCAAACCTCTCTTGTAAATTGGTGCAAAGGAAACCATGGAAACCTACATGAGCACAACTAATCAAAGATAGGCTTAAGTTAGGCTAGCACACTTCAGTCAGTGTTCTGAGCAAAACCACATTAACATGAATGAGTCAACAACGTTCAAGTCTCTGAAGCAAGTAAACAAGCAGAGTTCTTGTCATTTGCAGAGAAAAACAACACTTGCCCATAAGAGATTTCTCAAATAACACTTGACACACAGCTAAAAAAAATTGTAAGGTTACTGAGTTGCAAAGGAGGCGTGTGTGAATAAAACGTCTGCAAGCAATGGGAATAGTAGAAAGTTAGAAACCAAAATGTGGACCCACTTTATATTAGGTGGCCTTAACTACTATGTAGTAACATTTAAATTAATAATTTGATACAATGCACTTATTGTGTACACACATGTTTTTAAATTGTACTTACATTTTGTATGACCTGTATGCAATTATATCTGTAATTAATTTCTGTAGTTACATTCATAATTACACTGTTGACACTTCCCTTACACCTAACCCTACCCTTAAACTCACCCATACCACCACACCTGTCCCTAACTTTACCCATATCTCACCTCAATAACAGCAAAAGTGTTTTGCAATACAATATGAACACAATAAGTACATTGTACTTATTTTTTGATGTAAGTACATAGTAGTTAAGAATGAGTTGAAGTGGTAATTGACGAATTATAGCAAATTATGTTCCCAACTATAGCAAAGGATTTGTTCAAATATGAACACCACTACACTCTTAAAAATAAAGGTTCCAGGTTTAGGGTTAGAGAACACAATATACAGTTTGTACAGTGTATGTTTAAATGATTTAATGTATATGGAAAGTCCCCATAAAACATGTGTAAAACCCAACGTGTGTGTGTGTGTGTATAATGTATTTGTAAACATTTTAAGGAACACTTAATGTGAATCCAATTAATGTCCAATAAAGGTTTGTTTAAAGTAATTTTCATCAACATACCAATGTACCATGAATCATCTAAAGTGAGAACCATTTACACCTAACTAACCATATTAACATCTCCAATACTACTGGTTTAAAATACTGTACATTTTTAAATGGTTAATAAGTTGTTAACAAAGCATAAAAAACCTACTATGTCTACTACCCTATACAGTGGTGGTCAGAATTATTGGCACCCCTGGTAAATATGATCAAATATGGCTGTAAAAAATAAATCTGCATTGTTTATCCTTTTGATCTTTTATTTTTTTAAAAATCACAAAAATCTAACCTTTCATTGAAGTAAAATAATTGAAAATGGGGGGTAAATCACATTATGAAATAAATGCTTTTCTCCAAAACACGTTGGCCACAATTATTGGCACCTCTAGAATTTTTTATGAGTAAAATATCTCATATTTTATATTTTATAAGTATATTCCCATTATTATTTAAATTTTTTAGAACACTAGAGTGACTAGAAACATGAAATTGTCCGGCTATGATGTCTTGTTCCACAGGAGTATAAATATGAGGAAACACAAAGGCCAAACTATAAAAAATGAAACTATAAAAAGAGCTTTTTGGCAGCAAATCCACCAGATGGGTTTGGTGCAAACAGGGATAAAAAGTACCCCATGCCCACTGTTAAATATACTGCTGGATCTTTAATGTTGTGTGCCTATTTTTCTGCTGGAGGTCCTGGACATCTTGTTCAGATACATGGTATAATGGATTCTAGCAAATACCAACAAATAAAAAATCAAAACCTGACGGCCTCTGCTAGAAATCTTATAATGGGCCGTGGTTGCATCTTTAATC
Source organism: Rhinogobio ventralis (assembly GCA_039654625.1). Lineage (NCBI taxonomy): Eukaryota > Metazoa > Chordata > Actinopteri > Cypriniformes > Gobionidae > Rhinogobio > Rhinogobio ventralis. The sequence continues at coordinate 21,593,653 of CM077193.1, read as the reverse complement.
AGGACAATGATCCAAAACAAACATCAAAATCAACACACAAATGTCACTGAACACAAAATGAAGCTTCTGCCATGACCATCCCAGTCCCTGACCTGAACCCTATAGAAAATGAGTGGGGTGGACTGAAGAGAAGAAGCACCAACATGGATCTGGGAATCTGAAGGATCTGGAGAGATTCTGTATGGAGGAATGGTCTCTGATCTCTTGTCAGGTGTTCTCCAAACTCACCAGGTATTATAGAAGAAGACTCAGAGCTGTTATCTTGGCAAAAGGAGGTTGCAAAAAGTATTGAATAAAAGGGTGCCAATAATTGTGGACAACGTGTTTTGGAGAAAAGCATTTATTTCATAATGAGATTTACCCCCGACTTTCAATAATTTTACATCAATGAAAGGTTAGATTTTTGAGATTTTTTTTAATAAAAGATCAAAAAAGGATACACAATGCAGATTTTTTTTTCTGCCATATTTGATCATATTTACCAGGGGTGCCAATAATTCTGACCACCACTGTATGTCTATCTATTATTATGAGCTAATTAAACAATAATTGTGTTAATTATATTGACAATGAATGAAGAACCTACTATTTGTATATAGCCAATAAATATATTAACAATGTAGAGACTACAATATATAAATTATGAATGAACTATTAACTAATAGTTTGCAAATTATTTGTAAGCACTTTACTACTATATGCTCATTATAAAGTGTTACCAACACTGGAAAAATCTGTATAACTTTTTCTACTATAAATAACTTTGCATTGGAAAGCTTCCATTGATGGATGGTAAAGGCTCTTCATGTGTGCCAATAAAGAACCTTTATATAGTGTATTTATATTTGCTTTAAATGCGACTAATTAAATGAAAAGTCTTTTCTTCCCTATTGTAACATATATCCGGTTGAAACGGCTTCCCAAACAAGAAAAAACGTAAGAAAAAAAATAAGAATTGTCCATTTTTATTTAATGGTGAAAAAAATGTTAATAAGTAATAGCCTTTCTTGCCATATTTCCCTTCACCCTGAGACTTCACTCTCTCTTTATATTTACTCTTTACATAGTAGTAAACTGAAACAGCACAGCTTTGATAAGCTAACACATACACAGCAGCATGATATCATGTTCTCATAGCCGCACAGTGGAACTGCATCCCTGGAGGCTCAGCATGTGTCCTCAGAGGCTTCCCTCATCCTCCCGCTGCAGGGCTCAACAGATCAATAAATGGGAGTTCATCAGTTAGAGTGAATTGCCTGCTGGTGACCTTGAGCAATAACATGCATCAGTAATCACCAGGGCTTCTCCCATCAACCACCACTCTGTGTCAGATCTTCTCTGCTGCATGTACACGCGAACACACACAGACAATACTTACTTTTCCCACATAGTCTCTGGCTTCACTTTTTCTCTGTAATCCCCACATTCCCCCAAAGAAAGACACAGTAAAGTTTCTTATTAACTACTCTGTGTCTCTAATACAAGAAATAAATCCCACGGTAGGCCTTGAGATCTGTTTTTTTTGCCGGGACTCGTTTCTTTTTCTTATTAAAGAGTATGTAGCACGAGATTTGGCAGTAAAGCTGAGAACACAAGAGATAACCATGGCTCTTGCCAAGGCCCTGTAGTCCCACTCAGATCTATTTTTGATTAATGTATAGCAGCAACAGGGCTCCAGTATAAAAACTCCATAATTACACAGTGACGGAAACAAATGGAGTCCGTTTGAGGCTAAATGGAAAAAGCTACTTAAGCTTATTTATTATGCATGTTCCTGATACAGGTACTACAGTATGTAAATGGTTTGTGATATTCAACCTGAATGTTAGACACTTTTTGAAAACAATCTGTAAATTGATTGTTGGTTAGGAACACATGACCTTAATTAAAATAAAGCCTGCAGTCATAGTTCAGAAAAAAATGTGTTGTTTTAAAATATTATTTGTTATTTATCATGGGTACTTAATACACACACTGTAATCTATTTTATAGTAATCCGTTCTAGTGAACATCACACACACACACTCAAAATTGCAAACACTCCTGATACACATGCACTGATGTACAACTTCAAATTTGGTTCAATTGGTCATTTCGGCCTTGTCAAGCAAAAATTATACCATAAGAACAGCGAGTCATATTCTATATTCCATGTATTTATCCACTGACCTACAAAATCCCAAATCAGACACTGGTATTTACAGGTTGGATCTTGGCATTGAGAACATCATGCTGTTTGACCTACAGGAATTCAGCTCAAATAAAATGCAATATGGACCTGACCTGGACCAATACATCACACAGACAATTTTTAAAAAAGATCATGTTAAATTATTAATATGACCCCTTCCCTGCCAACTACTCCCACCACAGCCACTGTTTTTAAGTGATGTCTATGTAATAATAGAAACTGGCAGCCATTAGTCTTACAAAAACTTGTTTCCTCTGCAAATGGATGTATGCTAGTGTTTCAAACCTCTGGCCTTCCACATCCACATTCACCCATTGAGTGCTGACTCTAAACGTAGCCAGTCAAAAGTGTCTGACAGTGACGCAGGGCAGGTGTGAATCACAGGGATCTGATGAGCGCTTGTGTTCTCTGACAGGCTGTTTAGAGCAGGTCAGCAGGAGTGCCTTCAGCGGTGATGAGAGCCAACCATTGAAAACAATAACACAAACTGCTCTAATAACAGCAAGTAGCTCATAAACCATAGTAGTCAGGCACCATCTTTTATATTTGTTTTATTTTCCTCATCTCCTTCACTGTGAAAATCCTTCAATTAATCCTTTTATAGTTTCTGCCTAAGGGGAATGGTGGTCTTGAGATCACCACCCACACTTTCACCACTGCTCTTCCCTCTGTTTTGTAACTACCAGCGCTCTGCATTTATTTATTGGCCCCATTGAGCAGCTGGATGCAGATAAACGAGTCACTTTGCATTTCAAATCGCTAATTGTTCATGCAGGTTCCAGTGGTCCAGATCGTCATGGGTCTCTTCTCTTAGAGTGCTTAATATCTGGAACCTTCTGACAGACATTCAAACCTATGAATTTTACTGTAACCAGAGCTTGGCCACAACTTTAAATTACTGTGCAAAGATTCCTACAAATGATTGGAAGGAAAAAGGAAGTTATACCCCTTACCACGTCACACTTGTGAAGGACATGAGAGTTTCTAGATTTGATGCGGTGTAGGTAAAAATAAATTTGTAACATTTTCTAAAAAAAATAAAAATAAATAATAGGCTACTGCATTAAAAATTAAACAAGCACCTCTGTTGCTTAGAGTATGGAAACACCACTTACTTAAACATAAAACTGATAAGAAAACTTATGAGTGCCTCTACATTATTTGTGAATTGTATATATATTTCAAATAAATGTTGTTCTTTTGAGTGTTCTATTCTTAAAAGAATCATACAAAAATATATGGCAGTTTCCACAAACATATTAAGCTGTACAATTGTTTTCAACTGTGATTTCTGATATCCCTACAAAGATAGTAAAAATTGAAATCTGGAACAGTGGGGACCACTAAGTGGAAAGTCCCCACTACGATTTAAAAGAAAATGTGTGTGTTTGCAGGTGACTGCCTTTTAGAGAGAAGCCATTTGGAAATTTCTCAATGTGCCATCTGTGCCTGTCAAAATTATGATTGATGATCTTAAAATCTGAATATGAATATATATATGAAAGTATGGAAATTAAGATGGTTATGGCAGAAGTGAAAAGTTACTTTTAATAGCACTCCTTTTGGGATGAAGCTACATGAGACACAAGGGAACTATCCCCATGAGGGATTCAATAAGCAAGGGATTGCTCTCTTTCTCCTGTGACTGTTCTCTGTGAATATGTAATGTAGATTGTTTCATTTATCAAGCATCATTGAAACAATCTGAGATGCCATCTGCTAATTGCAAACACAGAGATATAATAAGAGTACCCTCAGGCAGACAGACTGAAGCGCACTCCCTCCCAATCATGTCCGTCATGTTGTACTCGGAGCAGTAGGGAGTTTTTATGGCCTGAATGTCGACTCACCATGAAGGTGGTGAAGGGGCAAAATAAAGTTAATGTCAACACTGTCAGTAGCAGACACATTTAACCAAAGCTCCCTACACAAGTACCACTACAAGCCTGCTGAAAATGTTAAGGTTGATCAAAATATAATAGTAAAGGGCAAAGTCATTTTGTATGTAAGGGGTTCAGTATACGTTCAGTAAGTTCAAATGTTAAGCTCAGCATTTGTGGCATAATGTTGATTACAGCAAAATAAATAGCAACATCCATTTTCCGTAATTTTTTTTAGAAACGGGAAGCTTATAACATTAGCTTATAACCCATTGTTTTAATGGGTTAATAATATAATAATAATATTAATGGGTTAATATATATGTCATGCTTGTTGCAGGAAGGGAGACACAGGCGAAGAAGAAGAAGAATCCAAATAAACAGGTTTAATGGTAATTTCTAACAAGGGTAATCAGGCAGCAACATAATCTAACTAAGACTGTGGAAGGACCAGGAGTGACTAAAAAGGCATAACTTAAATAGTGAACGCAAACGAGGATGATGATGAAACACAGCTGGAACAAATTAACTAATGAGGGAAACAGACAAGTGGCGGGGAAACTAAGACAAAGGAACAAGCGATCAATGAAAACATAAACAGAAGGTCCAAACAAAAAAGAGACATGTGACAATATATATATATATACACACTCACCTAAAGGATTATTAGGAACACCTGTTCAATTTCTCCTTAATGCAATTATCTAATTAACCAATCACATGGCAGTTGCTTCAATGCATTTAGGGGTGTGGTCCTGGTCAAGACAATCTCCTGAACTCCAAACTGAATGTCAGAATGGGAAAGAAAGGTGATTTAAGCAATTTTGAGCGTGGCATGGTTGTTGGTGCCAGACGGGCCGGTCTGAGTATTTCACAATCTGCTCAGTTACTGGGATTTTCACGCACAACCATTTCTAGAGTTTACAAAGAATGGTGTGAAAAGGGAAAAACATCCAGTATGCGGCAGTCCTGTGGGCGAAAATGCCTTGTTGATGCTAGAGGTCAGAGGAGAATGGGCCGACTGATTCAAGCTGATAGAAGAGCAACTTTGACTGAAATAACCACTCGTTACAACCGAGGTATGCAGCAAAGCATTTGTGAAGCCACAACACGCACAACCTTGAGGCGGATGGGCTACAACAGCAGAAGACCCCACCGGGTACCACTCATCTCCACTACAAATAGGAAAAAGAGGCTACAATTTGCACGAGCTCACCAAAATTGGACAGTTGAAGACTGGAAAAATGTTGCCTGGTCTGATGAGTCTCGATTTCTGTTGAGACATTCAGATGGTAGAGTCAGAATTTGGCGTAAACAGAATGAGAACATGGATCCATCATGCCTTGTTACCACTGTGCAGGCTGGTGGTGGTGGTGTAATGGTGTGGATGTTTTCTTGGCACACTTTAGGCCCCTTAGTGCCAATTGGGCATTGTTTAAATGCCACGGCCTACCTGAGCATTGTTTCTGACCATGTCCATCCCTTTATGACCACCATGTACCCATCCTCTGATGGCTACTTCCAGCAGGATAATGCACCATGTCACAAAGCTCCAATCATTTCAAATTGGTTTCTTGAACATGACAATGAGTTCACTGTACTAAAATGGCCCCCACAGTCACCAGATCTCAACCCAATAGAGCATCTTTGGGATGTGGTGGAACGGGAGCTTCGTGCCCTGGATGTGCATCCCACAAATCTCCATCAACTGCAAGATGCTATCCTATCAATATGGGCCAACATTTCTAAAGAATTCTTTCAGCACCTTGTTGAATCAATGCCACGTAGAATTAAGGCAGTTCTGAAGGCGAAAGGGGGTCAAACACAGTATTAGTATGGTGTTCCTAATAATCCTTTAGGTGAGTGTATATACATATATACATATATATACACATATACCTGTATATATATATATATAGAATTAACCCATTAAAACACAACATAATTCACTTGCATGGTGATCTATATTAACTTATATATATATATTGTCACATGTCTCTTTTTTGTTTGGACCTTCTGTTTGTTTTCATTGATCGCATGTTTTCTTTGTCTTAGTTTCCCTCATTAGTTAATTTGTTCCAGCTGTGTTTCATCATCATCCTCGTTTGCGTTCACTATTTAAGTTATGCCTTTTTAGTCACTCCTGGTCCGTCCACAGTCTTAGTTAGTTTGTGTTGCTGCCTGATTAGAAATTACCATTAAACCTGTTCTTTTGGATTCATCTTCTTTGCCTGTGTCTCCCTTGATGCATATATATATATATATACATACACACACACACACAGTATGTTAAATACTGAAAAATTAACAAATTTCAGTTAAGTGACGATCCATTTCATGCCAGCATAACAATCAACCACAAACTTGCTTATTTGATTAGTAACATAGAAATAGAGCAAAATCTAAAATATTAATGATGCAATTTTTTATAAAATGTTTAAGCTTTTCAAAATCCTAAAAGTTTGTTAATTTTCAGGTTTCAATTAGAATTTGAATAACAACTATCCAGTTTCACTACTGAACCCCACTGTAATGTATGTGTGTGATCTTTTCTCTTAGCTTGCACATCAACATCATTGAGATTAATGTGTTGAATGTGAAGGATACAGAGTGGAAAAACTTATTTTGCTTGAAAGCTAAGAGCAACAAATTTAGCAGAACTGTGCACTGTCATTCACTCAATTGCACAGCAAGACTGAAGCGCAACAGAGCTTGTGTGCTGCTGATGTGCATAGTGTTTTCAGCGAATGGTTTATCAGAGCTTGCAAGCATAGATTAATTATCACACTTTAATAGTATTTATAGCTCCTAATGTAAAAACTGGTTGTGTGACTAACTATTGATTACCTCAAAATATAGATCACCATGCAGGTGCAAGTGAATTTATCTAAATGAAATACATACACCTCCCGTTATAGGCTGTGTGTCATCACATCCTGCTCTGATTAGAAGCATAAAGGAATTTCCCCCTGCATTACTGTCAATGGACGGACGGCAGATTCGAGAAAACAAAACAACTAAAACTAATTTAGTTGAACTTAACAATAAACGTCAATATTTAAAACTGTTTATTTAGACTTAAATGATACCCTGCTATGCATGTAAACTTTTATTTTATTGTGTAACATTATCTGAGAGACGCGATTGTCAACGTTGCCGGTGCTGCCGGTCATGAGATTAATAAGCAGCATGCATTCCAGATGAATCATCGGACTGATTTAAATTGAATTTTTAATGTTATTTTGTTTATTTTTGCATTATATTACCACCCATTTTTGTCTACAGTATGTTAATCCAATCACTGCACTCAAACACGGAGGATATGACTAGTTTACGATAATCAAATTGAATCCCCCCAAAACAGACTTTAGTCGTAATTAATATTTTAAGATTTGTCTAATTCTAATGCTCTTTAATGTGATATGTTTGTATTGTATTCTTACAGTTCTGCAATAAAACAAGGTGATCAGACTCAGAAGTATTGCACATACACATACAGTATGGCTTGCGCTCTCCCCTTTATATCACAAAATATGCACCGGAAAAGTATGACACCTGTTTCTTTGTTTGACAATACTCAATTAATGATTGTAAACTGAGGTTGGTGACTTTAGAAGAAGGATATGTGCTAAATTTTACATAAATAAATCACAACAATCCTGTGCTATGGGCACAGCCATTGATACAGGCTGTATCACACCCTATTAGAAGTGTGATAAAGGCCTATTGCTCACATTCCAGTGATTACACATCCCTAATTCAATGTAGGTTGCTGGCCCCTGCAGTATTTGATGGTTATGCTAATTTGTTTTAGAACAAAATGAGAAGTACAGATGCAAAACGGAACTGTTAGATGAATGGAACTGCTATAGTACCACACTGCTACGTAAAAATGCTTGGAAGACAGTCAAGTGTACTCATTTTCAAATTAATCAATGAACTTGAGTCTCAAGGCTTATTTCGGGCTCATGTCCAAAACCAGTCCAAAAGCTTCTACATGGGATCCCTGGAAGGGGGATGGATTGGACAACAGACATGTCTCCAGCTGCCCCTCCCTGAAGCACATGCTCCATGAGCATCTTGGGCCCGATTCAAATAAAGGGGCTGTGTGCCAACAGCATTAAACATGTGTTTATTGCTCTTAATGAAAGCCAAGGGGAGACAAATAAATCCTCAAAGGCTAAGCTGTTATTGCTGCCTCCTGGTGGGCTGTGAAAGTGACCCAGACATCACACAGAAGTGGACACTGATGGATAAAACAATAGACAAAATTTTTTAAAATGTTATTGTTCCTGTCCCTAATCCAATCCTTAATAACAATCAAATCTAAGAGAAAACTCAATGCCAAATCCCAAAACCCAATTGTAAAATTGGCACTGGCCAACCAGAAGCATGTGAAGCGCAATGCCGAAGTGTTTTGGGGAGGTTTAGTGGGCTTTGGTGGGGGGTTGTATTATACTATATACTGGTCACCATTGTAGGAGGCTGTTGACATCTCTCTCAAACACTGGCTGATTCGAGTGCTGCGTCAGTGATGGCTCGCTCATTACCCCACTGCCTACTGTATATTAACGGTCAAGCGTGGGGATTTCTGCCTCTCAACACATCATCTGCTCGCTCTCTCACACTCCCACTCCCACTCGCCTCTGTGCTTTGCTCTCTTTGCTTTCTTCCTTTCGATCCCCTCTCCTCTTAATTCATTACAGATAAAGGAGCCTCCACAATGGATCTGTCTGGTTTGGATAAAGACAATAGAGGAGCAAGGTGGAGGGAAAGCAATAGTCCAGTTATTGTACAAAAGGCACTGCAATGACTACTGGTCACAGTTCTACAACGACTAGCATCTGTTCTGCATTCAAGAATTAATGTAAGTCATGAAATGGATAGTTCACCCAAAAATTTGAATTGTTGAAATGTTGTTTAAAACTTAGGTGAACATAGCAGATATTTAGATGAATGTTTCGATTGATTTGTACATATAAGCAAATTCATTTGCCATCCCTTGATGTTCACTGTATGGAGAAAAAGAGACATTTGAGAATTTTTTTTTCCACAAAAAGGGGGAGAACTACCTCTTTAAAGTGAAAGCCAATGCACTTACAGAATATAAACAAGACTATTTTTAATGATTTCCAACATGCTACATACCACTACATTAATTATGCACATTTGTGTCACACGATTGAGGACTTTGCGAGGGATATTAACGTCATTCACTTATTTCAGCTGAAGAGCTATTGACCCCCTCCCCTTATTTACTGTTATGACAGCTGGCTGTCACTCCTCCTTCCTCGACCTCAGCCAGTCATGTCAGCCCGTTGAAGCTGTTACAGCCAATGGGCTATTGATTAACTGTCTTTGTTACTTCTCAGATGAGATTTAGGATGCTGCGATCGGGATCACTTCGGCAGAGGAGGACGGACAGCAGCAATAAAGATTTATTGTTTTACATTTAATTTAGTTAACGCATTTATCATGCAGATAGGCTAAAACCTGTCCTGAAAAGTGTTAAAAAGAGTGAATTCATTTTCATGATGGTTTGATGATGGAATACATATATAAAATAAATCGCTTTTACTAATTTATAACATTATCAAACGTCATCAAAAAGTACAATGGTACTACCATGGTGTTTTTGGACATTGAAATGATTTTGATATATATTTCTTTTTTTCATTATACTGTAATGTGGTAAAAACCAGGATATAAGTGATAACACATTCCAATAATATTTAAATGGTTTAAATTAAGTAAAACATTAGGTATCATAAACTAACAATGAACAACATTTTACTGTGTTTATTAATCTTAGAAAAAGATTTTAATTTATCAGGAATTCACTGAGACAATAGATAACTATGTTCATATTAAGGGCAATAATCAATAAATGGTCACTACTGAAATTCTGTATATTTTGCCTAAATAAATTAAAAATAAAATGCTAAAAAGTAGTCAGTCATCACAACATTATAAACATTAGGCATCACAACATTATATTTGTATATAAACCCTAGAATGAGTGCAGCCCGTCAGGTGCTGTACAGCAGCTGCAGCAGCACGTTTTACTGCAAATAATCAGGCTGCAGTTTCAGATCTGCACCTGGGCATCAGGCCAGCATCACAGACAACCTCTGCTCTTCTCTTCCATTGCACCCGTTTATCAATCAGACCCGCTCGGGTGCTCTCCGGTACCGGAACACAGAACAAGAGAGGGAAAAGGGAAGGATTAGAGGAGACATGCCTTCCAGAGTCATCGTGAGTATTCACACGGCATCACATGCGGGGGAAAGATGAGGACAGAGCCTGTTACACAGCACATTCACGTATAGAGTATTCCTCTGAGACTGCAAAAACAGACAGACATGTACCAGGACCAGCCTTCACTCATACATATCTCCTGTTCACACTGCAGTGTCTTATTTTTCTCATATTCTTAACCTTTTGCCAGTCCCTTTGGGGTGTGTAGATGTAAGTGTGTGAGTGGGTGGCAGTATATTAGTTCAGCAGGAGTGTAAGGGTACAAGGTTAGGGAGGTTACAGAGTTAATACCTCTGTGTTCTGGGGTTTCTCTGTGATTCTCTCATCTCACTGGGGGAGTGAGAAAAGAGTCAGTTAAAACAAAGAGTGGAACGATAAAGAAAGTGACAGAGAGATAGAAATGGAGAAAGAGAATGAGAGGAGGGTGGGAGGGATGGGGACAGACAAAGTCTCTTGCTCAAGTATGGGTGTCTGTTCCTATTTAGGAGGGCCTGTCTGGAGAAATGTCAATGAATGCTGACAGAGCAAGACCCTGAGCGCTGTTTTAAGATGAGTGTGGCTGATAAATCAACTGAAAGTTTCATGATCGTCATGTTCTTTAAGTCAGCCAAGTTCGTAGGTTCTTGGTAGGAAGTAGGTTCACCTAAAAATGGTAAAGGAAACTTTTTTACATGCAATTACAACAAATGGGATTTCCAAGCTTCAATAAAGACACAAAACAAATTCATCCATGAAACAGATTGATTCAAAACTCACAAACTCCTTAATTCAGCTGCAGCAGTTACGGATAGTTCAACCAAAATTAATTTACTAACTCTCTTGTCTTTCCAAACATGTATGTCATTCTTTTGTGGAACAGAAAATAATATATTTTCAGAAATGTCTCAATGAAATAATAACAACAAAATTCAATGGTCAAAAGCTGTTTGGGTACCAACATTTGATAACACTTTAATTAGGGTCCAATTCTCACTATTAACTAGTTGCTTATTAGCATGCATATATTACTAGGATATTGGCTGTTTATTAGTACTTATAAAGTACATATTAATGCCTCAATCTGCATGACCATGTTCTATATCCATTAATCCTACCCAATACCTAAACTTAACAACTACCTTACAATTACTAAGCAGTAATTAGGAGTTTATTGAGGCAAAAGTTGTAGTTAATAGTTAGTTAATACTGAGAATTAGACCCTAATGTAAAGTGTGACCCAACATTTTTCAAAATATCTTCCGTCGTGTTCCACAGAACCAAGAAAGTCATACAGGTTTGGAACGACATGAGCGTGAACTTCATGAGTAGTATGGGCTACTTTTAAGATATAGGGCTTTTACATGACCATTACATTGTTCAACATGTCTCATTTTGTCTTTCAAAAGAGTCAAAATGAGAGATTAGAGTTTTTTCAGGTGAACTAACGCTTTAAAAACGAAAAGAAATCCCAACCTAATTTAAAGAGATGAAAGTAATGGGACATTTTCTGTGATTTGGAACATGATAAAGAGCCTGTTTTCAGGTTTTGTGAGGCACAACACTCTCTCAGTGATAAAACAAATCAGTTTCAGTCCCCCATAATAACAGAGCAAGCACAAGGCAGCAGAGCATGACAAAGAGGACTTGAAGAGGGGAAAAAAACATGTTGCTAAACAAATCAAACTATGTTTGCATTATATTAGTATTCTTATAATATTGATGCTCTAGTGAATAGCATCAACATCATAACAGCCCATCACTGCTTTTTTCTAAGAAAAATATATTACATCTCTTAAAGAAAATATAGAAGTCTGACATCTGTCTGTTAGAGGCTGTCTGAGGAAGAACTACATCCGCTTCATCTTCCCTCACAGCGCAGCACCCCACTGGGGCAAAAGGAGACACCGAGCGGACCCATTCATTATTAATCAGCTAATTAAAAGAGGTTCACTCCCCCTATCACACAGCAGATGATGAATGGAGAGGGAAGCACTAGAAAACAGGACAAGTCCCCTGAGGAAGAGGGACGATAGTGAGAGAGACCAAATGGGGGACGTGAGAATGAGATGCATCTAAGATGTGAAAGGGACCCTGAGTAAACAAACAGCAAAATTTCTTCTCATTTCAAGTAACTGAATCCTTAAACAGCAGAATATTACGAAGACAAGTGAGAGCAAGAACTCTTGTGTTGTAAGACTTTTATTTTAAAGTGTATTTTCTGCTCCCCTTGTTCCAGTGTTTCACCCCCTGTGATTTGTTCCTGTTTCCTTTGTTTCTACCTCCAGTTCGTTTTTATTATGCCCTTCACTCGCTAACTTCCCTCCATCTCATTCATTTGGATGTGCGTCATTGCTTATGTTGCATGAGTGCGCACTACTAGCAGAATCTTTGCTATGGACTGAACTGGAACGTCCTAAGCCCTTGATCACTTGGAATCCACTATGGAGTTGATTTATTATTATTTTTTTCCCTTACGAAATTGTTTAATGCAGCATTCTATATGTATATAGGCGTGTTTGGGTTAAATGTTTTTAAAAAAATTAAAAAATTGTTTGTGGTGGGGTCAATTAAACGCAATATGCTCTGACGTCACAATCGTGTTGCATTGTGGTATATGGAGCTGACTGAAGTGTACATATGAAGCATTTTCCTCGTCCACTTCACGAAGTGGAACGCACTTCAAAATGGCGGCAGGGATTCTCCCGAGGGGAAGTGCTTAGGGAAGTTTGCAAGTGCGTGTCTAAAAGTGGAGTGGAACGCAGCACTAGTTTGCACTGCCTTGTTTGCTCCCATATTTACCCTTGTTTGTTGCCATATTTAAACCCCAGTGTTTTCCCATGTTCTTTGTCAGGTCTTGTCCTACATGGGTGTTTTGCTGGTGTCCTTTATTCTTGTTTTCTCTGTTCCTAGATGTTGTGCTCCTTGTGTTTTTTGGTTCTTTTGTTAATAAATATTATTACTGCAATTGATCCCTACTCCTCTGCATCTTTAAAGCTCACCTGCTTAACAACCATAGTACCACCACATTATTTTCTTATAAGGGAACTTACATTTTTACAGTTTTACTGCCTGAGAAAAGGATTGGCAAACGCTGCACATAAAACTGAAACTCCAGCACTATTCCAAGTTTTCTCACACTATATGGCCATATCTAATTCACAGCAACATTGCAGCGTGTTTATCTGCAATTCCGCCATCATGCAGACTTTCCCCAGAGGTCCTTGAGAACTGCACAGCTCCTCTTTAATTACGAGCCTTTTATATAACACACACACACACACATGCTTGCACACACACATACACACATTGCTCAACCTGCTTCCTCAACTTAAAAACTAATTAAGCCACAGGAGGGAGCATGCTCCAGATATGAGAGAGAGCGAAAGAGTCCTGGCATCTGAAGAAGAGGAAGAGATAGAGGAGACGATATAGAATGTGCCCTGACACAGACGGATCATGCTTTGAAATGCGTATAAAACCATGGTTTTTGTGTGTCCGAAAGGAATGGCTTTCTATATTACCGGTATGTCCTATAATGACCCTCAACGCACCTAAATGCTGTAAAAACGACTAAAAACTAATTCAGAATTTTCACTAAATACACACACTTCCATACGTTCCCTTTTTCTGCATTTCCTTTTATCCAGCTATACCTTCCTTATTCATGCCACACCATTAATAACTTTGCATAAGGTGCTGAGTCAGCTTCATACCTACACATATGCCTGCAGGAACCACATGGCTAAGAGACTAGTCAAACCCATGCCAGTCAAGTTAATTGAAACTGAGGGCATAAGAGTCGACTGGTATAATGATTAGTTTATAGCGCCTTTAAATATTTAAGGACTACATTAACGGAGGAGATAATGTCAATGTATTTTCTAGACAGACAGCGCCGTAGTATCCAATGGGTGGGACGTGACCAGAACGGGTGTTAGCCTGACGGACTGCCAACGCTCACTATCCTCCACAGACATCCCATCATGCCTGTGCTTCCTTTGATCTCCACATCCAGAATATCTTGAGACACAAGACTCAACATCCCTCATTTACCTTCCTACTTACCTCCAAACAGCTATTTCCATATTTCGAAATACAGAAATCTTATGTACACACATGCGTGCATTTACATTACAAATAAACATATTTTGTCGTTTAAAAAGGTGTCCTGGATTTTTCAAAGCATCTGAGAGGAGACATTGCAGGTTTGTGAAGAGATATTCATATTATCATGCATGTAAGCTTGTGTTTGAGGCTTTTACACAAAAGAGGTAATATTTTACAATACATTAGCCAAACTGTATACCTCTTAGATGTTTGAAATGAGTGCTGACCAGGGTGCCATTAGCAGGAGACGTTCCTATTGTCTTATACCATAGATGTGCTAACATCATTTTATGACAGATCTTTTCACATTAGTAATTCTTTCATGTCAGTAGTTTTATTGATGGGGAAAGAGAGTAATTGCAAGGCTCCGCAAAATTGCATTTAATTGGAGAAAACATTCAATGATGTTGTAGAGTTTGACATTTTAAGTTTTTAATTGGGCCTCCTTTAGTATTAAATGTTTGTCCTTAACAGCTCTTTTTCAATTTTGGTATATATAAACATCACAATTTAATACCATTGCTATACTACGGCATTATAATATATACCATGGCATATAGCAAATTGCTAAAGTATTACAAACTCATATCATCATTGTACTATGGTAGTACAAAGTACATTTATATAAAAATTGTTATGGCCAATAACTGATCAATTATTTATATTAAAATGTATTAAATAAATATAAAAAAAATACTAAAAACTAAAAACAATTTTAAATGATAGAAGTGAATTTATGCAACACAACATTGTAATGTACAGTACAAAACATAAATATTAATTCTGAGATTTGGTGATTACATTTATCAGTGTTATTAAGATTAAGTTAGTGTTAGACGACAGAAAAAGGTAATCCAAATGTAAAAATAGAGGAATTAAGCTTGCACATTAGAACAGTCAAGATGTGGTAACATTAGCAATATTTTGGCATAATTTAGTTGCCCATTATCAATAGTATAGCGACACATGGATCAGAAGCCGCTTTCATACAAAGTAGCTTTCTTTTGGTAAACACTGCAAATTAGAAAACTAGTGAAATCTAACCACACCTTTAAATATAGAATATCAACCAATACTAATACATTTAAAATGTTCAAGTTATCAATATGGTCGTTGTATCATGCAATGCTCCTTTTTTGTAAGGTTGGTCTGTGAGCTTAAGAAGACACAGCAAGAGAAAGAAAGGGAAACAGAAAGAGCGTAAGTAAGTGGCGGTATTGAGAACTCATGGGCAGTCATTCGTATTAAATGTCAATTACACCTGCACAACAAATACATATGCAACCAACCGGCCATCGGATGCACATACGCTCAATACTTCATGCTTTATCTAGCTAGAAATTTCCCATTAACTCCAAGCAGATCCTAAAGTATGGTCGAGAGATTTTAGCTCCTGTCCATTGCATCCATTACACATGTTATGTTAGTGGGTCACCGTGATTTACTTGATTGGCAAAAACATGTCTTGTACACATACTGTGCTTACGTGGCAAATGCTCATGACAAGTTAAATTAGATGGCTATCGTCAAATGCAATTTTATAACTTGTGAACCACACTGTGGCTACAACGTAATAAGTGTGTAATAGTAAAGTCAGCACTGAATAAGATGTGCTGAGGTTTTGTTTGAGATGTAACATGGTTCCCCTCCAGCAGGACTGCACAGTTCCCAGTAATAGGTCATCCTGAGGCTGTTAGGTCTCTGTCTCCCCCCAACTGAGAACCTGTCAGACAGCTCAGCCTGCAGCGAACAAACCAACACACACACACACACACACACACACACACACACACACAGGTGGACATGAATACTCATGTTAACATGACCACAGTAACACATACTAAAATGCAAGCCTAAATTTTCCTCTGGAAACCTCAGTATGGAACACTTTCTTTTTTCACGTCCATTTTTCCCCAGATTTGTGTTAATAGAATTATCATCTTTCAGATTAACATACTGTGCTGTTTCTTGTATTATTGTTGTATTATTGTAAATACTGTATTATCCATTATGGTTTTTTAAATCATCAGTTTGCATGTATGTCAAAAAACACTCATTAAATTACAAAGAAACAGCACAGTACATTTACTTTTATTACTGTAAAACTACAATTGAAACTTATAAAAAGAAACTGCAAGATGCATTTTTTAATAAACACCCAGCAATGGCAGCATGAATCAAATACCACTATGGCACATTATCCCTAAAGGGTGTTTCAATTTCTTTCAAAGGTTGTCCACTTGTATGCCAGTTGTTTTTAAAACATCTAGGGTCAACCCCCTTGTATAAAAACAGCAGTAGAACTGCCTGAGGCTTTTCAATGCTGGCATATTAGTTATGAGAATTTCCTGTGTACAGTAAAGGACGTTCCTACTGTACTCCTGCTGTGAGGGGAATTCTGGGCTTCTGTTCTTACGTAAGCGGTCAAAGTCTGGAACACCTCATTACTCTCTCTTTGCTCTGAGCTAGGACCCCTCCTCGAGGATCCATGAAGTGGGCCAAAGCATCCATCATGGAGGCCCAGAACTGAGACGAACTCAGAGGCTCACAGGGGCCGTCTCAGGAGACCGGGTGTCATTCTCCAGGGGTTCGCAGGGAAATCCAGTTCACAGCATGGAGGATGATGCCTGCTTTTCTGCCTGGATAGTAGGGTACAACGGGGCTAAAGGCCCACTCTAAGAAGAAAAATGCTTTTCACTACTCCCATTGTGTATGATTGCAGAAAAAATATATATGTTTGTATTGAACATTGATGGAGCAACAAATCTTAATTGCAAGGCTGTGAATTTAAAAATCCCCTATTATGGATTTTTTAAAATTACCTTTCATATAGTGTGTAACATAGTTCTAAGTGAATGAAAACATCCTGCAAAGTTTTAAATCTGAAAGTGCAGCGTATATAACGTTATTGTCTCTCAAAAGTGTTGACTCTGAGTCAATTAAACAAATATTTTTTTTAAACGTTTCGTTGTGACATCATGAAAAAAAATTGGCATATTGCCCGTACACTTATTGTGCGCGCACGCCGCACAGAGACCAGAGAAACCTTGAACACTGCAGCGGACGCTGTGAAGAGAAGACGCTGTGCTCTACAATGTGTTTATTGTTTTTCATATTGTGTAGGTCTCTGGCTAACCGGCTAACTCACGTTATTACTGTCTTACTGAAATACTACTGTAAATCAGCTGTGGGCTGCACTATTACCTAAAACGGTGTCTAATAATACAGTTGTCTGTCATTCTTACTACTTTGAGTAAAGATAAAGGATGGAGCAAGATTTGTTTCGCAAATGTTAATGTTTACATCAGTCATTCACGTTAGTGCTCTGCTAACATATGAGCTGTTATTGATACAGTTCCCACATGTGCACCGCAATACATTAGACACACACACACACACACACACACACACACACACACACACACACACACACACACACACTTGTTAATGCTGATGGTGAGGAATATTGAAACATCTCATAATGTACCTCAAACTGAGTAGCATCACCCGTTTCTCAGTGATGCTCAAAGTTCGGGTTGAATAACTAGTTCTTCCAATGTTTCATCAACAATTCGGACTTGCGCTGGGATTGGTGTAAAATCGGCATCATCATTAGTGTCTTTACAGTGTGTGCTATCACTGAGCTCCTGAGTTCAGAGCTGGAGTTCAGTTATGGTAATGGCTGTTTGTTTCCGAAATCCGCACTGTACACGGTAGACCAATCACAACAGACTGGGCCATCTGACCAATCAGAGCAGAGTAGGCTCACAGAAAGGATGGATTTAGAGAGACTGATTCATCCATCGAGTCGTTTGAGAATCATTGAACATTGTGGTGATGTGCAATGTACATTATGAGAAAATTAAACTCTTTTTTGACCTTTGATGCATGTAAACCTGTTGTTGGAGACCTCCAAAACAAAATTAGGAAACTTTAAAATAGCATAATAGGGGCACTTTAAATCATTAAAGTGGTTTAGTTTGTTTACAAATAAATGTATGAGGTGGCAAGGTGGGCCACCTCACCAGCATGGGGCAAAAGGCACAAAGTATTGATACAAATACTTTAACTAAAATAATGTGTTTTTAATAATGTCTTAGTTAATACTTGTTCAAAACAATCACTTTAGCAACGTTTGTACTATTTTCTGTTTATTTTGATCAATAAAAGAATTTTATTTTTGTTCAATAAATATACTGTCATATGTCCATTTAAAAAAAGGTAAAACTTTATTTTACAGTGTCCTTGTTACATACACTCACCTAAAGGATTATTAGGAACACCTGTTCAATTTCTCATTAATGCAATTATCTAATCAACCAATCACATGGCAGTTGCTTCAATGCATTTAGGGGTGTGGTCCTGGTCAAGACAATCTCCTGAACTCCAAACTGAATGTCAGAATGGGAAAGAAAGGTGATTTAAGCAATTTTGAGCGTGGCATGGTTGTTGGTGCCAGACGGGCCGGTCTGAGCATTTCACAATCTGCTCAGTTACTGGGATTTTCACGCACAACCATTTCTAGAGTTTACAAAGAATGGTGTGACAAGGGAAAAACATCCAGTATGCCTTGTTGATGCTAGAGGTCAGAGGAGAATGGGCCGACTGATTCAAGCTGATAGAAGAGCAACTTTGACTGAAATAACCACTCGTTACAACCGAGGTATGCAGCAAAGCATTTGTGAAGCCACAACACGCACAACCTTGAGGCGGATGGGCTACAACAGCAGAAGACCCCACCGGGTACCACTCATCTCCACTACAAATAGGAAAAAGAGGCTACAATTTGCACGAGCTCACCAAAATTGGACAGTTGAAGACTGGAAAAATGTTGCCTGGTCTGATGAGTCTCGATTTCTGTTGAGACATTCAGATGGTAGAGTCAGAATTTGGCGTAAACAGAATGAGAACATGGATCCATCATGCCTTGTTACCACTGTGCAGGCTGGTGGTGGTGGTGTAATGGTGTGGGGGATGTTTTCTTGGCACACTTTAGGCCCCTTAGTGCCAATTGGGCATTGTTTAAATGCCACGGCCTACCTGAGCATTGTTTCTGACCATGTCCATCCCTTTATGACCACCATGTACCCATCCTCTGATGGCTACTTCCAGCAGGATAATGCACCATGTCACAAAGCTCCAATCATTTCAAAAATTTTTCTTGAACATGACAATGAGTTCACTGTACTAAAATGGCCCCCACAGTCACCAGATCTCAACCCAATAGAGCATCTTTGGGATGTGGTGGAACGGGAGCTTCGTGCCCTGGATGTGCATCCCACAAATCTCCATCAACTGCAAGATGCTATCCTATCAATATGGGCCAACATTTCTAAAGAATGCTTTCAGCACCTTGTTGAATCAATGCCACGTAGAATTAAGGCAGTTCTGAAGGCGAAAGGGGGTCAAACACAGTATTAGTATGGTGTTCCTAATAATCCTTTAGGTGAGTGTATGTTACATGTACTAACCATAGTAATAACTCTAAATTATACATAATTACATGCAACTAACCCTCAACCAAACCCTAATCCTACCCTAACCCTATAGTAAGTACATGTAGTTACTAAATATTACTCAGTACTTAAATATATAATTACACTGTAACAATGACACCTTAAAAAAGTGTAACTAAAAAAAAAAAAAAACTAAATTATTTTAAAAAGTAAAGATTCTGAAAGCATTGAATGAGATCCCATAATAACTTAATAAATCTCTACAGTCATGACAAATAAATATAATGGTTTCATTATAAATGTGGTGATTATCTGTAAGCTAATTTGATTGTGCCTATTGCCCCAACAGCAGGGGCGCTTTTTACCCCAGATACCATACTTTTACATATACTTCCTTTATTTTAAAAAAAATGTTGTTTTAATTACAAAATGAACAAGACCTTTGTCTCAAAATATAGACAATAATTTTATCAATTTTGATTTGCTACATAAATCTACAACATTTTTAAAAAATTACATATTAGATCAAATGAGTGCAGAATCAACTTTGCGTTGCAGTCCGCGATCGTGTCAAGGATCAGCCAAATTTCCATGTGCATCACCAAAAGCAGTTGTTAAGAAAAGTGCTGAGCTGAATTTTTGTCATCTAGTATTTATAAGAGAATAAAGTCAAATGCGCCTTTAGATCTATTGTACCCTACAGTTTGTTCATTTTAGCTTTGTATTTTAATTAATTTCTGTGGTATTTCTGCAGTGTTACTCAGGTGATACTAAATGTTTTAAAAACATCAATTGAGAATTTGAAAAAAATCTCAGTGAACTGTGACCACATATGCATGAATTTCCTGTTCATCTTTCATCTTGGAATGACACAGGAACGGTTGCAAATACTACATCCCCCGTAGCAAAGACATGTAAAGTCAGAGAGTAACTGTGAGGCTAAGTGGTTTGGGAAATGGACTGCCGATAGGCCCAAGCTGCCTTAGTGCCCTTGAGCAAAGCACTCCAACCAAATTGCATCAATACATGTTCAATCACTCAAGTCCAGAGTCCACAGAAAATAACAGGCTGCCAAGGAACATCACATTTAAAAGCAGTCTTACATTATCATTCTTGATGTTAAAACTTAGCCTTTCTGCAAGCAGAGTAGTCTTGTTTATTTTTGCTCAAGCTAATGTTATATCTGTAGTTTAAAAATGGCAGCTAGTCATTAGATTAAATTATGTTTAGAACTCAATACAGGTGGGGACAAAAGCAATATTGTGTAATTTCATAACTATATAAAATCAATATATACTGAAGCCAAGAACCAACAGATTCCTTTTTTTGGCATTCATAACAAAATACACTGGTTACAAAGTCCATTACATCGCATAAGGAGTCTTTTCTCTTATTTGAAAGCACAGGCTGCAAAACTCAGCGTAATTAAATGTATCCCAATTGCACATATCAAAACTGTCCTGTCTGCATTCAAATCAATTCGCTTTGGTTTTACAGCATTAACAGGAAGAGCAAGCTGGATAAGGATCGTGCAATTTACAAGCAATGCCACGTAAAATTCTTACTGCATTACAATATATTGCAATACCTATGAAATCACAACCCAAAAGTAAAGAACGTAATGCAATCTTTCACAGGATCCCTAATGATTCCCACCTCCATAACTCTGTCCCAGTACTGCATAACTTGGATCAGCACAGCAATCCGTACATCGAGAGGCTTTGGAAAATAAATGGTCTCTTTTCTCTCCACGCTGTTTCTGTGTGTCTATCTCTGCTGCTGTACTGGCAGGCTACAGAAGTGATATGTGAGAGCACTCGAGAAAAAAAAAAAAACGAAAACTGACTGAGAGGTTTTATTCCCTGCTGGCCGTCTTCATGGGCACTTTCTGTGTGGGAGCACTCTAAAGAAAGAGAGAATAAATTAAGGGGTAGCACTGTCTATTCACAGATATGCAAAATAAAACCATGCAAGAGGGATCTGGACAGTAAAGTTTCCAGAAGATTCTATCTTTCAGTTCAGTTTTGAATGTATGCAGCCATTTCTGTTATTATTTTACAGCTCCTGATCCATATGACATAAACGTGCTCTCTGCAGAAATACTCAGCATTTTACACAGAGTGGTGCAGGGATGACACATTTTTGTAGGCCAACCTGGAACTTAGCATCACCCTGGTTCCCCTTAACAAAAACCCAACAGGATTTTTCATTGGCTTTTGGATTATTGTAGAAAATAAGGTCTGTGACTAACAGAAGCTTATGATTCTTACACGTTTTGTTCATCGTGATATTCTTCACAAATGAATTTTGAAGCGTGAATACAATCAGCAGATGTCAAAAGCTAAATGTAGGCTATGAACAAACTACAGGTAATTTTTTCTGTTTATATAAAAAAAAATAGGGTACTTTTAGCAATATAGCGGTCAATTATGTATATTATGATGTTATGATGAACTATATATACCTAACTATATACTATATATTACTACACATTATTAGCTGTTTGATTACGTAGTCAAGCAAAACGCTAATAATATTAGTTACCATTATGTGTCTGACATTGTAAAGAGCGATACATAAAATGCATTACCATTCTAATACATCCACTTGTATACGAGCCTGTATAATTCACTCTTTCACTTCTTCTTCTTAATCAGTTTCTGGTTCAAACATATATAGCTGAAATCAAACCAGTATTTTACTACAGTAAAGTTGTGTATACTAAATGAAGCAAGGATGTAAAGTTACATTCAAGCTATTCAAGGCATGAAGACATTTTTTTCACAGGAAAAAAACTTTTAAATATGTAATTTTGTTGATCACTGATGAGTTTTAAGGGATTAAATTGACTACAGGGGGACTTTAACATTTATTTAAAAAATTTTTTTCATCATTACGGAGCCCTGCATATGACATGTGGATAATATTATATATATATATATATATACACATAAACTCACCTAAAGGATTATTAGGAACACCATACTAATACTGTGTTTGACCCCCTTTCGCCTTCAGAACTGCCTTAATTCTACGTGGCATTGATTCAACAAGGTGCTGAAAGCATTCTTTAGAAATATTGGCCCATATTGATAGGATAGCATCTTGCAGTTGATGGAGATTTGTGGGATGCACATCCAGGGAACGAAGCTCCCGTTCCACCACATCCCAAAGATGCTCTATTGGGTTGAGATCCGGTGACTGTGGGGGCTATTTTAGTACAGTGAACTCATTGTCATGTTCAAGAAACCAATTTGAAATGATTGGAGCTTTGTGACATGGTGCATTATCCTGCTGGAAGTAGCCATCAGAGGATGGGTACATGGTGGTCATGAAGGGATTGACATGGTCAGAAACAATGCTCAGGTAGGCCGTGGCATTTAAACAATGCCCAATTGGCACTAAGGGGCCTAAAGTGTGCCAAGAAAACATCCCCCACACCAATACACCACCACCACCAGCCTGCACAGTGGTAACAAGGCATGATGGATCCATGTTCTCATTCTGTTTACGCCAAATTCTGACTCTACCATCTGAATGTCTCAACAGAAATCGAGACTCATCAGACCAGGCAACATTTTTCCAGTCTTCAACTGTCCAATTTTGGTGAGCTCGTGCAAATTGTAGCCTCTTTTTCCTATTTGTAGTGGAGATGAGTGGTACCCGGTGGGGTCTTCTGCTGTTGTAGCCCATCCGCCTCAAGGTTGTGCGTGTTGTGGCTTCACAAATGCTTTGCTGCATACCTCGGTTGTAACGAGTGGTTATTTCAGTCAAAGTTGCTCTTCTATCAGCTTGAATCAGTCGGCCCATTCTCCTCTGATCTCTAGCATCAACAAGGCATTTTCGCCCACAGGACTGCCGCATACTGGATGTTTTTCCCTTGTCACACCATTCTTTGTAAACTCTAGAAATGGTTGTGCGTGAAAATCCCAGTAACTGAGCAGATTGTGAAATACTCAGACCGGCCCGTCTGGCACCAACAACCATGCCACGCTCAAAATTGCTTAAATCACCTTTCTTTCCCATTCTGACATTCAGTTTGGAGTTCAGGAGATTGTCTTGACCAGGACCACACCCCTAAATGCATTGAAGCAACTGCCATGTGATTGGTTGATTAGATAATTGCATTAATGAGAAATTGAACAGGTGTTCCTAATAATCCTTTAGGTGAGTGTATATTGTGGCCACAAAATAAGAATTTGTTCCCTCATTAACAAAAGTCGGATCTATTCTAAGTCATATCTAGTCAGAATCACTTAGTCGTCATAGTTGGGTTAACTTTTATAGCGGTGAATGAGAGATTATTTTTTGCATTAAATAGCAAAAGAAAAACTCCACAACAGTGATTTTACAACTTTTTTAAAAAGAGGGGAAAAATAGAGTGAGATTGATAACAGCAGTCAAAAGAGTGAAAGATATTCATTTTACTGTCACTCCCATAGATGCTGGGTTAGAAACACCCTTACAGCAGCAGTAATTTTTTGTTTTTTCTTGTAATTTGATGCAAAAGTAATATAATACGAAGTATTAGTGTTATAAAGGTACATTCATTTAAAAAAAAAATGAAAATACAAACAACTTTGCAGGATTTACGATATTGATGACCATTAAAACACGTCTCAGTCTGTGAAAAGGGTCTATTGTTTTCTAATCTCAAATATTTTGGTTGCTCTTGAGATAGATTATAGCGGTCTAGGTGGGTCCTGGAATAAAAAAGTTTGGAAATTATTAGGATGTGTATACTCACATGTAGGTGTAAGGACAATACATTGTGTTACAATCATCAAATTTAAAGGGGGGTCTAATGCTATTTCATGCATTCTGACTTATTACACTGTTAAAGAGTTGGATTCTCATGCTAAACATGGCCAAAATTAAAAAAAACGAGTTGTGCCGAATATACTCATTCAGGATTCGAATAGGTTTTGGAACGTTTTTTTCGAGTATGGCCCTGTATGACGTCATAAAGGGCAGAAATCCTTGTATGGGCACTTCTCTCGGGTGAGCGTGTGCACATCAACCAGGGCTGCGTTTCCAGATAACGATGGATATTCGCACTTTAGAGCGTTTTCTACGAGTGATATAACGAACGTTTGTGTTGCTTTCACGTGCGTTTCACAAACATGCACTTAACACGATCGCACGCAGCTGTGCTTTAAGTGCTACTTAAGAGTCGCTGTCCGTTTGTCAAGTACTGAAAAGTCACCTTATGGAATGGCTCGCAGTTGTAGCAAGCTTGTATTTCAAAATGTTTAGTCTAATTATAATTTGCTACGAGATCAAAAATGTATATAGCACATAGGCTAGGTGGAGACCAAAAAAATTACTGAATCAAAACAAAAAAACAAAAAACAAAGAAAATTAATTTTTCAAAAAGAGGGAACTAATGTTATTTTAGAGGAGGTGGAGCTAAACAAAGCAGGTTTAATAGCAGTCATACAAATAAACAAAAACAAAAAATCTGGGAATATATTGCTATAAAATTAACTGCAAGCAGGGGCATTAAAAGATCAGGGAAGGAGGTCAGGAAGAAGTGGCAGGACTTTGCAAGCCTCAAGGGTACCACAGAGATCAACAATTAATAAAACAGGTGGTGGGACAAATGACTCCCCCCTTCTTACACTGGAAGAAGAAATGGCACTGTCAATACTTGGCCTCAGATGGGATTTGTGGTGGTATTGACCTCCATGGAGGAGTAGGGATGCCTGAACCTGAATCAGGTCCATGCTCACAGGAGGAATCAGGTTCACCTCCCATTGTAAGACACCTACCTAATCTCCTAGTCCTCCCAACAACCCACCCATGCTCAAGCCTCCATCTTCAATTGTTAGACCACAACACCTCAGCGCTTTGAGAATGTCTGTGGCTGTAGTTAGTACTTAGTGCAGCTGAAGAGGGATTTCCCAAAAGACATCAGAAAATGTCTTAAAGATGCCAATGAGAGGGACATCAACTTTCAGCAGCAGCTCACATACCTCAAGAAGGCCAAGCTGGCATTAGAAGAGATGAAACTGGCACTGGAGGAGATGAGGTTTGCAAGGCCCTCAATTTTGTGCCAATTATCTTGCCAGATGATTCAGGTAGTATTGTTTAATGTTGGTTAATCATGACTAATTATATGTTTTAATAATCTCTTGTGCAATATAAAATATACCTTTCCATATGTAGTTAGGACTCATCCCATTGTGGAATGTCTTTTGCAAATACTGTCAAACAACAAACTCAAATAAAATTAGATTCAATAGTTTGATGTCCTTGTGTTTGTTGAACCACTCAAAGACTAAGGCTCTATGAAATACTACAGTAGAATTATTATTACATGTTTAAAATTTAAATGGCTACTTGTATTACTGAAAATAAGCATACAAGCCCTATGAATGTCCATATACAGCAGTGCACTTTTTAATTCCTTAATTTATTCAGTGTTCAGTCACGTAGTTTTTATTTATTTATTTATTTATTCATTATTATTTCTTTATTGAATTATTCAAAATGAATTTAATCAAACAAAAAACAAGTAAAAAATGTATAAAGAAATATACATAAAAATAATATTAAAGTCACATTGGACAGGAGTAAAGTTTAGGTGCAATTCACCGGTTGTCCTGCAGGTGACCTCATAGCTCTGTCTCCTTACAACACACTTAGGGATTTACGATTACTCCAGAGCACTCATAGTTCTACAAAGATTTTCAAGTACTACTTAAGTTACAATGGTTTTGGGATACGGCCCATAAGTCTAAGATGATTCGTGCGATCGTTTTTACATTCTACTTAGGCTTACGATGCTTTTGGGAAACGCAGCCCAGAGCGAGAGCAAGAGCACGGCCATCAATGAGCTTCGACTTTACAGAAGTCGTCGGCAGCGCTGCACAGGACTTGCTCGAGAAAGATTTCTCATTTTGTCTTTAGACCAGGAAATCAACAATGTCACTAAAGAAGTGTGTTTTTGGTTGTGAGGGAAAGATAACCTTGTTCAGCTTCCCAAATAATCCAGCTTTAAGGAAACAGTGGATGCAGTTTGTTTTTCCGGAACAGCAACGGATTTATGCAGGTGTGTTTGTTTGTTCCCGGTCATGAGTTGAAACTGCAGGCGGTGAGTGAAACTGCATCAAATGTCTGTGTTTTGTTGGCAATCGGCACGCAAGTACATATAATGTAAACAACACGAACGAAAGTTATAAAACCACAAGGTGTGACCCTTCGTAACCTCATAAACCCACAGAAGCCATAGAGAGACCAATCATAAGCTTTTAGGTCAGTTATTCATAGCCACTTCTCAGCGATCTCATATCCTTAACTGGGAAAGCCAATAGATCTGACTTTGTTAACACATAATCATTGACTCGATTGGGGAATGGTGATAATTGGAGGGAGAACCCAAGTGACTGACATGGTTCCAGCCTTTGGACTGCAGCCCAGATGTTCACCACATCAATGAGAATCACACAATTAACAATTCTTCAAGAACACAGCGATAATGATCTTTGTTGAGAGTCAACTTCTCATTTCAAATCTGTACGCTTGCCTTGCCTACCACTCAGTCTGTCATGAGAGATTTCTATATGATTCACAGAGCTGCTAATTAGTAGTCAGTGAGTCTTATCTAAGATTCAAACTCCTACAGCAGCACTTACTGTCAGGATTACTGATTGAGCTGGGAATGGAAAAGATTAAGTAATAAGGAGAAATGTGAAATGACTTAAGCTATTGATGTTTAATTGATGACTATGGTGGCTTGGTGATGAAAGATGTGTTTTTGGATATGACTCAAGATTTCAATAAATATATATTTGACTGATATATGGTGACTGCATGTGAATGAGCTACATGCACAATATGGCTGCAATGCAAAAAACAGTGAACCTCTTAAATACAGAGCTGTGCTATCTCTCTCTTCTTCTCTTTCAGATGACAGCACAATGGCATGACCCAAATAGACAGTAGCTCTCCTCTGATTGGCTGAGATTACTCAAAGAAGCTCCTTCACATCATCAGCTTTAATAATTCATTCATTTACGCACAGACTCCCCATTACCACAAGTCCTGGCAGATGAAAGTCAAAAACTATTTCCACTTCTCAAGAAAAGTCTTAGAGATACCTGCCAGAGAGTATACATGCACAATGCAATACATAAACATACATGTAAGAAATAAAAATGTAGCAGTCAAACATTACATTATGTTTAAACAGAAACTGAAACATAAAATATATAATCTCCTGGTCCAGAATCATGTAAAACTAGACTAGACTAGAGCAATGGCTGCTGAAAATTCAGCTTTGCCATCACAGGAATAAAGTACATTTTAAAAATATATTCAAAATAGTTATTGGAAATTGTAATAATATTTCAAAATTAAAAATACACTACCATTCAAAAATGTGGGGGCGGTAAGATGTTTTAAAGCTCTTAGATTATTTTTATTTTCTGATATATCTATTCCTACACACCCACCTCTAGGCAGAATAAATTAATCTTTATATCCTTGTGTGTGTTTATGTATCACACAGCAGTAACAACTCTTTCCCACAGGCTAGCAGTGATGTTATCAGTTATCAGTTCCTCTCCAGCAGGGCACAGGGTAAGAAACCCACCTTAAACGCTCACCCTGTCAGACCCTCACGCTGGGGCAGGAGGGGGAGATGGAGTGAAGGAGAAGCTGTGAGGGGGTGAGTGACTGACAGATCTGTGAATGAATGCAGGAAGCCGTCACCTCATTTCCCTCCAACAGCGACATGCCTTTATCCATTCAATTAGACATCATGGTCAGTCTGAAGAGCGAACAGACAGGAAGGAAGAAATGGAAAAGAGGAAAGATGGAATAGTGAAAGATGAGAATAAGGGTTATAGATGAGTGCAGTGTGTCTGACTAGTTTTGAGGGTTTTATTTGATCAAAACAGTAATATTGTGAAACATTACTAAAATTTAAAATAAACAGGTTTCTATTTAAATATATTTAAAAATATACTTTATTTCTGTAATGGCAAAGCTGAATTTTCAGCATCATCACTCCCCAGCAAGCAATAGCAGTCATTTCACCAACTATAGACTCGATATAGTCCGGCTCTGAGTCCCACTTCTAGCCAAAAGAACCTTGAATTTGGTTACATGTCATTTTTGCCAAAATAACTTGTGAGATGTATGATATTCCATCATGTAAGCAAAGTAAACAGTGATTACAAGCTGTTTGGTTTGTTCATGTTCATGTTCTAGATGACTTGTCTATTCTTGGGCTATGGTTAGACGTCTATTAAATTTTCGCTGACAGCCCAAATTTTGCCTTGTTTTAGCCTAGATGTCAGGGCTGTGTTTGGAAGGCTATTATACGTCTTTCTTTTTTTTAATACAAATAAAAAGCAATTGTGTTACATTGTTTAGCATGTTGGAAAGAAAATGTTTCAAAACAAAATTCTTTAGGGAACACTGATTTATACTATTGTTTCCTTTCCTGAATAATACTCTCACAACAATCATACACACAGATAGCATATGTAATGTACCCCAAGGGCATGCTTTACAATGCAGCTGTGGTGACACAGAGTGATACGGATGACAAGAGAATGTGTGTGTGTAGCAGTGTGGATTACATTGATATAACATGCAGCGCTACATGTCGACTGAGCTTAACCATCCTGAGTATGAGGCGTATACAAGAGCTCAGAGATCAATACAACACAGACAGACCGAAGAAAAGAGCTTTGATTAGGAGGATTCACTTACAGCCCTGATTCACTCAACACTTCACACACACCGAAAATGACTACAGCAATTTAACAGGACACATGCAACTGTAAGCTATTGGATCGTCTCTAACACATGTGGCGGGAAGGTAATCATGATCTCATATTACTGCAAATGATCTGTCCAATTTTACGTACTGCAGTGACATAAACATTTATGGTGCACATAGTATCCTTATTACCAGTCTAGACTATGGCTTTGAACTAGTAGACATACCCCCACTCTTGAGACACACACACACTATATAGGGCCAAGATACCAGTAGCCCACGGCGGTGTGTCATGTATTATAAATGCAGCATCTCTAAATGCCTCCGCTCTTCTCTCTCCCTTCTTCTCTCCCATTTCTCATGTTTTTAAGACAGAAATACGTAAAGACTGCCACATGACCCTTTGCTCCTTTTCTGCTCCTGATTTTCTTCCCTCTAGTAGAACCGAAAGAGACAGAAAAAGATGAAAAAACAACTGAAGAGAAAATGTCCCCTTCATCCTCACATATTTGCACAAATTCATAGTTTGCACCCACTCAGAGAAGAGAAATGTCAAAGTGAAGTGCAGTTACAAACACCCTGTACAAGATATAAACTGAGATATAAACTACCGTTCAAGGTTTGGGGTTAATATTTTTGAAAGAAGTCTCTTATGCTCACCAAGGCTGCATTTATTTGTTAAAAAATACAGTAAAAACATTAATTTTGTGAAATATTATTTCAATTTAAAATAACCGTTTTCTATTTTAATATATTTTAAAAAGTAATTTATTCCTGTCACATGATGCTTCAGAAATCATTCTTATATGTTGATTTGCTGCTCAAGAAACATGTGCTGTTGTGCTGCTTAATTTCTTTATTATTTTATGTTTTTGGAAACTGTTTTGTGATACTTTTTTTTTAAGAATAGATGTTCAAAAGAACAGCATTTATTTGAAGCATGCATTTATTTTTTGTAACAATGTAAAAGTATTTATTGTCACTTTTGATCCATTTAATGCATCCTTGCTGAATGAAAGTATTGATTTCTTGTACATAAAAATCGCTCTGAACCCAATAACATCTCAGTTACGTATGTAACTCTTGTTCCCTGAAAGAGGGAACAGAGACGCCACGTCGGAACGCTATCACAATACATTGGTGATGTTCCACCGTGTCAGACTGAAAGGGAACTTCTCGGTTACGTATGTAACCCTCGTTCCCTGAAGGAGGGAATGGAGACGTCACGTTGGAACATCACAGATGTATTGTGATATCCCAATATGTCGGTGACGTTCCAACGTTGAACGTCTGTTTGAAAACAATCTTTGGTAATTTTTTTGGTAAGACTAATGCCACTGAAATTTAAAAGTGCAGTATGTAATATTGATTTTAATTTAACGGTTGAAATGGGTACTGCAGTCCAAATTTAAAATATTGGAGAGGATTGTTTCCCCCGCCTCCCTAGAATCAAGGGGAGGCGGGGACACGCAGATTGAGGACACGTAACAGGAACGAGCGCAGTTGATAATGGAAGGCGAGGAGACTTGAGTTCATATATCCACGTTTTAATATGCTCTCATTTATAGAGATTTATAGATGGATGCCAAAGGCTTTTTGGGTCAGGTAGAATCTGCGATCTCTGACCCAGTGTTTGCTGGCTTCCTTGGCTGTAATACGCTGTGTTTTCTGCCAACTGGCATCCCGGGGTATCAAAATATTATTGGGTAAATTGGCTGTGGACAGGATCACAGAGACCAAATATTTTGACACGGAACGCACATTTCAAAGTAAAATAATTGACTGTAGCATTGCTTTTCAGCGAAACAACTATGTGAACTTGCGTTTCCTAAATATCTGCAAACATATTTTATAGTTTATGCTTTAGTACAAGTCAAAAAATTACATACAATATTTTATAGCAGAAATGAGAGTACTATACTTGTACTGGCATTGGGGAAAAAAAGCTTTAGTTTTTCTGGCTAATTTGATAAAGTATGTCATTTCGGTGCCACTAGATGCACCAAATGAAAATGCATGAATATTCACATCTATCTTCCACCTGCCATTGTTCATTCAAACAGAGAAAGTTCAAGTCCTGCCCCAAACTCCTTTGGCTAAGCTAATATTGCTATGTAGCTACAGAAAGATTTTAGCACAACAGGGTCGCATTGTTTACACTCTTCAAGTAAATAAGCCTATCAATTGCTTACTTTTAATAGGAAAGCACCTTTAACAACATGAACATGCAAGTGGCAGGAAATTAGGAACTTCATGAAGGATGGGAGTTTGAATTCGGCGAAATCTGCAGGCACCGATTCTTTGTAGACCAAACTGCAAGTAATCGTCTGTTCTTTATCTGGTATTATACAGGAGTTTCCTCCTCTCTTCTGCAGAGAGAACAGCACACAAGCAAAGAAAGACAGTGCTATTTATAGATGCACGTCTCTCTCTCTCTTTCATTCAAAACACATACACATACCCACATCAGCTCCCACTAGCTCTCACAGCACTGTCACAGGACTAATTCTCCATTCTAAACAATCTGACGCACCTACGCAGGCACATGTGCACAAACGTGTGCAGACACAGGCGTGGGCTTCTCCTGCAAAACACTCATATCAGAAGGCTCTTCTTCCATCTCATAGAGAAGACTGTGTTCATAAAAGCTCTCGTCCAATAAGAGAAGTGATTCTTAAAATAGACTCCACTCACAATGAGACCGAGAGAGTAGCCCCAGGGCAGAAATATAGAGAAGACATACGAACACACACGCTCAAAAGCCTGATGTAACTCTATCTCCAATAACATCCATCATTCCCTGAATGAGAGCTAATAAACTCACTTTTAAAGGGGAAATGCACACAGGGCTCACGCTGCAGTGACAGTAACAGAGCAAATTGTCCGCTATGAACTTCACAAAAATATGTGGTGTTTGGGATTGAGTTCTGCAAACTCATACTAATATCTCTCTCTCTCTCAAATGATCCGAGACTGTTTACCACACAGCCTACATCCTGTACTTACTGTAAATAACCAAGCTAAAAGCCTATGAAAGCCTTGTGTGTGCTTTGCTGGCATTTTTCAGAGCAACATCAATTTCCTGATTGCAACAATTTTATATATGCATAATTTTTATATTCTGCATGGCTCTATGGAATACTTGATTCAGTAACACTTTATTTTGATAGTCCGCTTTAAACATTCTATCAACTATTAGTAACTTTGTAACTGCATGTCAACAAATTCTCAGAGTATTAGTAGACTGTCTGCCTATCTCCTAACACTTTATTTTTTGATGGTCCCTTAAACATTCTACTTACTATAAGTAACTTCGCAAGTACATGTCAATTTATTATTCTAACCCTAACCTAACAGTCTACTAATACTCTAATGAGAGTAAGATGACAATTAGTTGCAAATTAATGAAAGTTAGTTGAAACGTAGTTGCAATGTTACTGATATTTAGTAGAACTGCTATAGAAATAAAATGTAGCCCTTGATTCTGATTGGTCAATTGCAGCATTCAGCAGTCAGATTTCCTAATATTCACAGTTGGCCATTGCAAAGCTTTAGTATATCAGTCTGATCATCTGGGTAACTGAAACCAGTAAGGCTGACTGTACTTCATAGTGGGTTATTTATTATTTTTATTTTTTAGACTAAGTGTATACAACAAAGACAAATATTTTGAGGAAATATATGGACTTTCTGATAAAACATTTCTTTTTGCCATCACCAACAGAAATGACATATAATATGTACTCAGGGGTGGACTTTTGGTGTGTGTGTGTGTATGTTTATGTGATTTATGAGGACACAAATTTGTATAATGATATGGGTATTACACTGGTATTACAACATAAACGTGGTTTATGAGGGCATTTCCTGTGTCCTCATAATAAAAATAGCTTTAAAAACATACTAAACAATGTTTTATTAAAAATGTACAAATGCAGAATGCTTTCTGTGATGGGTAGGTTTAGGGGTAAGGGTAGTGTAGGGGGATAGAATGTACAATTTGTACAGTATAAAAACCATTACGTCTATGGAATGTCCTCATAATGATAGGTGCACCAACATGTGTGTGTGTGTGTAGCAGTTATGTGGGAGGTGGTATGCCACGCATTTGCGACCCTGCGTGCAGTGAAGCAAGGCCAAGCAACACCTGGTGCCACCTGACAGTGCCCTGCACCGCATCCATACACCACAGACACCCACATGCAGCACAGCAGATGGGCACGCAGCCAAGTGGAGAGAATCTGTGTGAGGACCTCATGGCCAGACACATGCTGTCAACAAAAAGAAAGATAGAAAAAAAATAAAAGGGAAAAAGGAGCAGACAATGTAAATTTTTTAAATGAACACATCCAGAATGCACAAAAAACTGCCTCTCCGTCTTTCCATCTCATCTCTTTTTTTCTCATATTTCTTCCCACCTCCCTCCTCCTCTGTGAGGATGTGTCTTAAGCAGAGGTCTCGCCTGCAGTCAGTCTGTCAGAACATTCTGGAAGCTGGCCAGAATGAGTGTGGGTGACTTCACCTGGCTATTATTGCCTGTCACAATGCACCTCCAGCAGTCCACCACACCCGTCCAAAAAACACACAGGGATGTGTGGTCCTGGCAAACCCTACATTGTGGGGACAAAATGCCCCCACAAGGATGGCAATAACAGAAATCTTTGACCTTGTGGGGACATTTTGGTCCCCATGAGGAAAACAGCTTATAAATCATACTAGGTGATGGGTAAGTTTAGGGGTAAGATAGGATTAGGGTACATAATATACAGTTTGTACAGTATAAAACATGGAAATCCAACATGTGTGTGTGTGGGTAAAACCTGAAATCACCAACACTGTGGGACACTATGAGGATGTATGCAAGACTTCACCAAATTAGTCTGGTTAAACCCATCCCATTTCTTACAATTGACTCGCATTCAGATGATTGCAAACTCACATTCAGATCTGCCTCCATCCAATCAACAACTGATGGATAGAATCCATCCATGTTCTAAATTTTTTCTTTTACGACAGTCTTCTTTTACGACAGTTTCACTCAGAGGTACATCAAAATATGGAAGAAAAGATCTGTCACTACTTCTGATACATTTCATCTTTAATAACTGTACTAAACAATGTCTTAAAGTCCCTCTGTAGTCAATAATTTTATCCCTTAAAACTCATCTTTGATCACCAACATGACATATTTAAATGCTTTTTCCTGTGATAAAATGTCTTCATGCCTTAAAATAGCTTGAATGTAACTCTACACCCTTGCTTCATTTAGTATACCCAAACCATAAATATGCAAATTATGCCTGCCTCCACTCATTCACACGAGCACTGAGATCCACTCGCTCAACTTTACTCAAGTTACTGTAGTAAATGCTGCACAATGGTATCGCTCTTTACAATGTCGGAAACATAACAATAATTAATATGATTATCCCTTTGCTTGACTACATTATCAAACAGCTAATAATGTGTAGCTAATGTTACACAAACCATGTGTCTTTGGTTCACTGCAATTTTAAGGAGAAAATACTCAGCAATGGTGTTGACTTATGAATTTGCACATGGTTTATCTGAAAGCATATTAAAGCCAGCACATAGACATAAACAACATTAAAAACTTGATTTTCACTACAGGGGGTCTTTAAGAGAAAATTGTCATCAATTACTCACCTCGTATTTTAAATAATGTTGGTAACTAAACCGTTTTGGTTTAGTTTCCAATATATGGACAAAAAAATACAATGGAAGTCATTGGGAACCAAAACTGTTTGGTTACCAACATTCTTCAAAATATCTTTTTTTGCTTTCAGCAGAAGAAAAAAAAAATGCATTCATTTTCGAAAAGACACAAGGGTGAGTAAATGATGACAGAAGTTTCTTTTTTTTTTTTTTTTTAGTTTAGGGAATCCGAAATATCACTAGTCTGTAAAAAACAATGAAATTCAATAAATATTCCACATGATAAGAGAAATAAAAGTTCACTGGGCCCCTTATATAACGCTGCCACCTTACTAATTACTGTGAGTGCTCAAGCACAGATGACGTTTGAACATCAGTCTGGTGATATAAGCAGGCCTTTGTCTTCTTACTACAGCCAGGGGACAAAGGGAGAGAGAGGAAGTGAGAGGAGAGATAGAAACTATAAAACTGTATGACACAAAATGCTTAAGGGATGTAGACAGAGTGATGTAAGGGATTGAGAAGAGTTGTGTATGTGAATGTGGGTGTGTGAAAGGGCTCCATCTTCTATCATCAGCAGAATGATCAATAATAATGTTATTGTGCTGTATCGTGTGAGAAGAGAGTGGAGGCTAAATGGAATGAATGACACACAGCCCATTACAGCAACACTCTCACTCATACACACTACTGTACGGAAGACGCTTCAGTCCAACCGAGCCGGCATCTAAATTCACAATTCAAGCTATTTTTGTCCTTTACAGGTACGGCAATAGATTTATTTTTTAATTATTTTAACAAGCACCAGTTTTCAACATTTTTAATAGTTTAAAAAACTTTTTCTTGAGCAGCAAATCAGCACATTAGGATGATTTCTGAAGGATCATGTGACAAGGAAGACTGGAGTAATGACTGTACAGTAAGCATTATAATGTAACAATATTTGTTAATGCTGTTAATGAAAATTAACATAAAATTCAGTATAACCATGTACATCTGAAGATTTCTTTGCAAATATTCTGAAAACGACATGCACTTACATGCAAGTACATTGAAAATGTAGACATGGGGAATTCTAATTCTTTTAATCAATCCACCACCCTCCTAAAGGGAGTGGACAGAGAGAAGAGAGGCTTTAGCTACAACAAATTGATGAGGACTTTTCATGATGTCCACACTTTGCTCTAGAGCAGGGCCACCCCAGCAGGTCTCATATTTCCATGACCCCCTAATGGAGACAGATGACTTCAATCCTCTAAAGTGAGGGCTGGCGGGAAGAACAGAGAGAGACAGAGAGAGAGAGAGAGAGAGAGAGAGAGAGAGAGAGATTCCAGGGTTCCCTCAAAGATTGTCTTACTCTCTTTCTCTCCATTCTCTCATTCCCTCTCAAGGGAAATGGCGACACTGTGCCCCATTTTGTCACTCTGAAAAGAAACCTTATTGGCTGTAAATTAAAGCTCTGAAGTGTTTGAAGGCTTTGAAGTTGGAGGCTTAGAGATGATCTGGGACACACTGAGAGAAAAGGATAGAGATTGGGAGAAGAAGTCCACAAAATTCAAAACATTCATAGTAAAGCAGCTCTGAATAATCCTCTTTTTTCAATCAGTCTCCTTTAACAAAAATACCATTCACAAGCATGACTCCTCCCTGCTGCTGGATTCAGTGGGATATTAAAACGAGAATGGTATACAGTCAAAAAGTTCATCTCAAACATTCCATGTAACCAATCAACATTTCAGACACCGTCTCTACATTAAAAAATGAGACCACCAGTTGTCGACCCTGCTAGTGCTGAGGCTTAACATCACCTCAGAATAGCCACCAACAATTAACCAATAGACCCTTTTCACATTTCCCGGTTTCTCAGAGCAGAAGTCGTCATAGTTGGGTTAACTTTTATAGCGGTAAATGAGAGTATACATTAAATATATTTTTTGTGTCCCCATTTGCTCAAATAGCAAAAGAAAAACTCCACAATAGTGATTTTACAAGTTTCAAAAAGAGGGAAAAATCAGAGTGAGATTGATAACAGCAGTGAAAAGAGAGAAAGATGCTCATTTTTACCATCACTCCCATAGACACTGTATTAGAAACACCCTTACAGCAGCAGTAACTTGTTTTTGTAATTTGATGCAAAAGTAATATAATACAAAGTATTAGTGTTATAAATGTACATTCATTTTTTAAAAAATGAAAATACAAAAAACTTTGCAGGATTTACGATATTGATGACCGTTAAAATGCGTCATCAGTCTGTGAAAAGGGTCTATCAACTGTAAGTGAGACTTGGGGCCCTATCATACACCCGGAGCAATGCGGCGCGAGGCGTGACGCAAGTGTTTTTTGCTAGTTTCAGCACGAAGCAGTTATCATTTTCATGTCCTGCGCCACGTTGTTTAAATAGCAAATGCACTCGCACCCATCTGTTCACCCATGTTCGCTGGTCTGAAAACAATGTGTGTTCCAGGCGCATTCTTTCAGACACAACCAAACGACTGCACCATTGACTAACAAAAACCTGGTCTAAAGTCAATAGCGCAGTATTTTTTGTGTTATTTAAAGGGCGCGTTAGAAATATACACTTGTAGGCGGGTGCACAACGCACGTACACTCTGCTTATTACACACACAGGGACACGTTCAGTCTTTCCGCTCGCAAATTCCACCATCTAAATAGCGAAACCGCCATGGTGCAAGCGCAACTGGCTTTTAAAGGGAATGGGAGATGAGACTCTGAGGTTATGCCCAAAACACACCCATTACTCATTAAGCAAATAGGGACAACCCTTTTAGACCATGCGCCATGCGCTTTAGACTATGCGCTTAGATTGTTAAAATATATATATAAAATAAGTTTAAAAAAAATTGCAATCAATGCCTTAATATTGTTAAGCAGAGGAAAAATATTGTTAAACCGATCATTATTTTCACGTTATGACCAATAACTATTTTGTCTAAATAAATAAAAATAAAAAAAACACTAAAAACTAAAATCAAACATTTTAAATAAATGTTGGTAGCATTTTACAGTGAGGTCCCAATAGTTAACATTGGTTAATGCATTAACTAACATCAACAATAAGCAATACATTTGTATTAATCAAAGAGTATTAATCTTTGTTAATGTTAATAAAAATACAACTGTTCATTGTTAGATCATGTTAGCTCATGCAGGTCCATTAAATACCAATAACAGATACAACTTTTGATTTTAATAATGTATCTCTAAATGTTGAAATTAAAATTAACTAAGATTAGTAAATGCATTAGAATAATGTTTTCATTGTTAGTTCATGTTATCTAATGTAGTTACCTAATGTTAACAAATGGAACCTTAACCAAAAAATAAAACCATTTACTTTAGGAATCACAACATACAAAGTATGAAAAATGAATATTCATTTTGAGATTTGAATTTTTACATTTAACAAAATAATTGATGATTTTAAAGATAAACGTTAAATGGCCGTTATATTATAGCAACGGTAATCTAAAAATAAGCCATTATGGTACTGATAGATATGCATTCATAATAAAATATTTTCAGCTGTGTAGAGCATCAAAAATAGAAACAGCAACTTGAAGGTCCATCACAACACAAAGTGGTGTGCCACAATATATACAGCTCAGGTGATTATAATGAGAGCGACCTAGTTGTCACATTGCAATGTGACGTACCCACTCATCCAGCACAGAAGTGGAATCTGAGGCAGGGTCTCTGTTTTGATATCTCTCCATTGGCACAGTGAGTATAGTGCATCTGTTTGTGCGTGTGCACGCTTATGTACAACTCTGATGTGCAGTGTTGTGATGGGAGACAGTGAGGATGGATGAGAGCTGACAAGTTAGTAAAAGGTCAGAGATGTGTTTCTCTCATCTCTAAACGTTCTCCGTTACGTCTTATCTTCACAAACAGAATGTTCCTCCTCCGAATGCCTGCCATTTCTGTAAAAATTTCCATTATATTTCCTTGCACTGTCAAAATTTAAGAGGGGAAGACAAATCTGATAATAGGATGTATATTTGAGGTGTATGCAGTAAATAGTGGATTCTGGTGAAGGGCGTTTCATGACTTTCCTGACAAGTATTTCTCTCATAAAAATTTTTTTTTGGTTGATGTCATGCATTTTACTATCACACTTTCCAATCTTCTTTCATTATTTCTCTCGCCCGACCTTCAAAATATGAGTGGTATTCACACAAATATCCGTGGCCTGATTTATCAGCAGCAAATCCTCTTTGCTGTCGGTATCAGAGGACGGTAATGGTGTTTGTATCGGTCCATGGAGGTGGCATTCATCTTAACCCACTTTTAAGCAATAATCTACATAAACTCCACCATCTCCTGGGAGACTGACGGCACAAGACAAATTACAGCTTCAGGGCAAATGTGATTGCGGGTCCACCACGTTTACGTGTGTGTGCAGATATTGTCCTTTGACAGCATTTTACAACTCTACGGAGCGCCCAGCCACCATGTAGCCCAATGGCGTTTAACACAACAGGAGCTGGCTGCAAATATCGGGTTTGTAAACTAAAATTATAAAGGCAGTATCAGAGATAGAATTCGTGAATCCCACACACACACACACACACACGTACACACGCACACACGCACACACACGCGCACACACACGCACACGCTCACGCTCACACGCACGCACGCACACACACACACGCGCGCGTGTCCCTTCTCAGGATGTGTGATAATGACAGTTTGATTAGCTTTTAAGTGAAGACCTCTCTGGCATGTCTCCTGTGGGGCTTTTACACCTCATCCCCTATTAGCATGATGCACAACATCTGACCACAGCTGAACACATACATTAGTCACATGATTAGAGAGAAAAAACACTGGTGAGAGCACATGTGTTAAACTACTTTGCAGTCAGTATTCCCATGCTAAAAATACATCCTCTCCCTCTACGGGAATAAAGCAAATCAATTTCGTCAACCAACAGAGAATTAAAATGAAAAACAATTTTAGACTGCATGTATGCGTCATGCTGGTTGTTGTATTACAACAAATGGAGATTTATGAAGATATAAATGCATGTGCACAGAGAGACCACATGTGCAGGAGACACAGTCAAGTGAATCTATTCAGCACCATGGACAGCAGCAGCACAAGTCTGAAATCACATACGCTAAAAAGAGCTTTTAAAATCTCCTCCAGCTCATCCTCGAACTGGATAAACTGAACTGCTGCCACAACCAAAATGTATCCATTCTCACACATCCTCTGAGAAATCATGTTCAAACTCTGAATGCTACAGCCGGTAATTTTACTTTGAAATGTGCATTCTGTGTCGGAATGTCTGTTTTTGTTTTGGTCTATGAGATAACGCGCGTTGCCAATTTACCCAATAGTATTTAGACACCACAGGCTGCCAGGTGGCTGAGAACAACATATTGCAGCTGCCATGGAAGCCAGCAAACAAACTGGGTCAGAGATCGCAGATTCTACCCGACCTAAAAAGCCTCAGCATCCATCTAAAAATCTCTATGAACGGAAGCACATTAAAATGCGGAAAAATCAACTCATCAACTTACAGTGTTTAAGTCTCTTTGCCTTCCATTGTCAATTGCACTTGTTTCTGTTGCATGTCCTCAAATTGGTAACACGTGTGAGCATCGAGTCTGAGGAGGAGGGGGTGGGGCAAACAATATTTTGAATTTGGACTGCAGTACCCATTTTAACCACTAGCTGTCATTCTTACATACAGCACCTTTAATTTAAAATATCAATAAATACTAAATATATACTAAAATATCGCTGGTGTGTTATATTAAGAAGCATGTTAATATCAGGTGTAAATAGGGTCAAAGGGTCAATAGATATATCCTGTATTCTATTATAGTTTCATAGAAATAATTTGGTGCGCTGTAGTAGTTTGAGTAATTTTGTAGTTTTTTTTGTAGTTTTTTTTGTATTGTAGTTTGCTTTTGTATGCTTAAGGTTAAATTTTTAAAATCTCTCATTAATAGAATGTTCAGCATTAAAATTGTGTCATGATGTAATCATGTGTTTCTTTTAAGCAGAACCAAAGCTGATGAACTTTAACCTTTTTCTTTTGCTGCCTTCAAGCTCTGCTATTTCCTTTGTGAATATCAGTGCTACTCCTTTTACCCACATTTAACATCTGATGAAAAAATCCTTCCATTGACCTTATTCTTACAATCATTTGCATACTGAACTGTGAATGGTCTAATTTTTCTTGCATATATTTAACCATTTATAGCCACCTTTGCACAGCTCAGTGATCATGTGCTGATTCTTACATGCAGCAGACTGACGTTGCATTTACGTAGATCCCAAGCCTACAAGCAAGTGACCTAAAAATGTAACACACACGCATGCACTGGTATTTCCTTCAGGAAATGCAAATATAATGTTATTTCTTCTACCCACATTTAATGTGTGATTACACAACAGCACACACACACAAATCCTTCTATTGATCTCAAAATGCGGCTACATGCCACAAAACTTCCCAGAAATCATCCCTGAGAAGCACATGCATGACAGTAACACAGGCGGCAAAAGTGACTTAATAGGCGGAAATTATGAATACATGCAAGGGGAAGTGTTTCTGTCCGTTCACGGTAGCATTTCCATCCCTCACCGCGGCCTGTTCTACAAATACAGAGCCCTCGCAAGTCAGATAAATGATGTAGCCGTGGAAAGAGGCATTCAGGTGGAACATATTACATTCAAGGCGACATGGTTCGCTCCTACATGAAGCACCATCACTTCCCTCTCTCCCTCCACTCCTCTGGCCTTTGCTTCTTGACGGTCTCAAATGTGTGCTGATGATAATCAACAACACATCAAGAGACTTTTTACAGAGACGTAACCTGACGTAATATTGGCTGCAACACCAACAAGCGAAACCCCTGTTGAATGATGTTTTATACGTTTTCATGTCAGCCTGAGTTTAGATTTAAATGATGAAATTATGTCAAGAACAATCAGATCATTCAATACTGTTCAAACGAACACTCCAGCTGTGTTTGTGAATTGGAATTCTGAAGAATGTCAGCTGCATGAAACCAGAAAATCTTCATTGGTCAAAAGTCAAGCCAAGTCTAAACAAGCACCATCAATATTTACCAAACCCTTGGTGGTTTATTTACCTTAAGATATTTTAACACAAATAAACATACAATAATACTAGTTGCACACAGACAGAAGATTTGTACTTTCTACACTCCCATGTTAAGAACATAGGAGACTCAACTCACAATTTTCCTCTTTCACATTAATCAGGTTTTTTCCCCAACCAAACATGACCATGACAAGTGATGAACAACACTACATTTTGGTTTCTCTTTCTGCTGCATAACACCAGTTAGCCCCACTTAGAACAAAAGCTCCTTGGACCAAAGTTAGCCTCATCATGAATATTATACATCAAATATAGACCTTTGATTGTGGAAGTTGAGAAATGTCTTGGTTACATATGTAACACTTGTTCCCTGAAGTTCCCCTGCGTGCTTCAGCTCCAAGGAGAGCAGTTCCTATTTGTTGGTCATCGATATGGCGTTGAGCATGACCGACTGAATGGGAACATTGTGTATAAATCCCTCAATTCTCTGAAGGAAAACAATTTAAAAAACGTTTTAAAAAGGTTCTATTTTTAATTATATGTAGGATTTGAGGGACACAACCAGACACAAATTAATCTTCCAGATGATTCGTTCAAACATAATTCCACACAAAACTCAACTCAACAAATCAACAATCTATGGCCTTAAAAGAAGTGGGCTCCGTTCAGTCTGCACCAACTAACAAAACCCCCACTTTATGGCCTTGCAAGATTTGGGCCACACCAAAATAACGGCATAGATTATTTGATCCCCAAGACAAAGAGCTAAAACAGATCCCCTTCTTCTCAACTACCTATAAATGAACTCTGAGTGACATGGTTAAAATACACAAGAAAACCCACAGAGACTGTTGTAACATATAAACTGCATCAAATCATTCAAAAAGAATAATAGCCAGACTTACATTCAAACAGCCTTCTACTGCATAATTTTATATCATATTTATAACCAATACACGTGACCATTATGCATATACACTCACCTAAAGGATTATTAGGAACACCTGTTCAATTTCTCATTAATGCAATTATCTAATCAACCAATCACATGGCAGTTGCTTCAATGCATTTAGGGGTGTGGTCCTGGTCAAGACAATCTCCTGAACTCCAAACTGAATGTCAGAATGGGAAAGAAAGGTGATTTAAGCAATTTTGAGCGTGGCATGGTTGTTGGTGCCAGACGGGCCAGTCTGAGTATTTCACAATCTGCTCAGTTACTGGGATTTTCACGCACAACCATTTCTAGAGTTTACAAAGAATGGTGTGAAAAGGGAAAAACATCCAGTATGCGGCAGTCCTGTGGGCGAAAATGCCTTGTTGATGCTAGAGGTCAGAGGAGAATGGGCCGACTGATTCAAGCTGATAGAAGAGCAACTTTGACTGAAATAACCACTCGTTACAACCGAGGTATGCAGCAAAGCATTTGTGAAGCCACAACACGCACAACCTTGAGGCGGATGGGCTACAACAGCAGAAGACCCCACCGGGTACCACTCATCTCCACTACAAATAGGAAAAAGAGGCTACAATTTGCACGAGCTCACCAAAATTGGACAGTTGAAGACTGGAAAAATGTTGCCTGGTCTGATGAGTCTCGATTTCTGTTGAGACATTCAGATGGTAGAGTCAGAATTTGGCGTAAACAGAATGAGAACATGGATCCATCATGCCTTGTTACCACTGTGCAGGCTGGTGGTGGTGGTGTAATGGTGTGGGGGATGTTTTCTTGGCACACTTTAGGCCCCTTAGTGCCAATTGGGCATTGTTTAAATGCCACGGCCTACCTGAGCATTGTTTCTGACCATGTCCATCCCTTTATGACCACCATGTACCCATTCTCTGATGGCTACTTCCAGCAGGATAATGCACCATGTCACAAAGCTCCAATCATTTCAAATTGGTTTCTTGAACATGACAATGAGTTCACTGTACTAAAATGGCCCCCACAGTCACCAGATCTCAACCCAATAGAGCATGTTTGGGATGTAGTGGAACGGGAGCTTCGCGCCCTGGATGTGCATCCCACAAATCTCCATCAACTGCAAGATGCTATCCTATCAATATGGGCCAACATTTCTAAAGAATTCTTTCAGCACCTTGTTGAATCAATGCCACGTAGAATTAAGGCAGTTCTGAAGGCGAAAGGGGGTCAAACACAGTATTAGTATGGTGTTCCTAATAATCCTTTAGGTGAGTGTATATCACTCCCAATTCATGTAATTGTTATAACTATTGGATGGCTTGATTGAAATCTGTGTTGAATGTATTGTGTTCTTATAATAAGGAATCATGTCTAACTACTCTCTCTGCTTAGAGCGGGAAGTTGGGAGACCAGAGATAACAGGTAATTTATGGTGAGGGGTGGGGAAGCAGTCACCTCTGAACCAAAATATGA
This sequence comes from Rhinogobio ventralis, assembly GCA_039654625.1. Taxonomy (NCBI): domain Eukaryota; kingdom Metazoa; phylum Chordata; class Actinopteri; order Cypriniformes; family Gobionidae; genus Rhinogobio; species Rhinogobio ventralis. Next base: position 21,548,870 of record CM077193.1, on the reverse strand, counting down.
TACCTAATTGGTAAGAAACCATCCAGGAGGATGGGCAGACATTTGAGTTTAAAATCTCAGAACACAAAAAAAGAATCAGACAAAGGACAAAAGACAAAGACAGAGACAATGACATGACGAACAGATGATCGGACGAAGACGATCAAGGCAGATCAAGATCAGAGAAAATGTGTTAACAATTTCATTCAAGCCATCTAAATACTCTCGTCTCACTTTCCTTTCTTTACTTAGTTTCTTTTCTTTCCACTGAGTCTCGTGTTCTGAGTTTTGCCGCAAAGTTTCAATCAACGATACTACAGCAAAGCCCGCTTCAACTTCAAACCTCGCCAACAAGCCACATAATTGGCTTCCCAAGACGTCGCCTAAGAAACGATAGGAGGGTTAAATTAATGATCGGTGGTTCGTTCAGGTCATGTTATAAATGCATATATTGCTAGAAACTTGGGATTTCAATTATTTCACTCTCTTAAAACTCTCTTTCCTCACTTTCCTTATTTCTGCAACTTGTGTGAATGTGTGTGTATGTGGGTGTGTGTTTGTGTTAGGTATTAGATTTATATGTTAGAGTAACAATAAAGTTATTTGTATTTAAAGATAAGTGTTCTTGTGTTATGTCAAGTCAATTCAAGTCAACTTTATTTATATAGCGCTTTTTACAATGCAGATTGTCTCAAAGCAGCTTCACAGTGTTAAACAGGAAAATAATTAACAGAATTTGATTCGGCTGTACAGCCGCTCTGGAGAAAACGGTGATGTCATCAGCTCATTTCAATTATCATATATATTCAAGTAATGTAGTTGATATAATTTAGTTTAATAATTAAATTTATTTGGATATTTATTTGAAAATTTAGTGTCCCCAACTGAGCAAGCCAGAGGCGACAGTGGCAAGGAACCAAAACTCCATCAGGTGTCCTAATGGAGAAAAATAAACCTTGGGAGAAACCAGGCTCAGTCGGGGTGCCAGTCCTCCTCTGGCCAATTAACAAACAGTGTATGTTTATTATTTTGGCAGCCTTATAGGTCAGAAGTAATATTAGATCTGATTATTCGAAAGATCGGAGGCATCACGCCGGGTTTATTGAGGATGGCGTGTCGATTAAACAATTATTAAATAGGAATATTCGAAATATCATCACGCCGGAGATGGATCCATTGAGGATGCCATGTCGATGAGCAATTTCAGAGGGTAGACTAATTGACACGGTCTCTGCAGACACTTCAGGGATGCGTTGGTAATGTCTGGGCGCTGGTCCACCATCTGATCTGGATACGGCCCGGATCCGGCTGACTGCAGTAAACCTCGGGATAAACAGAGAGACTAACATTAGCGTAGATGCCATTCCTCTTATGATGTAACGAGTACATCAGGTGTTATGGGAAGTGTTCCCGGTTCCGGCTGACCTAGTTAATGCAGCCTAACAATTTGAATAAAATATAAATTAAAAATGTTTTGTGTATGCCATAGTAAAGAGATGCGTTTTTAGTCTAGATTTAAACTGACAGAGTGTGTTTGCTTCCCGAACAATGCTAGGAAGGCTGTTCCAGAGTTTGGGCGCTAAATAGGAAAAGGATCGACCGCCTGCAGTTGATTTTGATATTCTAGGTATTATCAACTGGCCAGAGTTTTGAGACCGCAATAGACGTAATGGAGTAATGGAGAGCGCGCTCAAGTACTGGGGAGCTAAACCATTTAGTGCTTTGTAAGTAATTAGCAAGATTTTAAAATGTATGCAATGTTTAATAGGGAGCCAGTGCAGTGTTGACAGAACCGGGCTAATATGGTCATACTTCCTGGTTCTAGTAAGAACTCGAGCTGCTGCGTTTTGGACCAGCTGCAGTTTATTTATTAAGCGAGCGGGGCAACCACCCAGTAGAGCATTACAATAATCTAGCCTTGAGGTCATAAATGCATGAACTAACTGTTCAGCATTTTGCATTGAAAGCATATGCCGTAATTTAGATATATTTTTTAAGATGGTAGAATGCAGTTTTACAGATGCTAGAAACGTGGCTTTCAAATGAGAGATTGGTATCAAAGAGCACACCCAGGTTCCTAACTGACGACGAGGACTTGACAGAGCAGCCATCAAGTGTTAGACAGTATTCTAGGTTACTACATGTGGAGTTTTTTTGTCCAATAATTAAAAATTCAGTTTTTTCTGAATTAAGTTGCAGGAAATTACTAGTCATCCAATTTTTTATATCAGCTATGCATTCCGTTAATCTTGTGAATTGGTAAGTTTCGTCAGGGCGTGAAGAAATATAGAGCTGAGTATCGTCAGCATAACAATGAAAACTAACGCCATGCTTCCTAATGATATCTCCCAGTGGTAGCATGTACAGGGTGAAAAGCAACGGTCCTAGCACTGAGCCCTGCGGTACTCCATATTGAACTTGTGATCGGTGTGACATCTCTTCATTTACTGCTATAAACTGAAAACGGTCAGATAAGTATGATTTAAACCATGCCAATGCAATTCCACTAATGCCAACATAATTTTCGAGTCTATTCAAAAGAATGTTGTGGTCGATGGTATCGAATGCAGCGCTAAGATCGAGTAACACTAACAGAGAGATACAACCACGATCAGATGATAAGAGTAAATAATTTGTAACTCTAATGAGAGCAGTCTCAGTACTATGATGTGGTCTAAATCCTGACTCGAAAAACTTCCAGTTTTGTTTTCTTCCAGCTGCGCTCCATTTTTCTGGCTGCTGTTTTAAGGGCCCGGGTGTGCATGTTGTACCACGGCGTTGGACTATTCTCTTTAATCTTCTTTAAGCGCAGAGGAGCAACTGTGTCTAAAGTGCTGGAAAAGAGAGAGTCAATAGTTTCTGTTGCAACATCAAGTTCCTCTGGGCTATCTGGGATGCTGAGGAGATGAAACTGATGAGGAAGTTTATTTATAAAGAAATCTTTAGTCTCAGCAGTGATAGTCCTGCCATATTTGAAGCGAGGGGACGGCTTTGCAGCCTTTGCTAAATTAAGTATACATGATACTAGGTAATGATCTGAGATGTCATCGCTCTGCTGCAGAATTTCAACGGTATCAACATTTATTCCATGTGACAATATTAGGTCTAAAGTATGATTACGGCGATGAGTGGGTCCTGATACGTGTTGCCTAACTCCAATAGAGTTTAGAATGTCTCTAAATGCCAATCCCAATGCGTCTTTTTCATTGTCTACATGGATATTCAAATCACCAACAGTTAGGACTTTATCTGTAGCCAGTACTAACTAATTTCTTTGATAAAGTGTGTATTGTGCCCTGGTGGCCTGTATACAGTAGCCAACACAAATGTTAAACAGGATTTATCAATTTCACTACATAACGTTACGTAAAGCACCAAAACTTCAAAATAATTATATTTGAAACTAGACTTCTGAGTAATACTGAAGATATTATTATAAATTACAGCAACACCTCCCCCTTTACCTTTCAGACGCGGCTCGTGTTTATAACAATAATCTTGTGGGGTGGACTCATTTAAAGTAATGTAGTCATCAGGTTTTAGCCAGGTTTCTGACAAACACAGCACATCTAGATTATTATCTGTAATCATATCATTAACAATAAGCGTTTTTGAGGAAAGGGATCGAATATTCAGCAGCCCGAGCTTTATCATTTGTTCATCTGTATTATATCTGTTGTTTATTTGTTGGACATCAATTACATTTTTACCGTTGAATAGTTTTGATGGTTTTTTGTATTTACTAATTCGTGGAACAGACACAGTCTCTATGTGATGATATCTAGGTGAAAGAGTCTCTATGTGCTGGGATTTATCTGACTTCTGTGGCGCGAGACAGCTAGCAGACGGTCGGGTAAGCCAGTCCGTCTGCTTCCTGACCTGGGCCCTAGTTAGTCAAGGTTTAGCTTTAAGACTATGTGCCAAATTACTAGAAAAAAGAGCGGCACCACCCCAGGAGGGATGGATACCATCTCTTTTCAACAGGTCAGGTCTGCCCCAAAAGCTTTTCCAATTGTCTATGAACCCTATGTTATTTTGCGGACACCACTTAGACAACCAGCCATTGAGTGATGATAGTCTGCTAAGTATCTCATCACTCCTTTTAACGGGGAGGGGACCAGAGCAAAAAATCCGATTTGCCATCGTACTTGCGAGTTCACACACACCTCTTTAATGTTAATTTAGGTGATCTCCGACTGGCGAAGTCGAACATCATTTGTGCCGACATGAATAATAATCTTAGAGAATTTACGATTAGCATTAGCCAGCACTTTTAAATTTGCTTTGATGTCAGGCGCTCTGGCTCCCGGTAAACATGTGATTATGGTGGTTGGTGTCTCTATTTTCACGTTCCGTGTAATAGAATCGCCAATAACTAGGGCACTTTCAACAGGATTCTCAGTGGGTGCATCACTGAGTGGGGAGAACCTGTTTGATGTTCTAATCGGAACGGAAGAGTGGTTTTTTGATCCGCGACTATGCCGTCTCACCGTCACCCAGTTGCCCTGCTGCATGGGCTCTACAGCCGGAACCGAACAATGTACAGATTTCACTAAGCTAGTCGCATCCAAAGCAATGTCTAAAGCTGTTTTGTTCTCACTACTCTCAAATAAAGTCTGGATGCGTGTCTCTAATTCTGAAATCTTCTCTGTCAGTCTGACTATCTCCTTACATTTATCACATGTGAAGCCCTGTTCACCAACGGAGACAGATATACTAAACATGAAACATGTAGTGCAGGTGACAATAAAAGGAGAAGACATGGCTTACCGTATTTGTTGATTAATCCAACTTACCACAGTTGTTTGATGGACTAGTAAAGGCACGAGAGACAAAAAAAGGAAACCCGGATGCACAAATGGCAGGCTAACAGGCTAGTGAAATGCTAACGCGTTGTGAAATGCTAACACGTTGTGATAGTGATTTAAATTAAAAGCTAACAATGTCAATTTTAACGCGATAGGCAATATTAAACAATATATGGTGATGAGTAAGTTATATTTAGCAGTATAAACAACAAGAAAAGATATCAAATAGAGATTCAAAAGCAAAGCTGTACAGAGCTGCAAACACTGCAACCGGCAGACAGGAGGCAGACAGGAGCAATCGATTATGTGCTTACGAATTTAATGTCTTAAACTGCTGATCTATGTTATCTGGCTATTAAATAGTGTTTCACTATTGTGTGGATATTTGTATCCGCTGCAGAGTTGATAGTTACAGCCCGTTCAAATGAATGCTGGACGAGTCATTTGCTCGGCCGTAAAATCAGTGACTCTTTCAAAATTCCCAATGAATTAATTAATAATTTCCTTTGAGCCAAATAAACGCGTTTCCCTTATACAGAGTCCTACAAAACTATTTTTTTCGTTTGCTATTGCTATTGACTAAAATCTATAAATCAACATTACTCTCAACTCACCCAAAACCTTTTCCACAAGCTTTTTTTGCTTGTTGCAATGCATGTTTACAATTTTGGGATTGTTAAAGAAAAAAAATATTTGTATTCAGCAAGGACACATTAAATTTATCAAATGTGAGATTAAAGACATTTACATTCTTACAAAAGACTTCTATTTCAAATAAATTCTGTCCTTTTGAACTTTCCATTCATCAAAAAATCAGTTTTCACAAAAATATTAAGCAGCATAACTGTTTTTAACATTAATAATAACAAGAAATGTTTATTGAACAGCAAATCAGCATGTTAGAATGATTTCTGAAGGACCATGTGACAATGAAGACTGGAGTAAGCTTTGCCATCACAGGAATAAATTACATTTCAAAATATATGAAAATATAAAATAGTAATAATATTTCACTTATTTATATTACTGTTTTTATTTAACCACATTTAACACAGCATTTTAAAGAATAAACCCAGACAATGCTGTCTAAGTGTTTGGCAAACAAAAGGTAGAAGCACAATTACGTTGTGTACGATTTGGAAAAGCCTCTACACCTGGAGAGCGCCTATAATGCTTTAAACTGCCATCTAAGTAGGCCGCCCACTAGGTTTTTGGTATAGAGCTACAGCATCTCAGTTACTGAGGTGGTTAAGGTCAGTGTAAGGTCACAGGTTGGAGATTTCAGAGAGCGTCTCTCACACAGCAGTCCTTCTCTCTGTCTCAGCGTGGCTCTCTGCTCCAATCACAGCTCTCCCTGCTGTGGGAGATAATGAAGGCAGGCGGACCCCTCTCGTCAGACGGCCTATCAGCATCACAGAGGTATAATCAGCACAGGCAACCCCCTCCCTAGCTCACACACACATGCACACAAATTATTCATCCCATGTCTCGCATTCCATCGCTAACCCTTCTTGTTCGTCTCCCCGCTTCTCCATCATTGATTGCTTCAGCTGTTTTCCCCATCCACCTCCACGCTTGCGGCTGGTACGTGATGCGCTTGTGATTTCTATAGCACGTTGATCGCTCGGATGAAAAAGTGCCACGATTGAGTGTCGATTTGCCATTTGTTCACCCTGCGAAGAATATTCGCATGGTGCCAGTGGGACGTCAAATAGGATAACTGGCCATTTCTAAGTCAGTGATGTTTTTACAACACGCTGCGCGTCAGTCGTCAGTCAGGACGTTCGCATGAAGTAACCGTGAGTAATGCTAAAATCATAGACTGCAGTCCAATAGAATGTTCGCGTTTGAACATTTGCATAAATGCCTCCGAGACATCACAGTGCCTCCGATGTAAACTATGCTTGAGTTCCTCCCACTCAGAGTAGGGAATCGATTCATGAGTGATGCTTAACGATGTGCAGCCGCAGAGGTACAGAGCGAACCAGACTGCATCAGGAGGAGGAGAAGGTCTAGGATTGCGTGTCTTGCTGTCTATGCAGCCCACACAGACAACCTCTTACTTGTGCTCTGTGCAACGCAGCTGAGATGCATCACCACACTAGTCTACTGAGGAGAATTTTCAGTCCTTACAAAGCTTTGGTGCTGAAACTCTGGTGATGATCTCATTTATTAAATACAACCACAATCAGTTTTCTTTTCTCTGATAGAGACTTGTCATACAGCATATCTACAAACATACAGCATATCTACAGGCATCTCTCCCCAAACCACAACAAACATGACCAATTAAATCTTTAGAATCTTATTAAAGGGAGAGTTAACCCAAAAATTACAACACTGTCATTATTTGCTCACCATTATGTTGTGTCAATCCTGTATAATTTATGGGAACATGACAGGTGCATTTTTTTTTCTCCTCAAATCGGTTTATTGAACTTTTACAATAACAACAGGATACAAATACAGGAGAATCATGAAAAAATATTGACAGGTGCATCCCTCAGAACCAAAAAGAATGACGTCTCGGGATCCCCAGAGCCCAAATAAAAAATATAAGCAGTCCATATAATTTGTGTACATTTCAAGTCTTCTGAAGACTTGTTCAATTTGTGTGAGAAACAGACTAAAACTTATGTCAGTGAATCAGTGAGATGAGAACAAAATCAGTTCTCAAATTGTGAATGAATCATTCAGACCAGATTTGTGTACTAAAGTGATTGAGAAGATCTTACATCTGACAATGCAATCTTACATTTGTATCATGGTTATATATAATTTGTCAGTAAAGAACTCTTTAAAGGGGTCATGAACTGAGAAAGTTTTCTTGATCTTTTGACATATAAGAGGTCATTGTACTATAAAAATATCCTGTAAATTTCAGAACTCATTAGTCCAAAAACTGCTTTTATTGAAACTAAGCTCAGAAAATGACTCGTTTTGGACTTTGTCAGATTATTATGTCATAGTGCGACAAAAGACCGCCTCTGAAGAAGAAGATCAACGCCTACTTCTATATCATTGTCTCTCTAGCCCTGCCCACCAATTCATGCATGTCATGTAGTAGTAAATACGAGAGAGAGATGCAAAGGATTACTCCAGCAACAAAACAATAGAAAATGAGGATTACAAGACGTTTTGAAGTGGAAAGTTGTGGAAAAAGTTGTGGAAACTTTGCATTTCCATCTTTGTTATCCTAACATTAAGAAAGTGTGGACGAACTTTATTTTCATTAGACACCGTTCATTTGTTCGCTTCATTTTACTGCAGATTCGTTTTTAAACAAAACAGTTAAACACTCGGCTTTTCAGAGACTTAAAATAAAAGATAATGCGGTGCTAACTACATTGGATCTGACAGTAATGTGGCAAGCAACACACAAGTAACAGCGTTTTTAATCTTTATCTGTTACAGATCGTTTGATATGTGCTGTGTATTTATACTGTAGCGCCACAGTCAAACTGAATACTTGTGATACGCTGTTCTTTCCTTTGCTTCGGCATTTATGGGGTTATTGCGGTGGATTATCGGATACGGAAGAAAGCACATAGCGCAATAACCTTGTTATTGTTTTGATCTAAGCCATTCGCTGTAATCATGAAAAAAAGCTTTGGTGAGCGACATCTTCTGTTTTGTCATCAGTAAGTCATTATAACACGTTTGATTTTATTTAAACCATGACACTGCAAATTACAATGTACACGTTTTTCACTTCATCATAAAGGATAAACTATAAATAGCCTATAAGAATGGCAGTGTGACAAAGTAAACAATGGTAGATTCATTCATAACGCAAGTCCTCCTTTGTCAATTATTACTGTGGTAACTCCAAGTACTGACACTTTATTTGCCACTTTATTTGCCACAAGACTTATAAAGCATATGTAATATGCATAAATGTTTTATATTGTTGGCAAATGTTTCAACTATGTAACAAGATATTTTTCAACATCGGAAGTTTTCAAACATATGCAAAACTGTTACCCAATCATAGAGGTGGGCGTTTACTTCCAAGTCTTGAATGTGGCAAGACCATCAAACCAGTTCGAAAGAGAGGGTCGAAAACAGGATAGACCATAGCTTATTTCTATTAAATTAGGATGGTTTTGATGTAAAAATCTTGACAACATTATAAATGGACCTCAAGAACATTATAAAAAATGCACTTTGGTCTGTTCCTTACACAAAGCGATCACATGAATTCAGGAGACTTAAAAACGTAAAAGTCATATCTTTTTTTCCTAGCGTATCATAGCCCTGGTCCTCATTCACGTTACTTATTATATAGAAAAAAGTATCCAGGATATTTTTTGTGTTTGTTCAATAGAAAAAAGAAAGTAATACAGGTTAGGTATAATATAAAGGTTAGTGAATAATGATTTTTTATGGACACCACAAATGAAGACACAGCAAATTCCAAAGACACATTGTTACATAAGGTCATTCTGCAGCTGTGCTGAACTCCCATTTTATTAGAAAACATAGAAGTGTTGTACAGCGCACATGACAGAGGATACCCTTGTGTGTAGTAGCTATAGAGGCCAAAGCACTGTTTCCTCTGCGTAAGCAAAACACGTCGATTGTATTGCAGTGGAATGCCAATGCAAACCTGTTTGGAGATACACGCTTCTAATGACAACAAACACTGCATACATATGCGAGCGCCGGGGCCCTAAAGACAAGCCTCATGCATACTGCATGACTAAACTCATAACGCACACAAATAATGAGGTGAGCGCAAGTGTGTGGAAGACTGAGGTGGACAGACTGTACCGGCGCAGCCCTCTCAGGAAAATACAAAAAAAAAAATTCTGGATTACATCAAGAGCAAGGAGGAGGAGGTGAGATGGTAGGGGTTAAGTCCTCATTGCTCTACATATTGGAGCTCAAATATGGAAAGCAGAAGCATGGCAGAGGGAGAAAAGGGGGGCTTAATCCATTTTGATCCCCTCCCCTCTGCCAAGAAAACCCCACAAACAAAGGCATGCCCAAAAAAAATATCACATCCACCTCTGCTACAGAGAACTCGAATGAAGGCACAGGATGGGCTCCACAGCATGGTAATCTCCATAAAGCAAACTATGCCAAAAGTCGCGAGATTATTCTAAATGTCACCTTTTTAATAAGCATTTCAAACATCTATTCCAACACTAGTGACAGATAACATATCTATCCTCTGGAAAAAAGGTTGGAGAAAATGTGCTATATTTCATAGTGACCCTTTCCAGAAACATCTCATATGTACTATTAAACCAAAATCTAAAGTAATTGTTACAATAAATATGTCTTCAACAATGTAGATATCATTATTAAACTACCTGATCAAACACGGAGCAAGAATCCTTCCAGTTGTCATGCCAACACCTGTGAATTTCCTGTTGTAGCTCCTGTTTCATTTTTGTTTTAGATGTAAAATAATAATAAAAGTTAAAGTTATAACATAACATAAGTTAGAAACCTGTCTGTTAAGTTTTATATCTGAAGGAATAAGCTAGACATTTTAAAATTACTATTCACAATATCTCAACATTTATCTCAGAAATCCTCATGGTGCATGTTTCTGCCTGTATAATAAACATTTTAAGGCATCATGGGTGTGATCCTTATCCAAAACAGTGCTGTTCCAAAACGTAGGCATTTTAATTATGTTGACTCCTATTAAGTTTACTTGTTGTGGTCAAATTATAAAGCAGCACTGCATCTAGCCTTGGTGGAGAAGGCAGTCCGAAAATTGCATTATGATGAGCTCAATGAAAAATTCCATTATAGCAGTTGATGCAAGAGAAATATTGATGATTTAAATTATTCATTCAATACTGTAATTATTAATTCAAATTCTGATAAAAAATGAATCGAAAACAAATTAAAACAATTAATATTACATAAATATTAGTGGTGTGAATCGTCACTGGTCTCACGATTCAGTTCAATTAGGATTATCATGTCAACGATTCGATTTGATTCGATATCACAATGCATCATGATGCGTTGCAATATCACTGCACATGGCTACATTTTCATCAATGAATACAAGCAGTCAGATATATGAACTCCCTTGTTATTTTATTTTCTCCAAGAAAGTACACTTCTTGAATGTAGTCAAACAAATGAACACAGCAGACGACAGGAGCATTTAGAATTAATAAACACTAGTAAATACTAAAAGCATTGAAACTGTCAGTTAGTGTACTTAAGATAGTGTACTCATACACACACGCTCACACACACACACACACACGCACACTCGCACGCACATGTCGTTCGCACACACACACGCAGTAAATGTTAAAATAGTGGGTGCATTTTTTATTACTTGCTTTAGTGTTTCACCTCCCTTAGCCATTTTACACAAGTGAGAAAAGCGTGTATATGACAAATGACATCAGAGAAACGTCAGTAGGCTATAACGGATATAATGTATTATGGTTTATTACTGCAATGGATAGAATGGTAGAAAGAACAATAGACAGATCGATAAGGAGACAGACAGACGATGAGGCAGACAGACAGACAGACAGACAGATCAACCATGACACAAACAGACAGAAGGACAGACAGATCGATGGCAAGATGGACAGACAGATCGACCAGACAGACAGATTCCACATAGGTTCCGCTTCAGCTAGGAATCTCACTTTGTTTTGTTCTACCTCAAATGTTAGATAGTATAGTGGCTCAGTGCTCACTTACATATAATAAGACAAAGCACAAAAAAGTCTTTAGGGATCTTTTGAAGAAAGTAAATGGGTCTAATCTTTTGCCAACAACGCCTTGAGAAAGTCATCTGGGGACTATGTGCATCAAAGCTGGCACGACGGTTCTTTTTATTACTGCTGGAATGGGGCTTTACTCTTATTAAATGGCTCATGGTCTTTCTCTACAAACTCTGGAAGTTCTGAGGCCACATGTGTCTGCAGAGCACTCAGACAGACAGTTCAGGTCCTCGGCTCATTACAGCAATAAAACCGTAGAGCGGCGAAATCCTCTTTTGGTCCTTTGTAATCCTCCACAATCACACCAAATTATATCTGCAGAACGCTATATGACAAATACCCAAGAGGGTTGGAGAGGAGGAAAAGAGGACGGACAGAGGCACAGAGGGATGAAGGAGCTGAATAACAGAGCACTCGGTACATGTAACCTTTACGTCTCATGGCACGGCCGTCTCGTCAGACATGCTTCACAGAGGGGGACGCTGGGATTGGCACATCACCCACCCGCCCCCCACCGATATGTGTGCCTGAGTGTGCTCTGGATGGGACACTCGATCGGGGGGGGGTACAAAAAAACAGAATCCTTTTTATGCAGTAATTTAAAGTCAGCGTGAGCTGTCCTTTACTACAGGAAACGTCAGTACTCAGGAAACTACAGGAAACGTCAGACTGAGCCAGACTGAGCCATTACTCAAATGATGACAGAGAAAGTGAACTCATATAAGGGTGTCAAAATATGAGAAATATATTCTCAGACTTTCATTCTGGTTCAATCTATCAATGGAACTGAAATAGTCTCAAACCCAATTTAATGGGATAAATGGAATGGAAACAGTAAAGGTCCAATTCGTGAGAAGACACAATTGAGCGTGAATGAATTTGAATAGAAATGGAGCAGTCAAATTCTAAAAGGACTTATCTTACCCACTCAAAACTGCTGACAATCTAAAAAAAAATCCTTTCTTAAATGATTGCATAGACTATCCTATATTGAACTGTATTATATACTGTACTAAATTGAAATAACACAGCACATGAGTCAATTTGAGCCAGTTTCATAATTGTTTTAATATAAAAGGACAACCTTTCACCTTCACACTACAGACTGAAGTGGATCAGTAAAAATCATTCTGCAATGCTTTATGTTGTCAACGAGATGCAGAGCTCACTGCAAAGACAAGCTAGAGGGGAGGGGTTATGCCAAAAGTCACAGCCGAATACACTAGCACTTATATTTATAGACAAGCACACACATGCCAAGTTGAAACCTCACAGCAAACCAGCAGTAATGTCCTCCCACTGATCTAGCAAGAGGTGAAAGTGCTAAAGGGGGTGGGTTTGTTTTGAAATTGCTCAGTATTCTCTTCTCTAAAAGATCAATTTGTTCTATAGAGAGAGCAGAGAAGTCCAGCCTTCTTTTGTCTGTGGAAAGTGAAGCATTGGACAAGTGTGGCAGGGGAGTCAGCCTCTGAAACACAACCTCCAACATAACACAAGTGACCGCTCACAACTACACATGGCTTCATGCCAAGAACAGCTGCTATTGATCCAAGGCCTGAGGTTCCCTTTTCCCCGTTTTCCTTAACACTATGCATGCATGAATATGTATATGAATGAAGGTGTGTGAAGATATAAAACCATGTTTTGTGGAACATGCTCAATTAAATTATTTCTATCACAAAAGACGCAACAAAAACATTAATACTGCATTGTCATAAATATTGCCAGAAGAAATGGGGCATTATTAAAATATTTGTAAGATCAATATTTTTCCAAGAAATGTATGCAGTGCGCTGTTTATACAGGGAGTGCAGAATTATTAGGCAAATGAGTATTTTGACCACATCATCCTCGTTATGCATGTTGTCTTACTCCAAGCTGTATAGGCTGGAAAGCCTACTACCAATTAAGCATATTAGGTGATGTGCATCTCTGTAATGAGAAGGGGTGTGGTCTAATGACATCAACACCCTATATCAGGTGTGCATAATTATTAGGCAACTTCCTTTCCTTTGGCAAAATGGGTCAAAAGAAGGACTTGACAGGCTCAGAAAAGTCAAAAATAGTGAGATATATTGCAGAGGGATGCAGCAGTCTTAAAATAGCCAAGCTTCTGAAGCGTGATCATCGAACAATCAAGCGTTTCATTCAAAATAGTCAACAGGGTCGCAAGAAGCGTGTGGAAAAACCAAGGCGCAAAATAACTGCCCGTGAACTGAGAAAAGTCAAGCGTGCAGCTGCCAAGATGCCACTTGCCACCAGTTTGGCCATATTTCAGAGCTGCAACATCACTGGAGTGCCCAAAAGCACAAGGTGTGCAATACTCAGAGACATGGCCAAGGTAAGAAAGGCAGAAAGTCGACCACCACTGAACAAGACACACAAGCTGAAACGTCAAGACTGGGCCAAGAAATATCTCAAGACTGATTTTTCTAAGGTTTTATGGACTGATGAAATGAGAGTGAGTCTTGATGGGCCAGATGGATGGGCCCGTGGCTGGATTGGTAAAGGGCAGAGAGCTCCAGTCCGACTCAGACGCCAGCAAGGTGGAGGTGGAGTACTGGTTTGGGCTGGTATCATCAAAGATGAGCTTGTGGGGCCTTTTCGGGTTGAGGATGGAGTCAAGCTCAACTCCCAGTCCTACTGCCAGTTTCTGGAAGACACCTTCTTCAGGCAGTGGTACAGGAAGAAGTCTGCATCCTTCAAGAAAAACATGATTTTCATGCAGGACAATGCTCCATCACACGCGTCCAAGTACTCCACAGCGTGGCTGGCAAGAAAGGGTATAAAAGAAGAAAATCTAATGATATGGCCTCCTTGTTCACCTGATCTGAACCCCATTGAGAACCTGTGGTCCATCATCAAATGTGCGATTTACAAGGAGGGAAAACAGTACACCTCTCTGAACAGTGTCTGGGAGGCTGTGGTTGCTGCTGCACGCAATGTTGATGGTGAACAGATCAAAACACTGACAGAATCCATGGATGGCAGGCTTTTGAGTGTCCTTGCAAAGAAAGGTGGCTATATTAGTCACTGATTTGTTTTTGTTTGGTTTTTGAATGTCAGAAATGTATATTTGTGAATGTTGAGATGTTATATTGGTTTCACTGGTAAAAATAAATAATTGAAATGGGTATAAATTTGTTTTTTGTTAAGTTGCCTAATAATTATGCACAGTAATAGTCACCTGCACACACAGATATCCCCCTAAAATAGCTAAAACTAAAAACTACTTAAAATATTGATACAAAAATATTCAGCTTTGATATTGAGTTTTTTGTGTTCATTGAGAACATGGTTGTTGTTCAATAATAAAATTAATCCTCAAATACAACTTGCCTAATAATTCTGCACTCCCTGTACATTTCATATTTATATACTTAATAATAATCTAATAAAACATATTATTTTTGTCTGAAGTGTCCATTTAAAATTCGGGCACCAAATAACCAAAATATTGCCTGAAATATTGAAAGACACAGCCTTTGGCATAGCTTTATGAAATTTTAATATTAGCTTTTTTTCGGTCCTTACAGCGCAGAATCTGATTTAATTTTTTTTTTAAAGAATAGAAAGAAAGAACAACTCATCCAGCAATTATTTCATGGGTGTCTGCATTTGGCAAAGAAAATGAAAAAGGGAAAATAATTAAGAAAATCTCAGAGTACTTATCAACAAGAAAGAGCGGATAGGCATCAGCAGAAAAGTAATTTCACCGTTCCTGATTGTGTCCCAGGCCTTATGGAGGGTGGCAGAGTGTTAAATACTTCCTCTTGTGTAGTCAGCAATTTCCTGTGTGCACAGATTCATGGGATCTCCATTGACCTTGCGTTTGGGAATGGGTGACTGTATGCAAGCTGGGATCAAAGACGTAGTAACATCAGTTGTGGCGTCAAATGTTAATCATCCTCAGTGTTTTGACTGGTGTTTCACAATTTAAATAGACATGATGAAGTACCTAATTTCTATAGCTGGTTCAAGAGCCTACATCTGGGGTTTAAAAAATGTGTTAGTTAGTATTTGAGTGTCAATAGTTAGTATAATTGGACTTACATAAAGAACTGTAAAAAGGCCATCTGGGCAAGTTGACAGAGTGAATATGTTCATTTTAGAGTATATTAGATATATAAAGCCTTTGCTATATGACATTTGTATTTTCACTTCAGCTCAGAGTGAATAAGACCTCAAACACCTGATGCTGTGGATCTCAGCATGCAAGATACATTTGGTTTAAATTAAAACAAGAGTGTTCTAGAGACATCACTAGTCTCTTGACATTTATGGCGAGTGGTCGAAATGATGTGGCCTTTCCAGAGCACAAAGATTTTACCTAAATTTAAAGGTTCAGTATGCGATCTCCCAGAATTGATGTCTGATGATATTTGAAATCAACCCAAACAAACTCACCCCCTTTCTTCATTGCTCCACCTCCAAAATTCACAAACACTTTACAGCCCCGTACATAACCGCTCCACGATCGCCGGCATGTGAGGCTGGAGCACTACCAAGGATGCTAAACAGCGCATTCTCTAGTCTAGCGTCACTAGCTGGCCTCCGTTACACACGCAATGCAAGAGTGGATGCCTGTTTATCGTAGCAAAGTAAGCAAAATTAATGAACAAATGACAAGTAAGCACAAAAAATTAACATACACTCACCTAAAGGATTATTAGGAACACCTGTTCAATTTCTCATTAATGCAATTAGCTAATCAACCAATCACATGGCAGTTGCTTCAATGCATTTAGGGGTGTGGTCCTGGTCAAGACAATCTCCTGAACTCCAAACTGAATGTCAGAATGGGAAAGAAAGGTGATTTAAGCAATTTTGAGCGTGGCATGGTTGTTGGTGCCAGACGGCCGGTCTGAGTATTTCACAATCTGCTCAGTTACTGGGATTTTCACGCACAACCATTTCTAGAGTTTACAAAGAATGGTGTGAAAAGGGAAAAACATCCAGTATGCGGCAGTCCTGTGGGCGAAAATGCCTTGTTGATGCTAGAGGTCAGAGGAGAATGGGCCGACTGATTCAAGCTGATAGAAGAGCAACTTTGACTGAAATAACCACTCGTTACAACCGAGGTATGCAGCAAAGCATTTGTGAAGCCACAACACGCACAACCTTGAGGCGGATGGGCTACAACAGCAGAAGACCCCACCGGGTACCACTCATCTCCACTACAAATAGGAAAAAGAGGCTACAATTTGCACGAGCTCACCAAAATTGGACAGTTGAAGACTGAAAAAATGTTGCCTGGTCTGATGAGTCTCGATTTCTGTTGAGACATTCAGATGGTAGAGTCAGAATTTGGCGTAAACAGAATGAGAACATGGATCCATCATGCCTTGTTACCACTGTGCAGGCTGGTGGTGGTGGTGTAATGGTGTGGGGGATGTTTTCTTGGCACACTTTAGGCCCCTTAGTGCCAATTGGGCATCGTTTAAATGCCACGGCCTACCTGAGCATTGTTTCTGACCATGTCCATCCCTTTATGACCACCATGTACCCATCCTCTGATGGCTACTTCCAGCAGGATAATGCACCATGTCACAAAGCTCCAATCATTTCAAATCGGTTTCTTGAACATGACAATGAGTTCACTGTACTAAAATGGCCCCCACAGTCACCAGATCTCAACCCAATAGAGCATCTTTGGGATGTGGTGGAACGGGAGCTTCGTGCCCTGGATGTGCATCCCACAAATCTCCATCAACTGCAAGATGCTATCCTATCAATATGGGCCAACATTTCTAAAGAATGCTTTCAGCACCTTGTTGAATCAATGCCACGTAGAATTAAGGCAGTTCTGAAGGCGAAAGGGGGTCAAACACAGTATTAGTATGGTGTTCCTAATAATCCTTTAGGTGAGTGTACACAAGAGTAAATATAAGCAAGAGTACAACGCAAAAGTATAACGCAACCTCTGTGTCCAATTTCAGCCTTTAGTTGTAGTTCTTCAGTGCTGGATCCTAAAGCTCTTGCCTGATCATAACTTCTTTTTCCAGTGATATTCCTCTGAGATTTTCTCTTTTGGATCTCTCTTTCAACAGTCTTTCTTTAAATCTCCCTCTTGCTCACTCTCTCTCCTCCACCATCATACACCCCCTAATGCTGATTGGCTACATGTTTGTTGTGGTGCTCGGTCCGACCAACTTTTCAACAGCGTTTTTGAAAAATCGCTTACTGCACCTTTAAGTAGTGTACAAATTATTCTTAGTTTATAAGCTAACCTTGCTTTTTCTGATCCATAATTTGCCAGACTGCTGTTTTGTTATTATTTCAGTTTGCTAGCTAAGGTCACATTTACTGCCGTTTAGCACATTTTCACAGGCGAATTTAAGTCATTTCATTAGGAATCCACACGATCTGGAATTTTGAAAGTTGCTTGGTTTGAAAGTGACTTATGTGAGCATCGCTATATACATTGCTACTGTACACTATTGACAATGGAACTTTTTTGTCGTGACAATGTCACTGAAATTTCACCAGAATGGGACATCAGAAACACTTTATCTTTTATATTTATTCATTGTTATGAGTTGGCTAATCACTGAATTATTAGAATGTTGATGTTTTTTGTCAATTAAAATAATTATATTTCGTTTAGGTCTCTTTTTTACGTCTAAATCAGCCAAACAACTCATGGACCACTAGAAAACCTCCACAGACCATCGGCGGTCTGATCCACAGTTTGAGAAGCACTGATCTACAGCAACAAAAGTAAGATTGAAGGGCTGCAAATAAAAAATGTCAAAGCAGACAAAATATTACAAAAGCATCATCCCACATCTCACACAACACACACTTTTCAGTGCGTCAGTGCATGAGCTCTGAACATCATTGGGTTTGAACAGCACTGCTATTATACTGGGAGTGATGGTACACTTTGTATAAGGGATCACACTTCACGAACAGGCTTCCATTGTTCATGCATTGCTGTAATCATTTCACATGCATGAAGTGTCAAGCCAACGGCAGTGTTGAGAAGGACTATGACATCATATATTGGAGATGAATGAAACACAGCTACTGTGGTGTGCCAATAATTGCATGCCATGCTGGTACATTTCCTTGTACTGGATGTCTGCAATACCACCCCCCATCTATGATGTGAACCTTAGGGATTCACAAAGGAAACCACGGTTCCTGGAGGCAGATACGGAAAAAACATTATGACTGCACAAGCCTCAGAAGTCAGACACTAATACTCTTACTGTACAGCAACAGACAAAGCCACAGACGGCACAGTGTTCCTGATTCCCTGGTGAGGCAGACAGCAGCAGGTTAAGTCCATAAGCTCCAGAGAACAAAAAAACAAAATCCATATTCACAGGTCTTTTGATCAAGATAGTGCCTAAAATCATCTAAAATCTACTAGTCCCTGAAGGCATGATTTTAAGTATTTAGATTTTATTTTTCCATTTTCATTTTCATTTTCATATGCCTGCCAAGCTAAAACCCACTATTATTAACCTGCAGGGCACATAATCAATTCAGTGTGTCTTAATTTACTAGCCAGAGTAGAAGGGCCAAAATGACTTTTTACATGTTATTTTAGGCAGTAAATGAATTCCATACCCATTTTTAACACGTTCAATCACTGAAAGTTTCTTGCCAATGCTATAATAGCATCCCCTATTTGAGAAAATATGCCCTGTGATCCAACGTCTTTCTCCAGCTCAGTCTCTCATAGTCAGGGCTAAATGGCTTTGTGATAAGCCTGTTGTTGATGTTTTTCACTCTCTTGAAAATCAATGAATCCTGACAGTCTCCCTCCTTATTCCTGCCATAGCCACGCATTCACCATGAAATGGCTTTATTCTTCACAGACACTGACAGAGGCGTTAACATACGACCATGAATGATATTTGTAAAGAACGCTCATTCTTCAGCAAGCTCTGGGGTGTCCTGTCCTCTATTCTTTCTCAGAGGCGTTGCTTCAGACTGTTTCTTTTACATTTGCTTGGATGAGTTTTGATCTGCAAGGCAGGTGTATAACAGAATAAGGCAGAGACAAGAAACTATCATCAACCCATCAAACATGGAGAATCAAGCAGGAAGTATTCTTTTTTTTCTTTCAAAGAAACAAATGTATAGTTATTTAAAGGGGTCCTATTATGTCCCTTTTATACAAGATGTAAAATAAGTCTCTGATGTCCCCAGAGTGTGTATGTGAAGTTTTAGCTCAAAATACCCCACAGATATTTTTTATAGCATGTTAAAATTGTCACTTTTTGAGGGTGAGCAAAAACGCGCCATTTTGTTCATGTCCCTTTAAATGCAAATGAGCTGCTGCTCCCGGCCCCCTTTCAGAAAGAGGGCGGAGCTTCAAGAGAGTACTCCATGTATCCTTAAATTCTTTTTACAACACCAGCAAAGATCGTTTACACTCATCTTCTTCTTCTGCTTCTTCCAACGTGCGTGCAGTTGAGTTCTGTTGACAACTATGCGTTGCTCAACATACGTCACTTACTCCTTTGCTCTGATTGGTTGTAGGTCTATCGAATTAAGTGTAGAGGCATTTTCTTTCCTGGTTCGGTTAAAACATGCCTCATAATCACACACCCTGAACGAGGAAAAAAAAAATTGGATAGGGAAAGCTCTGGCTTTATGTGAATGTGGCCTAAAGCAGTGCAGCATGGCCTCACCCCCCTTTGTTGCGTGTTCCTGGGGGCAGGGTTTATGTAAATTTTAGGGTTTGTGATGTCACCAACCCGGGAAGAAGCTAGTTGTAGTCTCTACCAGCCGTTTGTTGTAGTCCTTAAAAAGCGATTTCTGTAAAAGAAAATATATCGAATTTAAAACGAAACAGTATTGTTTTGATTTGAACTGCAATATCCCGGAAACCAGGCGAGCAAGAGAAAGCCTGTTTCCACCTGGTATTAAGATGAGTTTTCGGTGAACCGATCACAAGTGGTCAGCCAAGACACCATTACCGTTACGTATTATCATGTGTTTTAAATGCTCTTTTTTCGTCACACTCTACTACATTACATTCACTTTCGGCGTACAAATACTATTGAATGAACGAGTCCATGTTAGGCGGCTTATGTGAATGAATATACTGTATAGGCTATTTTTTTATATTATAATGGGGGGGTGGGGGGTAGGGGTTGTGTTGTCCCATCTCCTGAAAATGAGTTTTTGCAGTGTGGGATGTCTCTATTATATTACCAGCAAGTGCAGTTTTTGAATGTACTTTTAAAATTTTAAGTACAGTACAAGTACACATTTATACAATACAATACTTTTTTCACAAGCGAAAGCATGCTTTTTATTATTTACATATTTACCATATTGTAAAAAGTACAGGGAGAAAAAAAATCAACTGCTTTTCTGTTTGTGTAGGGCTTATTGTTTAAATATGCTTTGTGAAATGTCTACAGCTCTTTTGACAAAAAGAGCAATTCAAACATACTCTACATTGTATTTTGAGTATGGCTCGCCATAAGGGGAATTAAACATCAATGGTACTTCTGGCTCGCCATTTGCTTAAATTGAAGCCACTCTCACTCCAGGGGCTGATAGTCAGAGGAGGGCCTAACTGGGCCTACAGCAGGTGGCAAAAAACGGCTAATGACTAAAAACAGCATCTTCATCATTGTCCAGATTGTGTTGATTGTTGCATATCCATGCATAAAATTTGCCCCATTTTTGCTAAATCTACTTACGCTGCATTTTTTTCACACTATTTTGGGAGGTGCAAGACGGCAGCACAAAGAAAGATGGGGGAAGGTGGCACAGCATGCCGCAATCAGAGCCTATGCTAATCGGCTTTAATCCAAGACCAAGTTTAACCAAACGATGAAAGAAGGAAGTAGAGAGAGTAAGAGAGAGTGAGAAACGAGAGCCAGATCATGTCATAAGTGAAAGGGTCAAAAAGCAAGAGTCGTTTATGTCACAACATCAGCTTCCTTTTTCAGTTCCTCATCACTGCAGTAACAAAAATAGATGGAATGACTCACAAAGTTGCTTCTAAAACCGTCCAAGATGTAAGACACCCAGGTTCAAGCATCCTGACTTTTATTCCCATACTCCCCCTCCACGTTCTGTAAATGTGCGACTAGCACCTGTTAAATGATGCTTGATAATGGAGCTACGAGATATGTGCTTCATGGGTTTTCATATTCCTCACAGGAAGCATCACGGCAAGGGGTGAATCAGTGCTAAAAATACAGTCCTGCTCTACTATGAGTCATAGACGCCCTCCAGCAGGCATACTCTCCAGCCAAACACAAAGGAAGCGCTCGGAGAAAGATGGAGGGAGAACGTGAAACAGACAAAGAGGGATATGGAAACCTGGGGGGTGGGGGTGCTTTTACAGGGGTCTTCAGAAATCTGGGATGTCATCCAAAACAAATGACGTAATCTGCAATTGTTACCTCATTAGTCTTTGATTATTCTGGAAATATGGCCAATCATCCATCAAGCGCTTGTGATGTGATGCTTGCTTAGCGAGAGAGGTCAGATTCATACCGCCAGTTCAGTTTCAACAACACAGGCCATTTCTGAAATATGCATAGCATATTCATGCAAGTTGGCAAAGGGAAGTAGTAAATAATATTTCATTATGTTCTCATCACTACAGAACATCCAATGTTATGTACATGACTTGCTAAACACGATCAGCTAAATTATGCAATAATGTTATTCACCCTTTTTCCAATTCAATTAATGTGGCCTCATTGTCATTTCTAATGATCTATTTGAACAACAAAATGATCATTATGACTATAATGAATAACTTTATTTATTAGAGAGAGATGCGCTATTTGTAAAATTACGGTCTGAAAGAAATATTTCAATATCTTCCCAAATTATAAGCGCAGAGCTTATTATGCACAATACTTGTGCAATCACAAGCAGAAATTCACTCCAATTCACTGTATCGATTTCTCCCCCTGTCCTATTATATGTGCACATACATTTACATATACACATAAAAAATAATAGTGACAATGCCTGTACAAAGAAAGAAAGAAAGAAAGAAAGAAAGAAAGAAAGAAAGATCGAAAGAAAGAAAGAAAGAAAGAAAGAAAGATCGAAAGATCGAAAGAAAGAAAGAAAGAAAGAAAGAAAGAAAGAAAGAAAGAAAGAAAGAAAGATCGAAAGAAAGAAAGAAAGAAAGAAAGAAAGAAAGAAAGAAAGAAAGATCTTTAACGTATCACATAAATGGTCGTCATTTTATCATGCTAAGATGAATATTACAGAGATGGATCACACAAAACAAGCCTTTTGCACTCCAAGGTCAGGGTGCTTCATCAAGGGTGTGAGAATGGCTTCTGTGTGGGGTGAATCTGACCCCTCACCCATCCAGCACTCTGACTGTATTCAGCACAGAGTGACGGCCTTGAATCAGTTTGGCATTGAGCCACAAGCAAAGTGACACTGGCCAGTTCAGAGAGTCTGACGAGTGTCTCTGAGTGCCGGCCGCAGATCAGTCAACACAAGGATGTACAATCATTACATAATCAAGGAACATGAATAAATGGAGATAATAGTTGTGTATAGCACAATGTCACAACGATGCTTCTGTCACACTTTGTGTATTTGTGCATGTGTGTTGTGATGATGGTGGTGGGGGTGACTGCCTTAACATGCAGACGGCCATCTGTTCTACTCAGGGCTGTGGCTGCAGCTGTGGGGGGCCTGACTAATCCCCAAACCCCCTCATCTGGTCAGCCGGTGACACAGTGGGGCAACATGACCTGCTTTCAGCCAGCTATCCAACCAAACATGCCTAAAACCTCACCCAATTTAAATCAGCATAAACATTAGAGCAATCTATCATTGACCACATTTACATGCACTTCATCTTCACAGGTATTGGACTATTCCTGTATACATATAATCAGCATATTCCAGATAATGCACATTCTTTTCCTGCCATTCTTGTGAGGAAATACTGGATATACTGTTTAAGTAACTCACAAATTTGTGTCAATTCACAGCACACAATTCATCCATGTATGTACACGTTACATTCTTCGAATGTTTCTTATAAACAATCTAAAATGCGTTTCTTCGATAACTTCATGTTTCACAACATAATTTTTGTAATCTTTTTGAAAAAAATCCTCTTATGCTCACCAATAAAATAAAAAAAACAGTACAATATTGTGAAATATTACAATTTGAAAGTAACTGTTTTATATCTATCTTTTTATTCCTGTGATGGCAAAGCTGAATTTTCAGCATCATTGCTCCAGTCTTCTTCAATGTCACATGATCCTTCAGATGTGATGACGATCCTTCTAATATGATGATTATTATTATTATCATCATCAATGTTTTAAACAGTTGGGCTGCGTTATATTTTTCAGGAAAATGTCATATTTTTTTCAGGATTCTGTGATGAATAGAAAGTTCAAAACAACAGCATTTATTTGAAATGGAAATCTTTTGTAATATCTTAAATGTCTTTACTCTCACTTTTGATCAATGTAATTTAAATATATTAAAGGCTAAACCAATCAGTCAATTTTAGGAACTGTACATTTTATTTGCTCTGCTTTACATGCTATTTTATCGTTGCTATTCAATGACATTCCCAATCCAAATAAAAATCAAAAGATGCACTCACACACATATAGTCAAACACTGCTGTAACCATAGTGACAGGCCTGAAAGCAAAGGAAGATGCCCACATGTAATGCACTGAAATAAAAGATTTTTGTTCTTCAGCATAAAGCATCCAGCAGAAAATAATATCTTTCATAAAGCACTCTATGGCTAATGTAAGAAGAAAAATAATACTGGACTGCACAAGTGTAATATGGGTAATATAAAACCATGCAAAAAAGCAATAATGCACTTGCATTCAAACACAGGCCAGAGATACACACCCATATGAAACTATATATCAGCAGCACTCACAACATGATAAGAAGAAACACTGTGCACCAATGTGTCACAAGAATTTATAGGTTATTAATAAAAAATTCAGGGTTTAAGAAGTCAATTTGTCAAAAGTTTAACAATAAAATAGCCCTATAATGGCCTGAAAGAGATCCATTTATCAATCACTTAAAAAATGAATACAGAAGAGGTAGCACATCTGCATTCAGTGTGAAGGCTAAAATCTGAGCACAGAGCAGGGCCTGACCCCTCCTTGTGACGGTCTGCAGGGCTGTGTGATGCTGTTGCCATGCTGAACCAGGCAGCACTCGCCCAAGCCAGATGTGCTCAGCATGTGTGCCGCACCATCTCCACAGAGACACGTCTGGCAACAGTTGATGTGCTGTAATGCAGTAACGCAGCCTCACTCCTTGAGTCGCCTCAGTCCAGAGCACAGCTAAATTAGAAGGACCCCGGTGAGCACATACACACAGACGGGAATTAGCTCACAACCAAACTGTCTCTCTCTCAATGTGCCCATGGCAGTACCTGTCATCATTGCAGTCAAAGTGAAAATAATGTCTGTTCACCCTCTCCCCTCCTCCCTAATCTGATTATGCCACTTGATCAGAAGCCTGCGCAGAGGCTAAAAGCTGCGGAGAATCTCACGAACACACGAGCGCATACGCAGACACGCATGAGCAGTCACAGGGCCATCTGTGTGTATTCTGCGGGGTGTGAGGGTCTTGACTTTGCGGAGAGATCACAACCCCAATGTAGCCCGAGGTGGTGCACTGCTATCTCTTGTAGTTGTGTTTTAAACATATTTTGAACAGACGCAGAATGACCAAGTTCCTTAATGTGTGTGTCTGTTACAGTAACACGTGGGTGCATTTCCAATTACGCTAGGGATGGATTATTTCAGTTTCAAATGGGGGTCTCAAAAAAGTCTCTGAACCGTATGCCCTGCCTGGTCTGATGTGCCAGGCAATATCAATAACAATGATTCATGTTGACACAGTTATCTAGTTAGCGAGACCTCTCATTGGCTATGTCCAGGTCATATGGATATAAGGGGCTGGTCACATGATGTCATTTACAACACAAAGCTCTTTCAGTCATGAGGAAAGTCGCTACAGGAGCAGGGCTACTTGAAATGGAAACAGATAAATCATTTCTTATCAATTGCACAAATTAATGCAGGTCATTAACTTTAATGGCTCAAATAAGTCTGGTGACATGTTATATTTGCAGTGTGTTACACATAACACACGTAAAGTCTGATTAATTTCAATAACAGCAAAATGCACATGAACTACTACCCTATAAACAAGAACACTTTAAATGTATAGTATGAAAGAAAATATTTTTTTAAATGTATATAATTTTTTTTATGGCTGGGTAAAAAAAATAGATTTTCTTATGAGTCGGTTCTTTTTAGTGAATCAAAAACATACAGTGCAACCAGGGTAGTCTGATTCCTGAAACAATCTACTCTTAAATCTAAACTGATGTGAATCAGTCGAAATGCTGGCCTGTATAATTCACAGCATTAGCTGAGAGAGAAATTATTTAATATGCAAAAAAAGGACATCATGACTGAAAACCCCAAAATGAATCAAATTTAATTGGAAACCTATGATCAGAACTGAATGCCATAACCAAGTCCTAAATATAATTTAAATAAAGATAAGTGATACAAGCTCATGACTTAATTCCACATAAGAAATAACCATAATATAGAGTATTATTAAACCAGTTACAGCAAGTATTCACTACATTGTTTATGTAACATGAAATTGTACAGAATTGCTATGCAATGCTCTGTATCTTGTATATCTACAAACTCCGTGATGTATCTCATGATAGATTGGCTGTGGAGGCAACCAAAGCTTGCCATTGATTGAGTTTGACTCCAATGTCGAGAAGAAAACATGCTGGTTCCTTCTCCTGCGGTCCTTTACTGGTTGCTTCATACCTCAGCACTGATCATGTGCAAAACATGCCTATAAACCCATTTACTAGCCACATTCAAATTGGTAATAATGGTAGAAAATGGTTATGGTGTCTGAACTCTGTGTTGGATGGATCCCTGTAGAGCAACAAACCTCATACATTTCTCATGGAGAAACAGCTGAATATTTTATTACAACTATATTAACACATACTACATTGACAGGAAGAGAATTAATGAGGCAGTGCCACAGGCAAACTAATGAAAGCACTGAAAAATAACATCCGTAACCTGCATTTGCTTGGAGAAACATTCAAAGAAAAGAAAAGTGTGAGAGGAACGCTTATGATATAAATAACTCTTATCTATCTCTCTGTCCCTCTCTCCCTGTATTGTGTTGGTGTCAAAATAAGCAGCCTTTGTACTGATTTCCCACTGATTTCTAAATTTAATCTCTGAAAACACCTTCTCCATTAATTTCGGTGCTTCTAAAGCCACCTCAATAGCAATAATCTGTTCATTTTTCTTTGTTTAGTCTATTTAAAGACACACTTAGCTGTTTTAGGGTTATGTTGCACTGGCCAGTGCTGCAGTTGTATTGGACTCAGTACTCAGTACAGTTAGGATTAGGTGTAGGTTTAGTGTTAAATAGATAAGTTCACCCAAAAATGAAAACTCCAGAATCATTTACTCCCATGTTGTTCCAAACCTCTGATTTTCTTTCATCTGTGGACACAAAAGGAGAAACTTGAAGAATGTTGTGGTACAAACAATATTGGATCCCACTTATTGGACTTAATGGGCAAAAAAATACAGAGACATTTTTTAAAATATCTTCTTTTATGGTCAACGAGGGTAAGTAAATGACGAGAGAATTTTCATTTTATGGTGAACTATCCCTTTAAGACCTCGTCGACCCAACAGCTACAAATTTGGGCGCTTTCCTGCAACAGTCAATTTCAAAACATTGAATAAATGGCATGATTAATTTATTTCTCAAATGAAAGTGTCCAACACGGTTACCAAGATAAAGCTAGTCTTAGGCTTTATGTGATCTTAACGTGGAGCTCCCCATGAGGTGACATGTAAAATAAAACGGCTTTTATTAGACCACTGAAATGACTTACAGTATCTCATGTGACTGAACATCAAAATAAAAATGCAAAATTATCACAGTCCCACAAAGTATGAATGTGTCTGAACAAGACTTTCAGGTTTTCCAGCCATTGTAGACTTTAAAGTACAGACAGACATAACCAAGAACCGTTAAACTGTGTTCAGTTCTACAGGGACCTTCGGGCATTCAAAAACTCCCATTGGCACACCAGAGCCCGTCATTAGGTGTGAAATTAGGAGCTTACAGATAATATCAGACAAGGTCCAAGCTCAAATTTGGCCTTGAAAGGCATTATTCAGCATACATTAAGAGATGGGGGAGATCCTCATTCACATTCTAATAACTCAGGCAGAGAAGCTACAATCAATAGCTGGACCCTCCAGGCAAGGCTGAGGAACCATGCAGCATAGCCGTCCAGAAAACATATGTATAAAATTGCACACAGCCTCCCCCGGTTTCCATAGAAACCCTCAACTTGTCTAAGGACAGAGGAAAAAAGATGTGTGTAACTATTATTCTATTGCTGGGCTGTGCTGCACAGGCAGTGATTGGTTAAAAAGGCGTAGTACTGCCACACTATTAATACTCTCTGAAATTGTACTCTGATTTGCAAATAGCTAGTCTCTAAGCTGGGTGTACATACACCCATTCCCTCAAACCCTGTTCATTTTCACCTGTAATTTCTCTCCTCTAATTTACTCTTAAATAAAAGAAAGCTAATGCCTTGCAGTTGCGAATAAAGGGGCCACCAAGCATCAGCAACCACCTGACTAATGACACGGCTTGACCAAACCCCACCATCTGGACAGGATATTCAGCCCTTCTGGGTTCTTTACCAATCAATCATGCGTACAAAACAACATGACACCTAATGTCATTCATAAAGTACAGGCACAATGGCACAAACACCAAAAGAATATAATAAATGAATACATTTGTATTGTAATGATGTCTTATTTTTATTTTCAGTGTGCTTTGTGCTTTAATAGTTTGTTTAGCCTTCTATCATCTGTAACTAGGTGAGACTGACATGTTCATGCTTGAGTATCTTTTTGAAGTAAAACAAAACAGTTAACCTAAAAATGTATTCTGTCATTAACATCTCTGCAACTTGATTCACTTTCTTTCTTCTGTGGAATATGAAAGGTAAACTTCTGAAGGATTTTCTGTACACTCGTTTCATGCTTATATGAATAAGGACTGGGACTGCCAGGCTCCAAAATGACCAAAAAGCACCATAAAAGTGGTCCATACAACATTAGTTTTCTCTAAAATAGGTTTATGATCAAAATTCTATTCACTGAAAGTAGGGTTGTTTGTTTCATAAAGAAACCATTCTTGAGAGTTGGATCTTTTTTTAATGAATCGGAGAACCAGTTCACAAAATGTTCACAAATTGGACTGATCTGATTCTTGTGTTCAACTCACTGACTCAATGATCCATTAGCAAATGTTAACAGCTCACTGGAGTGGAAGATCTGTTCATCACATAAAGCTATCATATGGCTTGGAGATAAATTGGAGTTTAGCACACACACTGTATTGACCACTTTTATGACACTTGTGCTTTTGCATTCAAATTAACTAAATTAATTGAAGGGATGGTTCACTCAAAAATTAAAATTTTCGATCATCGATCATTGATCCACGCACATTCATAGAGCGCAATAAGAGCCAGATTTACTAACAGCATGCGCCAGCGCTGTCATTTTAAGTTCTCTACGATCTATTACACTTTTACTGTCCTTTCACTTATTTCACCCCTTCTCCCTCCGTATCTCTCACTGTCTGTGTACTAGTGTCTTCCCCTTAATCTGTGCTTGCAGTCTCCGTTTTGGCTTGAAATTGCAGATAGACACAAGAGCACTTTACAAAGGCTGCAGGCTAAACGTCTATCCTAATCAAACACATATCTAGTCCATCTGTTGAGCATTTGCCCACTGTTTGGACCCCTGTGTCACTGCAGATGTACTAGTAGGATACTAATATACACAACATAGTGCAGTAAAATGGCTATTTGTGTAATTATTGCTCTTGGCTGTGCCATTTCTGATTAGATGCATAGGTTGTGTAAAGAGCAGATACCACACATAGCATTCATGGCAAGACAGCAAAGCTAGAAGACAGTGCTGACAGGGATGGTGTGATGGAGATAGAGAGAGGAACATGGTAGGGACAACACCAGGAGTTAAGGGTCTCTGCTGTGCTTCTCTGATAAAAGGCTTCACAGCTGCATCAGGCACTGGGGAGCAATTTTCGGCAGTGGGAAGGGGGGAGGGGACCACCAAAACTACACAATGCAATGTACAGCACCACACCACGGATTATTTGAGCAGCACAAATAAAACTTCTGTCTGCACAAATCACCACCAAAATAGACCAGCTTTTGAGGCATTTAGATACCAGATACACATTACAAAGATAGTTATTAACCCCATTAAATCAAAATGTTAGCCCATACATGTTAGCTTTGAGGTCATGAGCTAGTGTACTCCTAAACATTGACAAACTTCACTTTTAGCAGATGTACACAATTAAAATGTTCAGTCTTTCTATTCTGGTAAAAAAAACAAAAAAAAAAACATGACTCCCTCACTACACAGATTTTTTTGCCCAATCAAATCCTCTCTAGAATGTGAATGCCCATCCCTCTTATACCACCTGCCACAGATGATCAATTATCAAATTCAATAGGAAATACATGCAACACCTGAAGAAAAAAACTGTGCTTTTCATGCAATTTTGTTATGTTAAGTTGTTGGAAATACAGGTTAACCTATGATGTTTTTATTGAAATTTTGACTGAAAAAGTTTACACTGCATGAAGGCGTACATTTTTATCAGTTCATACGTGTTTAGTTTGCTGGGAATCAAACCCCTGATCTTTGCACTGCTAGAGCCATCCTCTATTGTTTAAGTAGGGCTTTTACACACTCCTTTTGTTTACATTTTTTTTATAATTATATTTTTTTACCATACTTTTTATAATATTCACAGCTTATGAAAAAAACTTTTGTTTTAAAAAATAGTTGTTAAATACAGTTAAATACAGTACAATTTTGTTGTAATGTGTGAGAAGAATTAATGTTAAAGGTTTTACTATTTGTTTTTTGGGGGGGTTTATTGAGTGATTTTTGATTAATTGTATTAAATCCAATTAGGGAAAATTTGACCCCGACCATAACAATCGTAACCAGATTTTAACCTAATGCAAGGGTTAAATCCTACCAAAGTTAGAATTAATTGTATAATATTAAATCTGACAGATTAGGAGTTTAGCCCACCTGTTCTGCCTTGAAGGGAATGGATGACCTTATGTTAGTGGGTTAATGCTGTAGGTTCCAGTAATTGCTTACAAAATCTTTGACTAGTTTTAGTTTTTCGGTCTCCATATGTGCAGTACAAACCCCATTTAACAAAATATAATAATCTACAACAACACTTTTAGTGCACCTAATTTTATGTTTGTCACTGGATTGCGCATGGAATCTCTCTAAAATGTTTTTCAGGCTCAAGAGAGAAGATTCAGTGGAAGGAAGGTTAATGAAAAGTGACAAAAATGAGCAATAAACCACAACTAAATATACAATATTTTTTATATAATTGCTAGTCAACAAAGAACAAAATGTTGGCAGTTCATTCCAACCTTAAATGGGAAATCTAATCCCATGTATAAGAGCCCAGTGGAATCAGCTCTGCTCTACCAATCGTTCCAGCGCATATTCATTCAACATTCTTCTGTAGGATTAATTTCTTGCGTATGACGTAAAGGCTTCGTATTCCTCCATAGATTCATCTGTGTACATCTTACAGTGTTAATAGCAGAGACTGAATGTAATCTACATAAATCAAGGGTGGGAAAGAGGGGCTTCGAGGACTGTTGCTGTCTGCCTCTGATCTCTAAAATAGAAAGTATGGCCATTGTGCGAAAAGGCTTGTGGGAAGTGGGCGCAGCCATGACAACCAACCACTACTATCCAGCACTTACTAAATGAGAGCCAACTGAAGGCTGGAATATGTCTGGGAGACTACAACCCCCTCAGACAAAAACACACTGACAAATTGTTCACAAAGTCAGCCCAGCAAGACAGTCAACAGCTGACATTTCAAACAGGCTTTTCAGGCTAAAAACAAAACATTCTTTGTGGTGATGAAGAGGTTTCCTAAAGTGTGAATCAATTCTCCCCCTCCTAACTATATTATTTTAAACAAAAACTTAGTCAAGGAAACTAACTAGATAATAAAGCTCCATTTTGATATTACAAGCCATTG
The DNA here is from genome assembly GCA_039654625.1 of Rhinogobio ventralis. NCBI lineage: Eukaryota > Metazoa > Chordata > Actinopteri > Cypriniformes > Gobionidae > Rhinogobio > Rhinogobio ventralis. The sequence goes on along the minus strand of CM077193.1, from coordinate 21,517,190 downwards.
TATTTAAAGTGATAGTCAACCCATAAATTGTTCCAAATCTGTATGTCTTTCTTCTGCAGAACACAAAATAAGATATTTTGATCTATTTGATATTTGATATTTTTGGTCCATACATTGAAAGTCAGTGGAGACCAATATTGTTTGGACATTTGGCTAAACCAACAGCATTAGTTTAGGATGGCATCTATCTGTTTGTCTGAACAATGGCAGGCAATTATTTCCACACTTCTGTTTGGTGCAGTTATTAGCACTCACTTCACCTTAACCCATAAACACATAACTTGGGTCTTTATCGACCCGGGACGTCATTCACTAATACTACCCCACCCATGACTGGCAAAATATTTCAAAGGTGTCATTTAATAGGCCTAGTGCTAATACTGTGTTTTTCTAAACTACTTTCTGGCAAAGAGAAGCAATAGCGTCCCATACATGAAAGCACTATCTTGGATTGAAATGAACCCTACTGTACGTGCACTGCAGCAAAATGACCACAGTTTATGTGGTTCTGCCCGCAGCTCTTCATATCCGCCTTGCACCAGTTACAGACACTCACTGGCCCTGAGGTAGTGTGTATATATAGCTTGATTATCTCCATGTCCATGCTGGAAGTGCGGTGGAGGCCTGGGGCTCTAACACCACTCTGCATGGAGCCTGCCCATACACGCCGTCTAACCCTGACCCAGCAAGCGGGCACTGTTTCTGCCCGTGACAGTGTTCGTGATTCAAGTACTTCGCCGCTTCATTAACGGCCCTCCTTTGGGACACCCTGACAGAGTGAAGGAAGGAGAAGAGGAGGGAATAAGTAGAGTAGAGGGTATACGAACAGAATAGCAGAAAAAATACACAGAAACTGCACGAGTCTCGCAAAGCAGGTATTAGGGGTGTAACAATATATTGTGTCACAGTATATCGCAATAAAAAAATGCAACAATATGTATTGTGGATAGCAACAATATGTATTGTGCATAGTTCGCCCACAAAGTTTAGACACATTTGATTTAACATCAAATTATGGTAAACCCAGAAGATCACACATTTGAACTTCCAAGTTTATTCATTATTATTAATACATTAGAAATAAAATACATTGTTTTATGAAATACAATAAAACTTTAAACTTATGTAGTCGGGGACAGAGTGCAAGCATATGTGTCTCTAACATAATTCTGTATTTTTAGCTGAGCAGAATCATGAATATTTCTATTCTGGTGTCACCATGAGATGGGAGAGAAGGGCCAAGTCCAAGCCTATTCAAGTCCATTCCTGATGTAATACCAAATTTAGCATTTTAATGAACAGTACTTTTGTTTATCATATTTCTTAGAAATATTAATTCTATTTAGGCTTTGTTTAAGTATCGTAAGATTACTGTATTGTGAGATCAGTATATTTGTATCGAACCAAATCGTGACATGAATGTATTGTTACACTCCTAGCAGGTATTGTTGTAACGTTATTGCTTTTTCAGTAACCACTACCACACCACAGTCCAATCTGTCTCAGCCAGTGATCTCCTGTAATCTTCCTCTGCCTACTTTCAACTAAATCGAGCAGCGAAAACGCTACGTGCGATGGCTGAAGCATCACAAAGAAACAAGGAAGGCAAAAATACAGGCACGTACATCCGTTTTGATTTGGGGATGTGAGGGAGGGGGGTAAATTAAACTAGAGCGTCCTTTTTACTGTTTCCCATGGGGGTCCCGCTTTAGCTCTGAGAACGAACTCTCCCTCTCTCCCTCATCCCCAAACCCACCCCCTTCCCATCTATCCCTACCCCTCCCCCAAGCTCCTCTTTCGATGTGTGAGCCTCTCTCATGACATATGGGCTCTCCTCTGCAGCGGCAGCACTGAGAAGCGGCGTTCATTGTGCAGCATTCTCTCAGCAGCCATGCCAACGGCAGCAGAACAAGAAGGAATACCCTCCGCTCTTCTAACCACGGGCTAGACAAGGATTTATTTTAAGAAATGTTGCCAATAGTTTAATTGCTGTCAAAACGTTATATTCGTAAATGAACAGTGTGAGCCGTCTTTTCTATTAAACAACAAGCAATGCATGCATCTACAGTCATTACTTCATATAAACATATTGCTAGCACTGGTTGCATATTGCAACTTACTATTGTTCAGTTAATTAAGAAATCTCACTATAATTCTGCTGATGCCTTGTTAAGGAGATGGTTCACCCAAAAAAGAAAATTCTGTCATCAATATGGCCTGCCTTAACTTTCTGTTTTAATGTGAAATGTTGCCACAGGAAAATAAACTGCACTCATCAAGCCATTTAATGGGGTATTAAATGGATTGTTCACTCAAAAATGAAAATTCATTTACTCACCCTCATGTAATTTCACATCTCTATGACTTTCTTTCTTCTGCAGAACACAAAAGAAGATATTTTGAAGAATGTTGGTAACCAAACTGTTTTGGTGACCATTGACTCCAATTGTATGGAAAAAAAACACTGAGACAGTTCTGTGTCTTGGAGATGTGGAATGGCATGAGGGTGAGCAAAGGATGACAGAATCTTCATTTCTGAGTTAAATGGCTTGATGAGTGTGGTTTACTTTCCTGTGACATGTTTCCAACTGAAATAGTTAGTCTGTTTATTTTTGAATAGCCAATAGCTTTTAGTTCATATAACAGCTATGAACCATGATGTTGATTGTTGTTGCTAGGCAGACGTAGGTGGTCATGGAGATTCTTATTGGACAAACATTTAGACAAGCCTATGAGTGCAAGATGAATCATCAATATTTTTCCCATTTTCCCAGAACAGAAAAGTGGCATCCAAGTGGCATCTCGACTTTTGATGAAGTGTATTCTTTAATTATGCATGTCTTTATATGAGTACGTTCCAAGATATCCTACACCCACTATGTTGGCACTGTCCTTGGCTTGGGCCTCTATTATATTTGACTTGTGACGTACTAACAGCAACCACAAAATAATTCACTTAGGTATTAAGTACACTTTAACCACAAGTAACAATTTTCCTGGTATCTAATACCACGTATACTGTATTTGAAAAGATCCTCCTGCCTCACAATTCTCAATTTTTCAAATCTGACAACTACTCAGCTTCAGTGGGCTTATGGGATAGCAAAGTGTCTGCACTAACTGCACACTTCAGAATCTCAGCAGATACAGATACATCATCCACACATAATTTTCCTATTGTTGTATAAATACTGTGTATTCCGACATCATACTCATTTAATCAAATATACTGCTTTGATTTTTGCATAGTAAATTTGGACACAGGAAGAAACTGCAAGATGTGTAGATGTGTACATTTGTTGAAAGTGAAAGTGAAATTGAACATGAAATGTTTAGGACAATATATAAATGGCTTTAAAGTTAATAGACACAAACTAAAGGCAACAACACTGCAATTATGATTTCATGAGGTCTTTAATAATAATAATAATAATAATAAAGCTGTCACTTCATCTACAGTATATGCCAATGTTAGATTGCAGCCTTGCTGGTTACTCTTAACTGGAAACATTAGAACATGACGAAGACCTGACTATCAACTCTGGCCTCCATGTTCTTCAAAATACAGTCAATCTATAGTATAACAGTTGCAGTTCATGTGTTGCATAACAGCTGCAGGCCCCTGACTTGGATACGTCTGGCCAGAGATATCGACTTAATAACTGTTCTCTACCAAAGCCTTACCAGAAGAAGCCACCGGCCACAGAGCATTGAGCCTAAAATAATGCAGACAGATCAATAATTCGTCCACACTCCCATGTCTAACTAAGAACTAAGACAAGACTAGCTTACCTTATAGCCCATCTCAAACTTCAGCACTATATTTCCGCACCACCGGACTGCAGAGGAAATTAGGTTGAACACATGGTGCACTACGGATGCACCAAAACTGTCCCATCAGCAGCAGCAGCAGCAGCAGCAGCATACGAGGGCCACCTGTACCCTGATGTCAAACATTCAATTCTAGCTCTTGGACGAGGCAAATGGATTCAACAGTGGGACCTGCAAGTGCAACCTCATCCCGTTGTCTGACAAATCGGGATTAACGGCATTAGGCAGAAGCAAAGCGAGCCGCAAAGCCAAACTGTCATTTAGGAAGACCAACTTCCTACCTAGGAAGATACAAACGTGTTATAACTTGTTCCACCCAAAACAAAAAGCATTTTGCAACTGATAAGATCTCACCGGATGGTCAGAAAAGTAGGCTAGATGCTTAACCTGCGGAAAACCTCTCTACACAATGACATGCCAGCACAAGCAAATGCACACACACACACACACACGCGCATCATATTTAGTCATCGCGCGAATGTACTGAGCAGCGCGTGTCATCATCCCTGATCTCAAGCACACAAAAGGACAAACCTGTCTGTCCTTTGCCAAGCGTCTTTTCCAGGCGATACGGTCCCACGTAATTCGCATGTTGGGAGCTGTTGTCTTTTCCCGTCGATGACATTTTGCTTTACACGGACGAAGTTGCGATGCCGACAAATTGCTGCAGTTCGGCAATTAAGTATTTCTTCAGTACCGCAGTTATTTCCCCGCCCAGCTCTTGCTCCAGACGCTGCCTCTCTCTCTCGCTTGAGGATCGGTGGGGCTGCTGCTGTCCTCCGCGTCTCCCTCTTTCTCTCTCTGCTGCCGAGCGCTCTGATAATCTCACAGCAGTGTGTGCGCGCGCCCGTGTGATGCTCAGCCTGCGCCTGCGTGTGTGCGCGCATAAGACACATTTCTCATCATCATAGATGCTAAGAGCGCGGACTGATGCTGTGTTTGAATAATCAATGTCCCAATATTGCATTATATGAGTTATGAGTTGAAACCCCATTTTTTTGATGGATGCACATAAATATATAAATACATAAATGGTTATAAGTAATTATATAGGCCCACTTAAAATTGAGTATGTTCGGCATATTCCACGAATACGCTGTACTTTGGTAGGAAGAATTAGAGGCACGACGAATTCTATGTTGTGAGACATCAGATGTGGGCTTTTTGATAAACTATTAGATGGCATAAAATTAACCAGTTTTACACGTCGCATGTCGCACGTCAAATGTCCCATCCTCCACCTCTGGTTCAGAGGTCAGAGGTCTTGACCTTCTCGACTGTATTTAGCAATTAAAATAATACAACAATTTTACAACAATCAATAATGTTGACATACTCTTTTGAATTAGTATAAATACATAACTATATACGTAACATATATACATACAATAGGCTACATAACTCATTTTAAGTAGTAAAACCAGATTTGTGACCCTGGAACACAAAACCCATCATACGAGTATTTTTTTTTTTTAACGAGAGATACAACTATTTGAAAATCTGGAATCTGAGGGTGCAGACAAATCTAAATATTAAGAAAATCGCCTTTAAAGTTGTCCAAATGAAGTCCTTAGCCATGCATATTACTACTAATAATAATACATATATATTTACAAAATATCTTCATGGAACATGATCTTTACTTAATATCCTAATGATTTTTGGCATAAAAGAAAAATCAATAATTTTGACCCATACAATGTATTGTTGGCTAATGCCAAAACTATACCCATGCGACTTATGACTGGTTTTGTGGTCCAGGGTCACATTTATCTCCACATTTTTCACATTTCGCGTACAACCCTGTTGATGATTTCCCCATTACAAAAAAAAGTAAAAAAAATGTTAACAATTTGGACCTTTGTCTACAGCATGGGAGAACTAAATAACCTCATTACATACTCATTGTTTACACAAATTGAGTTGACAAGTTCATCCTTTTGATTATTCAGTTGATTTAGCCTATTTTAATCTCTATATGTCCTGCTAGAAAATCACACAGATCAGGATTTTAAAATATCATGAATATTTCTGAATGGTAAGTTCCTTTCACTCAACATTTTTTATTGTCTTATATATAGTCTACAGTTTTTACAAGCAGCTAATTCATAAGCCTTTTTAACATTCTCTGTAAATTGCCATTTTGTCATACTTTTGAAATCACATACATATATAAAAATGCTAAAAAGACAAATATTTTACTTATGTACTAAAAAGGCATGTTTTTGCTTTGACCTAGTCACGTGGCTCAGCCTCTCTTTGAGAATCTAGTGCCACTGAGATTTTGGCCTTGTTTCAATATATTCCCAGGTAACTTACTTCAGAGCTTCTTAAAGACTTTGAAGTCACTCAGAACATCTGGCCAGGTTGTGTCTTATCTCATCCTCTCACCCTCCCTTTCTCTGTCCTTTCCCTTTTAACTTTCTTGTTGAGAGTGTGTGTGTTGAGGTTATTTTTTTAGCTATTCCAAAACATGTGATCATGTCACATAAATATGATTCCATAATTGCTTTAGTGATTGTTACTGCAGTAAATATCAGCAGTCTGAGGCTAGTAGAAGAGGACACTCTGATGTGATTAAATCAGAGGTCAAATGCTGTAACCATCTGCCTTTATTTTTATCACAGAAGCTGAAGATGTAGGGAAAAGTCAGATGAGGTTGGTTGACCTTTAAATATCTCTGTCACACATAGGCAGACACTTACTACAATGAATGACAGGTTGTTGGTCTAGCAGGATGACCCGTAGAGCCAATAACAACAACAGGGGTTTTACAAGCAGAAATTCCCATTAATTAATTGCATCCCCCTTCACCCGTTTCATTTAAGTCATTGTCTAAGCTGTTAAAGCATAACCTGACAGTTAAATCAATCAAGATTATTTTTTTGTCATTCAGTAATGGCCCACACAATAGGACAATCTGTTCAGGGTAAAACATTATATAAACTACTCCACTTATGTGCAATCAGATAATTCTCAAGTGCATTTGTTGAAGTTATTCTGTTGAAAATAATCTGAAATTTTAGTTCGTTTTAAAGTGAGAAATAAAAAAAAATGGCAGAGTGGGCAGTTCTCTTTACTCAGTATAAAATGAAGATTGCACATGCTCAGGGCTCAAAGAAAATCTAACATATTAAAGTGTGTACACTAAAGGTCCAGACAGTTTGGCACTTTACCCAATAGAATTTAAAGCAGTTTTGGGGAAAGGTTTATATCAAGAACTTTTATGTTTTATAAAATAGTATGCAATAAAAATTCATCATAGCTTTTAGAGGTTTAATCTCCTATAATACACACAATATATTGTGTCAAATCGAATAGTTCATTACATAATTCTATACTGCAAACAATTGCGAGAGTTCTAACCTAAATGTATAATTACCATGAAACTAAAGAAGTGAATCTAAGCACTTGCTGCACTGTAATGTGCCTCTTAAGAACAGAACAGATGGCTGTCCTTCAACATAATTTGTGGGTGTTTGTAGAAATTGCAACCGTTGAGTTCATTTATGTAAATAAAATCCATTTAGAGTCACGTGGTCCCTTCACATCACATCACATCATAGTTCCATGGAATAATTGAACTCTGCATTCTGCATTTCATATTCACTCACTCAACCAAATGAGAGATATTAGGAAGAATATTAGGCTACTGTTCTTCTATGAATTGTTGACATATATTTATAAGTGTTGGCTAATGTAGCCTCAGCATATATTCCCATGGAAGTGGTTTTATACTGCCCAAGCAAGGGCCATTAATGTTAAATTAGCTCTGTCTCTGAAAACGCAACAATTTTCACTGCTTCATGTTCAGTACTATGAATATTTTGGAAATCATATAACATTATTATATTATGATTTCCCAGCTAGCAGTGAAAGTTTTAATGGGAATGTTTGTAAAACGTTCTTAGAACATATTTTTGTTAGCTGGGTTGCAACATAGATAAGGAACCATAGAGGGAGTCCAAAGCTATTCTTTCTCTTTTTCACTGTTCCATTATTTCATTCGCCTTCCATTTGGACAATTAACCTATAGCACGTGCAGCTAAAGTGTCTTTCCCTATAATTTGTGGAGTTTTTGAAATATACAAGACCCAAATCAGATAAATTCTATAATGACATATAATAAAGGCATACACAACTTCTCAAGATAATAAAATCAGTTTGATTGAATAACTGAAGTGAATTTGTCCTGTATTTCTGGATCGCAGCAGCTGGTTTTGATCATTCTTCATTGCAAGACCAAGCCAGACTGTGGAGTTTGGAGTTTGACACTGCTGTAATGCCCTCTTCAGGACACCTCTGAAACACTCAGGGCACTCAGAACTGCAATCTGCACTCATGGATAATGTTTTTCCCTGATATGCTGAGCATTAGAGGACAGAAGCAACGCCAGCCAAGATACTGTTATTAGATTTTTGGGACAGGAACAAATGACAAATGAGTAATGCAATATTAACATTCTAGTAACTATTAACAAGAAACTCTGATTAGCTAAATAGTAAGTTCAGTTGAATGAGGTAGTTCACTATTAGCTAATTAGTAACTACTATTGTTTTTATACCTTTCTAGGACTACTAAGAACTACTATACAGGTTCATAATTAATGTGAATAATGCATAATTTATAATGAATTCTAAAGTGAAGAATGGTACAACTATCATGGTAACCCACTATGAGAAAAAGGTGAATAAAGACAGAGTCAATGTTCAAAAATTATTAATTATTATTATGGTTTGAACTATGCTGTATAGCTGTGTTAAGCGGTGTGTTTGTTATCAAACTCAAAATTTTGTATATTTTTAATGATTAAAAAATGGCATTATTTTATATGAAAAAAATTGATAATTGTATTTTATTGACAAAATACTTTAGTTTGTCTTGTATATTTTTTTGATTATATCAGATAACATTTTAAGCTGTCATATGTTAATGTTACATCGTGCCCCTCACATGTTACAATGCACCCCGACTATGAGGCATGTTGTCACATTCCACTTCCATTCTTTTGGGGTAAATCAAGAAAAAAAGTATACACTGAAACAAGAAACAAAACCACATAATTGTACTAGACGTGTGAAATTAACGTGGGGGAAAAATATACTCTGAACCACAAGTGGATTTACACAAACTGAGAAAAATCTAAAAGTGTAAGGTTGTAACCCACTCTCCCCTAATTTATGGGATCAGTATTCTAAAGTGATGATCATGGTAACCAACTAGTAATGACTTTTGTTACCAATTTCGTCAGAAGCTATTACTATCCTAAACCTTACAAAAACCTCAAAAGTTTACAATGAATTCAGTAATTACTAGAGAGAGTTATCATGCTTTTATCATGCTTTTCACTTTAGAATACTGATCCAAATAATTAGTAATTCCTTCTGAAGGATTTGGTAATACTTGAGTCATTACTAGTGGGTTACCATGATCTTCACTTTATAGCCTACATGATGCATTATTCACATTAATTATGAAGGTATATATTGTAGTTCTTAGTAGTCCTCTGGGAGGTATGAAAAAGGTCAGTGTATCATAATCATTTCATCTGCTATTTGGAATGAAATAACGATAAAAGATAAGATGGCTTGTTTATTTGTTTAGATTAATAGACGAAAAATGAGATTTCGTCTTGATTCTCATTCTCTTCTTATTTTTCGCTTGTGCATAGTTTACAAATTGGTTTATGGCTTTGATATTTCATTTGCACGGGGACGCACGTTTTGATAGTTTGTTTTCCCATTTGAAATGAAATAAGCAGAAACTAAAAAAACGGCGCCTTTAGTCGTTTTATTCGTTTCTTTTTAAAAAAACGGAAAAACGAGACTTCGGCTTGATTTTTCGTTTTTTGGTTCACGGGTAAAAAACGGATAATTGACTTCATTCGTTTTTCACATGAGCGCGGTCAAGAGACGCCCCTTTCCGCTGGTTGGTCAAGCAAATCTAGGCATGTTCAACAAAATAATAGCAGTAGACTACCGCTTCTTAAAAGGAACACGCCGACTTTTTGGGACTGGAGGTAAATGGCTCCATCTTGCCTACTGCTCAATAAATTACAAAATAACGCCAACATTTTCCTATTTACATGTTGTGATGTGTATAGTTACATTGTGTACTAAGACCGACGGAAAATGAAAAGTTGCAATTTTCTAGACCGATATGGCTAGGGACTATACTCTTATTCCTGTGTAGTAATCAAGGAACTTTGCTGCCGTACCATGGGAGCAGCGGCGCAATGATGAAAAAATTGCAACTTTTCATTTTCCGTCGGCCTTAGTACACAATGTAACTATACACATCACAACATGTAAATACGAAAATGTTGGCGTTATTTTGTCATTTATTGAGCAGTAGGCAAGATGGAGCCGTTTACCTCCAGTCTTTGTGCTAAGCTAGGCTAGCGGTGGGTGTGTCAGACAGAGTTATGGCACGCACGGAGATAAAAATGGTATGTATAAACTTATCTAACTCTGGGGGATACGGTGAATAAACTAAAGTCCCAAAAAGTCGGCGTGTTCCTTTAAACTGTACAGGGCAGGCCCTAGATTGGCCTTTCTTCTGTGCAACTTAACACGTTTCACAGAAAAAATTATATCAGAAATATTAAATATTAATCAGCACCCAGCCTGTTTTATTTAGCTGTGCAGAGTTAAATCTGTGCAGTGAAGCTGTGCTTGACAGCGAAGAGCGGGTGTGAAGCACAGACCAGTCAAGTGTAAATATGCAGCAGTCATAACTTTTATTTGCAATACACTCGGTTTTGGACAAGGGATGGTCATTGCAAATACTGCCATGCAAATCGGCTGAGGGTGGGTACCGAAATGGTAAATTAAAATGTTACTGTAACTGTAATCATAGCCGCGATCGTAAGTGAGACAGAGAGCAAGATGAATGACAGGACGATAGCGGAGGCAAAAGCACAAGGAATAGAAAATGGATAAATGTTTTGAATATTCGATTCCCACATGTTGGCGGGCATAAAACGGCCCTTTCTGCTCAAAGAGCAACCCGTGCTGCTTTCAGTTCTTTCACAGTTCCATGCAGAATAACAGTCCTACGCTTCTTAAAGTGTTTATTATAAATACTCTCTTATTGTGTAAATATGCAGCAGTCATATCTATTATTTTAGACAGCACACTGAGTTTAGGACAATGGATGAAGCTGAAATATGATAGATAGCCTATAAAAATATTTAAATTACATTATTTAGTATCAATGTCAGTTTACTATCACAGTGCACATATTTTAATTATTCTATTAGGGTTTCGTTTTTTTGTTAGCAAATAAATAAATAAATTATTTATTTATTTATTTACATATATTTCTCATTAATGCAATTATCTAATCAACCAATCACATGGCAGTTGCTTCAATGCATTTAGGGGTGTGGTCCTGGTCAAGACAATCTCCTGAACTCCAAACTGAATGTCAGAATGGGAAAGAAAGGTGATTTAAGCAATTTTGAGCGTGGCATGGTTGTTGGTGCCAGACGGGCCGGTCTGAGTATTTCACAATCTGCTCAGTTACTGGGATTTTCACGCAACCATTTCTAGAGTTTACAAAGAATGGTGTGACAAGGGAAAAACATCCAGCATGCGGCAGTCCTGTGGGCCAAAATGCCTTGTTGATGCTAGAGGTCAGAGGAGAATGGGACGACTGATTCAAGCTGATAGAAGAGCAACTTTGACTGAAATAACCACTCGTTACAACCGAGGTATGCAGCAAAGCATTTGTGAAGCCACAACACGCACAACCTTCAGGCGGATGGGCTACAACAGCAGAAGACCCCACCGGGTACCACTCATCTCCACTACAAATAGGAAAAAGAGGCTACAATTTGCACGAGCTCACCAAAATTGGACAGTTGAAGACTGAAAAAATGTTGCCTGGTCTGATGAGTCTCGATTTCTGTTGAGACATTCAGATGGTAGAGTCAGAATTTGGCGTAAAACAGAATGAGAACATGGATCCATCATGCCTTGTTACCACTGTGCAGGCTGGTGGTGGTGGTGTAATGGTGTGGGGGATGTTTTCTTGGCACACTTTAGGCCCCTTAGTGCCAATTGGGCATCTTTTAAATGCCACGGCCTACCTGAGCATTGTTTTTGACCATGTCCTTCCCTTTATGACCACCATGTACCCATCCTCTGATGGCTACTTCCAGCAGGATAATGCACCATGTCACAAAGCTCCAATCATTTCAAATTGGTTTCTTGAACATGACAATAATAAATGCCAGGGGTAAATACAATTGAAAGTGTAATTACAGGTTAGATAATCAGGAAAATATCATACATATGACACAGTGAGACAGTTTTAAGGGCTTTAGAGTTGCTGGACGTAAGAAGAGTGTCCAGGTAGGATTTAAGTTCTTTACGAAAAATAAAAAAAGTAGGGCTTAGCACCCTGACATTTACATTTGTGTAAGAAAAATTTCGCTAAAAAAATAAAAAGGTTTATCAAAAAATATTGGTCCTTTACATCTTTATCAAAGTTGTGCTAACCAAATAAAACATCTTTGTATAACAAAGAAAAGCTTTGTGATGAAAATGTGCATACAAAAATACATAAATCCTTCCAGAACAGACTTGTGTATGAACAATCCCAGAAGAGATGAGAAATAGATTCTTCTTCAGCACCACAAAAAGAACATAAAGGGTCAAGTCAGGAAACATCTTTTTTAAATAGAGCTTCACAGGATAAAAAAGATGAAGTAATTTGTAAGACACTTCTTTGACCTTATTGGTTATTAAATATTTAGATGACAAAGTCCACACTTTCTTCCATGGAATGTTAGCAAACTGGCCATTCCAGAAAGACACAATGTATGGGAGAGAAACAATCTCATTCTGAAATAATTGTCTAATTCTCTTGTTCCGACTAGAGGAGTTAGATAAAAAACAAATATTCCCAATCATTGTATCAAAAGGGTGAGCTGACAAAGGAAACTGAGATCTGGCTGAGTCTCTGAGAAGAGTTATTGCTCTATAAGGAATGGCATCCATTACAATAGCAAACTCTCGTGGAGTGACAGGTATGTTATATTTGTTCAAAAACTCTGAATAGGAATATAGGTATCTATCAGCATTGATTAATTGAGAGACCAAAATAATATTATTATTAACCCAATTTGGGAAAAACAAAGACTTATTTTTATAAAGAATATCACAATTATTCCAAATAAAGTACCGGTGAGGACTAAAATTATGTTTATAAATTAGGTGCCAGGCCAAAAGCACTTGTTTGTGAAAATGTGATAATTTAAGGGGCAGTTTAGTGATGATGTAGTTACACAATAATAGGAAAGGGAGACCTCCCACCTTTGAGAACACAAGATTAGAAATAGTATTCCAAAATGAAACCGGGTTTGTTAAATACTGTTTTAACCAATTTATTTTGAAAGTATTGTTTAGGGAAGAAAAATCTAGAAAGTTTAGACCACCACATTCATAATTGTTAATAATGACAGACTTTTTAATGTAATGCCTCTTATGCTTCCACAGAAAATCAAATAGCATTCTGTCAATATCTGCACATGCAGATTTATCCACGTATAAGGAGAGAGCAGGATAAGTCATTCTTGAAATACCCTCAGCTTTAGCAATAAGGGTTCGTCCTCTCAGAGATAAATCTCTCTGTAACCATGAATTGAATTTCCTTTTAGCTTTCCCAACAACTGGGTCAAAGTTGAGTCTGCATCTGACTTTATCATCCTTACATATGGATACACCAAGATAGGTCACCTGTGACCTAACTGGAATACCGTAAAGGGAGAGAGAGGGACAGGTTTTAATAGCTAACAGCTCACATTTATTAAGATTTAGATTTAAACCAGAAGCTTTAGAGAAAAATTGTATGTGTTGGATGGCAATCGGAATCTGTGATTTATCTTGTAAGAACAGGGTAGTGTCGTCAGCTAGCTGACTATTAAGTATATGTTTGTTGGCAATATTAATACCTTGTAGATGACTACTTGAAAGAAAGGAGGAAAGACGTTATGCAGCCACAAGAAATAAATAAGGGGAAACAGGGCAACCCTGGCCAACTCCTCTTGACAACTGAAATCTAGGCGAGGTACTCGATTTAAGGTTGATGGAACAATTGGCATTATTATAAAGAGTGCTTATAAATTTGCAGAATGGATCACCAAACCCAAGCTTTTTAAGGGATAGAAAAATAAACTCATGTTTGAGAGAGTCAAAAGCTTTGTAAAAATCTACAAAAAGAATGAGACTGTCATTAACTAAATCACTATAGTCTAATAAATCTAAAACAAGTCGGATATTGTTTGCTATATGTCTTTTTGGCATAAATCCTGATTGAGTCTCATCAATAACCGAACTCAGAACACACTTAAGTCTCTTGGCCAAAGCCCAAGCTAATATTTTATAATCATTATTAAGAAGACAAATAGGCCGCCAATTATCTATCAAAGTAATGTCTTTTTTAGGTTTAGGTATAGGAGTTAACAGCCCTTGTGTCAAACTAGAAGGCAAAGTTTCCGATTGAATACTCTCCAAAAACATTTCTAGTAGGAACGGTGCCAATTCTTTAGCAAAGCTTTTGTAAAACTCTGCCGTAAGGCCACTGGTTCCAGGAGATTTGTTATTTTTAAGACCCTCAGTTATTTCAGCGATAGTTATAGTTTTATCACAAGCAAGCTGCTCATCTTTGGATATTGATTTAACCCCCTTTAATGAATGAGAGAAAAGGAATGCTGAATCCTTACAGTAATTGGACTTATAAAGTTCTGAATAAAAATTACTACAAAAAGAGGAAATTTCCTTAGAATTATCTGTCAATGTGCCATTAATTTGCAGTGAACCAATAGAAAGATTCCTAGAGTTATGTTTCTCCATTCAAAAAAAAACAAGCAGAGCTTTGTTCTCCTTGTTCTAGCCATTTTCTCCTTAAGCGAATATAGAAGCCTTCAGCTTTGTATTTATAAATACTGTCTAATTTAGATTGGAGCTCTGCAAGTTCTGTTAGATCAGTTTCAGATAAACCTTCCTGAGTTTTGCTCTGAAGTGTTATGATCTTTGATATAACCTTCTCCTCTTCATACCTTCTCTGTTTTGCCAAATTGCTGCTAAAATGCCTAATACACATTCCTACTTCATATTTTAGCAACTCCCAATTTAGGCCAAATTTTTTGTCAGAAGAAGCTTTCACCCAGTAGTATCGAATCAGAAAGGAAATGCTTTTTTTTAGATCATCATGCTTAAGTAGAGAGGAATTCATTTTCCAATAAGAGGATCTAAAACCTATATTGGAGTGTCCTGTGGATAGAGGAGTAGAAAGGAAAATAGTGTGGTGATCCGTTAAGGGAGAAGGGAGAATATTAACTAAAACATTATAATGTTTGAAAGGGTATGGTACAAGCCAATAATCTAAACGAGAAAGTCTTGAACGATTCTTGTAACCCCATGTGTAAGATTTAGCATTTGGAAAGTTCTCTCTCCAAATATCAATTAAATCAAACTTCTCCATGAACATTTCCAGTTTTGAATTAGGAGAAGTATGCTGCTTTGGAGGAAATCTATCAAGATTGTTATCAGGAGTGATATTAAAATCTCCACCAATACAAATTACAGCATCAGGAAATGTATTAAGCCATAACAAAATTGTGTCTCCTATCTCTTCAAATAACAGGTCATTTTCCCGAGAGGTATTATATCCATAAATGTTTATTAATAACACAAAGATATTATTATTACAAATTAACAATATAAGAAAGTGCCCCTTAGGATCTATATAATTCTGTAACACTGAACCCACAAAATAGTTTTGCATTATCATTACACCAGCAGGACGCTCTGAACCATGAGCCATCCAAACCTCATTGCCCCATTGGTTTTTCCAAAAAGTAGTGTCATTGGAAACAGAATGAGACTCCTGGAAAAAACAAAAGTCAGTTTTGAAAGACTTCGCATACAAAAACAACGCTTTGCACTTTACGTTATCACGCAACCCCCTGGCATTGAGAGAAACAATTGAAATGGACATTCAAAAGAACAAAAGAAAATAGAACAAGTAGTGGAAACCTCTAGGGATAAAAGTGCATCGGTAGCTGACTAACAGTCAGGTAAATCCAATCTTCGGCATAAACTCAGTCAATCAAATTAGTGAGCTTTCTTAAAATTAAAGATTACACCCACTAAAAACAGATTTACCATGCTTAAGGTGGATACATTTCTCTTCAATGTTGTCTCAATGTGACTGACTTTGCCTTTGATGTCGTTTAATTCAGCACATACGAAGTCCACGTTTTATTTTTAAACAACTGATGAGCTATCATCATCTGACTTGCCCTTTTTTGGATGGAGGTTTAGCTGGGCTATCTGGAAGCGGTGTTTGGCCCCAGTCAGAGTTTCTTCCGCAGACGCATAGCTGTGATAGTCCATCTTGTCAGATTGCCGCGAAACACGCGACATAATCTTTTCTTTTGTCAGCGGTCGACTTCACATTTCCAGTCTCAGAGAAAGCAGAATGATAGATGTGGGTGATTTTGCACAAAAGTAGCTTCAAGGGACGATTTATATGCCGTTATAAAAGTTTGTCAGCAGAGCTCAGCGAAAGTTAAGTTAGCAGGACGCCATCTTGGACTTCCCCCAAGTTTTGGAAAGTGTTTTTCATGTATGGGTCTGCACGCCCATTAACGCGCTTTGCTCGGCTGCACTGCAGTCACCACAGAAGTGTGTTTTTGGTTGTCAGAGTAAGACAACCCTGTGCAGCTTCCCAAAGAACCTAGCGTAAATTGGACAGTGGATGGAGTATGTTTTTCGGGAGCAGCAACGAAGTTGTTCGGCGATGATTGTTTTTATAAACAAGGCCCAGTTCGACGGCGGATTTGTAGCTCGTGTAATGCTGAAAGATGGAGCGGTCCCAGCGATAAAGGTTCACGGTCGTGTGTTGTAACCGCAGGCGGTGAGTAAAACTGCTTCAAATGTATTTGTGTACGGCTATCAGCGTGTGAGTGCACATCAAATAAACAACATGATCACGGATTGTTAATTTATCAATGGAGCATGCGATGTATGGTGTTCGTTTTCAACTACATTTGTTTGGCTGACCACTATAGCTTGTTTATTGTAAAACCACTCAAAACAACAATACACGAAGAGTTGGAAAATGTGTTTTACTAAATTAATTTCACACAAAGCGTGCTTCTTCATTCAAATGCGCTACTATTCCATTGTTTTTCTATGTAAACCCGCACTAGTCTGACGTGCAAAACCATTCCGCATGCTACTGCTAACATTAAATCGCACACAATAGTCCATAAACCAAATCATGTCCTCATAAACCACGAGTGTAAACACACAAATGTTGTAAAACTCGCGCATGACAAGCTGCTAAGCAAATACAGTTAACGTTACAGTACATACCACATAGAGACGTCCTGCTGTAGTCGTTGTTGCTGCTGCTCCTGTTCAATTTCAGCCTCCGGATCAGATTATGGATCATATATGTATGGCTGAATCTGATTGATAGCCATCGTTTACTTAGGACAACGTTTATTCGTTTTCCCATATTTTCTAAGTATGTCACAGCTTTCAGACGCTCTCAACTCAATAGCTTCGCCCACACGATACGCCTCCAGCCGCTCGGTTTTATTCGAAAAGACTCGGTGCAGCGTATCTTTCTTTTATAAATATAATAAAACTAAAGACTTTTCGGAGATATTAAGGATGCAGTACTACTCTATAGGTACTCAAGATTGACATGAGACTGACTGAAACTGAGTGTTTATTTAGTTTATTTTTTTGAAAAAACGAAAAATGAATAAATGAGCCGTTTCTCATTTTTCAACTTTCAATATTAAATCCTGAAACGAATGAACGCAACGTACATAAATATTCATGACCTTGCAATCTACATGCTCGCCTTTTCTATCTGCACTCTAGACTGCTTCAATTTGCAGGTGGAATGCAATAAACTTTCATTAGAAGTTGTCAGATACTTACTGAAATCAGATGGTTGCCAAGTAGCAATGAATGAATCTATCATAAGATACATCACTCCGATTCAAAAGCAAAGAGCATGAGAGAGAACTTTTTCAGCAACTCATTAAGTTATAACTGCATAAAGTAGGCTTTAGGAGAGAATAAATATACTGCTCATCCTTAATTATAATTAGAGAGAGAAATGTTTCTGGGGTAAATAATTACTACATAAGGCACAAATTGTTAGTAATTAGGAGGAGACTATAGTGCAAGCAGAGATAATTAAGTCCGCAGTGCTTAAATAATTGCACAGTGGCTAACATAGAATGCTACGTTGCAATTGTAGTCTCTTCAAATCAATGCAATTACATTAACTCAAGCTACATAGTTAACCCCTGACTTAATGCAGAACATATCTCCTCTACCCTTTAATACTTGCTTGTTCCTAAAGTGTGGGCTTTGGTTTTATGCTTATTGTCTTTTGTTTTTACCATTCTTTATTATGGCTCTCTATAGTATTCGAGGTGATATGCCTTATTCCTGATCATTTGGTCCGCACTATGGTATAGGACTGTGTCTGTAATCACCCCCTATACCCTTCACTATTCCCTGCGTTAGTCCACATATAATCCACTTGAATGAGTGAATGAAAACAAGTGAGGGAATTCGGACATTAATAATGAAATGATTTATCTTGAAATCTGTCACTGTAAACTAGTTTGTATAAACCATAATTAAACACTTAGCATTTGATTAAGCAGGAATTTTTGTCTACTGAAATTTCTTGGAAAGATATTTTTGCAATGTTTCGTCAGCAGAACAATCCAAAAGCACATTAAATAATAGTACAACCCACTGAAAAGACGTATGTCTATTATTAAAAATCAAAGATGACGCTGCTGTGAATAAAGTCTATTAGCTGAAGATTACTGGTCACTACAGTGTGCATAAAATCACATTTAAGATTAGATCTGAATCTGTTCATTAAAAAAAAACGTCTTTGTTGGGCATACAAAACAGTGATTCTAGTCACTAAAAATATTTGAAGTGTGTTCAACTTCAAGTGAATGAGGGACGTTTATTTGGACAGATCCTCGAATCTCTACCCCTCGATTTGGACAGACTCATATGTATACTTCAGGCAGATCCAAAGACCACAATACAACATGACTGTGACGTCATAGCAGTTTGCGCTTAATTTACCTCCACACAACTCTAGTGTATGATATTAAGTTATTTTGACATTTAACCACATAATACTTGTAGGTACCTCAAGCTGACTGTTATAGTTTACTGTATTGTTCTCATTTGTTACATTTTTTACATTTTCTCCAACAGTCCAAGCACACATAAAGGCCTATAGAATAGTGCGTAAAACAAACAAAAATCTGCTCCATTGCAGATTTCAGGTGATCAAGGGGTCAGGGTGTTCATTTCAACACCTTAGGTGTGTTCGACTTGAAGCGGTGCTACACAGGCCGATCGTGTAAGACAAAGTACAGCAAGAGTGATTAGAGAGCAGACGGCTCCATATGCTTTCGAACCGCTCTCGCGGTATTTTGATGTCATGCACCCGATCGGCCTGTGCAGCACCACTTTAAGTCAAACACACCTATTGCAAGGGTTCCACTGGTAGTGGGTACTCATGCAATGTTAAGCAAAGACGTACATCCAAGTGTAACAAGATGGAGGTAAGTTACAGAGGGACGGACATACAATTTTTTTACTTAAATGCAGCCCTGAGGCTGCGTCCTTCCTAGTCCAGTCCTTCCGAGGCTTGTAGGCTAGAGTCCTCCTCAGCATTAAACAGTAGAATGAGACAGTCTAGTAAGTGTGCATAGCTGCATAATAAATAGTTCCCTACCTCTGGTCTTCTGTAGAAGACCCATGTGCAGAAGGAAAGGCAAACTAGGAGGCTCAGATAACTCAAAAGCATATAGTCTTTACTTGGTCTTAGTCTTCAAATACAAACAAAAGAGCAGTCATAGCATTACAAAACAAGAGCCAAATGGCAACATAGAAACAACACAACTTTTCTAGAACTCAGGTAATCCATACAGGGTAGGCTCAAGACTGAACACTGCTCAATGAAACCTTAAATAGGACAAAATGCAGCTGGAACAAATTAACTTGAGCAGTCCTAACTAGAGAGAGTCCTAACTAACTATAAGAGTTCACAATGTCTATGAGAGTCCTCAAAGTAAAGGGCAGGGGGTGCCCTAGTAGCCAGGAGAGACATTGCAGGAGGAGTCTTACAGGAGCCCCTCTCTCAGGAGCCCCTCTCTCAGGAACGGCTCCTGACTTTCCGTCTTGACGTGAATCCAGCAGTCGGACCATGTACACTTGCTGCCCACCAATGATTGACACTCAAATGGAGACATGCTCATGGATGAATGGTGTAGAGTGTTATGAGCAAACTCAGCCCAGATCAGATGGGAGCTCCAGGTGCATTAATTATTTAATTACAGAAGACAAACTGATGGATAGTCTAATAAGACGGCCAAAAGACCCCGGTTCAGAGACCATGTCCTGAGGAAACCTGTGGATCCTAAAGAAATGCTGCATCATGAGGTCTGCCTTCTGACAAGCTGTGGGGATCTTAGAAAGAGGTATCAGATTACATGCTTTTGAGAATCGGTCTACCACCACCAAGATGACTGTGTTACCTTGCGATTTAGGAAGTCCAGTGACAAAGTCCAAAGAGATGTGAGACCATGGATGTCTCAGAATGGGCAAAGGGTGAATTAGACCTTGAGGGTGGGCTTTAGGTTCTATATTTTGGGTACATACAAAACAGCCAGACACAAAATAATAAAACATCTGGATATGCTTCAAAGTTCTTGTAACTCCGGGGTGACCCGAAAGAGATGCATGTCCCAACTGCAACACATCAGATCATACAACATTAGGAACAAAAAGGCGACCTAGGGGGCAATTACCTGGGTCTGGCTGTTGTCGTTGAGCCTTCTTTACCGCCAATTCTATTCCCCACTGAACCCCTGCCACCACCTTGGAACTGGGAATGTTGAGCTCAGTTCGGTCCTCCACTTCTGGCATCGGAAAGTGCATTGGGCATGGAGTTCTTAGAGCCTGTTCGATAAGAGAGGATGAACTCGAAGTGGTCTCCATTCCTCGAGTGCCAGCTTTACCACCAGCAACTCCCGGTTAACAATATCTGTTCTTTTCTGCTGGGGTGAGTCGACGTGAAAAAAAGAGCACAAGGATGAAGCTTATTGTCCCTCTTGGCCTTTTAAAACAAAACCGCTCCCACTTCAACAACTGATGCATCCACTGCTACTACAAAGGGAAACTCAAGACTGGGGCCAGTTCAGGGCTGCACAGGTCTTGCCAGGATCCACCTGAATGCTGCCATTGGAGACAATGAACCCAAGGAATGAGACAGTTGGTACTTGAAATTCACTTTTCTCCACCATCACAAAGAGGATGTTCCTTAACAGTTGAGACAAAACCTGCCGGACATGCTGGACCCTAACATAATCTTGGTAACAACGGGAGAAGATTAAGATGTCATCAAGATAAACAAATAAAAAACTGGTTAAGCATCTCTCATAGAGCATCGTTAATGAATGCCTGGCAGATGGCTGGGGCATTGACAAGCCCAAAGGGCATTACCTGATATTCATAATGGCCAGTCGAGTTTTGAAGGCTGCCTTCCACTCATCCCCGGCGTGGATCTTAACCAGGTGTTAGGAATTACAAGATCACCGGAAGCCACTTGTCTCAGCCCAGAAATAGCTAGCATGGGACTGGTGACCCAGGCAGTTTAGGGAAGGTCGTCTATGGCTTAGGAGAATGACAGAGACAAGCCAGACACACAGCAATTAGGCCCCCACTTACTTATCTGGTTGGAAGACCCATCAATTTGTGGATTATGCAGAGCTAGCCAAGGATACCCAAGGGAACTCATGAGAATTAATAAAAAAAAAAAACTATTTTCTCTGTGAGAACTAGAGATGGGTATCGAGAACCGGTTCCATTTTAGAACCTGTTCCAAATTGCCCAGAACCGGTGATTCGATAAGAAACGCGCATTTCGATTCCGCTTATCGGTTACTGTGTGCGCACTTTATTGTGATTTTTAACCGCTGCACACACACACTGTTATCTGTGCTGCAGACACACGAACACAGAACGGCTTCTCATAGTGAATGAATAGTGCGCGATAATCAACAGTTCTCTTCCTCGTCTTTTTGCACAGCACGCGAATGGACAAATACACACAAACATTTAAAAAAACTCTTGTAAACAGTCGGTTATGTCATTGACGGCAGATTTTCTTGATGCCATCTCTATGATAACGTTAATCAAACAACAAAAGGCGAGAAAATTCACTTGCTTTTTTTAAACTATATTTGTAATGTATAGCCTATATTTTATCAATACAGTGCAGTGTTATTTTACATTTGATTACAGTTTCTGTACCTACCTAAAAAAAGTTTTTCAATCCTATCTTTGTTCAATTGTATTTATTTGTGCAGTTGCTAATTTGTTTATTTGTTCTTTTTTAATTACTGAGTGTTTAATTGTCTTTACTAATGCTTGAAATTTATATTAGGCTTATTTATGGTATTTTTAAACCATAGGCAAAAGTTGCTAGCCTGTTGAATTTTGTTCATGGTATTCAGCTACAATTAAATGTTTTGCAATAATAGCCTAATAGTAAATGTAAATGATATCTAAGATTTTTTTCCTTTTTACCCTATTGGAATCTAAATTAGGAATCGATAAACAGAATCGGAATCGTTAAAATTCAAACGATACCCAACCCTAATGAGAACCCATTCACTTTCTGCAGCTAGGGTGCGGAACTCGATAGCCAGCTCCACCACACTGTGTATTCCTTGTGTGATTTGAAGCTGCCGATGATCAACCTCTGCTCTACTAACAGGATGGTGGAAGAGCCGTAGCCCAATCCAGCACCTTTCCTACGAGGAGGGTTGTCATATATGCCACTCTGATGCTCTCTAGGGAAACTGTTAGGCTAGAAAGCAAGAGTACACTGTGTTCCCATCATACCTCTCAGGAGCTTGAAGTCTATGTTCGAGTAGGGGACCTGGCTGAGGGGTACCTTGAGACTCGGCTGGTAGGACTGTAGCAGCATGAGAGATGGACTGATGTCTTAGACGCTGGAGAATCTTATGAATGAATGGCCGCAGTTTGACTAGCTCAGCTAGGATCCGTTCCACATTGGAGGGAGGAGTCAGTTCCTCAGCTGGGTCTACTTCCATGGTTCAGTCTTGCTGTTACAATAGTCTGGACTTTGGCATAAGGTGTCTAAGGTGGGTCTGGTCTACTGGGGAAGACAGTCAATTAAGGACCCATGTTCAGAAGGAAAGGCAAACTAGGAGGCTCAAATAACTCAAAAGCAGTCATAGCTTTACAAAACAAAAAAAAATCATATATGCCAAATAGCAACAGAGAACCAACACCTAACTTTTCTAGAATTTAGGTAATCTGTACAGGGTAGGCTCAAGACTGAACACTGTTCAATGAAACTGCCAAACTTAAAGGGTTAGTTCACCCAAAAATGAAAATAATGTCATTTATTACTCACCCTCATGCCGTTCCAGACCCGTAAGACCTCAGTTTATCTTTGGAACACAAATTAAGATATTTTTGTTAAAAAACACTCAGAAAGGCCTCCATTGGCAGCAATGACATTTCCTCTCTCAAGACCCATAAAAGGTACTAAAGACGTCGTTAAAAAGTCCATCTCACTACAGTCGTTCTACAATAATTTTATGAAGCGACAAGAATAGTTTTATATTCTCCAAAGGATTGTGGGTGCTTGGAGGATGCAAAGGATACACTTGCATGATGCATCCTTCAAAATAAGGCAAGTGAAGGACGCGAATCGAAGACTGCCTTCAAAGGATTCTTCAAATTGAGACATCTTTTAATGAAGTTTGATGATGTGGCAGCCAAGATATGCAGCCTTACAAGTACGCAACCTTGTGATGGAATGGCCAGGGTGATTTCCTGCCTGCAGCCTAAAACACTGGGAAAGGCTCCAGCATCCCAGCGACCCTAAGCAGTTGGATGAATGGATTATAAAATAATTTAAACTCATAAATATTTCATGCACCAGTATTTACATATCAGGGCCCTGTCAAAACTTATTTTAAGAAAATATCCAGCTGACTGTACATTATTTAATATCTTTGCTATATTTTGGTTAAAGAGTACTTTATCAGCATTCTTTCTGAATGAAATTTCCAAGCGAAAATCATAATGAAGTACATCTTATTTTAAGTATATTAAGTCACACAAAATTCAAAGATAACAGCAAGTGTGACCTTTAAGTCGGCATGAAAACGGAAGTTGAGTCTTTTCTTCCCTGACATATATCCGAGTGAAATGGTTTCTTGAACAAGAAAAAATGTAGGGCTGGATTTAATTTTGTCTATCAGGAATTGATTGGATGGTTGTGGCTTGCTTTTGCTTTGTGACAGGTTGTCCTGTCCTCGTGCCAGTAAACATGTCATAAGGAGAGGAAGTTTGATTAAAGATTATGAGGACACATAAATGATGTGCATGGATAAACCATTTATAATAAATACTGCAATATTCAAAAAAAAAAAAATGTATGTCCATTTTGATATTATGGAGACTTTAAACCACAAGTGGGCTCATTACATTTTTTTTCTATCAATCCAACAGTCTTCCAGTGTTTGGAGGGTCAGGCCTTCACCATGAATGATGTTGCTCTGTGTTCCCAGATACACACATCCATTGGCAATCCACTTTGGTCAGTTCAGTCAAGCCCTTGTGCCCTGGGTTTTACCCAGAGGGCTTTCTTAAACTAAGGTCAACAGGCTGTCAGAAAGAAGAAAACGTATAACATTCCCATGCAATGGGGCTTTCACTGAGAAGACAATCAATGTTTCAGCTTTGTCTTGTCACTGCAGGCTAAGACAGCCACTCCAGCTGAGAGCAATGGCAATGACCTGGCAGCCAATAAACACCTTCGTCAGTTTCCTCTGCTTCTACACATGCAGGTGCCAGTAAAAATCCACAATGCCAAGGTGACACATTAAGGCCCATAAAAATATTTGTGGGCTCTGTGTGCCTTTTTTTTTTTTTTTTACGAGCATTTTGTCGAGTGTTTACAGGCCTGATCTGAGATACTACATCAAATACATGGTGCAGTAAATCAAACATGACTTTTGTGACCTTTGAGATAAAAGACACTGAGAAGGGTTGTAATCTGTTCGGTTCAAAAAGGACACAAGAAGGTTATCAGTCAGTGCAGTACCACTCCAGGCAAAAAATCTGAATTTCAACCAAGATTGTAGAAAGAAAAGGCACAGAAGGTTGGGTTAAAAGGAGCATAGGCTGTTATGAAGGTTAGTGATTGAGGTTAGCAACTATGACAGGCCCATTAGCTCTAACATCTCCACCTGCTGACACATCGCTGCCTAGCAGCAATGAGTGAATTAGATTTAACATCACATCCAGCTGCCACACATCTCCTGTCCCCCTCAACCCAAACCTGAATCATGAACAGCACAGGTTCCAGCGGCGATGGGCTGTTTCTTTCTCCCATGTGCAATAAAAGCTGATTAGAGTTGAAACAGTTGACCGGTCCTACCCTCCTTCACAGCTGCTGGATTAGAGGCTGAAGCCCATCATCTGTGAAATGAAATTTCAGATGGTCGAACAGAGGCAGTCTGAGGTGCAGTATGCAAGTGTTAGAGAGTAGAAGAAGGCACAAGACATAATGTGCAAGGTCACACATCACAGCTAAAAGGAACATATGAAGATGATAAACATTTATCAGACAAGTGGTGACAGGACACACTCTGCATTGAAAGGTATGAAGCCCACAGTTAACGATAGAAATGGGTTTGAAACAACTGTAAGCAGAGTTTAATAAGTTCTTGAATCTTTAATGTTCTGAATTTTCTGAATAGTTCACTTAATTTAAAACTAACTATTTGAGAACATCAGGCAATGGAAACATGAGAATATTTAAATTTAAATCGAAGACTTAAAACAGTGTTTGTATCTTAGAAAGATACTCAATTTTTAGTATTTTTGAGTGATAAAGTGTTCACAAGCATTCTAATAAAATAAAGTCGAATTAAAAAAAATTTTTTATTAAAGTTATTAAAACTAAATCCATAAAGTGATCCAATGATGGGAACTGCTAAAGGAACCGCTTTTCACAACAACAACAAAAAAACATTTGTGAAAGAATGGGTCGCTCTCAGGAGCTCAGTGAATTCAAGCGTGGTACCGTGATAGGTTGCCACCTGTGCAATAAGTCCATTTATGAAATTTTCTCACTACTAAATATTCTACGGTCAACCGTTGGTGGTATTATAAAGTGGAAGAAATTGGGAACAACAGCAACTCATAAAATCACAGAGCGGGGTCAGTGCATGCTGAGGCACACACTGCACAGAAATCGCCAACTGTAGAGTCAATAGCTACAGACCTCCAAACTTTGTGTGGCCTTCAGATTAGCTGAAAAACAGTGTGTAGAGAGCTTCATGGAATGTGTTTCCATGGCTGAGCAGCTGCATCCAAGCCTTACATCACCAAGTGCAATGCAAAGTGTCGGATGCACTGGTGTAAAGCACACCGCCACTGGACTCTAGAGCAGTGGAGATGTGTTTTCTGGAGTGACAAATCACACTTCTCTGTCTGGCAGTCCGTTGGACGAGTCTGGGTTTGGCGGTTGCCAGGATAACGGTACTTGCCAAGGGTAAAGTTTGGTGGAGGGGGGATTATGGTGTGGGGTTTTTTTGGGGGTTGGGCTTGGCCCCTTAGTTCCAGTGAAATGCTTTAGCATACCAAGACATTTTGGAAAATTTCATGCCCCCAACTTTGTGGAAACAGCCCCTTCCTGTTCCAACATGACTGTGCACAAAGCAAAGTCCATAAAGACATGGATGAGCTTGTGGAGGAACTTGACTGGCTTGCACAGAGTCCTGACCTCAACCCGATAGAACACCTTTGGGATGAATTAGAGCGGAGACTGCGAGCCAGGCCTTCTCGTCCAACATCAGTGCCTGACCTCACAAATGTGCTGCTAGAAGAATGGTCAAAAATTCCCATCAACGCACTCCTAAACCTTGTGGAAAGCCTTCCCAGAAGAGTTGAAGCTGTTATAGCTGCAAAGGGTGGGCCAACTCCATATTAAGCCCTACAGATTAAGAATGGGATGTCATTAAAGTTTATGTGCATGTAAAGGCAGGCATCCCAGAACTTTTGGCAATATAGTGTATTTAAAATCTAAGCTAAAGCCACGCTGGCTGACAAACATTTGGATTGCAGGGTTGCCAGATCTAAGTAACAAAATCATTGGCCAAGCAAAACTGGCCAAATGACCAATTAAATTAGCTTAAATACCAAAACTCAGATTTTTGTATTTTTTGTAAAAAGTATTTTTATTAATATATCATTTATGCAATTTATCAAGCATTTAACCCACAAGAAAACAGTTTAAAAGTAGCCCAGTTCGGAGGTAAAACCACAGACTTGGCAACCCTGATCAGTTGTTCAAAGCAAAACAAGTGACATTGTGTATTACAGATCAAGGTATCATAAGCAGTTTAACAGATGAAATTCAAAGAAATTTAAACTTTTAAAATGTGAAAACATCTAGTGTGAGATATAAGATATTTAGATAACCAGACCCAGGTTTAATAATCTTTATTTTATTTTTATTACAGATATTCATTAAACATTTTAAATACCTTCATAACTCAAAGACACTTTACAATAGTTTGGTCATTCCCTTTTCCCCTTGATTGTAGGCGAAACACTCCATTCATGATTATAATGCTGTTACATTCTTTGCAACAAAAAAAGTTCCCTTCATACTTTATGTTTTATACATCATATCTTAAATAGATATAGAAATGAAATCTGAAGATGTCTGCATAATATGCTGGCAGTTTTACCAAGTACATTCATGTAAACTGGCTGCATAACAACTGTTATCACAAGCAAAAAAGCGTTATGTAGTGGAGGATGATAATGATGATAGAGCATTAATAATGATACAATAAGATTCTGAGATGTTAAAGTAGATTGGTTATCTAAAAATAAAACAAAGTGCTGATTTTAAGAGAATTATTCAGTACAGGTACTATTTGGAGATTAAACTATATAAAAATAAGACCAACATTCAGGTTGAGCATATTGAATGTCATTCCCAAACTTCTTTACCTTTACCCTTTATCTGAAAAGACACATACATGGTGAAGAATATGAGGCACAAGTTACAAAAAGTGCAACGATTGCTGTTTTTATAAGGCTATGCTAAACTCCTTAGCTGAGCAAAAATGTCTCTTGCAACTGTTTGATTTCCTTTGTTTCCCTCTCGAAAAAGTTAAGAACTTTAAAAGGTCCTTAAAGGTCACTTTTTTTTTTCTTCTTTACATAATAAAGACATATTCAATGCACTTG
This sequence comes from Rhinogobio ventralis, assembly GCA_039654625.1. Classification (NCBI taxonomy): domain Eukaryota; kingdom Metazoa; phylum Chordata; class Actinopteri; order Cypriniformes; family Gobionidae; genus Rhinogobio; species Rhinogobio ventralis. Next base: position 21,488,974 of record CM077193.1, on the reverse strand, counting down.
TTGTCTAATGATGCTAACTTCATGTAAACTTCAAGCTCTCCATTTTACAGAGATTTGGGGTTTTGGTCCTGGGTAAATTACAATCACCTTTCACATCACAAAGACTGTGATTTAGTTTACCGTGTGGTACAGCTGAGAGGGAGAATGATTTATTTGGGCAGGTCAGTACAGGTCACTGAGGCCTGCTATTTTCCGGGCCTTCTGCATCAAGGCACGCAACTGGAACTGTTTTCTGGAGAGAAGGCGCACATGCTGCACACAAACACACACAACAGATATTCACATGAATATATTTCAAATATTGTGTTTTAGCTTAGACAGCAAGACCATGACAAAAAGGGCAGTTGACTTACCTTGAGGAAGACATCCAAGTCAATGACATCTCTGCGTAACGCTTCACCCAAGTAGAAGATAGTGTCTTCTATTGCGTTTTCTTCAGCGTAGAGGTTCAGAATCTGCTTATAAAGAGGAGCGGTGGGCAAAATCACATCATCAATGTCATTGTCCTCAGATTGGTTCTGCATCCTTTCCAGGGCAACTGTCAGCTCATCATCTTTCTGCTTGAGGCTATCAATGTTTTTGTCCACATCAGCCTGTGTTTCAATGAAAAGAACATGTTTTATTTTTACATTTTTAAAAAATATTTCTGAAGTATTACATTTACAGGCAGATACCTTGTAAAAAGTGACTTATTAGATTGTATAAATTAGTAGAGTTATAAGCATCAGTCACTATTATCTGAGGTATCATCAACAACAAATCAGAATTTCAACTGTAACTGTGCAATTACAAAATTGTCCAATCTCATGTACCATCTCCAGGTCTAGTTTGGTCACCATCTCCTCCAGCTTCTGATGGCCTCTCTTCAGGTCCTCCTCTGTCCTTTTCAGGGCATCCAGCTCTGCCTGTGCTCGATCCATCTCTTCTTTCATCCTCCTCCGCAATTTGTCACTGACCGCAGACACCAAAGATGCACGGATTGTGTCCTCCCCGATGGTACCATCACGAGTGGGCCCTGAAACGCAGCAAAAATATTTGCAGGTGTTTGAAAGCAAAGGTTTATGTTTACTACTGTTCAAAACATTTTGGTTGATTAGATTTATGTTCTTAAAAGTAGTGTCTTACTGTATGTTGTTCAATAAGGCTGCATTTATTATCAAAAATACAGTAAAAAATCTTTAAAATAACAGTTTTCGGTGTATTTTAAAATGTGGCAAAGCTGAATTTCAGCATCATTACTCCAGTCTTCAGTGTCACATGATCCTTCAGAAATCATTCTAACATGCTGATTTGATGCTAAAGAAACATTTCTTATTATCATTAATGTTGAAAAGAGTTTTACCACTTGATATATTCATGATAAACTGTGAAGCATTTTTTCCAGGATTCTTTGATTAAATCTTTTGTAAAATTAAATTAAATGATTTTACTGTCACTTTTAATCAATTTAATATATCCTTGCTGAAAAAAAAAGCATTATAATTTTTTTTTTTGTTTGTTTTTTTTATTTAATAAATCTTACTGACCCCAATGGTAGTGTACTTGTTTTTGAGACTGATACAAGATCAGAAATGCATGATTGATTAGTCTCTTTTGATTCTTGGTTTCTGAGATTTCATTTCTATTGCTCACCGACTGCAGTAACAGGCATCACCGGGGTATAGAGAGAGGACCCTGAGGTAGTGGGGTATCCAGAGACTGCTGCAGGATAAGGGTAGCCCTGAAATCCCCTGAAGGACAGAAAAGAAAACAGGGTCACACTTTATATTAAATGACCTTAAGCTGTACTGAACCATTTGATACAATACACTTGTACATACATGATGGAGCGTTGTAATTACATTTAAAGTACTTGCATTTAATTAAGATTTGTAGTTACACTGTTAACTTTTCCCCTAACTTTAACTCAAACCCTTACTCTAACCCCTAATCCTAACCTTACACTTACTCCTAAACCTAACCATACCAACTCATTAGCAGTAACAAATTTTCCAGAACAAAATTTAGTTAATATTAAGTGTGAAAATGTCACTACATAACAGAGAAATAGCATTTACACATCAAGGCTTACTGCACACATTTGATCTTTTGGCACACCCAATATTTTGTCCCATTTCTTTATATTCACTTCAGACACAACATTTACATTAATGATCTGTCACAAGCCTGTCAGTGATCTAGCATAATTAGAACATTTTATTAGTAATAATCACAAGTGCTACTGAACAGCACCAAACATGACTTTATTTGTTCTAAGAAATATCTTCAAAATATCACAAGATTCCAAATAATTCTTCAAAGAGGGAAAATACTATTCTATTCATGATTCATTGTAGGAACTCTCATGTATTCCTTTCCCTTGCATGAGCACCGAGCAACGATTTCAAAGAGATCTAGCATGATTATATTCTGGACTTAAAGACTTCATTACCATCAACATTTTTTTTAAGCCATGTTCGTCTATTGTTCGTTCTTTTCCTGCTATTCTCTTCTGGAAATACTGGAAATGTGTTTACACATAGCATGTATTATACAGGAGTTTAACAATTCAGCTCACTAATTTAATAAAAGTGATTAATTCCTACTCCTGTCTTTTTAATGCTGTTTCATATGTGCACAAAAACAGCATTGAGTGTATCGCAAGATTTTTGTGAGCCTCTAGAGAAACTTGTGGTGCTTTCACCTTTGTGTATTTTGACTTACAGCAGGGGTTCTCAACTCTGGCCCTCGAGATCCACTTTCCGGCAGAGTTTTGCTCTAATCCTTATCAAACACCTGACTTGAGGACAGCGTAACTTTTTAATGATCTACAGCAAAATAGAGAGAGCTTTGGTGATAACCAAGCAAATATTTAATTACTACAATAGTAATTTCTCAGTAGAAATGGAAAACGTGCATTTACACACAAACTGACCACCAACCGCAACTTTCAGACGCCATCTTTATTTTTTAGCTTAACTGTCACAGAATGGAAAGCACAGGATTTGTGGGATATCAAAGGCAGCAAATGATACATGATTTATTCAGCCTTCAAATATCAATCAGATAAAGGTATCTCAGGAGACAGGAAGTGAAGCTAACATTGGACTCGGACATGCCTTGATGCTTTCCTACCTTGGAATGCATTCTCCGAAGGCAGCATTTTTAAGATTTTGGACACAGCCCTAGAAAGTTATAGGCAGGTGTGTTTGATCAGGGTTGGAGCTTAATTCTGCAGGAAAGTGGATCTCAAGGACCAGAGATGAGAAACCCTGATTTATAGAATGCTCATATCTTTTAATGCTGGTATAAAAATAAATGTCTCTTTGCTGCAAAATGCATGCTCGATGGTCCAACTTTATATTAGGTGTCTTTAACTACTATGTATTAACATTTAGATTAATCATTTGATACAATACAGGTTTTTACATTGTACTCATATTTTTAAAAATACATCTATAATTACACTGTGGTTACCCTACCCTACCCATACCACCAAAACCAAAACCTAAACCTAACCTAACCATACCCGTATCCCTCCTCAATAGCAGCAAAAGTGTTTTGCAATACAACATGAGCACAATAAGTACACTTTTTATACATAAATAGTAGTTAAGGACACCTCATATAAAGTGTGACCAGAATATTCTGTTACAATGGATATCAATGATGAAATATTGGGAAATAAGAGGAGGGTCGGATTTAAGTGTTTAGACATAGGTCAGATGACCAGATATCTGATATGTATTGGATTTAGAACCACATATGAAAGAGGACCAAATCAGATGAGAAAATTTTATTTGTTTTTGCTGTCTCACGTAACAAGACCTGATCTGTGGCAGATGTCTGAAAAACACACTACTGTTTGGAGTCGGTACGATTTTAACATTTTATGCTCATCGAGGCTGCATTTATTTGAACAAAAATACAGTAAAACAGTATAAAAAATATTAATTAAATATTTTAATATTATTAATATTTAAAATAACTCTTTTCTATCTTTTTTTAGTTCTTTGATGAATAGAACATTCAAAAGACCAGCATTTATTTATAATGAATAATTATATTTTGTGAGAAATGTCTTTACTGTCATTTTTGATCAATTTAATGCATCGTTGCCCAAACTTTTGTGACCCTGAAATAACTTACCCTGGATTGGCAGAGTGTCCTTGACTATAAGGCATGCCTGGTGTGTTTGGAATGTAGGAAGCTGGAAAGAAACATTAAATTATATAATTAATGCTAATGCCCAAAGTCAAAATGCTCCTACAAATGTAACCTAAATCTTTAAATACATTATCTATCAGATCCAATATATTGCGCTAAACCAAAACAATCAGACGCAAGTATATGCTCACTGCTAGGTGGGCCTGCTGCGGTAGCTGGGTAAGTTGCCTGAGTGCTGGGCCGTGAGAAGACTGGTGGTTCCTCTCCAAACACCACAATCATCACCTGGATCAGTCCCAACAAATCAGACTGGGGCTAAAGAAGAGAAGACCGAAGCAAACGAAAGGTGCATGAGTTTACAACCCTCCTAAATTAAGCAGACAAAGATTTAAAAAACACACTTACAGGTTTCCAATCATGCAGGTATGGGAGGTAAATCTTTCCATTGGCATCAACGTGTTTCCCAGGTTTTATCATCATGGCACTTGTGGGTTTGACAAAACAGATGGGAGGGTTGTAGGGATACGTGTCAAGAAGCCACAGGCAAATGGGAATGTTGTATGTATTTCCTATAGATGAGGGAAATATTAAATAGGGAAAAGGGTTCAACACAATGAACAGCTGGATTGTTAAGGCAGTCTGAAGAGTGGAAAAACTCAAACACTTCTTTGAAAGCTGTGTCTCTATACCTCGGTAGCTTACTGGCACCGTTCCTGTAAGACTCAGCAGCTCTTTGGTAGAGCCATCATTGAACACTAAAAGAACAAAATGCTAAATGAGAGCAGGCCAGGGCAATATATTTACAGTACAAGCTGAATTGATTTCAATTGGTATAGGCCTACATTTAATTAAAAATCAAAACAAAAGTATAAATTCATTAATACAGCCGAATTTAAAACCCTGCAAACTTATGTTCATGTTATCTTTATTGAAAATAAATGCCAAGTGCTTTAAAATGTAAGAAATGACATTCAAACATTTGTATGTGTGGTTGAAGTTTGGAGCCAAAGTAAGTCTTACCGTAGTTGTCCATCACAGGTTTAAGATCTTTATAGTGAGACGTCACGTTTGTTAAGTCGCGTGCGGTCAGATCCCTGTATTTATAAATCTGTGTACACACAAAAACATTACCCAGATCATGGCAAACACTTTGTAAACATCTTCTCTGGTATGCAAGTGTTTAACATACCTTCGCCAGCATTTTCCGTATCGAATTTTCGTTCATTGCCGCCATATTTACAATGATTTTGAACTAATGTATTACTTAGAAAGCCTGTACAGCGTTTATCAGTCAAATTATGTAGTTGCGTTATGGACGTAAACTCATAAATACTAAATCATCGCATCCATAACTAACCAGGAAATCACGGCAGAACTGGCACTACTTCCGGTCAGATGACTGATGACGCAGTACTCAGAAGTTGCACTTCATTGGTAGAGCTATGTTCTACTCTATTACAGTATTGCTACAATAATCATTTTGAACTTTATAAATTCATATTTATGATGAAATAACTAAGTACAATGTGATATTTAAATATTCAAATGTAAAACCGATGTTCAGGAAATCAAAACAAACCTCTTTATTTGACACTTTCTTTACACAATAATAATAATAATAATGTTAGGTACAAATCTATGACACATTGTTAAATGAAATTCAGTGTTGCCTTCACACCATAAACACAAAATAAGAACAATTTCTTAAAAAAAAAAAAAAAAAAAAAATATTAATTACTGCAAAAAAAACTATCACCATAGCGTCCCCTATAGTAGGAACGCAACGATGTGCTCTGCTATTGTTGTTAAAAAAAACTCCCTAAAATTATTTAGTAGCAGCATTTGGCTTATGACATCTTCAAAACAGAATAACATAGTCGAGGTCCAATGTAATTCGAGGTCATGTATTTGTATTTTACATAATGTTAATAATTGTGTAATGGAAAATGGCCATTAACCAACAATATTAATGTACAACAATATTCAGTAAGTGGCAGCAATCACACCACGTGATAACCCCACATTACTCTGTGGCAGAGTAAATCCATCAGAACGATCTGGGTGCCCACAGCATTTTGACAGAAACCCCTGAAGGTCATAACCATAGCTACTGACATGTGATTTAAAGGGAGAATCATATCCGCCCATGTATGTCCTTGAGAACAATCAATAGACTGTAAGGGAACAAAACGCTCTGCAATCTTTATCGAGCAAAATCATCAAATTTCAGCCAGAAAGAGAAGACACTCACTGCTAGTCGAAGACATTATTAGGTGTTGATCTGAATCACGTAAATTAATTACAAATACCTTTGTTTAGATTTGAAATCTAAGAGAAAGAAGCTTTCGTCATATGATAATTTATAGGACTGATGAATTTACATGATGATTTACAGTAAGTGTATAATACAAGCAATCTGATGCCTGATAGAAGTATCTTTACTCCTTATTGACAATATGCAATATTGCAATATGTAATGACTTAAAGTTTCAAGCTTATGCCCTGAACATAGGAACAGCACAGTGCTGGCAAGAATATCAACAAAGTTTATAGTAGGTTTGCTATCATTTCCAACAAGAATGATTATATTTTTGAAGAGATTTTTGTCTTCTTTAGCCAATGCAATTATTTGTGATGCATTTGTCTAATAATGTAAATGAAAAGCATCACATTTGTATATTTAATCAAGCCACAATTCAAAGACCCCGAGGGCCATTCAAATACAAAAAGGCTAACAAAGAATAAATGCGATTCCACAGCATGTCCTATCAGAGATGTACCTTCTAATCGCAATATATTGCACTATAACTTGTGATACACACACTGCATATGACTGTTCTCTTTGCAAGAGAACGTAATGAATTATGTACATTTTATTATGTTAGACTTCTTCTAAGCAAATGACAATACAAATCTTCCTCACATCCAGACATGTGCTAATCTAACTCCTCTCCATCTCGTAAAGTGTTTTTCTAACATACACATCTGACAAAGTAATATGAGAGGTTATTTTCTGAGCTATTACTTCCAGTTAAGAGTAAATAGTTTTGTTTAATGTAAATATATTTAATTGTGACAGCGTCCATCCAGTCGTAGCAACTCCAGTGTTGAGACCATTAAAATGAGGTACAACTTCTTTCCTCTCCAGTAAACGAGAGAGACGGGAACATCCCTAAGAAGACTGCAGGGCTGCCAGAATAAAGATTTCCCTTTTACACAGTCTGCTCTAAACGTCCAGCGTCTGTGTAGGTGTTGCAGTGTTTGTGGTCTGTAGGGCTGCACTGCTCTAAAAGCCACGCCATGCACATTCACTGCAAAGAGAAAGGGAGTACACATGAGTAGCAGTATACAATGGTTTAGCAGTACACAATTATCCATGAATACTTGTATTTTATGTTATTGAGAATCATATAGCTATGGTTGGAATCATATTATTTTAAAGTGCCCCATTTATTCTATTTTATAGGTTCCTAATTTTGTTTTGGAGGTCTCCTACAATAGGTTTACATGCATCCAAGGTCAAAAAAAAAAAAAACTTTAAAGGGTTAGTTCACCCCAAAATGAAAATTCTTTCATCATGTACTCACCATCGTGTTGACCCAAACCCGCAAGATGTTCTATATCTGAGCCAGTTCTGCACTCTCCATTGACAGCTATGCAACTACCACTTTGATGCTTCAAAAAGATCATAAAGAGATCTAAAACGAATCCATATGAATTGAGCGGTTTAGTCCAAATTTTCTGAAGAGACACAATTGCTTTATATGATGAACAGATTCAATTTAGGCTTTTATTCACATATAAACATTGATCTGCAAAAATAAACAGAAGCTCAAACCTGCTTGACGTGTGAGAACAAACCTCATTGGTTCTTGCGGAAGCTCAAACATGTTGTGTAACACGAGAATGAATCTCATTGGTTCTCGCATGTCAAGCGAACATGCTTGAGCTTCTGTTTATCATAACTGATGTGTGCGTTGATGACTGTTTATATGTGAATAAAAGCCTAAATTTTATATGTTCATCAGATAAAGCGATCGAGTCTCTTCAGAAAATCAGTACTAAACCACCCAATTCATTGATTTGTTCATTTCTTACATTTTGAACTTTTTGAGGCGTCAAAGTGGTAGTTGTGTAGCTGTCATTGGAGGGACAGAAAACTCTCAGATTTTATTAAAGATATCTTCATTTGTTTTCCAAAGATGAACTAAAGTCTTACGGGTTTGGTACGACATGAGGATGAGTAATTAATGACAGAATTTTTGGGTGAACAACCCCCTTAATTTTCTCATAATATACATTGTAGCATCACCTATTTTCTCAGTGTCTGAAAGCCCTTCTTTCTGAGAGCCTACTTTGCTCAGATTGGTCAGATGGCCCAATCTGTTGTGATTGGTCTACCGCTTACAGCATGTGTCGGAAACTAATTGTCCATTACCATATCTGAATTTCACCTTCAGAGGCTCCTCATCACTTTACACACAGTGACACAAACAGTAATGAGGGCTTCGGTTTTACCATGTCAATTAGATCCTGATTCTTCATCTACTGGAGATGCATGCAAAGTGGATTTGCTTTCCCAGCACAGAAAACTCTTTTTGCCCTGTCGCCAACAATAACCAAACTCTTCCAGGCCTCAGCTACAACAACAGTGTTTGAGGGCGGGTCAAAGTAGATGTTGAATGAAGACCATGTGCTGGAATTATGCAAATTTGTTACAAACCTACATAGGTTCATGCAGAGAATAAGACTTTAGAATTGGTTCTTTGTTTTGTGAGACAATAACTACATTGATTGTGCACTTTGATATTTGAAACATTGCACACCTTTTACATTCACAAACGTCTATATTACACACAACATGATAGGTAATATCTGAAAAAGCATAATAGGGGCACTTTACTATCAGAATAAAGATGTTTACCGGATCATGACACCACGCAACGGCAGTTCATACAGTCTTGGCCATTGTCATCTGGCGGGTTCAGTTTCCTCAACTTATGCTGCCTGATTTCACGGACGAGTGTGTAAAAGGCATCTTCCACTCCCTAATCAAAAACACAAACGCACACACTAATTAGGGCTTTTCTGAGCAATATACATTCAGCCATGCAAATTACGACAGCTTGATACTTGACAAAATTATTGGTTATACAACAGAATATATCTGGCTGAAATGTTTCTAACCTGTCTTGTCTTGGCTGAGGTTTCAATGTAGGGTATACCGTAGCTACGGGCGAGTTCCTGGGCTTGTCTTGTGTCCACAGTGCGTGCTGGTAGGTCACATTTATTACCCACAAGCACCATAGGCACATCATCTGAGTCTTTAACTCTCTTAATCTGTTCCCTTTATAAAGCAATGCAAACAATCCACATTTATAGTGATATTTGTTATAAGAAACAAAGAGATGTATTCTTATACCTCAGTTTCCTATAATTTAACCTGTACTGATGAATGTCCTCAAAAGACTTGGTATTGTTGATTGCAAAAACACAGAGAAAGCCCTCTCCGGTCCTCATGTACTGGTCTCTCATTGCACTGTACTCTTCCTGACCTGCAGTATCCAGGATATCTAACAGACACGTCTCTCCATCAATCACCACCTGTTTCCTGTACGAGTCCTGTGAGGAAGAACAGATCAAAAATATACAATGTAAGATGTTTTTTTCAGAATATTGTAAATAGGGCTGTCACTAATGATTATTTTGGTAATTGAGTAATCGGTCGATTAATTTGATGATTAATCGAGTAATAGGATTATGTGTGGTTGTGGTTATAAAAATAGACCCAAGCAAAGACCTAAGCCTCTAAAATTACTTAAACTTTTATTTTGAAATCGCAATGAAAAGTTTGCATATTTAGAAACATGTTGATGTATTCTCCTGTGTTGGTGTAGGTTTATAAATGATTTACCTTACAAATCCGATGAAATGGCACATTGCGTTCCCAGATGAATGTTATAAGCAACCCAAACTCACAGCATATGCAGAGATGGAGTTTGAGACGCGTTCCACTCATGTAAATGATAACCGTTCATGTGGAGCAGCATTTACCGTGAACGGAGCTGCTCTGAGACGCATGTAACCTACACGCATGTATATAATTAAAGCGCATATATACAGTATATTAATTAAACCATATAAATTATATTAAATTGCAATCGATTTATAAAACCGAGTACTCAAATTTAATCAAGGAAACGTGACAGCCCTAATTGTAAATTCTCTTACTGCTCAATTGACACTCCAATATAAAGTGAAATATATTCTGTTACTGATAAAGAGAAAGTGGGAACTGTGGACTATTTGACCAAAGTGGGGCGAATGTTTTATCCTCAGATTAAATTTTGATGTTTTCTATTCATATAATGTTATATTTGAAATAAAATGACAGCAAAAAAGGTCTATGATCATGATAACTAAGTAGTTTTGGTATGTTACTGAATATGGCAATGTTAATGTATTTGGTCTTGGCGGACTAGATCAACTACGCTGCTGCTTTTGATTATTGCTGCTGCTGGACTTACTACTGCCAATAGATACAGACACACTGACCATGTAAGATATGCTGCTGCTGCATGAACAGACATACATAAATCTAATAGAAGATTTAGGTAGGTGGAGCTGGGGGAGGTAGAGGGTTTCAGAGGAACTCTGATAGCGCGCAGCAGGACCAGCTTACAGCAAACAATGAACCAGACTATTTAAATGTTGGGCAAGCAATCTCATTGGCTGCAGGATCAGCAGAGGCCAATCAGCTTATGTCATGTGATAATGGTGTGACAGTTTGCAGATTGCATGTAAAGGAATTATTAGCCTGTTCCATCTGAATTTCATGACTTTCATATTTCATATATAAAAACTATTACATATGAAACAAATGTAAATGACAGAAAATACCATTTTGCCATTTTGACTTTTGGCTTACCTCAATGGTTGGGTCGTATTCATCAACAAAGTGGTTCTGAATGAGCTGTATGGTCAGAGCACTCTTGCCCACACCACCTGCACCTACCACCACCAACTTATATTCCGTCATTCTCCCTGCTGCTGAGTCACAAGCTGAAAGAAAGCAAAAAGGAACAAGGAAATTTAAGGGAAAAAAATGGGAACATTTTTGAATGAATCATTATAGGTCTTATACACTTGAAACAGTCTGTTGAACAAATTAAAATAAGCTTACAAGGAAATAAAATGGGCAGGGAGTTCATTAAAGAAAAAAAAAAAGGGGGGGGGGGGATTCCAGTCAACATCTACATAGAGTATACCAGTGCTTCCTGGAGTAAAGCACTTATCTTGCTGACAATATTTAAGACAGATAAAATTACCCATGTCTAGTGATGTAACACTGGACAAAAAGAAAAGCTATTTTGGGCTGCAGCAGAAACCTTTCTACAGGACTTTCCCTGACAGTGATCTATTTGTGTTATTATTTAAAATGTTTGATGCCAGAAGAATCTATTTCACTCACAACCTGTGTAATTTAATCCCTTCCAAACTAGATTTGAAATTCTGACAACCTACTTAATAAATTAAGGATCCTCAGGAGAAGATAAACGTCAAAGAACCTATATATAACAGCTGACCAACTATGATGTGCTTGAATATTTGTTTCTGAATATTTATTTACCTAAACTATTTTTGTGACTTTTATTTCTCCTTACATGTGGAGCAGTTAACATAACTATATTAGTCTAATAAAGGTTATTATACAACTGTTATTTGCTAATGAGATCAAAAGGAATTATGGGTCATCTGCTTTGTGCAAAGTTAAAAAACATCAGTCAAGCCATCAGGTTCAGCTTTGTCACTGGATACAGCATTAAGTATTCCATTTGAAAATCTATTTTTAGCTCCTCCACCTGTCATGTAGCCTTACCTGTGAACATCATTTTCTTTTTCCCTCCTGGGAGTTTACAACTTTTATATTGCTTTTAGGCTCTGGATCATATTAAACATGTCAGGCTACAACTTTAAATTACTAGTCAAAATTAGTGATCACACTGTACCAGGTAGGATGTCACCCTTTGAAAACGTTTCACTTTGAACACACACACAGTCACACACTTATATATATATATATATATATATATACAGTATATACAGTGTGTATGCTATGTACATATGCAATGTACAGAAAATCAATTTTCCCATTACTGCTGAGATGCAATGACATCACCTTTATTGACTTTTCAGACGATGCGCAATGTAAACAACGTAGTCATTTTGGTGAGCGGATCTCTGCTAACAATACAATGGCAACCAATCTATGCGATGACATAAGTTTTAAAAACGTAAAGAGTGGAGTACAAAAACTAGCCTTCATACAACGTTTCTAGCTCTGCTGGTTTAGATAAACTATTTTCTCCTGCATCGGTCATTATGCCCATACGGAACATCGCTGTATGCAGCATATATGAATATAGTTGCACAGCTCGCTACAATGTAACGAACTAGAGATGAATGGAATTCAGGCGCGCGCACTGATTTGACGCATTTGTTTCGTTTCCCATGTTCACTACAGCAGTAGTTCTTCAGTTTCGAGATGCTAGTGAAAAGGATTTATGCCTTGATGCCAAAAAAAAAAATGTTCCGTCCAGCGTCTACAAGGAACATTTTGTTGCTGCTGTTATTCCAGCACGACACACAGCATAGAAAGACAGCAGCTGGACTAGTACTTACAAAATACACGGCGCTGTTCGCTCGTCTCGACGACACTCAGCACAAGTCAATATTTCGACATCCTTCCCGCTGCTCCTCTTAAAGCTCTGCTGCTCTCAACTGTTTTCGTCATTAGACAGCGCGTGTTCTTGTTCTTCTCGCGCGCTACAGATTCGCTGAAGCAGATGCGATCGAAACGAACAACGAGCTGCCGGTGTGGGTCGACTGATATGCGAGCAGTGTGTGTTTGTGTGTGTAGGGGGAAGAAGAAGGAGAGGGAGCTTAGAGCCACAGCACACGCCCAAACCCTGTGTGTCTCAAAACACACAACACCACACACTCTCTCAACCCTTCTTACATTACAGGTGGGCTGTCTTATGTCGCAAAACACAAAAACAACATAGTTTTTTTTTTCGTTTTCGCTTTCTTTCTTTCTTTCGTTCTTTTTTATTACAGAACAATCCCCATATGGCAGTTAAAAAAGTCAATTAGAGGGAAATTTCAGATGATAAACTCTTGATGAAACAAAAATTATATTTGTAATTCTTTTTTTTTCTTTCTTAGATTTTTTCGTTTTTATTATTATTACACAACAATGTCCATTTAGCATTAAAAATGAATTTATTTATTTCTTTAAAAAATAGTTTTAAAAATCACTGACAATCAGATTAAAAACACTCAGTGCCTCAACCTTGAAAAAAAATGTTCTTTGATTTTCTTCTTTTTTTATTATTATTGCAGAATAATTACAATATAGCAAAGTTATTGTTCTTTTTTAATGATATATATATATAAACAGAACTGAGTGAGAATATATTAGATAAGCAGGTGATATAAATGTGTCGTTACTGTCTTTCTCAGGTATGGCTGGTGATTTCTTTTAATTTCATACTTAATTACTATAAACCTTTCTCAGTGTTGAATTACTGAGTGAAAATCCCTTTCATTTAATTCAATAATTTTTAAACTAGATGTCCATTGATGTAATTTTCAGAATTGTCCACTAGGTGGCAATCTTTGATCTCCATAGCCTCAAGGCGCACACTTCCAGTCCCTATTTAACCTCAAATATATTTCAGAAACCTACTTTAGTTATGGGACCGCAGTCTTCACAAAAACAGAGTTTAAAGAGCATAAAGAAAAATCATACTGCTGTCATTCACACGTCATTAATCCTTGTGTTTCTTGTCTCCTCCTGCTGAAAGGCAGCCAGAGAGTCACATGGCCTTTTGTATGACGACCAGTGCGCATTTCATTGGCTGATTTGCTTGAAAAAGCATCCGTCGTCAGGGCAACCAAGAGCCGCAGTCCCACTTCACTTGTCTAGTGAGGCCTTGACAAAGTCACACAGATCCTTTTTTTACCTTCTGCTTGTTGTTCTCCTGTGCATCTCAAGAGTTTATAAGAGGTAAGTCGATAAATGAGATGTACCATGTAATGTGCTGTTTAACAATATAAGTATATTTTCTTGTAATGAAAGCTGCAGACATATCACACACAATGAGTGGTCCTGAAAGATAATGCATGCCATTTTATAGCCTAATTATTTTACATGTTGCATCAGGTGGGTTTCTTTTTTTGATTGTCGTTGATCAACAATGAAAGTATGCCAACAAAGTAAGAATATAAATGAAATAGTTTACTTGAATAATGGTGACTGAGTTGCCACAATTCTTTAGGCTATCTATTGAGAGGTTTGGATTGTTAAATGCATTGTGCTTTTGAGCTATTAGTCTCCATTTGTTTTATTACGGCGTTTATCACTTTCAGACTTTATTCGTGCCATGTCTAACAAGTGCAAGATGTTCCATTGTAGATAATGGTGGCTGTAGTCTCATGAGTGTTGTGATCCTCTTCTCCTCTCTGTCATGTAAATTCAGAGCAAACATAGAGACATAAAGGTGGCCATGTTGATAGTGAAAGCATAAAATAAAGGCAAATGTATCTCTGCAGGCCTTCTTGAACATCACCTCTAGAGATGCAACAAGTTGGCATGATTTCTTTAAAATATGAAAAGCACTGGAAAGTTTGCTTGTGTAGCAGTAATAATTTGTATGTAAATGATTTCTGTAGGAAATGTTGTGTTATAAATATTATCCCAAGAGCCCATGTAGGATATCATTGTATTGATGTTTTAGTATGTTAACTATGCTATTCAGTGCTTTTACCTGCTTTGTCTAGGGTGTTTTAAGTTTTATGTTGAGGGTAGATGCCTTTCATGTGTTAATGTGACATTTTAAAGGGTTATTTCACAACGCAACCAATTACAGAAACACGCTGCAAATACTCACGACACAACCAAATAAGAAACACACTGCAAATACTCACAACGCAACCAAATACAGAAACGCACTGCAAATACTCACAACGCAACCAAATAAGAAACACACTGCAAATACTCACAACGCAACCAAATAAGAAACACACTGCAAATACTTACAACGCAACCAAATACAGAAACGCACTGCAAATACTCACAACGCAACCAAATAAGAAACGCACTGCAAATACTCACAACGCAACCAAATACAGAAACGCACTGCAAATACTCACAACGCAACCAAATACAGAAACGCACTGCAAATACTCACAACGCAACCAAATAAGAAACACACTGCAAATACTCACAACGCAACCAAATAAGAAACACACTGCAAATACTCACAACGCAACCAAATAAGAAACACACTGCAAATACTCACAACGCAACCAAATAAGAAACACACTGCAAATATTCACAACGCAACCAAATAAGAAACACACTGCAAATATTCACAATGCAACCAAATAAGAAACATACTGCAAATACTCACAACGCAACCAAATACAGAAACGCACTGCAAATACTCACAACGCAACCAAATAAGAAACACACTGCAAATACTCACAACGCAACCAAATAAGAAACACACTGCAAATACTCACAACGCAACCAAATAAGAAACACACTGCAAATATTCACAATGCAACCAAATAAGAAACACACTGCAAATACTCACAATGCAACCAAATACAGAAACGCACTGCAAATACTCACAACGCAACCAAATAAGAAACACACTGCAAATACTCACAACGCAACCAAATACAGAAACGCACTGCAAATACTCACAACGCAACCAAATACAGAAACACACTGCAAACACTCACAGTGCAACCAAATAAGAAACGCACTGCAAATACTCACAATGCAACCAAATAAGAAACGTACTGCAAATACTCACAAAGCAACCAAATACAGAAACGCACTGCAAATACTCACGAGGCAACCAAATAAAAAACTTGCTGCAAATACTCACAACTCAAATAAGAAATGCACTGCAAATACTCACGAGGCAACCAAATAAGAAACGCACTGCAAATACTCACGAGGCAACCAAATACAGAAACGCACTGCAAATACTCACAACTCAACCAACTATTTGAAAATTTGCAGCGTGTTTCATATTTGGTTGCGTTGTTAGTATTTGCAGCACGTGTTGTCAAACTTTTTTTTTTTTTTTTTCTATTTGCATGTTTTCTTCAATTGCAGTGTGTTGAGCTTTGTGCTATTTGCAACACGTTTGTTTATTTGGTTTGCGTTGTGAGTATTTGCAGCACATCTGTTGTTGATGGAGATGAAGATTGATGAAGATGTTTTCTTAATTTGCTGGTGTGTTTTTTTTATTTGCATGTGTTTTCCTTAGTTGCAGCTCTTTGAGCTCTCTTGGGCACTGTAGTTAAGGCATCATAAAAGTAATCCATGTGATTCGTAGTTTAACAATTTTATGAAGCAATGCGAGTGCTTTGTTTGTGCAAAAAAACATAATTTACCACTTTATTTACAATATATTAATTTCCGATACGTGTCTTCATTTCTGTTCCAAAGATGAACAAATGTCTAATGGGTTTGAAGCGACATGAGGGTGAGTAATTAATGGCAGAATTAAAATGTTTGGGTGAACTATCCCTTTAATGGTCATGCAGCGCAACAAGTGTTTAAAATATTTGTATAGCACTTTAAAATATGTTTGCAAGTTGCAACACGCGGTATTACTTTCACCTATGCTTAAGATGATAGATTTAGGGTTTTAACTTTTTCTGCATCAGTTATTCTTTTCAAAAGTTTGGGGCCTGTAGGATTTTTTTAAAAGAAATTAATACTTTTATTCAGTAAGGAAATATAATATTAAGCAGCACAACTGTTTTCAACATTGATAATAATAAGAAATGTAATAATATGATAATAATATATAATAATACAATTTTATAATATTTCACAATATTAATGTTTTGATCAAAATGAAACAAAAAAAACAATTTCTAGCAGAAAATAAAAGTAGAGAGATGTACAGATAATCCAAAACTTTTTTACTTGGGCTTACCAGCAATTGCCTAGCAACCACCCAAAACGCCTTATCAACCTTGCAGCAACGTGTTACAAAACACTTACAAGACCTTAGCAACCACATAGCAAGACACTGGAAATGGCACAACACCTTAAAATGATGGCAACAATCTTTGCATGGGAAAGCATCACCAATGTTTTTTTTCCCCCAGGGAATGTGAACATAAATGTTTTGTTGTTTTACTGATATTTGTTGCAGCTTGCAGATTAATGATCCCCAGTCTTAAAATGAAAAGTTGGGAAAACATTCAGCTTATGATACAAACCAGAACACCCTACTAGCCACTCATAACATTCACATTTTAGGAATTACATAGCAATGCACAAAAAACACTCAAAACAACTTATATACCTCATAGCAATGGCCTGGTAACTGCCCACAACATCCTATTGTACATTTACATTTTCCTACAGGCAGGTGTCATCCGGTAAGTTATAAGGGGGAAGTTATTCAGTTTATAGAGGAAGCTAAATAATTTGATCTATACAGGAACACAATGACCACAATTATGTCACATAAATACAACAGAAAAACAAATAATAATAAAAATAAAAAAGTTTACGCTGCCAGTTTTACAAACTGTGCTAAGATTTTGACAAAATACTGACAGAGAGAATGAAAAACAGGGCAGAGAGAGAGAGAGAAAATGAGAGCACTTTTGCTGGTGTTACCTGTGGAGGGGGAGGAGCATGGGAAGGCTGGGGTATGTGTCAGCCTTGGAGAGAGCAGAAAGAGCTAGTCACTTTCAAGAGACGAAACGAGTAGTGCGCCATTAAACCTGCTCCTATAGATACAGGAAAAACAACAACCTGTTGGACACCAACATCTGCGTTACAGGTTAACTCTGTGATTTTACATTAGACACGTTTGAGGACGGTACTTTTTGAAATTTATTCATCATGGTAACCAGGAAGGGGGACACACAGAAGCAAGCTTTCAACTCTACGGTAAATATAGCTTTGCTTCTGACCAGCAGGTTTGTCTAGTTAGTCTACAGACTTGACAATAAAATATTCCAAAATTTACACAGGTGTTTCCATCCTGTCTGGAAAGGAAAGTAGCTCAAACAAGGAATAAGTCGTTGTTTGTTTTGGATTATGTCATTCATTTTAATCAGTAACAAGGAAATGGAAATAATTTACAGAAACCTGGTACAGAGAATGGGTAAACCTTTACAGTTTGGAAGCAGTCTGTTACCTGTAAAACTTAATTAGGTTACCAGGTTTTGTAAAAACCTGTTTTTATTAATGAAAAGGTAAAAGAATGCCTGAAGGTAATTAGTCAGAATGGGTTTACTGTGTATTATCCATGGCTAATGTAGCAGTTAATGTATTTCGCTTGACTGTTGGACTGTGAGGATTGTCCAATATGAGTTGTGCTTTTCTCAGTGAAAACTGCTGTGATTAGGTAAATATAGACTTGAATAATTAATACTTGGATTTAACTCTGTTGAGTTTGTATTTGTGATTTGATAAGGGTCTGTTTGTTTAACCATCTGGGCATAGTGCTGTATCCGATTATATTTCTTCTATGAAGTTTTTCGGGTTTTTTTGAGTAACTGTTCCTTGAAAATGTAACATCAAAGCAAGGCTATAATGTATCTTTTTATGGAGTTTAGTTTCATAAATAAATGAATGAATGAAATAAATTTGCAAAGCTGGCAATCAGCCATCTATACTAAAAATAATAATTTTGTCTTTTTTTTGATACTTTGTTGACACGGTCTATTTTCATTTACCTTTGCAATATGATCATTTCATGTGCTCAACAAACTT
Source organism: Rhinogobio ventralis (assembly GCA_039654625.1). Taxonomy (NCBI): domain Eukaryota; kingdom Metazoa; phylum Chordata; class Actinopteri; order Cypriniformes; family Gobionidae; genus Rhinogobio; species Rhinogobio ventralis. Next base: position 21,470,004 of record CM077193.1, on the reverse strand, counting down.
TGATGATTTGACTGATTTATTAACTTAATTACATCATTCACCATCTACATGAGTAGATTCTTGTCCACATTCTTTCCTCAACTAATTTAAGGAAATATCTGATTACATACATTTCCATTTAAATTCTGCTGCATTCCAATCACCTGACAAAATGATGTCACTATATTTGGATATGCAAAACAAACTACATAGTCACGTCTACTGCTCTTTGCACACTTTGGTGAAAATGGTTGATGTGAGAATAGTGTATTCTAATTGATGCAGTTTTTGTATCTTGAAATGTGTTTGAGAAGCATTAGTCATGAAATCAATGTGTGATAAAAGAAAGAGCAGTCTATCTGATTTATGTTCCTGCAGCTCAAGGCTACGAATCATGTCATAAATTTAGTGGAGAGGTTGTCTCACTCTGAGGATGGTTAAAAGAGAAGACCACTCCCAACCTAAAGTGAGTTTGTGGTTATTTTTTGTGTGGAAATGCCTGTAAATCAGAGATTTCCAACCAGGGATTTGCATTATGCAGATTCAGTTGGTACTTAGAAAGATCAAGATTTTGTTTACTATGTTTAACCTATATAACAAAAATGTATATAAAACGTCTTACAATAAAAACAGTCTATTGACTAATCACAATGCTTTAAAAAAATGTGTTTTAATGATAATGCTAAAAGGAACATACTTTTGGTTTGGTGCCAGTGAAGAGGTACTTGAGCATTATTGATGAGACTGTGGGGTACATAAGACAAAAAATGTTGGGAAGTAGATGAGCTGAAATAGAAATGATAATGCACATCTCACACAGACTTTTACTTTAACCTCTTACTACTGTTTCCTTTTTTAACAAGAGGGTTCTGTTAAGAATACTCATGTTACTTTTCTACATAAACTTCGCCTGGAATTCTTTAGCAGGAAAAGTGAGGTTGATGCACCTGTAATGCTGCATACCAAAAGCTATCGTACTTTGTTTGGATACTATTTACTCGCAGTCGTCAATGAACTCACATGAGAGGGAGGGAGTACACTCCTTCTGCACACAATAGGGAAGGTTTAGATATGCTGATCTACGTAGGCAGGCCAGTTTCACCCCTTTAACACAAGAAACCTAATGCCTGTGAGACACATCCCTAAGCCTGATTCTGGCTGGTTCACATAACAAATGGAATTCAGACAGTTTAAACATTTTTCTTGGTTCTCATTGTTCACTGAGTGAGAATGCCAAAAACAGAGTTCCCTATAGGTCATTCAGCTGTGTCAGACATGTAGAGGTCTTATGACCACAATGGATTATCTGTCATCATCAGACGGAAGAAAGAGCATGAAACCTGTATTTCTAGTTTGCCATATGTTTCTGGTAGCATGTGCCCTCCTGGGTACTCTTCAAAGCCCATGTTGACAGGGAAACATGAGAAAAGGGATAGTTTTCCCAAGCATATTTGAGCTTCACACCTTCAAAAACACCATATTCAAACAACTGACAATTCAAATTTAACTGTAAAAGAAATTGATGTTAATAATTTAACTAACTACCTGCTTGGCCTAATTTGTTATATGATTTAAAGTGTAAGCATCTTGATGCCGGTTCATTACTAGATTCCTAGTTCTTCACATAATAATACATTACTGAGTTTGTAGAGTCAGAACTACTGAATCTTTGATGTTCCTGTTCATGATACTGGTTTAGGGTTTAAATTTCAGGAATGGAATGTCTAGGCAAAAAGTAGGCAGATTTCATGGGTCTCCACACTTCATGGTAGATTTGTGTAGTTTAAAAGACTGGGAGTACAATAGAGACTAGGATCTACTGCAGGTCTGCTGACAGAGGTGGATAGTGTGGGATTACACACACATCATCAGATCTGCTACAGACAAAGTTCACAAAGTTTGCAGATTTTTTTATTGTTTGTTTAATAGGTTTAAAACGTGTATTTCTTGTTCTTCTTTAAAGTGAATTAGAGGTCTTGAGCTGTTTAATGCATTGTGTGAGGGGCTCAGCCACTGACACCATTTGCAACTTAACAGAACATGTTCCACTTTGTACCTTTACAGAGCTTTTTGTTTTGTTGTCTTACGTTTTTAGAATAGCTGTTTTGGATTTATGAGTAAAACAAGATATGTAACAGAGATTTCAGTAGCACTTTATTTTAAGGTGACGTAGTTACATGTAACTTCATGTACTTACTATAGTAATAACACTAAATTATGCATAATTACAAGTATCTAACCTTAAACCAAACCCTAAACATAACTCTGTAGTAAGTACATGTAGTTAAAGGTGGGGTAAGGGTTATTTCAAAACTGCTTTATAAAAGTGTCTCAGGCCGAGTACCAAAACAAATTTGTAGCCAATCAGCAGTAAGGGGCGTGTCTACTAATGATGGTGAGAAGAGAGCGCTCAGTGCACGTTATTATTCAGAAGACACGACACACAAGATGGACATTAGCCGAGCGATGACAGAAAGAGTGTGAAAATGAAAAAAAGGCTTACGATCAGGCAAGAAGTATCAGCTTTCCAGCACTGGAGAGAACTCAAGGAGCGCTAAGGCCTGCAATTGGACACCGAGGTTGCTTTATTTGTTTTCGAGTAGCATTGGTTTTCTTTTGTTTCACAGAACTAATATATGCTAGCTTTTGCTTAAATATGCTCGTGTCATGTTCACTTGTTTGTCCATTTGCAATCGTATGGTCGTTCACTTCAGCGATGATAAAGACCCGTTCATTTCCACATCCTATAAACCACTGTCTGTTTCAAGCGTCAGCTCGCAGTGTGTCCGAAAAGTAAGATAATAAACTCCTAATATATGTTTGTTTCCTTTGGTTCCTCTTTTAGTGATCGATATAACCCTCTTGTCACAATTGTAATATATTCGTTAGTTGGACTGTTGTGCTCGTGTTATCGAGTTGTACATGAGAACTGTGTTTGTGTTTTTGGGATGTAAGAGATGACTTTTTTATTGAACATTTGATTGACATCGTACCCTCGGCCGGCTGGCACAGCAGATTTCGCCATAGTCGTTGCCTGGTTTACGTGTGTGTGAGGCGGAGCTATCAAAATAGGGGCGAGACCCTTTTGGGGTAGGGGCATGTTTGTGCAATATCGACATTGTTTACCAGAAAGCACTTACCCCACCTTTAATTAATGTTACTCAGTACTAGGGCTGCACAATATATTGAAATATCGCAAATGTACATATCGCGATATGCATATTGCAACGGCACGCAGTATCTGAATGATTTTAATAGGCTACTTCAGCATTGTGAAAAGTGTACGTTTTAGGTTGACGCATATAGCACAGAATAGACTGGGCACATGACTGTTACTTATGTGACTTGCTTGACGTTAAAAAGAGTTATTAAACGCAATAACTTGCGAAAACAACTCCTTGCAGTCTCGTGCTGTCTGCTGTCTGACACACACACTGAAACGTGCGCACAAGCACCCTCTCTGAAAGCGTGTTATCCCTTCAGTTCTGTTTCGTGCCTTGTTACACACTCAAACTGTCAAATAAACACACAGTTATGTCAAAATGGCTGTCTTGATGAGTATTTATGTAAACACAGTCGGTTATGCTTTAAGTGAACGATATCAGTTGGGGAAAGAAACCGAATGCGTGTCAATAGGATCCGTGCATTAGCTCTTAAAGTGACAGCCTGCTAATACAGTAAACCTGCCGCTGTCTGTCAAACAAAAGAAAAAGAGAACATCACTCAGTGCTGTTGGCTGAATAACCTTTGTAGCTTTATTATGTATCAGTGTATATTTAATCCATGTGAAGACTACTGTTTTTAGTTCTTATTTTTAATAACAAAGATACATTAAAATAACAAAAATAATCGTCCACCCCTAGTCCAGGTGTCTTTGTTTACCTGTATGTTCTTGATGTTAAGTTTTAGGTTGATATAACTATGTTACCAAATCAAGCAAAGAGTTTTTGGTATATAAATACTGGCATTACATTTTTTGTTTGTTTACATTGATGTTAAAATTATATTTTCAGATTTGTGACATTAATTTTTGCTAAAACACTGCTGGTCATTTTCAGAAGTTGTAGTGATGCTTTCTTTTCCCAGAAAGAATGTGAAACACATAAATGGTATCATTCTCAGTTTTTAAATAAATTTTTTTATATAATTTAAATAGATTTTACACACTTAAAGCAATATCGTATCGAATATCGCATTATTTAACAAGGTATTGCATATCTCATTTTTCTTCAATATCACACAGCCCTACTCAGTACTTATTTGAGTAAGTACAATGTAACTACATCAACTTAAAATAAAGTGTAACTGAGATTTCCAGTTTTTGCTTTACAAGTACAACATAAATTACACATGATCATACATCAATTGTGAATTTTGAAACCGTTGTGTTTTTTAATGTTTAATTAACAAAGTTTGGGAGGACCATGTTCAGATAATCTAACCAATCAGCACGAGAGGAGGCATAAAGAGGCGACTTACCTCGGTTCCATGACAGTTTTCCAGCGTACCTCCTCCACCCCAACTCCTCACTCTCGATCATTCCTATCCCAGCCAAGGATACGGGGGAGTACTCTGGGTTCAGGCTAAATTCCGAGCCCTCTCCTCTGACAGCACGCGAAAATCTGATTATATGTAAATGTGAACTAGTGAAAAACTAGTGATGCTAAATAAGAACTGCACTTACCACAAGGATGTTTATATGCTTGATGAATCAGATGACCTTTGTCCTTAGCAGTAACAGAACTATAGGCAACTGTTGCATTAATGCATTGTGTTTATTGCACCACCTAGCTTTTTCATTGTATTGTAATGATATAGCTGTCACCAGTAGAAATTAACACCTCCTTTATGAAAATTGAATGTTTTTCACAATGACACATGCTACAAGGGATTTCACACATACAGCTTTTATCAATTTAAACATGCTCTAGATGAATGGTTGCTGCTTTTTCAGCATTTTGCACAAGAGCCTCAAGAGGGTCTCTAGACCCTGCCATCATTTTCATTCGTCTGCACTGCGGCTTTGTGGTTGCACACAACCTAATCTCATGAAAAAAACGCAACAATTTTACAAGGTGAATCTAACCATCAGTGGGGAAGTTGTGATAGTCTTTTCTTCCCTATTGTGATGCATATCCGAGTGGAACGGCTTCTCGAAAAAGAAATAAAATGTAGGACAGGACTTGATTTTGGAATGTCAATTTTGATTTCATGGTGACTGTAAGTAAATTGTGCAAAACATATAAATGACATTTATGAGACCAAATTGCTAAAACAAAAAATAGTTCCAAATTGCCATGAGAGTTTGTTGGTTGCATAGCTACAGTTGAGCAGCATCACATTGAAAACTGAGCTTTAAGTCATTTTTTAATGATTGACATACTGGTATTTTCAAGCTGATATGTGAATGTAATCCTAAAAAAAAGACTTGTGTGAACCGCAGATATGGTCCAATACATTTACCGGAAAAATAAATCTGACAATTTTCATAATTTTACCAAATTCAGTGTGTGAAAGCAGCTATGACTCTTATAAATACATGAAATGTTCCAACATTTTAGCTTAACGTTTCTTTAAGGCTAGGCGTGACATAATGAAGCCAAAGACGTTATAACGTTGCTGTTACAATATAGCATTATGAAATACAAGCCACGAAACCTGAGCCATGTTCTGTGGAGACACTTAAAGACAGACAATATTTGTCTTAACTTTATCCTGTATCTCTTAAGGTTATTGCCATTTTGTCAAATGAATGATCTAGTGTGAGAGGCAGAAGTGTTGTGACTGTGAGTACAGTACAAACATTCTTTGAGCATGTGAGCACAGTTTCAAGGTTTACAGGAATGTGAAGGTTGGTTAATGATTGCCTCAGGAGTCAAGCATTATGTGCAGGTTGAGGACATGAGACACATGCTAACTCACCTCACAGAGCAGATTAAAAAAACATAAGGACAGACAGTTTTTAAGAGATCCAGTGTCAACCTGTTCATTTGGCAGAAGCAAATGCAACATGTTCATGCTCAGATCATGCTCATGCTCAGATCATGTTCTAAGGTATCCTTGAAGCATGTTGATCTGTTGCATTTCACTCTTAAAAATTGTTTAATGTATGTGTTTTTTTCAATGACTTCTCATTAATGTGCTGCTTGAAGGTGATTATTGTCTTGCATTGCTGACATGACAAAGCAGAAGTTGTTTTGAAATGTGAAAAATACACCTGGTTAATTTACAGTCTAGATGAACATATTTGTGCGGGCATGTGTGGGGCAAGTCGGACTTGTAACCCGAAGGTTGTGGGTTCAAGTCTCAGTACCGGCAGGAAATGTAGGTGGGGAGAGTGAATGAATAGCACTCTGTTCCACCCTCATTGCCCTTGAGCAAGACACCTAACCCCCCCCAATCCCTGGGCGCCGCAGCACTTGGTGTGTGTTCACAGTGTGTGTGTGTGTTCAATACTAACTGCTGTGTGTGTGCACTTGGATGGTGAAATGCAGAGCACAAACTCTGAGTATGGGACACTGTACTTGGCTACACATCACGTTACTCACTTTACCATGCATGTGGTGTCAGGTTGAAAGTGTTCATAGACCTTATTTAATTACAGCAGTGCCATTTTTTTATTTTTAACAGGAATGAAAGCGAGGCTGTGAGGGATAGACATACAGTACATCGCTTCAGTGGGTTGTACTATTATTTAATGTGTTTTTGGATTGTTTTGCTGACGAAACACTGCAAAAATATCTTTTAACTTTCCAAGAATTATCAGTAGACAAAAAACTCCAGACAACATGAGAATTATGAAAATTATAATAGCGGATGCCATTTAAAACACGGTAAGTCTATCCCACAATAAAAAGGCTTGCTTTCATACCTGTCATGGTGCTGCTCTGAATAAGGTATATGGTACCATTTTTGAACCATGTTATTACATCTACATGGCATGAATTTTCATCTTAACACATCTCTTTGATAAAAACATTATCTAACAGTAACAATGTTTCTAATACATGTTGACATTCATTGGTTTAATCCATGGCTCACTTTGCCATTATCTGACTTGTAAAGCAGCATTACTCATCGAATACCAAAACCTTTTGAGTGTATTATTGCACGGATTATATCTCATTATAGTTTTTGGTGAGTTAGTTTGATCTATTACATTTAACAAAAATTATAGTTTTCCTTTCTGAAGGACAGGGAAAGGAACAGAATCCGGAAAGCTCCTTGTTTAAAGTGTGACCTGGGCTGCTTAGCCACTTCATTTAAAAAACAAAGGATCATTTTTGTTGAATCGTCCTAAACGATAAACTGCTTAATGAGTTAGTTCACCCAAAAATGAATATTCTGTCATAATTTACTCACCCGTGTTGTTCCAAACAAATAAGACCCCTGTTCATCTTCAAAACACAAATGAAGACATTTTTTAATGAAATCAAAGAGATTTCTATCCCTCCATTAAAAGTCCATTTAACCAAAACTTTGACACTTCAAAATGTTATAAAGACATTGTAAAAGTAATCCATATGAATCAATGGGTTTAATCCAAATCTTCTGAAGAGGACACAATTACTTTATAGGATGAACAGATTTAATTTAGGCTTCAACATCAACGCTCATTCATAGAGCACTATCCCTTTAACAAATCTCATCCATATCACTTAAAGTCCCTGTAAAGGCAATTCTGAGATTTGTTTCTAAACACATTATAAATGTTAGAAATGTATTGCTGAAACACGTTACAAAGACTGTGAACTGTGTAGTACTGAATTGTGGAGTTAGACCTTTAACAGTTTTTCACCACTGCTGTGTTCAGGTAATGCTGACTCCTGATATTAAGAGGACAGTTCACATCCAAACCTGTTTCTCTACTTACATTGTCCCTTGATCATAGCACATGATAATCAGTTCTTATATGTATTTTAACAACATAAATCAGTGCCTGAAAGTTCATATCTGTTTTTACATTACCGTCTTAACATAAAAATAAATTATTCATAAAATAAATAAACTCTTATATAATTTTTAAACTTTACAAACAATAAATGATTTATGCCTTTGGTTGTTTCTAAAGGGCTGTTCTGGACACTTTTGTTGTTTATTAAATTCAGTTATTCTCTGTATTGTAAGTAATTGTTCTTCACAATCTGTTCAGCAGAGCACTGTGATGTAGAGACGCTCCTCATTGACTTTCTCACAGTCATGGAGCTGAAGGTGTGGGTTGATGGCATTCCACGTGTCGTTTGTGGCCTATCAGAAGATACATCTTGTCAGGATGTAGTCATTGCTCTTGCCCAGGCTAAAGGTAAGTTATTAAATAACTCTCTCTTTCTCATTTTTTCTCGTTAAGCTAATGCATTGACATTTTAACGTTTGCTCCTAATGTGCTCTTCAGGGCAAACTGGTCGATATGTTCTCGTCCAGAAACTACGGGATAAAGAACGGCAGCTTGTGGCCAATGAACGCCCATTGGAGTCCCTGGCTAAACTGGGTCAGTTGGGCAATGAAGTTCAATTCATCCTACGGCGCACCGGCCCCACAAGCAGTGAAGCCTCAGACCAAAGTCGAGCCCCGCAATTACCCAGACCCCCAGATCCAGTGCCCCTCAAACACAAAGAGCCAAAAAAAGCTCTTACTTTCAATCTTGGGCCCTCCACGTCACTCCGAACTCATGTAAAACAGGTTGAAAAACCACCCAGAGACTCCCAAGCACAAGGGGTGTCCCCATCTCCACCCTCGTCTCTTGCCCAAGCTGGTCCATCCAAAGACACAGTTTACCAGCAGATTCTAAGACAACAGGGGCAGCTACAGTCTCTGCATGGACAGCTGGAGGCGTTAGAGAGGGAGATGTCCGTTTTGGAGCAGTCTCCTCCTCCAACCCTTTCCCCTGACCTCCTTGAGGAAATGGACCACCTACAGCAGTTTTTTAGGCGGAACGAAACTGAGCTGGCTCATGCGCAGTACTGGGAAAATGAATTTCAGTCTGAAGTTCAAAGAGAAAAGGACATACTACGGAAAAAAAATGAACTCCATTTATCCCTAGACAAACACAGTCAAAGGCTGCATGACACAGGCAGTCAATCTCAGCTGCTAGAGCGAGATATTCAGCTGCTTATTGAAACCAAGAGAAATGGTATGCTTCAAGCCAGACCCAGTGTTGAAGAATCTGTACTTATAGCGAAAGAACAACTGGACAACCATCAGCGTCAGGGGGCTGAACTGCAGGCATCAATTGAAGAGACAGAAAAGGTGTTAAGGCTGGCAGATGAACAACTGCAGGTCTGCATTTCTGTTTTTATTACTCATAATGCTACGCACTTGTCATATTATCTGTTGCATTAGAGGTTACGTTTCTAATACCTGTTTTTTTGTTTTGTTTTGTTTTTTCCAAGTATAAAACACTTAAAAATGCATAATCCAATCAATGTATCCTCTCATATTATAAGACAATGTTGCATGGGCTCACTGGTATTATTTGGAGGCTCTAGTACTTGCCTACCCAGAGTTATATGCTGCATCCAAATATGCATACTTCCCTACTGTATAGAATGTGGAAAAACAGTACGGGAACAGAGCAGTATGTCCAAAGACAAAAGATGCATTCCAATTCACGTACTTATGCACTATTCTATACCATTTTGTAGTATAAATAGTGCGATTAGACTGAAAATACCAAAAAGTAAAAGTGCACTACAAATACTCCGATGATTCACCGATTTACTCATAAAAATTAAGTGTAGAATGTTGGACACTCTGTCGCAGCTTTAATAACATTGTGAAGGGGGAGGGGCTATCAGACTGGATGCCAAAATAACCGTATAAAATTCATACACTAGACGGTTCAGTACATAGTGCATAGTATATATTGCACCATTTGGAACACAACTATAGTATTTGAAAAACAGTGGTTAAAATCTACCCGGATGACTACTTCCGCAGAGATTCTGGAGTATGCCTATAAAGTGACGGACACTTTACTATCCCATGAAGCCACAGGTGAAGAGCTGTGAATGTGAGTGTAGCTATTCCACTGACGCCGTAGGTCACATGACAAAGCCTACATGGCAGATGTTGTACACCCAGATTTCATTCATACTGCACATATTTATACTATATAGAACATACTCTATATACTATATACATACTCTATATACTCTATATAGAACATACTCTATATACTTTATAGAACATACTCTATATACTATATACATACTCTATATAGAACATACTCTATATACATACTCTACATACTCTATATAGAACATACTCTATATACTATATACATACTCTATATACTATATACATACTCTATATGGAACATACTCTATATACTATATACATACTCTATATAGAACATACTCTATATACTATATACATACTCTATATGGAACATACTCTATATACTATATACATACTCTATATAGAACATACTCTATATACTATATACATACTCTATATACCATGTACATACTCTATATAGATCATACTCTATATACTATATACATACTCTATATACTCTATATAGAACATACGCTATATACTATATACATACTCTATATAGAACATACTCTATATACTATATACATACTCTATATAGAACATACTCTATATACTATATACATACTCTATATAGAACATACTCTATATATTATATACATACTCTATATACTATATACATACTCTATATAGAACATACTCTATATACTATATGCAAACTCTATATAGAACATATTCTATATACTATATAAATACTCTATATACTATATACATACTCTATATAGAACATACTCTATATACTATATACATACTCTATATAGAACATACTCTATATATGATATACATACTCTATATACTATATACATACTCTATATAGAACATACTCTATATACTATATACATACTCTATATACTCTATATAGATCATACTCTATATAGAACATACTCTATATATTATATACATACTCTATATACTCTATATACTATGTACATACTCTATATAGAACATACTCTATATACTATATACATACTCTATATAGAACATACTCTATATACTATATACATACTCTATATAGAACATACTCTATATACTATATACATACTCTATATAGAATATACATTAATGGTCACGAAATAACAGTTTTTTCATCAAATGTAGTACCTCAGACAGTATTTGAATATTAGAATACTTGATTCTGATAGGTCTGTTTTGTCATTTGGTGTTCTGATATTCTGTAATATCCGCCAGCGTCATGGTAACACTTTATAGACCTTAATCAGGGGAGTGCCATATTTGAGTTTTGGCAGGAAAGAGAATGAGGCTGTGAGGGACAGAAGTACAGTGCGCTCAGTGGATTGTACTGTTGTTTAAAAACAAACCAATTGTTCAGATGACAAAACATCTTTCCGAACAAAACTTTCAGTAGACAAAAACTCTTTAAAACATTATTGAAAGTTGAAATGACTTTATCTAGGACCTTTACACGGTGCTTGCCATTGTAAAGACTGTAAGTCTATCCCTCATAGCCTCATTTTCATCCGTGTTAAATTCAATATGGCGTCTAATCTGACTAAGAGACATGTCTCTTGTATCACACCAAACTCGGCCTCTCTTGTTACAATGCAAACGCAACTTCCGGCATCTTTCATCTCGGTTATTAATTGTAGTGAACATGACAGTGGACCATAATGTTAATATTACTTTAATATTGTTGCTGTGTCAGTCCTGTTGCTAGCCTGATTATTTTGTACATTTTTATTAGTGAAAACTTTTTAAGATCATATACAGGTAAGATTATAAAGTAATTTCAACTCAGCATTTCATGTTCACGTATTTCGGGATCCTAATCATTTTGTCGTGGTTTAGTTAATGGTAATGACTTACATAAAACCTCTTTGTACTAGTTGTTGCCTCACACCAGTACATTAAATGCAGACACATAAAAACATGTTGTGTGCACTCATCATGACTAACTGAACCTCAGGGCTCCATACACACTACTTCATTTGTTGTCTTACTCCCATCTGCAAGGGCAGTGCTATATTAATTTGTCCTACAGGTTGTTGTTATTACCAACAATACTAGTCACACCTTTGATGGTTGAAATAAAAAAGAGTGAGTTTGTGGGGGGAGACAAAACTCATCTAGCTGTGCAAAGACAGCATCTTCAGGCTAAACATGCTTAGCTGTCTTGCAAAAAAAATTCAATTAAGCATGAACCACAGTGCTGGATTTATCTAACAATTATTTCTGATCGTAGTAGAAAGGTATGAAAAATTACATTTGAGACGCATTGCTTGGCCATTAGACCTCATTGTAGATGTTAAATATGTGTAGGCATTTCATTACAAGAAAAGAGAACTATGTGATAAAGGATCATTGATGTTTGAAAGTCACTGCTTCAACTTCTTCCTTCAACACAACACTGAATTTCTCTTATGTTCCTCTGTAGACTAAAACCAAGGAAATGGATGATCTGAACAAGGAGTTACGCCAGTGTAACCTGCAGCAATTTATCCTGCAAACAGGAGTCACTCCAGCACAATCCAGTCAGCAAACCGAAGAGATCGATTTTGCTCTCCTCAAGCCTGATGGTCAGAGTGATGAAGGTGTGTAAAATTACAAGCAGTTTTCATAAGCCACTAGTCAGGTCTTTTCTACTATACATGGGGTTAATATGTTTTTATGAATGTCTTCCAAAATATTATCTGGTGGTTACAGAAGAAAACTAACTATACATAACCAAATAACTGACGCTGTGTTTATGACAGATTCAAATTCCTCCATCTTGGAGTTTAACCCTCGCACCACTGCCAAGCAAATCCTAGGGAACCCACGCAGCCTCCAGAACCCGCTTGTCTCCAGCCTTCATCCAGAGGGTGTGTATGTGTGACACACAGCTTGCACATCGCTGCCCTCTGCTGGCCTAAGTCTTCTGCTTGTCCACCTCTACCTCTTCCTGCTTCTCAGAATGCACACTTATTTAATTGCACAACTCCTCTCCTCTCTGGTGGCTCTTTGTATTGTCAATGGGCATTTTTCTGATTAGACAATTCAAGTGTACGGCCAAAAAGACAGATTGCGCACATTTATATTTTTATTAGTTTGTTATTTTTTTGAGCAAGAACACAAAAACAGCATGTTCACTTTGTTTTGTGGTTTCCTATAATCAGATAGCAAGCCTCTGTCTTGCTGCGTCAAGCTACTACTACTACTACAAAAAAAAGATCACCTTCCCAGTTTTTGCTGAAACCTGCACTGCCTTGGGGTTCTCTCATGCAGGCTTACGTGAATCATGGGCTACCAGTGTGCTTTGCTCCATGTTTCCTGTCTGGCACAAGTGTTTTATATAGAAACAAATTAAGTAGGTATTAAATTCATGTCTTTCTATGGAACTGCCTCTGGTGGAGACTCAAGGTCAGGCTGTAAACTGTCTGATTGTAAATGGAACATTTTGATTTTGAGGTTTTGTGCTGCTGTTTTTCTTTTTCTTTGTTTACATTTTCAACACCCTTCTTTCTTTATATCTTCCCTGTATCTGTGATATGAAACATTACCGCCCCATTTGTATTTAAAAACATATTTTCCAATCATTCTCCATGAAGCCCAGTACCTCATTCCATTTTGTGTGTGTCTTACAGTCCTGTCATCAAGAGAGACATCATGGCGATAAAGTCTGGAGTACAACCCCAAGGAATTATTCACTGTTCACTTTATATTATTTCTACTTAATTTTGTCTGATATATTAATTACATTTTCTTTTGTATGATACTCTGTGAAATGCATTTGTGAAAACAAGAATAAGTCTATGTAAATACTGTGCTGTCTTTGTAATTATTAAACCGATTAAGATTTTGAATGTATTTTAACAATCTTCATATATTTAATTAACTAAAAACATACCAAAATAAAAAGAAGTAATTGCAAGTTTTTAGGTTTATTGATTTCCCACGCTATAATTATAGATCTGCTACACACGCTGTTACAGAACAAGTAGGGACTTGCTACCGCCAATTTCTCTACAGAATGCAGCTGTGAGCATGTAAGATATTCTGTCGCATGAACAGACATACATAAATCCTGTAGCAGATCTAGACAGGTGGAGCTGGGGGAGGTGGAGGGTTTCAGAGGTACTCTGATAATGCGCTGCAGGATCAGCTTAACAGCGAACACTGAACCAGACTATTTAAATGTTGAGCAAGCAATCTCATTGCCTGCAAAATCAGCAGAGGCCAATTCACTTGTGCCATGTGATTGTTAGCACATTGCATGTAAAAGACCTATCAGCCTGCAGCCTGTGCCATCTAGAGTTTCATGACCTTAAGATATATATATATATGTATATATATATATATATATATATATATATATATATATACATATACACCGATCAGGCATAACATTATAACCACCTTTGCTAATATTGTGTTAGTACCCCTTTTGCTGCCAAAACAGCCCTGACCCGTCGAGGCATGGACTCCACTAGACCCCTGAAGGTGTGCTGTGGTATCTGGCACCAAGATGTTAGAAGCAGATCCTTTAAGTCCTGTAAGTTGCGAGGTGGAGCCTCCATGGATCGGACTTGTTTGTTCAGCACATCCCACAGATGCTTGATTGGATTGAGATCTGGGGAATTTGGAGGCCAAGTCAACACCTCAAACTCGTTGTTGTGCAATTTGAGCTACAGTAGCTCGTCTGCTTGATCAGCCCACGTGCATCAATGAGCCTTGCCACTTTTTGATAGATACTGACCACTGCAGACCGGGAACACCCCACAAGAGCTGCAGTTTTGGAGATGCTATAGCTATAGTCATCACAATTTGGCCCTTGTCAAAATCGCTCAAATCCTTACGCTTGCCCATTTTTCCTGCTTCTAACACATCAACTTTGAGGACAAAATGTTCACTGGCTGCCTAATATATCCCACCCACTAACAGGTGCCGTGATGAAGAGATAATCAGTGTTTTTCACTTCACCTGTCATAATGTTATGCCTGATCGGTGTGAATATATATATATATATATATATATATATATATATATATATATATGTAAAGCTATATTATACCACTGACACAAAATATTTAAAATGTTTTTTTAAAGCTTAGACTATTATACTATTTTAAAGGTTTTAACTATTAATTTTATAATTATGTTTTTAAAAAATCATTATTGAAAGTCATTTAGCTATTTATATTTTACATTACCATTGAAGTTTGTCTGGAAGCCCTCTGTATGAGTGGGTGATATGTTGTCACAAATAAAATGCTAAAATCCCAAAATAAAATGCTCCTCGGTTACTGATATATCCACAGATAAACAGTTGCAGTTTTGCTTGGTTTATATTTAGAATTCTGCTGAGATTTAAACTTGAGACCGTCTATCTATATTATCACATATTTTAATTTAATTATTTCTCAGTTTTTATTTTTATTCATAGGTTTTTATTGATCTCTTTTCTAGCAATATGGCACAAAGTATCACAATAAATAATAATAAATAACATTAGGTAGACATTTCTCATGTCTGATCAGGATTGTTTGCCTACAGGTGCTATTAAGGGAAGAAACATTTGATTTGAGAAAAAAATATATACACAATGAGTAATTAATACTTTGGACTGTTATTCCTGAAGAGAAAGACTAAATCTGAAATGTATTACTGATTTTTTCAACGTTTTGGAGTATACTACATGGCATAGAAAATGGAAATTTAACATTTTTATCCTATTGTTTGTCATATTTGTTTGCTTGGTCCGTGTCTTTGTTGGGTGTAGGCTGTAAGGACCGTTTAAATGACAGAAAAAAAATTGGCGAAGTGATATGGAACTGTAATGGAGGTCAAAAGACCTGCATTATTTCATAGCTGTATGTTTACTGGAATGTTTGTCAACCAATCAGAAGCATTCAACAGCTCCCTGGTATAAATATTTTTTTCATTTTTAATAAAACATTTTAATTTCATTTCATTTTAATGAATGAAAGAAAGAAAGAATCGGTTGGGAAAACTACTAGGCCCATATGGAAACCCAGTTGATCAACATGAGAAAACTCACATTTTCATTACCTAATATGCTGCAGTTGAATCAAAGGAGCAAAGTCATTTTTCCATGCATTCCTGTGTGTGCAGTGATTATAGTGACCACACACATCAGATGCTTGTGTTGTCATCATGAATCAAGGTGAGACTCTAAAGCTATCATACAGGATGTCTCTGGATTTAGTGCTACTGCTGCTCTAATTATACCAACTACGTTTCTATTGTTGTTTCACATTTGATCTTTTTTTGGGACTCACTTTACATTAGGTGACCTTAACTTAACTACTAATGTACTAACATTTAAATTAATTATTTGATAAAATTCACTTATTGTGTAGGCTACATACATGTTTTTACATTGTACTTACATAAGAAAAGAAAAAAAAAGACCTGCATGTAATTGCATCTGTAATTAATTTCTGTAATTACATTTATAATTACACTGTTGACACTTCCCTTACACCTAACCCTACCCTTAAACTTACCCATACCCCACACCTAACTTTACCCATATCCATAAAAGTGTTTTGCAATACAATATGAACACAATAAGTACATTGTACTTATTTTTTAATGTAAGTACATAGTAGTTAAGGCCACCTAATATAAAGTGGGAACTCTTTTTGTATCTATTGTTAAAGACAAACTAATATATTTATTTAAATTTACAGCATACTTTTGCAACGTTTACTTAGCATTTCTTTCAGACTGTAGAGGGAAAGGAAACATTATATATATATCTATATACACTCACCTAAAGGATTATTAGGAACACCATACTAATACTGTGTTTGACCCCCTTTCGCCTTCAGAACTGCCTTAATTCTATGTGGCATTGATTCAACAAGGTGCTGAAAGCATTCTTTAGAAATGTTGGCCCATATTGATAGGATCACATCTTGCAGTTGATGGAGATTTGTGGGATGCACATCCAGGGCACAAAGCTCCCGTTCCACCACATCCCAAACATGCTCTATTGGGTTGAGATCTGGTGACTGTGGGGGCCATTTTAGTACAGTGAACTCATTGTCATGTTCAAGAAACCAATTTGAAATGATTGGAGCTTTGTGACATGGTGCATTATCCTGCTGGAAGTAGCCATCAGAGGATGGGTACATGGTGGTCATAAAGGGATGGACATGGTCAGAAACAATGCTCAGGTAGGCCGTGGCATTTAAACGATGCCCAATTGGCACAAAGGGGCCTAAAGTGTGCCAAGAAAACATCCCCCACACCATTACACCACCACCACCAGCCTGCACAGTGGTAACAAGGCATGATGGTTCCATGTTCTCATTCTGTTTACGCCAAATTCTGACTCTACCATCTGAATGTCTCAACAGAAATCGAGACTCATCAGACCAGGCAACATTTTTCCAGTCTTCAACTGTCCAATTTTGGTGAGCTCGTGCAAATTGTAGCCTCTTTTTCCTATTTGTAGTGGAGATGAGTGGTACCCGGTGGGGTCTTCTGCTGTTGTAGCCTATCCGCCTCAAGGTTGTGCTTGTTGTGGCTTCACAAATGCTTTGCTGCATACCTCGGTTGTAACAAGTGGTTATTTCAGTCAAAGTTGCTCTTCTATCAGCTTGAATCAGTCGGCCCATTCTCCTCTGACCTCTAGCATCAACAAGGCATTTTCGCCCACAGGACTGCCGCATACTGGATGTTTTTCCCTTTTCACACCATTCTTTGTAAACTCTAGAAATGGTTGTGCGTGAAAATCCCAGTAACTGAGCAGATTGTGGAATACTCAGACCGGCCCGTCTGGCACCAACAACCATGCCACGCTCTAAATTGCTTAAATCACCTTTCTTTCCCATTCTGACATTCAGTTTGGAGTTCAGGAGATTGTCTTGACCAGGACCACACCCCTAAATGCATTGAAGCAACTGCCATGTGATTGGTTGATTAGATAATTGCATTAATGAGAAATTGAACAGGTGTTCCTAATAATCCTTTAGGTGAGTGTATATATACTTTTTAAATTTTTCAGTTTTAGTAAATCCACAAGGGGTTGAGTATAATTTTTTCCCCCACATTAATTTCACACATATAGTACAATTATGTGGTCTTGTGAATGGAAGTGAAATGTGACAACATGCCCCATAGGTGGGGCACATTATAACATGTGAGGGGCACCGTGTAACATGACCATATGAGAGCTTAAAATATTATCTGGTTTAATCAAAAAATTGAAATGCAAAATGAAATATTTTGTCTATAAAAATCAATTATTAACTTTCTCATATGCTTAAAATAATGCCATTTAATCATTAAAAAATAAACTATTGGATTTGGACAAAACACACCTATACAGCATAGTTCAAAACAATGTTAGCAAATAGATTAAGAAACACATTGAGACTTTCAGGAAAAAAAAGAGCTGAACACAACACACCCCTCCCCTTCCGCCACGCACAGCTCTCACAGAACAGGAGACAATAGACGAGAGAAAGAAGGCTTTACTTTAAAATAATAATAATAATAATTTCTGAACACCTGTTTCTCGTGGTTTCTCAATAAAAACATAAACACTATTCGTGTGAATTACATCCCACTTGCTGAACTGGGATTCAAACCTGGCTAGAGTCTTCTGCTATTTAGCTAAGCATTAAATAACTATCTAAACTGCTAAATAACAGATTTGGAGATTAAAACATTAGCAGATGTGTCTGTAGTATTTTATGTTTTAAATAAACACTAAAAACTGACATGTGAAATTCAGTAATTTCAGAAAGAAATGTACCTTTTCTAAACACGTAGATGCTCAGCAATATCTTCCATAGATTTTTTTTTTATTTTGGCGTGATCTTTCTCTATATTGTTGATATGGTAACTAGTAAATAGCTACACTACGTTTTGTGCTGGAACTTTTAAACCATTTGTGTTACAACTAGCCCCGCATTAGTTTGTGCTCTGCTCACTTCTAGTTGGCATAAACAGAAGTTGCGATTGTCTCTTCTTCCCTATTGTAATGTACACTCACCTAAAGGATTATTAGGAACACCATACTAATACTGTGTTTGACCCCCTTTCGCCTTCAGAACTGCCTTAATTCTACGTGGCATTGATTCAACAAGGTGCTGAAAGCATTCTTTAGAAATGTTGGCCCATATTGATAGGATAGCATCTTGCAGTTGATGGAGATTTGTGGGATGCACATCCAGGGCACGAAGCTCCCGTTCCACCACATCCCAAAGATGCTCTATTGGGTTGAGATCTGGTGACCGTGGAGGCCATTTTAGTACAGTGAACTCATTGTCATGTTCAAGAAACCAATTTGAAATGATTCAAGCTTTGTGACATGGTGCATTATCCTGCTGGAAATAGCCATCAGAGGATGGGTACATGGTGGTCATAAAGGGATGGACATGGTCAGAAACAATGCTCAGGTAGGCCGTGGCATTTAAACGATGCCCAATTGGCACTAAGTGTGCCAAGAAAACATCCCCCACACCATTACACCACCACCACCAGCCTGCACAGTGGTAACAAGGCATGATGGATCCATGTTCTCATTCTGTTTACGCCAAATTCTGACTCTACCATCTGAATGTCTCAACAGAAATCGAGACTCATCAGACCAGGCAACATTTTTCCAGTCTTCAACTGTCCAATTTTGATGAGCTCGTGCAAATTGTAGCCTCTTTTTCCTATTTGTAGTGGAGATGAGTGGTACCCGGTGGGGTCTTCTGCTGTTGTAGCCCATCCGCCTTAAGGTTGTGCGTGTTGTGGCTTCACAAATGCTTTGCTGCATACCTTGGTTGTAACGAGTGGTTATTTCAGTCAAAGTTGCTCTTCTATCAGCTTGAATCAGTCGGCCCATTCTCCTCTGACCTCTAGCATCAACAAGGCATTTTCGCCCACAGGACTGCCGCATACTGGATGTTTTTCCCTTTTCACACCATTCTTTGTAAACTCTAGAAATGGTTGTGCGTGAAAATCCCAGTAACTGAGCAGATTGTGAAATACTCAGACCGGCCCGTCTGGCACCAACAACCATGCCACGCTCAAAATTGCTTAAATCACCTTTCTTTCCCATTCTGACATTCAGTTTGGAGTTCAGGAGATTGTCTTGACCAGGACCACACCCCTAAATGCATTGAAGCAACTGCCATGTGATTGGTTGATTAGATAATTGCATTAATGAGAAATTGAACAGGTGTTCCTAATAATCCTTTAGGTGAGTGTATATCCGCGTGAAACAAGAAAAAAATATAAGGCGGGACTTGCATCGTTGTTGCGCAATCTCATGTGAGTGACAGCTGGCCCCGCCCTCGCGCCGGTGAACACGACTTCAAAGATCTGCTTGTGGGATGGAAAGTTATTTTGATTGTTTATAAGGGCACATCTATATTAATAATAATAATAATAATAATAAAGATGTGAACAGATCAATCATTTATAATAAATACTGCAATATTCCACAAAAAATATGAATGGTCAATTTTGACTTCATGGTGACTTTTAAGTTGAATCTGTTACTGTCTTTTCGTAAGAACACTGTTGCACTATTTACTTTAACCAGATGATGGCCCTGCAGTTCTGCATTGTGTAAATCACGTGAGAGAATCCGAAACAGATACTGCTGCGTTTTCTTGAAAATGAAAGTAAAAACCAGGCGTACTGCTCTGTTAAAAGTCCTTCCCGACTGTGCTCCACGGGACATGAGGAAGTAGATTACTTACCAGACACACAGACGAGCGGAAGAGTTTCTTTAGCATCTCAACAACATGTTCACTTTAAATGGTATGTTTACACTTTTTATCTTGATCTTAAAGAAATGCTACAGATTTGTGTGATTGTAAAAGTGAACACATAGGCTACATTATAATTAGTTAGGGTGACTAGTACTAGTAAGGGGGACTTCCAGGATTTGCTGTATCATTGTAGTGGATATAATAATTGCTAATCTTGACAAACTCACACTGAGCTTTAATTATAGAAGAGGAATTGTCTTTTTCTGTTTAGAAAAAACCCCCACTAATATATTATTCATGTTGAAATATATATGCCTTGCTTCTTCAAGTCATCTATTAATAGGTTATGATGTTAGAAGTATGTTGTTTATAATATTTAAACATTAATAAAAAATAAATTGACATACACTTTTTGTGTGTGTGTGTGTGTGTGTGTGTGGGTTTTACATTAACAATAATATTACCTTAGGAAATCAAAACGACAAAAAGGAAGATGACTTTTCTGGAAAGAAACTCAAAGCACTTCCCACTGAGCTACTCCGTAGAGGTGGAGATGCAGTCAAGGTAGATCTACAGCGTAACAGACTCAAACAAATCACTGATATCTCGAAACTGACAAACCTGAAAGAGCTTAACCTGAGCAGGAATGAGATCACTGATTTCCCCACGGAGATTAGAGTGTTACACCAATTGGAGAAACTTTATATGAATCAGAACAGTATCAAAACCATTCCAGAAAATGTCTTTCCATCCTTGGGGAAACTTCAATTCCTAAAGTTGAGCACCAATCGGCTTGAAATGCTACCCAGCGATGTGAACAGGTGCCAAGATCTCACCTACCTGAACCTGTCCAACAACTGCCTCAGGAATTTGAATCCTGTTGTGGGTCTTTCACACCTTAAAGAACTTTATGTAGAGAGGAACAAGTTGGCTGAGCTACCAGACCTGCTCTTTCAAAACAGTAGTTTAACTCTGTTCAAAGCTAATGGCAACCCTCTTAGAAAGCCCCCTGCGGAGGTCTGTGCTGGGGGATTGAGAGATATCCAGAGTTACTTTTCAATGCTTGAAGCAAACGCCCCAGATGTCTACACCGTGAAGACCATGTTTCTGGGGACCTCCATGGCAGGGAAATCCACTCTGTGCCGCAGTCTGAAGGAGGGTTGCCCTGTACCAGTCGAAGAGGCAGATCGTACTGTAGGAATCGATATCAGTGAAGTTGATAGAGGAGATGGCATCCGTTTTTTCTTTTGGGACTTTGCTGGACAAGAGGAATACTACATCACCCATCATGTATTTATAACAGCTCAAGCCTTTGTCATACTTGCCATCAACCTTTCCAGGTAAGCATTTTTTTTTTTTTTGTACTTTGACCTTTTTTCTCCTGCTATATCAAACAGTTCAATATACTTATATACAACTATAAGTTGTTGAACATTCATTCTTTTATTAGCAAGCATCACTACTTTTGCTTGTCTTTTTAAATTGTTTGTGCAACCAGCTTCAGGAGAGGCTATTACTTTTCTAAGCAATCAGATGTGTTATGTCTGCATTGTGGACAATAAAATAGGCAAAACCAGAATATTATAGAGGTACTTTCAGGCACCATTAACATTTGTTTAACTTCACTAACATTTTTTACAATTGATTTTTATTGTTAATTTTCACATACTAGACATTCAAGACTAACTATTTATATATATGTATTATTATTTTAAGAATATTATTATTCTTTTTTTTTTTTAAGATTAACTTTAAGTTTAAATAGCTATTAAAATGAACAGAAATGTTATTTATTTATTTATTTTACAGTTACAACATGGATGACCAGAGTTTTGAAGAGAATGTGAGCTTCTGGATCAAAAATCTACAACTTAAGATTCCAGACTCAGTGGTCCTGCTTGTAGGCACTCATGTTGACCAGTGCACAGATGAGCCTGAGGTGAATGAAAAGAAAAAACACATCGAAGAGCGGGTGAAGGAAATGCTTGAAAACCACACAACTAATTTAGAGCTGCGAATGAAGAACCTCCGGGAAGGGGATAACCCATCTTTGAACCATGACCAGATAAATCAAATCGAAAGACTTACTGAGTACAAACTAAAGGTAATTTGGTTTTGTTTTGTTCTCTTAATAGAAATATGCATCCAATGAAATGTGCTGCCATGATCTGCTTCATTTTCTTTTGTTTTTAGGTCCTTGACTTTGTACTTATAGATTGCACTAAACAGGAGGACATTGACAGACTACATACTCGCATCAAAGATGAGGTTTTGAACAAAGATACATTCCCCAACTTAGAACAGACTTTACCTAGAAGCTACTATGCTGTGGAGAATGATATCCAAGAACTTCTGAAGGACGGTGACATTCAAGAGCATGGTCAGTATTTTTTGTTTTTTTTAAGATTACAATGTTTTTTTTTTTTCTTAAATAAGTTTCTTAAGTCTAAAATTTGCACCTATTAACAGGAATTGTGAGTCAAGATGAACTCTTGTCTGAATTGAAGAGTAGACATGATACACTGGACGATGACAAACTGAAGTTAATTCTTCAGTATCTTCATCGAATTGGTGTCATTATGTGGTACAAGGAAATCCCAGAATTGTCGGGTTCTGTGTTTGTAAAACCCTCATTCCTCATCTCATTGTTCAAGGTTCATGCATCAGACATTTAAACTACAACCATTAAATGTATTTGAATGGCCATACTAATCAGTGTATCATTTAGAAATATGTAAACTCCTTCATCACTTATTTCTTTTGATTCTGTCACAGACTATTGTGAGACACGACCTAGTCCAGGAACTGAACAAGATTTCCATTGCACAGATGAAGCCAGAAAAGGCAATTGGAAGAGACAAGACAAGATGGATCAGTGACTATAAAGACAGAGCATCCTTGAGCAATGTGGCTATTAGGATCCTGGTGCGAACTGAGCTTCAGATTAATTGCCGCATTAATGATGAAGAGCTAATTGAGGAGGTTGTTGGGTCCAAAAAGAAGGAGGGCAGTCTCCTTTCGCTACTAAAACACTTTGATATATGTTTGTCAACCAAACATAGCAGTCCTCTCAATCCAGAAGCCAACGAATTCTGTCCAAAGAAAAACTGGGTGGCCTCAAATCCAATTGTGTATGAGCCAGATGCTTGTCTTTTCCCAAGTTACCTCTCACACAATGAGCAGGTAGAGCAAAAGTGGGAATCAGACACATCAGAAGACATCAGCATCCATGTTTACTTCCTACCTGAGAGACCACATGGCTTCTTCCAGAGGTGAATGCTTAAGCTTGTCACTGAAGAACATTCTCGATTTATTCACTCTATTTGCTAAATGGGAATGTGCAAAGCATTATTATCCCAGATACCATATAATTTGCTCAAAAAGCTAATTTCATCTGATTCTAAAGGTCTTACCATGGATGACTAGTATAACATTCGAAACGTTTGCTTTACAGACTTGTCATCAGGACATGCTCCTTATATTCTCCATACTGGTTAGGAAAAGACCAGTGTATGCTGTGCAGTGGCAACATACGTTTTCTGCTCAGAGAACGGTGTGATGAGGACCAGTTCATTGAGATCCGCTGCAAAGAGAGTGACCGTAAGAACCCTCTGTTGGATTACATTTGTACATTTAGCCTTTTTTTGTTGCAAGTTTTTATTTTACATTTGTATTCTTTTAAAGGAATAGCTCACCCAATCCCATAATTTACCATACATTACACCTAGTCAACCTAGGTGTATATGACTTTCTTCTTTCAGTCGAACACAGTCAGAGTTTCTTCCCAGCTTTGTAATGACATTGAATAGTGCCCAAGTTTTTTAAGCTCCAAAAAGTGCATCCATCCATCATAACAGTAATCCATGCGACTCCAGTGGGTTTTTGTAAGAAAAATATCCATATTTAAAACTTTATGAACTACTCTAATCACTGGCTTCCGGCAACGGCCGTATGCACGTTCACAAGAAAGTCAAGTTCCGGCTTAAGGGTCATCGTCTTGCGTCATACTTCGGGTCAAAGGTCACTCTTTTGCTAGAACTCGACTCTCTTATGAACGCTTGTATGGCCTTTGCCGTTTTTTTATGGTCACAAAGGCTGCATTAGTTTAATCAAATATACAGTAAAAACAGACCGAGTGCCAAACTATAGGTCTGCAATCCCGACCGACAAAATATAATAATCTAATAATAACAGCAGGAAGAAATCTGTCACTGGAGATATGAAGTGTTGTGTGTGTGAAAATTGAAAAAAAAAAAAGTATATAGACACCAAAACGAGACGGAATCTAAATGGTCCGGAACTGAAAATTCCATGTAGACATCTTCCTATGGGCTTTTATGGGAATAGGACAAAACGTGTAAGTTTTGGGCTGAAGCAGGATAAAATATGAGCAAGCGGGACATTTTTTGTAGAAAGACTGTAGAATGAGTGATGGCTGAGATATTACCAAAGATGAAAAGGTCAGAGGAATATAATTGGACAAAGAAGGGTTAAGATCAGGCAAGAGCTAGGACCTGCTTTAATACTGGAAAAGTTTTCCAGCGCTGCAGGGACATTAGAAAGCAAGAAGGCCTGACAATGGGCGCAGAGGTTGCTTTGTTTCTACTCGCGTATCGAGCAGAAACAAAGCAGCCTCTGCATCCATTTTCAAAACATTGGTTTTGCTGTTTCACAGAAGCAAGATATGCTGTTATTGTTGTCTGATGTGCCAGTTGTTGCCTGTGTTGCATAGCATGTTCATTATTTTGGGGGCGGTGCAAAGAAGGAAGGGGTGTGTTTCTTTTGGGTAGGCGTGCGTTTGTTTAGGTGTCGATTTAAAATATCAACAGTGTTTCTCAGAAATCGTTTACTACACCTATAATGCAACCTTGCTGAATAAAAGTATTGATTTATTTAAAAAAGAAAAAAAAAACAATTGAATGGTAGTGTATCTGTGCATGTATGTGTGTGTGTTTTCATAAAGAAATATTAAAATTATATTTTTAATTAAAAGTTGACTATGACTGTGATCATAGAAAATGTCACTGGATTATAATAGTTCAGAAACCACTGTACAAGTAGCCTGCATTGTAGCCTACTAAATATTGGTAATGTACATTTCCTTAATGTCGTAACCATTAGGTCT
This sequence comes from Rhinogobio ventralis, assembly GCA_039654625.1. Taxonomy (NCBI): domain Eukaryota; kingdom Metazoa; phylum Chordata; class Actinopteri; order Cypriniformes; family Gobionidae; genus Rhinogobio; species Rhinogobio ventralis. The sequence goes on along the minus strand of CM077193.1, from coordinate 21,444,168 downwards.
TCTTCATGTATGTATCACATTGCCCCTATTGTGCTATTTTAAAGGCTTTCTATTTTGTTTTGGACAACAGGTGCTAACAGGTTTACGTGCATCAAAGGTCAAAAAACAGTTGCACATCACCACATTTTTCAATGATTCTCAAACGACTCGATGGATGAATCAGTCTCTCTAAATCCCTCCTTTTCGCGAGCTTACTCTGCTCTGATTGGCCAGACGGCCCAGTCTGCTGTGATTGGTCTACCGTGTACAGCACGTGTTTCAAAAGGCCATTACATAACTGTTCTTCAGCTCCGTCCAGAGGCTTCCTAAACCTCAGCGATTGTACACACTGTAAAGACAGTAACGATGACGTAGATTTTACCATATCAATCCGATCCAATTCAATGATGAAACATTAAAAGAATTAGTTATTTAACCCGAACCTCCAGCGCAAGGACGACTTAAGCAGAACGTTTCTCAGTGATACACTCATTTTGAGGTACATTATGAGATGTTGTTACTGTAATTCCTCACCATCAGCATTAAAGAGTTAGTTCACCCAAAAATGAAAATTCTGTCATTAATTACTTACCCTCATGTCGTTCGACACCCGTAAGACCTTTGTTCATCTTCGGAACACAAATTAAGATATTTTTGTTGAAATCCGATGGCTCAGAAAGGCCTCCATTGGCAGCAATGACATTTCCTCTCTCAAGACCCATAAAAGGTACTAAAGATGTCGTTAAAAAGTCCATCTCACTACAGTCGTTCTACAATAATTTTATGAAGTGACGAGAATAGTTTTTGTGCACAAAAAAAATCTAAATAACGATTTTATTCAACTTTATTCTTGTCTTCTGTCTGTGCCCTGACGTGAACTCACGAAGCACCACGACGCATGCGCAAGAATATGAGGTAGAGCCGGCATTTTGCACACAAAAACTATTCTCGACGCTTCATAAAATGATTGTAGAACGACTGCAGTGAGATGGACTTTTTAACGACGTCTTTAGTACCTTTTATGGGTCTTGAGAGAGGAAATGTCATTGCTGCCAATGGAGGCCTTTCTGAGCGGATTTCAACAAAAATATCTTAATTTGCATTCCGAAGATGAACAAAGGTCTTACGGGTGTCGAACGACATGAGGATGAGTAATTAATGACAGAATTTTCATTTTTGGGTGAACTAACCCTTTAACAAGTGTATGTCTATCAACAAACCGATGTGTATATTTCAAATTTATTGCGGTGCACATGCAGGAACTGTATCAATAACAGTGCATACGTTAGCTGAGCACTAACATGAATGACTGATGTAACATAAGCGTTTGTAAAACAAATCTTGCTCCATCCTTTATCTTTACTCAAAGTAGTACGAACGACAGACAATCTGCAAGCGGGCATTATGCAAATGTATTATCTAGTGATGTAGAACTGTCACGCAGTGGGATTCAAAATACAAACGACTTGTATAGGCGGTTCGGAGTTGATTCTTTCTTTTGGGAGACAATAACTTTATTTATCGCACACTTTCGACTTTACAACTTTACAGAACATTTACATTCCAAACAGCTGTATTACACACTGCATGAAAGGAAATATTCGAAAAACCATAATAGGGTTAATACTTTATTAATACTTTAAATCTATATTATTATATTATACTAAAAATATAATTAAATGTTTCTTTCTGTAGTTAAAAAGCCTGAAGACAACCAGAAAGCATGGAGAGTAATAAGGGAGATTATGAAACGACTGAACACATTGACAGAGCAGTGGCAAGGGCTGTGCCAGAGAGTCCTCAGTCCCTGCAAGGCCCTGGACTGTAAGGAATTCTTTGAATGGAATGACTGGAAAGAATGGTTTGAAGATTCAGGAACAAACCTATTTGATATGTAAGTTGCCATTTGATTTGTCCTCTTTTCATGTCTTCAACAGAGAATTCTAGCTGTCTTTGTATAGTCGTGTTCTTTTATCAAATTATATGTTTGGCTCATCTTGTTTTTAATCGTATTAAGATAAAATCAGGTGACTGAATACCGTGTTCTGTCTTACAGAGGACTAGAGGAGACACAAATTTGCCGTAATGGTCACCAACGAAAGACGGAGTTTCTGTTCCCTAAAAGTAAATGCATTTATTTACAGGGAAATACAACACATACTTTTTCTTTTGCATTTTATAATTCTTAAATATTTTTTGTCTGCAGCTCCTGATGCCTAGACCTAAAGGGAGGACACATGGAACAAATAATAATGCAACAAAGGAAATACAAAAAATGACTTGACTTGATGTAAAAAATAAATTAAAAAAAGATTACAGATTACAAATTAGGCATCAGATTACAAATGTGGCATTATTTAAACAGTTTGAAACGCAACTTGTGCATTATGTTTACGTGATTAATTCATTAACAATCAACTTGACTGAGCACAGAAAATGTATACTGTCTTAATATTTTTACACACTTTAAATTGTATTTGCTCCAAACCTATGAACTAGTAGCCTACATCCTATTTAATATAGTTCACTTATATGTTTGTCTAGAATGGACAATCTGACGTTATTTAGTTGAAAATACACATGATTTTTGTTGTCTAGTATCAGTAAGAAATTGGAAATTCAGTGGATATGTTGTCTTGTAGAAACACATTGTCGCCACTAGGGGGTGATCTATTCATTTATATATATATATCACAAACTTTTTTTATCTGACATTAGAGAAATGCCTATAATTAGTATGTATGTCTTTTCATTTTCCACCTGTTCTTTCTTGTTCATATGTGTACTTCATTATAAAGTAAATAGCATGCTGTCACTGTCAGTTGATTTGAAATGTATTTATTGTATACTTATTACTGTGACGTTCACTTGGAGCAATCTGGGGTTAGGCACACAGACACTCACACACCAGACACACACACATGCGCACGCAAGCAGAAAAACATTGTAGAGACTTTGCGTTGACTAGTGTTTAATTGAGAACATGATATTCTATCCCCTAACCCTAAGCCTCATATAAACCATTCTGCATTGTTGCATTAAGACATGAGTTAATATGTTCATTAAGTTTTTTTTTCCTCATTAGGCCCGGCTGATCCACACAATGTAGGCGATTTCAGGTGTTATTATTCTCGTGGAGACATTTGATCCTGACAATGTTTGAAACGTCTGATCAAAATCCAAATTATGATCACAAAAGTCTTTTAAAACTTATTTTTTTTATCCATACATGCAATCTAGAGGATAAAAGTTAGTTATTCAAATATCTAATTTAGGCTACTTGTTTGCATAATGCCCCTAACAAAATTGGTAATGGTGATAGGCTTTTTGTACCATGACTTTTTGTGTATAACATGTAAGTCTTGTGCTGTTAGGTTATCCAAACCACACCGCAGACTGACAGATAGACAACATTATAGTAACTTGAACGTTTAAAAACTGACGGGACTCCATCGTTTTATTTGATATCAATAGTTAACACTCCACGTTTTACGTTCCACAACACAGAACATATACGCGTGCGCCGGGTGAGCATGATTTCACAGAGATAGGCAATGCCTCATACGCGTGGCGCAGTGAGCGCACAGAATAGTTCCTTTGAGTTTGTCAAAGCCACGCGCCCGGCGCGCGAAGCCCGAGCAGGGGATTCATGCAGGGGGCGGGGTCTTCCTTTGGGAGCGTGCGGCCCGAAAGGGGGTGGAGGTGTGGCGCACGTGTAGAAAAGGGAGAGCAAGTTGCTTTCCCCTCAAATCATTCGCCGAGCAGGTGAATCGCTTCTTGCGAGCCACGCGAAAGGCACGAGAGCGGCGCATTACTTGCAAACTCCTCTCCTCTCCTCTCCTCTCCTCTCCTCATCTATTTATCTATTTATCTATTTATCTATTTATTTCACGCGACATGGAGGCAACTGTCATCGCTACGACGCAAATAACTCAAGACTCGTTTTATCAGCCGTTTTCGGAGACCCTCCTGCCTCACGCGAAGCAGGACAGGGAGTGTAAAGTGCTGAAGAGACAGCGCTCGAGCAGCCCAGAGCTACTCAGGTGCAAGAGGAGACTGACCTTCAACGGACTCGGCTATACAATCCCTCAGCAGCAGCCCATGGCGGTGGCCAGGCGAAATGAACGCGAAAGAAACCGTGTCAAGCAGGTGAACATGGGCTTCCAGACGCTTCGCCAGCATGTGCCGAACGGAGCGGCCAACAAGAAGATGAGCAAAGTGGAGACGCTGCGCTCGGCAGTGGAGTACATCCGAGCGCTTCAGCAGCTGCTGGACGAGCACGACGCCGTGTCTGCTGTGTTGCAGTGCGGTGTCCCGTCTCCGTCGGCCTCCAATGCGTACTCTGCGGGTCCGGAGTCTCCTCATTCAGCTTACTCCTCTGATGAAGGCAGTTACGAGCCTCTCAGCTCCGAGGAGCAAGAGCTGCTGGACTTCACCTCATGGTTCGACAGATATGAATCAGGTAGGAACAATTTTGAGGTGTTTTCAGACCCAACTTTTTACAGACACAGGGGCCCCTCAGCCAAACCAAAAGCTAAATTTGATCTCTGACACTTTATTATAACAGCATACAGATACATAACATTAGAATATATATTTTTCTTGATTACCTTCTGGTTGAAAACCCTCAATTTCATCCAACAAATCACATTTTTGGTATGCCTGTGACTCATAACTGTTATTATTCTATTACAGGTGCTTCACTGACCACTAAAGACTGGTGCTGAAGGGACAGCACAGGACCGGTACCGGTCGGAAATACGTTGCCTGCTGGTGCCTGTGAAGGATCCGAGTTCATTGACTGAGCACTGGACACACAGAGGGCATTTTCCAGCAATGTGCTCATGCACACAGATGCAACACTCGCAAGTTTCCAAATGTTAGAACTGCACAGGATTTGAGGCGAGCGAGGATGTCTAAACTGCTGACTTTTGTCTTGTCACCCCATTCTGTATTCAACATTTTGCCTTGTTGAAGCAATAATGTGTAAATGCGACTGAATGAGCCAGTTCGTTCCTTCCACGTTGTACAAATAATGAGGTGATCAGTTGTAGTTAAACGAATGAGGAAAAATAGTATCAGGTCCCATAAAGGAATACACTAACGTTACACTAGGCAGTCCACATGCAACCTGTATATTATAATATTTTGTTCTAAATATGTGACAGCGTTTTTGTACTGGATGAATGACTTTTGTATCAAAGTGTGCACTTGTGTGTTTTTATACAAACTTGTGTATATGCAATTTTTATGAAGAGAAACCCTATTTTATGTAAAAATAAAGACGTTATTTATTCAGATAATTGCCTTGTGTTTGTTTGAAATCAACCAACACCAACATTTTTTTGCCCTCACACAAAAGTGCTTTTGTGTCACTTAAGTAGGCCTATATATAATGTATAAAATATATTAGAATAGCACTGATTACATTGAAATAATCACTACAGATACGCTGTATCTTTATTTAAATTGTTCGAAAGAAGGCTTTGAGTATGTCATGGTTTAATTAATGGGAGTCATTTACTGTATAAGCACAAAGGAGAGTGACAGGCAGCTGTAGACGGCACACAACCTTGGGATACAGTGTGTGAACAGTTAATTTTTAAGCAACAACAAAAAAGTTGAAGAGTAAAGCAATTTATAACCCTGAATACCTTTGTGCTGTAACCAATGTGTTCGTACCAACCTATGGAGGCTGTGAATAGATGTCAACTGAAGACTAATGGTGATGAACTAACTGTCCTGGAGGGCATCCAAAATTTCCTACCAATGTCTGTTTTCCTGTTCACTTTTTTCTTTCAAATTTCTTTCAGACATATACAGGAGTCTTATCAGCAAAGATAAAGGAGACCTATTTAGGTTTGCATAGTTCAAACTTTCCCCATTTAAAATGTAGCATGCCAAAAGCAGCCCTATTCTTGCTTCAAATGACATCCTTCAAAGTGCTCCAAATGCGAGTCAACCAAGCACTAAGGTTCTGAGTGCATGAAAATTAGCATTTTCTATTGTGCGTGTGAAGTTTGGATGCACTGTAAGGCCTTTCGCCATCATCCAATCAGACAGACCCGTGCTGATTTTGAATGGCTTCTGATTTAAGTGACACAAAAGCACTTTTGTGTGAGGGCTACACCATATTCATCACAATGTGGCTTCAACATAAATCTGATTGGATGTCTTGGGCACTTTGATGTCGCTCCAGTGTACGAGTGGCATTGTGATGTCTAACTTCTGCCTGTATCACCTATTTTCAGCACTTCTTAATTTGTGAAAAGTGAATTCATAAAAAAATTCTCCCCTCTGATAAAACACCAGCAGAATGATTGACACTACTTTACAGAGCCTCACACAAAAGCCTGATTTGGGTCCAGTGACAAATGAAAGGGGCCGGGTGTGGGCCTCATTCAGACTAATTTTAATCTTTCACTCCCTCTGTTTTTTTTCTAGAGTTTTTCTAGTTCTCATTTTGGAGATCATAGGATAGTTCTCAAAGAAGGAGTGTTATTTGTGCAACAACAGCCTCAATTTCCCAACTATTTTAAAAATCAGCAGCCAAATACTGAAATACAATATTTTAGTCTAGGATTTTATGGCTTACATTCACAATATTCCCTTTATTCTTCACAAAAATGTCCTTTCTCCTCCTTTTTCTCTCTCTCCTTTTGGTTGTTTATCTCTCTCTCTCTCTCTCTCTCTCTCTCTCTCTCTCTCTCTCTCTCTCTCTCTCTCTCGCTCATGGCTCATGATTGTGTGCAGTCAGGTTGATTTGCCTGTCTGGCTCTGCATGCTAAACACTGTCTTAAATTGCCCAGCACCCTCTGCACACACTCCTTCTTACACACACAATAGTCATCCGTCTCGGCCGAGGGCCAACACCCCCCCCCCCCCCAAACTTCATCACACACACCCAAAACAAACCCTGCTCTGAGCACTGTACTCCTCAGTCCTGCAGCCGATCCAAAAGAGAGAGTGTGTTTCATTCCACACTCATGCTTTGATTCCCTTCTTGAGAAAATTTAATTAGTGATGTTTAAAAATAGGAGATAAGAGAAAGATTAGTCCTGTAATGTATGACGATTAAACAAACAGTGGTTTGGTGAACCGGTGTGTGGTCAGCGAGTATTCTCTGTGCGCTGGTGCTGGCCAGGGGCCTTGTAAGCAAATACGCTCCTGAAGTTCCTATATCTCTCAGCCACACTTCCATTGTTGTGAGGCGACTCATATCTCCATGGCTTCTGCTTGTTTGAGGAGCTGGTCTGATAGAGGCCCTCTTTGTGGGTGGCTTTCTGAATTTATTCAGGCCCCCCAACGTAATCTAAATAATCAACTAGCTTTCTCAACTGGGATTGAGGCTGGTGGCTGATTAGATGTTTGTGTTCCCATGTTTATTTCCTGCTGATCAGCTGTGTTGTCTCATTATCTTATGATGATTGTTATCAGAATGGGCAGTTATGACCTCACCACTTGGCTTCATTTCAAACTGCCCACTGCCCACCCCACCTTCTGTTCCCCAGAAACTCGCTGCAAAAGTTCACAACACAACCAAAAACAGAAACGTGCTGCAAAAGTTCACAACGCAACCAAAAACAGAAACACGCTGCAAAAGTTCACAACGCAACCAAATACAGAAACGCGCTGCAAAAGTTCACAACACAACCAAATACAGAAACGTGCTGCAAAAGTTCACAACACAACCAAATACAGAAACGTGCTGCAAAAGTTCACAACACAACCAAATACAGAAACGTGCTGCAAAAGTTCACAACGCAACCAAATACAGAAACGTGCTGCAAAAGTTCACAACACAACCAAATACAGAAACGTGCTGCAAAAGTTCACAACACAACCAAATACAGAAACGTGCTGCAAAAGTCCACAACACAACCAAATACAGAAACGTGCTGCAAAAGTTCACAACGCAACCAAATACAGAAACGTGCTGCAAAAGTTCACAACACAACCGAAAATAAAGAAAAGTGCTGTAAAAGTTCACAACACAACCAAATACAGAAACGCGCTGCAAAAGTTCACAACACAACCAAATACAGAAACTCGCATATTTCAGTTTTTTTTTTCTCCTTTTTTAATTTAAATATTCAGTGTTTGTTGTAAATTATTGATGAGTCGTCGTTCTGAGATTTATTAATCAGGGTTTCAACTTTTTATTTACACTACATTCAACATTTTGAGGGCAGTAATATTTTTAGTAGCACTTTAGTTTAGGGTCGAATTCTCAACATTACCTTTTGCTTATCAGCGTGCATATTTCTAGGGTATTGGCTATTTAGTACTTATAAAGCACATACTAATGCCTTATTCTGCATGACCATATTCTACATCCCTTAATCCTACTCAATACCTAAACTTAACAACTACCTTACTAACTATTAATAAGCCGTACTTAGGAGATGATTGATGCAAAAGTCATAGTTAATAGTTATTTGGACCCTAATCTAAAGTGTGACCAGGTTTTAAATGTTTTTGAAAAATCTTATGTTCACCAAAGCTTCATTTATTTGATCAAAAATAAAGTAATAACTGAATTATTATTGAACTATTTAAACTATTTTATTAACCATTTTTTATAAAAAATGTTTTTACATATTTTATTTATTAACTATTTACGGTGTTCTATTTTAATATATTTTAAATAATAATGTGAATTTTCGGTATTATTACTTCAGTATCACATGATCCTTCAGAAATCATTCTAATGCTGATTTGCTGCTCAAGAAACATTTATTATTATTATGAATGTTGAAAACAGTTGTACTGCTTAATGTTTATGTGGGAACCATGAAACATTTGATGCATATAAAGTAAAAAAACTATTTAGTTTTCATCATTGACCTATTTTAAATAAGAATAACTTGCTTAGCTGGAAAAACCTCATTAAGTTGTTTAATTTTTGTTTAATTTATAAGATTATGTATGGTTTAGCTCCTCCTCCTCTGGCTGATTTTATTCATTTGAAATCTATTGAAAACAGAGTAACTAGAGGTGCAACTAGAGCGGATTGCATAATTCTACGCAGGAAAACGCCTCGGTTACGATTGTAACCTTAGTTCCCTGAATAGTGAACGAGACGCTGCGTCACCGCTTTGGGAACGCCTCTGCGTGATTGCGTCGTGAAGCACGTGTGTAATCAGTCCAATGGAGAGACGGAATGTCATAGGCGGGTGACGTCATCGACCCGGAAGGTATAAAGCATACCGGCAAACAACCGCTGCTAGCTTCTGTGAAAGAATGAAGCAAGACGCTCACGGGCATGCGGGGAGTATGGCAGGGTGACGCAGCATCTCGTTCCCTATTCAGGGAACTAAGGTTACAGTCGTAACCGAGACGTTCCCTTTCAAGGGAACTCGCGCTGCGTCACCGCATTGGGAACGAGAATACCCACACCCCCATAGGAGCCGGATGCCCGACTGTAACATTGTCAAGGAGGCGAGCACCCGAGCCCCCGGAGTAACATTAACGCTGAGTTCTTAGAACCTGACAAAGGTGAGCGGTGAGGACCATCCTGCCGCGTCACAAATGTCCTGCAGGGAGGCCCCTGCCAAAAATGCCTGAGAGGCAGCCATACTTCTAGTTGAGTGGGCCCGGACAGCCAAAGGGGAAGGCTGTCCGGCCGACCACATAAGCAAGTGAAATAGCCTCGATTAGCCTCACTTGCTCATCCTCTGCTTTGAAGCCGGACCCCCCCCTCGAGGGTGGTCCGTAACAAACAAACAACTGTTCTGATTTCCTCCACAGGGCAGCTCTGTGGACATAAGCATCTAGTGCACGAACAGGGCAAAGCAGATTATATTTTTCCTGGTCTGACGTCAGAAATGGCAGAGGACAAAAGGCCTGAAGTACTATGGGTCTCCCAGAATTGGTGGGAACCATAGGAACGTAACCCGGTCTAGGGTGCAGAAAAGCTTTAGCCATACCGGGAGCAAATTCCAAGCACGAGGGTGCCACAGAGAGGGCTTGTAAATCCCCTATTCTTCTCAAAGAAGATATAGCAAGAAGAAAGATAGTCTTAAGAGTGAGAAACTTCTCAGGAACTTCTTCAAGCGGCTCGAAGGGAGCCTCAGAAAGGCCTTGTAGGACAATGGTTAAGTCCCAGGCCGGCAACCTGGTGCGTACTGTAGGCCTCAGCCTCATAGTACCCCGGAGGAGACGAGTAATCAGAGGGTGTTGCCCCAAAGAAACACCACCCAAAGGAGAGTGGTAAGCTGCTAAGGCCGCCACATACACCTTCAATGTGGAGGGAGCTAACCCAGCGGAGAACCTCTCCTGCAGGAACTCCAGCACCGCGCTCGCAGGGCAGTTAACTGGATCCCACAGGCGATCTCTGCACCATAAGGTGAAGAGTCTCCACTTAAGAGCATACAGTTTCCTCGTGGAGGGAGCTCTAGAGTGTAGAATGGTCTCCACAACCTCGGTTAAGAGACCAAGGAGTTTACTGCTGAGAGGATCGACCCTATGCGAGGCTCTGATAAGCGGGCCTGCATAGAGACCGAGTTCCAACTCACGCCTAGATACGTTATTCTCTGAACTGGAGAAAGAACGCTTTTCTTGAAGTTGAGACTCAGCCCTAACTTCCTCATGAGAGCGAGAACAACATCTCGATGTTGAACCGACAGGCGTGCTGACTGTGCCAGGATCAGCCAGTCGTCGATATAATTGAGAATGCGGATCCCCTGCATATGCAAGGGGGCTAATGCCGCATCTACACACTTGGTGAAAGTGCGGGGTGAAAGGGCTAGACCGAAGGGAAGCACCCGATATTGGTACGCTTCTCCCCCAAAAGCGAACCTCAGGTACTTCCTGTGCTGCGGAAGGAAGGAGACATGAAAATAAGCATCTTTGAGATCTATCGTGACAAACCAGTCCTCAGACCTGATTTGAAACACAATATGTTTGAGTGTAAGCATCCTGAACTTGCGCTTTGCTACTGAGCGGTTGAGGATGCGCAGATCTTGAATAGGGCGCAGCCCTCCATCCTTCTTTGGCACAATGAAGTACCGACTGTAGAACCCTGACTCCCTGTCGGACAGAGGGAGCTTTTCTATGGCCCCTTTCCGCAGGAGAATGACTTCTTGAGTCATAACCAGAGCCTGCTCGGGGCCCACCAGCGTGGGCAGAACCCCATTGAAACTGGGTGGACGACACCTGAACTGGATGGCGTACCCTATTTTTACCATCTGCAGGACCCACTGAGATACTGTATATTTGGCAGATTCTCCCACTCTGTGGACCGGCAGGGAACAACTGGCTCGACAGTGCCACCTCCCTCCTCGGAGGGCCCTCCATGCCCCGGCACTCGGGCGGGGTTGGTGGATTGACCCTGTGAGAGTACTGAGAACAGACGGGCACCGTGTAATGAGGTGAACACCGCCTGCTCCCGGAGGGGGAAACCCTCACTGCCCTGGGCCCACTGGCGTCAGGGCTTCTTAGACGCAGCCTTCCTCAAAGTAATGACAGTCCGCAGATCTGTCTTACTCTTACTGAGTGCGCCGCCCACCGCCCCACCCTTTCTGAGGGGGAGTGCGGGTGATGACGCTCTTTTTTTGCTGCGCTCGGTGTGAGGAGCTCGTACCCGGGATCTGCTGCTCCCGCACAGCAGCAGACGAGACCTGGGGCTTACGGGGAAGGAGCTGCTTGAGCGTCGCAGACGGTTTCTTTGCCTCCTGGAACCTGTCGGTGACAGTATTGACGGTGTCACTGAACAGGCCCTCAGGAGACAGCGGCGCATCAAGCAGGAAGCTCTTATCTTTCTCCTTGATCTCCGTAAGATTAAGCCACAGATGCCTCTCCGTGGCCATCAGGGCTGCCATAGAACGGCCTATGGATTTTGCCGTCTCCTTGGTGGCACGGAGAGCTAAATCTGCTGAGGATTGGCGCTCATTGATTACATCTGCTCCGACCTCATGGCTACCCCCCAGGTCTTTCAGCAGGTCAGCCTGGTATGCCTGCACGATTGCCATAGTGTGCAGGCATGCGGCGGCCTGACCCGCTGCCGAGTACGCTTTGCCCACCAATGCCGATGTAGCTCTTAGTGGCTTGGTGGGCAATGTCGGGGCTTTAACGGCCGACGCCGACTCGGGAGAGAGATGGCTCGCAAGCGTCTCTTCCACCCTCGGCATCGAACCGTACCCATGCCTTTTCAGCCCCATGATGTTACTATATACTGACGTTTGGGGACTGAAAACTCGGGATGACATGGGCCGTTTCCACGTTCTCGACACCTCGGTGTGGAGATCTGCGAAAAACAGTAAGCCCTGACGTGGAGGCTGAACAGAGCGGGCTGGCAGGAAGCGCTCATCGAGTCTGCTTTTCACTGAGACGCGCTCCTGATTTTCTTGTGGCCATTCGATGTTTAATCTGGCCACAGCTCTGCTCAGAACCTCCACTAGCTCCTCACTAGCAGGAGATTGAAGTGGCGAGTCTTCAATTCCTGCGTCGACACTACAGACATCCACCTCCTCGGGGCTGGACAACTGTAGTGCCGAGGCCACTTCCTGGGCGGGAGAAACCGCAGAGCGGGCCATAGTGTCTCACTTTTAGTGTGTCAGTATGTGTTGCAAACTTGTTATATGAAAACAAAAAAGTCTGAACTCAGACACAAACACAGAGCTGACAAAGGACAATGTTACACAGAGCGCTTGCTTAAGACAACAGAAGCTAGCAGCGTTTGTTTGCCGGTATGCTTTATACCTTCCGGGTCGATGACGTCATCAGCCTATGACGTTCCGTCTCTTCATTGGACTGATTACATACATGCTTCACGACGCAATCACGCAGAGGCGTTCCCAAAGCGGTGACGCAGCGCAAGTTCCCTTGAAAGGAAACTTCCTTTGGTCAAGCTGTTTTTTCATTCAGAGCATCACATCAGTGGAATTCTGTACCACAAACAATAAGAGAATGCACATTGTTTAATTCATTTAGGTATAATTTTAAGAAATGGCTTATTCATAATCAACAATGTGAACATTAATGTTGCTTCCCCTATTTTATTATTAATATTATTTAACCCATAACAATATTTATTTATCTCTATTCTTACATAAATGTATATATATATATTGCCTTTTGTTTTTTGTTGTTTTGTTTTGTTTTTTGTTAATTGTATTCTTCAATTCTTTAGTGTTGTTTACAAGTTCTGGTTTTACTACTGTTGCTATTGTTGTTCTCTCTTATTTCTTTTCTCTAGTTTTAGGCCCAATAACATCTGGCAAATAGACTACCAATGAAAACTATAGCCTTTACATTTACATTCATGAATGTTGATTAATGTACACTGTCCCTTTTTAAATAAATAAATATTTGTATTTTTGTTTAATTAATGCATCCTTGCTAGATAAATAAAAACAATCTTACTGACCCTAAACCTTTGAATGGTTGTGTATTTTTATAATTATTGCTGAAGAGCGCATGCACCTTACATTTACTCCAGCTTCCCCAGTGCTCAGGTACAGTTTGAGGTTTGAGGACAACACAGAGTGACAGCATACAGTGATGACCCTCTGAAAGAGGTCACACAAAAGCTAGGGTGTCACTCTGGATTCCATCCCTGCCATTTAGGGCCTGCCCGCTGTAAGCCATTCTTTAGCTGTCCCTCGGGGCCACCATGCTTCACCAGACAAATAATGATAAAACTCCACTCCTGATAAGCCTCACATGCTTCAAAGAATAATGGCTGTGGTACCCTAAAAGAAGGTTAAAGCATCTTTAGTTTTGATAACATTAGTCCACATATACATACACATCTGTGCATGCATGATAGCATGCAAGATTAACATATTGTGGCTTCAGATGAGTTTCCAGCATTCAGTGTCTTTAATTTACAAGTTTAATAATTTGCCTGGTGTTCTCGCCTCCCCTTATCACCCTCTGATTAACAATCTGTATGCTTAGTGTGACACTATAGTTACAAAAGGCATAGATGTGAGACCTAAGCTCATTTATCAAAGGCCTGATGATAAGGTACATGCTCCAAAGACGTTTTATGTCAATAACTAAGCAGGTGCTGGAAACTACTGCTATGAAAGACTAGTGACTTCCAACCAGGGGTTTGGAGTACTTCAAAAGATTAATTATGTTTGATGAAACCTGAAATTGCATATATATATATATACACAAGACTGCACATATTAAGGCAGTCAAATCATATACTACTGTTGAAACATTTGGGGTCAGTAAGATTTTTGTTTATCAAAAGTAATCAATACTTAAAATAATACTGTAAATAATACTAAAATTCCATTAGAAGTAAATATTGTAACATTATAAAAGACTTATGTTGCAAATAAATGCTGTTCTTTTAAACTTTCTAATCATCAAAGAATCCTGAAAAAAATGTATCACAGTTTCCACAAAAATATTATGCAGTACAACTGTTTTCAACATTGATAATAATCATAAATGTTTCTTGAGCAACAAATCATCATATTAGAATGATTTCTGAAAGATCATGTGACACGGAAGACTGGAGTAATGATGCTGAAAATTCAGTTTTGCTATCACAGGAATAAAATAAATTTTTAAATGTACCACAAACAATAAGAGAATGCACATTGTTTAATTCATTTAAGTATAATTTTAAGAAATGGCTTATTCATAATCAACAATGTGAACATTAATGTTGCTTCCCCTATTTTATTATTAATATTATTTAACCCATAACAATATTTATTTATCTCTATTCTTACATAAATGTATATATATATATTGCCTTTTGTTTTTTGTTGTTTTGTTTTGTTTTTTTGTTAATTGTATTCTTCAATTCGTTAGTGTTGTTTACAAGTTCTGGTTTTACTACTGTTGCTATTGTTGTTCTCTCTTATTTCTTTTCTCTAGTTTTAGGCCCAATAACATCTGGCAAATAGACTACCAATGAAAACTATAGCCTTTACATTTACATTCATGAATGTTGATTAATGTACACTGTCCCTTTTTAAATAAATAAATATTTGTATTTTTGTTTAATTTAATGCATCCTTGCTAGATAAATAAAAATAATCTTACTGACCCTAAACCTTTGAATGGTTGTGTATTTTTATAATTATTGCTGAAGAGCGCATGCACCTTACATTTACTCCAGCTTCCCCAGTGCTCAGGTACAGTTTGAATTGATAACATTGATAATAATCATAAATGTTTCTTGAGCAGCAAATCATCATATTAGAATGATTTCTGAAAGATCATGTGACACTGAAGACTGGAGTAATGATGCTGAAAATACAGTTTTGCCATCACAGGAATAAAATAAATGTTTAAATACATTCCAATAGAACACATAAAAAAAAAATGGTAATACTATTTAACAATATTACTGTTTTACCATATTTTTGATTAAATAAATGCAGCCTTGGTGAGCATAAGAAACATTTAAAAAATCTAACCGACCCCAAACTTTTGAATGGTGGTGTAAATTTTTATTATTCGTTTTTTAAAATCATAATATTATGTTACAGTTACACTTATAGTATATTTTGCACCAAAACATTATTTTTTTGCTGACATGCTGACATTTTTTTTTTAAACATAAGTATTTTATGACATTAAGGATCACAATGAATTTGATTCATCATGGATAAAATGACCTTTTTATGATATGTAACATTTTTCTGCTCTTTTTGGGCAAATTCACAGAGATGCTACGCAACAGATGCAAGCAACTCGGTAACACTTTATTTTAGGGTTCAATTCTCGCTAGTGTTGTAGTAGTCGAGACCGGTCTTGGTCTTGAAATCGGTCTTAAGACCCTTTTTTGAAGGTCTTGGTCTTGTCTCGGTCTTGACCACATTTGTACTCGGTCTTGTCTCGGTCTCAGACTTAGAGGACTCTGGATTTTGTTTCAAGACCGGTCAAGACCACAACTCCAGGGATATTACTAAATTGCCGGTGTATTGTCTGATTTAATTATTAACATCATTAATGTGATTGGATGTAAAACGTACTGCTTCAGATGCAATCAATAACTTATTTCTACTTTGATTTATTTATTGTGCCGGTTCAGAAATGAGGGATTGTGTCAAAAATGACACTAAAATTAATACAATTGCTCACAATATTCAAGATATTGTTGCAAAAAAGTATTTGTATGAGATCTGGATTTTTATATAATAACGTGATATAATTAAGCAATATCACAAGAGCAAGAGAGCCGTTTTCACAAATTTGAGCATGACTGCAAACTACAACAAAAATTTAAACATTATTCTCAACATTATTTATACATTTGTAATTTACCAATTCAGATGCATCTTCTGTACCACCACCAGTGCAAAGATGAATTTTGTTGTTAATGATTTTATTTGATTGGTATAACAGCTCTATATATCGTATGTTATTCTAATTATGTTTACTGATAGAAAAAATAAGTAATTTCTCAGGCAGTAATGTGGATCTTTATAAATTTAAGGAGTGCTGGTCTGGTCTTGGTCTTGAATCGGTCTCGCCTTGCCTTCGTCTTGGTCTTGTCTTGGTCTCAACACACATTGGTCTTGGTCTCGGATTAGGTGGTCTTGACTAAAACACTAATTCTCGCTGTTAACTAGTTGCTTATTAGCTTGCATATTACTAGGATATTGGCTGTTTATTAGTGCTTACTCAGCACATATTAAAGTCTTATTCTGCATGACCATATTCTACATCCCTTAATCTTACCCAATACCTAAACTTAACAACTACCTATTAATAAGCAGTAAATTAGGAGTTTATTGAGGCAAAAGTTGAAAGCAAAAGTGAATATGTGTTCCCCATAGTAAAGTGTTACCAGCAACTCAAATCAGAGCAGTAGCCCCTGAAAGACCAACTAAACAAAGCCCAAAGACCTGTGCGTCTGATTGTTGTTCTACATTCTGTATCTGAACTTCCAGATATACACACAGATGACTTTCATGATAACTCCATGATGCCTTTCTCAAGAATGTGTTCATGCGTTATCAAACATTTGCTTAGCTGATTATCATTCAGCACTCATCAGAGCACTATAGCTGCTCCAAACAAATACAATGAATGTTTACACTGGTCCAGTTGTTTAGAAAGCAGCAGCACATCTCACCGGCTAGTGTAAATTCCTGAGAAAATTATTTACACAATCTCCATAATGAGAATACGATGAGATGGATTTGATGACAACTCCCTAAACACACAGGCAAACTCATTGTCAAATCTCCTAATGCAATTACATCGAGTATGTACTGTGCACTTGTTATTGTCACACAACACAAATCTGCCCTTGCAATAAACATGCAAGTGCTTTTTCCTGTCAGTTTGCATTTCATCCCATTCAGTGAAGACAAAAAAGAGTTCACATGCATACCAACAGCAATATTTACCCCTGGCCATATACACGTATTTGTCTGTGTAGACAATTTAGTGTATTTTTAAATATTTAACCGTCCAGACCTATCCTCTTGTGAACATTTAACTGCATCTCTGCAAGGGGCTTTTGTGTTCCCAATGCCTCACCCCATGCTTTTCTCATTGGGCGTATTTGTCCATCATTGCAGAAAGACATAATGGAATTCAGGCTAATCACATCTACGCTTTCCACAGTGTTTTTGTACGCTTTCTCTCCTGCTCATTATATCAATACTCATCTTCTAGCCGTCCCGAGGACAGGAATGGAGGGTGCGGGTAGGCTGGAGAGGAGTCTGAATGGGTTTATGAGGGGGGTTGGGGTTTGTTGAAGGGGTCTGAAGACTAAAGGTTTTGGGTTGTTGCTGCCCCTTCAAAAGAGCCAAACGTACCATTAAGTCTTTGTCGGAGAGCTCTTGTACTATGCAGATTTTCGCTAATTCTATTCACAGCTCTCTTCTACCCTAGACATTGAATAAGTCTGCTGGTTTGGGATGTTCTCTCGAAAGACCCCCCCCCCCCCCCTTTACTTGTGTTTTGTGGTTACACAAAATATAATTTTCAAGAACTTTCATTAAGAAGTTATTTTTGGCCACTATTCATCAGCTAAGCTGGTTGATGGAATGCCTAAATGCATCACTGGTGACATCCATATATTTGTCTCCATCCTGTTTTCAAGGTCAGCTCCTCTATAGAGCTTTCGAGGTTAGTTCTTCTTGTACTGCCCCATTCTCTTTCTTTCTTTCTCTCTCTTGCTGTTTTGATGCATATTTCTCTTGTCCAATTAGATTTATTTGGTCTGCAGTGAAATTTGGGGAGATTAAGGCCCCACCCCTCTTGAATCTAGGCAATCTAAGTCTACTGTTATGCAAATACTTGTTTTTAAAACTATTAGTTTGTTTGTTCCTGACATCCAATGCCCTTTTACATGAACTGAATGTTTATTTGGTTGAGGGTGTCTTAACAGAATATGTGAGTGCTCTAAACTAATAGAAATTTCCATTGTTTCATATTCACACAATACATTATCTGTTTTTTTCCTAAATTTGTGGTCTACAAAGTGTCATGTAGAGTTCAGAAAATTCAAGATGAGTTTTGAAGAGAAGGGTGACCAAGAGGAACCAGGCTGTAGGTCAGGAATGCGCTGGAGAGAGAAAACAGGTGACTGAGCTTCACGTCACTTGTTCATCATTCTCACAGGCTAAATTCACCTTCCTGGTGTTATTCCCGCTCATTGCAGGGTCCGCTTTACACACACATTCGATTTGCACAGATTTTACGCTGGATGCCCTTTTAGACACAACCCAGCACTGACAATTATCAGCTGTATCATGCTGATTTTTTTTTTTTTATGTTTGCCTTAAAAATAAGTAAATACATTTTAATTAGCGCGATCATCATAAAAGAGATGTATTAAAGTGTACATTACATGTACATCACTGTTCAAAAGTTTGGGGGAAGTACAATGTTTTTGAAAAAAGTCTCTTATGCTCACTAAGGCTGCATTTATTGTATAAAAAATATGTCTACATAATAATGACTATGTGTTATTTCATATCAGCACACTGTACAGCCTTCACATGCAAACACCACAAATATGATAAGCAACGGTGATTCTATGGAATGCATGTTGAGACATTTGCCCCTGGCTCTGTTGATACTCGAGACAAAAAGTAAACCGTCAAGTAACTGCCTCTTAACTTGTTGTCACTCACAATCACATGAGGGTTGGAAATGGCGCAGACCCAACTGTGATGATAAATTATGCCTTGGGTGAAAAATATATGTTTTGATGGATCACTCGCACTGGAAAAAGTTCAAGTTAAGGAGTTTTTCCATATGAAACACATTTGTTGATTATGAAATACAGTTCAAAAGTTTGGGGATTTTAATGTTTTTGAAAGAAGTCTCTTATGCTCACCAAAGCTAAATTTATTTGATGAAAAATCAAACAAAAATAATATTTGAGAAATATTACAATTTAAAATAGCTGTTTTCTATTTTAATATATTTTAAAATGTACGTTATTCCTGTGATGGCATTGCTCCTGTCTTCAGTGTCACATGATCCTTCAGAAATCATTCTAATATGCTGAATTGCTGCTCAAGAAAAATGTATTATTATTATTAATACTAAAAACATTTGTGCTGCTCAATATTTTTTTTCAGTATTATTTGATAAATAGAAAGTTCAAAATAACAGCATTTATTTGAAACATAAATATATTGTAACAATGTAAAAGTCTTTACTGTCACTTTTGAATTAAAATTTAATTATGAAAATGTATGAAACATTTCTTTCATAAACAAACAAACAAACAAATAAATACATTCATACATGCATACAGTACATCCATCCATGCATACATACATACATACAAATGCATACATGCATACATACAGTACATACATACATACATACATACATACAAATGCATACATGCATACATACAGTACATACATACATACATACATACATACAAATGCATACATGCATACATACAGTACATACATACATACAAATGCATACATGCATACATACAGTACATACATACATGCATACATACATACAGTACATACATACATACATACATACATACATACATATAAATGCATACATGCATACATACAGTACATACATACATACATACAGTACATACATACATACAAATGCATACATGCATACATACATACAGTACATACATACATACATACATACATACATACATACATACATACATACATACAAATGCATACATACAATACATACATACATACATACATACACATACATACAAATGCATACATGCATACATACAATACATACATACATACATACATACATACATACATACATACAAATGCATACATGCATACATACAGTACATACATACATACATACATACATACAAATGCATACATGCATGCATACATACATACAGTACATACATACATGCATACATACATACATACATAAATACATTTGAATGGTAGTGTAAATGTGAATAGGTGAACATACATACATACATGCATACAGTACATACATGCATGCAAACATACATTCATACATGCATACAGTACATACATGCATGCAAACATACATACATACATACATACATACATACATACCAGAGGTTTGTGCAGGGTTTAATATGGATTTTTCTGTGCATGGTTTTTTTAATGTTTTTTTTACTCTCATAGATTTTTCTACCATTCACATGTATTATAGGACTGACAGACTGCAATGGTTGGAGTTAAACTTCATTTGTGTTCTACTGAAGAAACAAAGTCACCTACATCTTGGATGCCCTGGGGGTAAGCAGATAAACATCAAATTTTCACTTTTGGGTGAACTATCCCTTTAATGTCGAGCCCTGCATACTTACAGTACATATATACATGCATGCAATACACACACACATACATACATAAATACATACAGTACATAAATAAAAAAATAAATACATTTGAATGGTAGTGTAAATGCGAACAGGTGAAGGGAAGAGTTTTGGACTCTCTTCTCCAAATTCTCTTTAGAGTCAAGTTCAGTATGAATTGCTAGAGAGTGTGTGCCATTCAGCATACCATCATTCTTCTGGTGAGAATGCAAAGTGACAGAACCTGAGGCAGTCTTCTGTGTGTGTCTCAAAAGTGCGCTTGATTCAAGATGAATTCTGAGCCTGCCAGGCACAGCTGTACCAACCTCTCTCACACTCACAGAAATAAAGAAAGAAAATATAAAGAGAAAAGACTGGCATGATGAAATTATGTCCTACGAGAGCATGTGTGATTTATCTTTTGTATTTTTTTTCAAAGAAATTCATACAGACTAAAGGCAAAAAAGATGATGAATAAACCTGCAAATGTTGGTGAATGAATCTTGTGAACTCATCAGCATCCATGATATTTAGTTTGTTTCTTTTATTACAAAATTACATGACTACAAAATTCACCTAAGCATGACTCAACTTGTTCTGCACAAAGTTCTCCCACTTTTTCCCCCCAATGTGTCTATGTGCATGTTTTATTTCTTCCTGAACGATGTCCTGTCAGAAGAATGTGCATTGCATGTAAGTTAGAGCATGGCAATGGAGTAACTTCTTCCTTGTTCTTCGAGATCAAGATCACTTTGAATCACACTGTCTGCGTGATAACCCCTTATGCAACCCCTCTGCAGTGGGGGCAATCTGCTAACTGACATACAACTGTATTTTGCCCCAGAACAAGAATATAAAGCTTAATTTAGCAGCACCATTTTGTTCACTGTTTATACAGATATTGATCTCAAACAAACATAGCAGTAAGGTATTAAGGTTAAGGCAGTAGCAGTTAGGCATAGCAGTTGAGGTAGATGTCTGCACTTGTTCTCTGTGTCGAATGGTCTATGGCTATTTTGTCTCATGTATACCATATAAAACTGAAATGGTACACTTTCATACACTTTTCATAAACAGATTTAGTAACCACTCTGATAGATTCAGTTCAGTGAAGGAATCATCAGATTGATTCAAACTAGTAACTTGTAGTTTTGTACTATTCATTAAACGAACCAACTCAAAAGTATCATTCATTCGGAAATCAGGCTATAGGTGCACTATATGTGGTTTATTCACTAAAAAGAATCAACTCATAAGAGCTGTTTGTTTGTGAATCGAACTGTATGCTTCATTATAAAGCACTGAATTGTTAAAGTAATTTGATCATGAATCGGACTACACTAGTTCCACTGTATTTGATTGGATAAAGCACCGACTCAAAAGAGTCTTGTGTTCGTGAATCAGACTGCACTGCTGTATGTTTTTGATTCACTATAAAAAACTGATTTCGTAAGAGTCATGTTTTGGCGAATCGGACTACATTGGCCGCATTGTATGTTGTTTGTGCAAGCAGTCTGTGAGTTTAAATCAATAGAAAGACATTTCTTGCTATTATCTCACAACACACAACCTTAAATACAATCACTTTCAATATAGACAGCAAACTCCTGTTCACAACTCGGCCAAAATATGCATTTGTGCTTTGTGCTTTCACTCATAGTCTTGCATGTGAGTGTGCAGTTTCTGTGTGCCATTTATCACATCAGTCAAGCGCACTTTTATTGCCGGGCCCCTCCACACTCAGCAGTGGCAGATGGGGACGGACTGTAAGGAAAAGGGCTTCCTGCTGCGTATCCTTTCTCACAGTTGAGTTGTGGGGTTGCAGAAAGCCTGCTGCCTAAAAAGCCCCACATCCTGGCACAGGGCGGAGCATACCAGGTCCAGATCTTTGCAGGGGCCAGTTATTCTCGTTCACCTTAAAATGCATTCCTTCACCTCCGCCTTCTTCGCGCTGTTTCCCTGCACTGGTTCTCCATTTTGAGACTCCATTCATGCTCTAATCGCTCAGACAATGGACTTGGGCTAGGCCTCTTGCTGTCTTTGATTGAGCTTAGAAATCACATCCTGTCAAATGTAAACCAAAGACCAGCTCAATCTGTGATAGTATGTGGGGAACGGAGGACCATCTGTCCATCACAGAGAGGCAAAAATACCTGCATCAGAAGAGATTACAAAAGCAGTGTCTAATGTTTGTAACGCATGGCAAGATTTTTATGCTACATTCAAGTAAAATGAAGCTTATAGTTATTAACCTGACGAGAATAGAAGTATAAGTTTGTTCTTTGATCTTCCATCCAAGTTCAATTCAAAACAAACTCATGTTTCAAAACCCCCTTCCCTCGACCAGCCTAACACTCGCTCTCTTCCTCTTTTCCATTGACACTTTTCCTCTTTCTACACTTTGCATCACTCCATTTTTGCCCAGTGGCCAGACAACATGCGGTCTGGATGCTGTCTGCTTTGCACCTTCTTTAAAGGCCCAGTGAATCTGCAGAGTAATGGCTATTGTGCTTCCCTATTGATCCTTGACCGGCCATATTGAGGCCCAGCAGGATTTCAAAGGGACAAAAGCAGTGTACTGCATTGTCCTGTCTTCTAAATGAAGAAGTCCGTCCTCCTACAGAGAACAGTCCCTGGAAATGTCAGCAGAGAGAGGGTCTATGGGGGAGGAAGCGAAAGGGGGGAATGGTTAATTATTAATACACCAATACAGCTCTTCAGCAGTTGCTTTACTCCCTGCTAATTTCTACAATGACGATAGAATCCCTAGAGGTGCACAGATGTTTGACCTCCTTCTGTATTACAACATATTCAGAGGAAAATGTGTGGAGATTCCCCCAGTCTTCTGAGCATGTCTTACAACCCATTTTGAAATTGTAACTTTTTGCACAATTTGTGCATCTCAGACTTCTATATAATTCCATTACATTTACCTGCTACAAAATTAAGCTGCAACTTCATGAACATGCAACGGTCAAGTACCAAGACGTACCAAAATGACATAAAACATGGGCTAATAATTTTTTTTCTAGGTTCTACACCACCATTCAAAAGTTTGGGGTCAGTAAAATTTGTATTTATTATTAAGAAAGGATGCATTCAATTTATCAAAATTAAAAGTAAATAGGCTATATCTATATCTAGTTTTTTATTTTTTACAAAATATACTTAAAATATACTGTTCTTTTGAACTGTTTATTCATCAAAGAATACTGAAAAAAACATGGTTTCCTGTTTTCAACATTGATAATAATAAGATTTTTTTCTTAAGCACTAAATCAGCATATTAAAATGCTTTCTGAAGGATCATGTGACACTGAAGACTGGAATAATGATGCTGAAAATACAGCTTTGCCATCACAGGAAAAATTACATTTTTAAAATATATTAAAATAGAAAACAATTATTTTAAATGTAGTATTTTAACATATTACTATCTCCTCTGTATATAATTCATTTTGATCATATAAATGCAACCTTGTTGAGCATGAGACTTCTTTCGAAAATATTTAAAAATCTTACCATCCCCAAACTTTTGATCAGTTGCGAATGAAATTCTGCCTTTGGGGAAGAAAAGCACTCTTGTGAAAAACACTTGAAAATGATAACAGATGAATAATTTAACTTAGTAGTCTTTTCTCAATGTTTGTTACGTCTACTCATATGTAGTAAAAAGTTGCACCAAAAATATATATATTCCCTCCAATCGTACATAGTGTAAGCGAACACCTATAGTTATAAAATACAATTACACCAGCAGCCTTCTCTTGTAAGTGCTATTCCTGTGCCTGCACTATTCTAATGAACTCTCTGTCTCTCCACCGGCCTAATCCCCCTTTTCAGCTGGAGGGTCATTTGGTGCAGATGCACTTCCAAGCCTTTCCAAAGTTTAATTAAACATTCCCCAGTTTCAGCCAGACTGCCCTTCTCCCCGCTGGCCCATTCAGAGTATTGTGAAGAGTAATGGCGTCCTTGTTTGGTTTAAACCTGTACCCCAGGCTCTGTGGCTCTTTGGTAAAGAGGATGCTGTGCTTCCTTATAGTCAGAGGTGGTGGGGAGGTTTAATGAGTCTGAGGCAATGATCTGCCAGGACAATGCAGGTTCATTTATGCGCTGATGTCACATAACCACACGTGCGCCCCTTCTAGAGGTTCATTTAAAACTGCACTCTTACTGAGCTGCGCTGGGCAGCATTTCAGTACATTTCTGTTGCTCTGTTAGAAACAGCCCTTGGTCCGTTAAGCTAAAGCGAGGGAGGATTTCCCTCTGCAAATCACATTTATAATTCATTATCGTTTTTAAGATGCAGCTCTTTATAGATGAATTCAAATGGCTGTAATCTCCTTGCCATCTGCCCGTGTTAATTCAAAGCCTGACTATTATGGATGTGATAAGACAAAAGTCAAGCTTTAGTCCATAATCTTTGTTTTTTTCTTTTATCAATTCCATTTCTTATCTTCCTTCACCAGGCCTCTAGAGCAGAACAGATTCAGCCTTTCCCTGACCATTTCATGGCTGGTTGTATTTGAGAGAATTTTTTGCGGGTCAGTTGATTCCCCTCTTTGTGTTTGTTTGCCTCATTCTCTCTTTAACTAGATTCAATGTGTTTGCTTTTACTTTTTTTTGTTTGGGGCTGGGGGGCTGACACTTTGCAAGGGTTGAGTGAAACAACCCGACTGGGTCTCTTGGGGCTCTGGTTGACTGCACAGGTCTGCAAGCATATGGGATGGGTCTGGCAATCAAATTACCTTTGTCTACTTTGGGTAAAGAATTAAAAATGGCCTTTAACACAGGCTGACTTTCAAGGGGTCGGCCAGGCCAGCGCTGGGGTGAGATTCCATGGGTGCTAATTAGTAAATGAAATAATTAGATCATCTTTCTCACGTCTTTCACAAGTTGTTCAGAGGAAGCTTGGAAGCAAAGAGTGATGGTATGTATAAGGGTTACAGGGGCATTTTCAAGAGAAAAGAATAATCCAATCATTTCTCTGCATTATTCAGAAACTTTGTGTAGTCTCAGAAGTCTTTGATTCCATTGAAACACTAAACATAATGCAGAGAACTGAAAAAAAAAATTGGATATACATTTTATAAATGGATATAAAAAGGATGGATAAAATGTGAAAAAGTCAGATGTGTTTGTAAATGAGTTTTCAGCATATAAATGCCTTCTTTTTCCTTCTGGCCTTTGGATAGAAATGTGAAAGGTGAATAGAAAAAGGCCATGGGTGGCCAATTAGAAATGGTAAAGGGAAAGGTTTCTTTGTGTAGTTGTCCCCCTACCTAACTCCTCCTTCACACTTTGTCTATGCATCTTTGTAATGCTCATAAACCAATAACCCAATTACTGCACAAAGAGAGAAGCAGGCAAAAAGCCTACTGAATGTCCTCTGTTTAGAAAAGTAATATAGTCTTTGACACTGCAAGGCCTGAAAAATCTTGTTAATGCACCTGTTATTGTCTTTTAGTAGTTTCTTTTCATTGTCTGTATGGGAAGAAAAACTTTGTGTTGTATAGTTTGTTATATATCTTCCCCTTCTCCAACTGTGTTTGGATTGTTTTTTCACCCCCTTTCTTTTTTTGTGGCCTACTCCGAGCATTCTCCAAACCCCGAACCATTTACAAATACGTAGTTAGGCTTTCAAAGTAAAAATATGCATCTAACATGATGTAGGCCAATACAGAGATTACTCTAGATCCTAATTAAAGGACAAACAGGTGAGCGCTGATGTAAGAAAATCAGAAGCACACTTTCATATTTCTTATTACACATCAATACATATATGAAGTACTAATATTTTTAGTCCAAACAGGACACATAAAAGGGCATAATGAAATACAAATTGGCAAGGCAAATAGTAAATCCTATAAAAGGTTAAAAACTCAATGCATCACACCAGAAATTGATCAATCGTGATACACTGCAAGTCACCCACACACTACTGTGATAAGGAAGGGAATTATTGCACACTGCCCAAAAATGTTGTACTAAAAAGTACTCTGAAAGCATTAACAAAAATAATGAACAATAATAATAAACAAAAGAACACAATACAATAACAAAAATACAAAAGAGTCTCTTTCCCCACGTCTTACAACGTGCCGTTGGGCGCTTAGTCTAAGCAACCAAAAACAAACACATTCATTAATTTAATGTGGAGGCAAAAAGAAAACTGGCTGACAAACTCTCCTCACGTCACTTCACTGCCTTAGTTTATTTAGAATCAAACTCAAGTACTGGTTGTCACATGAGAAGTTTCTGTAAACAGTTAGTGGTGCTTCACACTTTTATTCCCCCACGCCGTTAAAACACGGTACTAACTCATGGTTCAGCGCACTCTGAATTACGTCACAATATATAGCCGGCTGACCTGAAGTCACGTTTGCTGATGCCGCCTACCTGACCTCACATCCACCACATTTTAATAAAGTATTATTAAATTAGTAGTATTTAATAAAGTTCTATTGGGAGAATGCAAATAGGCTTTGAGGAAATAAAATAAAGAAATCTATCTGGTATACCATCTCTGTGAAAGAAAGGAGATACACATTTGATAACTTTTGTGAAAGTTCATTAGTGATCAGTGATTTCGAGGAGTTTTGAGGGGTGCGCTAAGTATGAATAGAGCTGGGGATGTGCTCCCTAAAACCACGAATCTTTGTGTCAGCATGGCAGTGGGCTTGACTTTGGGGGGGGGGGCTCTTTGTTGGACTGGGGACAAAGCTTCCACAGAGCAAATCCCTTCAACTACAAAGAACCTGATTAACATGAGAAAATGTTCAGTTGAGGAACCATAGCTAGGCACGGGATGATGAAGGACTGTGGTTTTTAGCAGTTGAGGGATGGCATCATGCAATGGAACTTCCAAATTCCAGAATGTTTTCCTAACTCTCTTAAGAAAACGTTATTTCAGAAAGTCCTGTTTAACGCTTAAAATCTTGTGTTATAAAACATTCTGAAAAAAATTAGCAGAATGATATATGTCTTCACTGAGGACAATACCACATTATGTGTCAACAGTGTCTAAGTGTTCTACAGTGACAGACAAAATTGTGCTCAACTACGCAAACATGACAGAACAAGCATCTATTTTGAGTATACACATAGTCATACAGAATCTATCAGGGATTTAATCTAGATTGCAAACAAGCCTATTTTACTTTCCTCAGAATCTGTCACCGACTTCAAATAAAATTCCTGAACAGGATGTTGATTGTCACTGTTTTGGTTTACAACAGAACTGACATTCATGATGAAGAACACAGGTTAGTTAAGTCTGTTAATATAAATATAACCACAATGTTCATTGTGCTGAATGACAAGCAACAGGCTTTTCACTTTTGTGAAGTATATTGCTGTATATCATTTTTAGCTTACATTTATGCATTTGGCGGACACTTTTATCCAAAGCGACTTGCATTGCATTCAAGGTATACATTTACATTTGATTTCCCTGGGAATTGAACCCATGACCTTGGCATTGATAGCGCCATTCTTTAATGTTTGAACTACGTGAATAAGTTTACACTTATTTAAAATAACACATCAAGCTTTACTCCTTCCACCAGTCATTTAGTTGTTTAGTCTCTTGACCTGCCAGCCAAAAACTCAAGCCGTTATTTTGTGTCCCAGAGGTTGAAAGGAAGTGTCCCAGCGAGGCCTAACACGGTTTTCATACCACACTCAATGCATCCTGTGGTCTTGAAGCGGCTGCTCAGCAAGTGCTCAGTCAGTAGTGGCTATTGGGTAGTACATTATCCCTAAAGTCCACTGTGACTCCAATAAGAGGATTCCAAACACCACTGAGAGTAGCCACCGCTACCCCTGAGAGGAGGATTTCAGTCCACAAGTCATGTCCCTATACCGTAGTCCTGGGATTAAGCAGGAATAGGCCCTGCTGTTCCACCTCCTGGCCTGGCCTGTCCTCCAGTCAGAGACTAAGGGACTCCCTTTTGTCCCTGATGAAGCCCTTCTCAGCTGGGGGAGCCTAGGTTCTTTGTGTACCCATGGGCTGGAGAGAGAGGGGCCACAACTAATGAGAGATGAGAATTACGCGTCTAAAGCCTCTCATCTTTGACAAGCCCTCTTGAAACTCTCTCTCATCAGGCCTCAGCGCTCCTGCAATAAGGAGATAATTACACCACTGTTTGGAGAGAAAGGCACCTTAGGCTCGGCCGGAGGGAAGGAGGTCACAGGCTGACCCTAGCGTGCGGCCAGTGTGACCCCTGACAGTAGGCCGCAGAGATTAGTCTATGGTTTACAGCACTCGGGAGGGCTGACTTTTCCCCTGAGGACGGCATGCCACAGATACCATTAAAAACAACTGTGCCAGGGGCTACACACTTTTGGAGTCTAGACTTTTCCTGTTTTGACCCAATGATAATACTATTCCAAGCGTATGAACCAATAACTGAGCTAGATTGTGAGTGGGGGTTAAAATGTACTCTTTTTTATACACTAATACATGCAGAGAAATCAAATCACATGCTTACTTACTGTTCTGAGGCCTGTTCACACCAAGAATGATAACCAGTGTTGGGGGTAACACATTACAAGTAACACAAGTTACGTAATCAGATTACTTTTCTCAAGTAACTAGTAAAGTAACGCATTACTTTTAAATGTACTGTTACTTTTTCAAATAAGTAATGAAAGTGTTCCCATTTATTGACTGACACTTCTCCTGTCCAGATGTTGTGAAATCGTAAGTGCTGAGGCGTTGTGTGCAAACATGATGGTTATTGTAGTTCTAGACTAAATGTGAGCATGCATTACTGAAAATTAATAAAACAGTGAAATTCAAACTGTATTATCCAATATCTTTGCTGCTGACCTTCGATGATTCAATTCAATCATGCTAATAAGCAAAAATTACTTTAGTTAAACATCACATTTGGGCTTTTATTGCTGAAGTAGGAGTGTCGAACCTTCTTATGGCAGCACAGCTGAAAAGTTAAATAAGCTTGCATTTGAATTTGTATTCCCTTTAAGGCTTATTCATTTAACTTTTTATTAAAAAACAAACAAGCAAGACCAACCCAGGAGAGAAAAGTGACACAAAAGTAACGTAACACATTACTTTCCATAAAAAGTAACTAAGTAATGCAATTAGTAATTTTTTTAGGAAGTAACGCAATATTGTAACACATTACTTTTAAAAATAACTTACTAACACTAACGATAACTATAACAATAACGACAACTATAAAGTGTTTAAAAATCTATGAGAATAGGAAAGTCCACACCGCAATAATAATGATACCGGCACAGAGGAACAATATCATTGGAATCACTCTCAGAATGATTGACTTTTTTTCAGCTGATGAATGATAAAAACATCGACAGCCAATCAGAATCTATCCTGCTTTAAAGAGTGTGAGCATTTAAAGCAACAGACAAAATAACTAGTCTGCACTTATAATAAACAGAAGGTTGTTGTGTGTTGGTATGGATGCTAATATAGTTATCGTTCTTGGTGTGAACATATGCATAGCTATACACTCTCAGCGTCAACACAAGCCAGTCACACTTGTTACTTTGGAACATTTTATTAAATATATCATGACAAAAAAGGTTCCTCAAATTAATCTAGAATAAAGAGCATTCAAAACAAGTGATCTCACTAAATAAAGATATATCTGCCATTTCAAATGTCATTCAATTGTTTGTAACTCCCTGAAGAAATAAAAGACTGACTTCTAATGAATAAAATTCATAATGGCAGACGGCGTGGACGGCATTAAGCTCTCTGAGCTCTGGAACACCACAGATGCACTGGCACCTCATTTATTATCATCAGGACCAATGGGCCTTGCTGCATTGTGCGTTCAACTCCAACTGAGCCAGTGCACTTTGCCTAGCAACATGTATCCCTGCAGGCCATTCCAGTTCAATGCCTGCCCTGGACTATGACCTCCATCACACACACATATGCACAGAGACACCGCAAACAAATGTCGTTTCTCAACATGCACTACAAATGTTATTCATTTTAGCGACAAAGCGCACAGAACCGGCCTGAACAATACAACCAAAAAGATATCCCCATCTAAGCATTCATTTTAAAATGGATAGTTCCGGTCCTACATTCTGATTTGGTCATTACAATGTTCAAGAGTTGATATAAAATATATAGTAACAGTTATGATGCAAAACACTGGTTGACTTGAGTGCTCATAAATTGACCTTATGGTGTTGTTTACATATCAGGGACTCTTAATAAAACATAACAATTTGTAATATATTTATGCGGCAACTGTTCCATAATAACAATAATTTCAATATATTTATAAAAAACTATATTTAAAATATATAATATTTTAAATATATATATATATATATATATATATATATATATATATATATATATATATATATATATACATACACACACACACATATATATAATTGCCTTTCTGAGCATATAGGTGGACATCAGTTTTGATATGTACTTAAGTTAAACGCCTCTGTCCACACTTTCTCACTCAATCATTTTTATTCATAAATAACTTGACAACAAAAAGAGAGAAAGAGAGAAAAGAAAACATAATTTACTCCCTCTCCTCCTTTCACTCTCTCTTTTCTTCTTTATGCATTTATCACAACTGCAATCACTTTATCTTTTGCGCTCGCTCCACTAAATAATATTAGTTAATGAGAGGCGTCATGCTCTACAATACTGAATAATATAAGCCCATCAACCCTGCTTTACCTCTGGTCCCTCAAGGCCAGTTCTTTTCACTGCGCTCGCTGTCTCCTAAAGGACAGCTGCAGCAGGACAAGACAACCATGGCAAATCCGGAAGAAAGCTTTATCAGAGTGGTCATGAAAGAGGCCAAACTAGATTTCCCTACCATCCAATCATACGGCCTCTCAGTTTTTACCCTCACACAAACACTGAATTACAAACAGTCCCGCTAATGCGAGTGTGTGCCACTATTCTATCTGCACTCCTCCCTGCACAGCGGGGCTCTTGTATTGGGATGCAGCGTAATTTGAGGTTGTGGCCCCTGCTGTCTGAGTGGCACATGCCCGCTCAGGAAAGGGTACGAGGCTGGCGGAATCCCTGCATTCCACACTGCTCACTTTGAATAGCACTTAAGCAACAGGGAGTTCTGTGTTACGAAATAGGAGGGACAAAAAAAAAATCTACAAGTAGGCAGCCGGTTCCAGAGACCGGAGTGATAAAATAACATCTTAATGTATATTATTGTGTTTATGTCAGTGAGGCCAACATAGTAGACACTGCTAGCTAACTTAAAAAATATTCAGAATATTATTTTATATTAAATATTATTTATTGTTACATGTATTTTATAATAAATATTATACTACATTTATTATACACTAAAAGTTATTTATATTTTTATTTGTATTTAGCAAGGAGGCATTGAATTGATCAAAAGTGACAGTAATGACTTTTGCATTGTTACAAACAATTTCAAATAAATTCTGTTCTTTTGAACTTTCTATTCATCAAAGCATCCTTAAAAAATATATCACGGTTTCCACAAAAACACAAGTGATTTCAACATTGATAATAATAATAAATGTTTCTTGAGCAGTATGATTTCTGAAGGATCATGAGACTCTGAAGACTGAAGTAATGATGCTGAAAATTCAGCGCTGACATCACAGGAATAAATTAAATATTAAAATTCATTAAAATAGAAAACAATTATTTTAAATTGTAATAATATTTAAATATATATTTTCCTGTAAATTTGATCAAATAGATGCAGCCTTTGTGAGCATAAGAGACTTATTTCAAAAACATAAAAAAATAAACTTTTGAACAATAATGTATATTAAATAGTATGCTTTTAATATGACTGAATCAGCATGGATTCACTAGTTTAGACTAAAAAAAGGGTAAGTATACTAAAAATGCCCACGTTTTACATTGTAGTTATATGTAATGCTAGCAGGGTTTCAATTATTGTGTGCTTGAACTGCAAAGAAAAGAACTAGAATAATGAAGCTGAATGATGTATCCTGTTGAATAGTCATCTTATTTTGTCTGTCTCAAATTTCAATAGTAATCATGAAATTGATAGAGAGCCAAAAAAAGCACTGACTCAAGTGGGACAGCAGCACAATAACTTTCACACCGTGGTAAGAAAAGTACTTTTCAT
This sequence comes from Rhinogobio ventralis, assembly GCA_039654625.1. NCBI lineage: Eukaryota > Metazoa > Chordata > Actinopteri > Cypriniformes > Gobionidae > Rhinogobio > Rhinogobio ventralis. The sequence goes on along the minus strand of CM077193.1, from coordinate 21,411,327 downwards.
CCAAGTCTAAGACACTGTCAAAAGAAGCCCAACCTAAGACTCTTCAACATCAATGCATCACTGCTGTGGACATTTTGGATGCAGCAAAGGACAGCCACTCTGACTGTGAATGGACACCAGTTTATTGTTGTGGTATCAGCGCAATGGGGGGCAGGCCTTACCAACCCCTCTGAGAGCCTCACACAAGAGATGCTGCTGGTGACCGGAGAAAAGAGGGCTGGTGAGGGCGGGTCCAGTGCCTCAGCACAGACACTCCCTTTTTTCTCTGTTCCTGCCCGGTTACATTGTGTAGGGGGCCCGGCCAGGGCAGGACAAAAGGGAGCCGCGGGTCGGACGGTTCGGATTCCATGTGAAGGTGTTTGGAGTGTGTGCTACCCCAAAACCCTCTCTTGTTTTGAGGAGAGGGTGGCTGAGGACTGGGGATTGTGCGTGTGTGTGTGTGTGTGTGGGGGGGGGGTGTCAGTGTGACGGATGGGTTGCGGGTTGTTGGCGCTTTTGTGGATGGCGGTGTGTGTCTGAATAGGGACGTGCTGCCTCCCGCTCTGTGAGTTTCTGGAGCCTGAGGCTGGGTGTGTGGCGGGTGTAACGGGGGATTTGATTAAGGAATAGAAAGGCAAAAAAAAACTTTCAGGCTTTTGGATGGAGACGAGACCACAATAAGTGAGACTGAGTGAGCATGCCTGCTTAATATTAGCGTGAGGCACCACATTAACAGCCTGCTGTGATGGGAATATAAAGACACTGGTTTCAAACTACAACTGAAGCATCCACTAATATTTAATATCTAACAAGAAAAAAAAAAACAAGATATACAGCTCAGAATCAAATGCAAGAGTTTAGAAAATACATTATATATCACCCTAGTAACTTATTTCCTGATGCTTGAACCAGTGTTGTTATCATTAGGTAAACTAAAATTATTTCAAATAATATCAAAACAACACTGGCCTAAACAGCTAAATGTAAAGGGATAGTTCACATAAAAATGAAAATTTATCATTTACTCCCTGTCATGTCGTTCTAAACCTGTATTACTGACTTTCTTCTTTGGAACATAAAAGAATATATTGTTTTGTCCAGAGAGTGAAAGTGTTGTTTTGGACCCAAATGACTTTCATTGTACAGACAAAAACATTCTTCAAAAGTGTGTGTTCCAGAGAAGGAAAAAAGTCATGTATACAACATGAGGATGAATAAATGATGCCAGAATTTTCACTTTTGGGTGAACTTTCCCTTTAAGACTCACCTATATTTGATATTTTGAATATACACAATGTCATAATCTAAATTTCCATCTCAACAACCATATCACATTCTACACGTCTGATGCGCGGACAGACAGCAGTAATGAGATAACATTCATACGCCTGCATACGTAATGATGCAGTTCACAGATGAATAAGATAAGCTCCCCATTGCTTAATAAAAGAGTGCTTCTCCGGCCTTGTCCTTAGTGCAAAAGTCAATGGGAGAACACAACGGCATGCATACTAATAATGAGCCCACATCCCTGGAGCCTGGGACTGTTTTTGTTCTGGGAGCCTGAGCCACTGTTTGAGCCTTCGTGGATGTCTCTTTCTGAGGGCAGATGAAACCATCAGAAGCCCAGCAGCTCTGCAGGGATGACAGTTAACAGAGCAGCTCACCTCAGACTTGTGATAGTTTGATGGGCGGATGATTAGCATTTCCTGCTTGTAATCTTTTGTGTGGCATTGAAGGGAAGGTATGTTTGCTGTTTTGCCAAGTGAAAGTGTGGCACTCACTTACTTTTCCTCCGCGGGGGATCTTTAAATGTCCCTCATGAGCTTGCAGACTGAACTGAGCTTGGAATGGAGCTATACATGTTTGATGAGAAGAAGTGAAGTCTGATTTTAAACTGAATAAACGTTGACTGAATAAAAGTGACCCTCAGAGCATTCCACTTAATAAGAGCACAGATTAGTGACAGAGTCAAGGAAGCATTCGAGAAACACCAGGCCTACAATTTCCCAACAGCAGAACAAAGCTGTAATATCCTGCAGCTGTGGTTGTCAGAAATTCACCATAAAATATGTGACCCTGGACCACAAAACCAGTCATAAGTAGCACAGGTATATTTGTGGCAATAGCCAACAATACATTGTATGGGTCAAAATGATCAATTTTTCTTTTATGCCAACAATTATTAGGATATTAAGTAAATAACATGTTCCATGAAGATATTTTGTAAATTTCCTACCATAAATATATACAACATTTATCATTATTAGTAATATGCATTGTTAAGGACTTCATTTGGACAACTTTTTTGATTAATAGATTTTTTGCATCCTCAGATTCCAGATTTTCAAATAACTGTATCTCGGCCAAATATTGTCCTATCAATGGAAAGCTTTTAGATGATGTGTAAATCTCAATTTCAAAAAATTGACCCATATGACTGGTTTTGTGGTCCAGGGTCACATATGGTGATAGTGTTTCGCAAGATGCATATTGTTGCATATTTTACTCATAACCACTATACAGAAATCAGCTGTGTAATGTACTGATAACCCCCATAATAAAACAGGTGGTACAATAGAAAGCCACACGACAAATCAGAGTTCATAAGTGATCTGTCTATAAATTGTAATTCGAAAACTTGTATATAGACTATGCAAAGACATGCATGACACTAAAATAATGCAATAAATATTAACTAAATAGCAGGGGGGGAAAAAACATAATGTATATTACTGATAACAAAAATGAGAAGAAACTAATTATTTCAATAAAATATAATCATGTGAAATGCGTCAAGCAGGGATGTCCTTTTGGTGTTTTTAATCATAATGTAGGCCTATAGGGTAATTACATTTCACGGTATTTTACAGTAAAATGACTGTAATCTCAAAAATGTTATACCCTGCTCATCTGACATGGTCAAAAATGTGTCCCCATTTCAGGCCTTGACAGCCCACTGAAAGGGATAGTTTGACAGGCAGATGATTTCTTCCTTGTTCTCTTTTGTGTAAAGGGAAAGGATGTTTGCTTTTTGAGAGAGTAAAAATGTTGTCAATACTGACTGTCCCTCAGTGGGGGGTCTTACCCATTACAATAAGCCCTGACTGAGCATATAGACTGCGCTGACCACTCTTGGCACAGGGACAACAAAATATTTGCATCACCTGGTGCTCTAAGGCATTTAATGCGGGAGGAAGTATCAGCACTCTTGAGGGAATTACTGAGGCATTCCCTTGTCTGGAGATTCCTGAGAGCAAGGTGCAAGAGGGGATTGGGAGAGGAGGGGGATGAGGTAGACACAAAATAAGACATGATAATATGGGAGGAACATTCTCACTATATTGTGCACTGTAAAAAAATAAAAATAAAGAATTGGCAGCTGTGGTTGCCAGAATTTTGCATGAATTACAGTCAATGAAAACATTTTTTTACAGGGTTTTACTGTAAGAAATATAGATATATTAAGTGTGTTTATACAAAAAAATCCTGTTTTACAGAAAAAATCTGGCAGCTGTAGCTACCAGAATTAAATTAAAATTAAATTAAAATTGTAAACAACTTTACAGTTTTAAACTGTACATTTTAGTATAAAACTGCATAAAAACATAAATTTTCTGCTGAATTAAAAAAATAAAAAATAAAAACCCAATTAAAACTTGCCTTTTGAAAAATGTATTAACCGCAATGCAGTAAACAAAAACATCTGTCATTTCTCAACATACAAATTTGTAATATGTAGTGTACTTTGTTTACAAAATAATACAATAGAGAACATATGACAGATGAATGATCATATTAGAACTGGAAAGATGGAGGGGAAGAGATGGAAAAAGGAGAAAGAGTAAAAAAATAGAGAAAGAGAGGGCAAGAAAGAAGAAAATACTTTTCTCTTTAAACAGTTAGAAACAATTAAGGTTAATTAAGTTTTTTTTTTTTTTATGAATAAAAGTAAGAATTGTAACACCCTTTAAGGATTACTGCATTTCCTTATTAGAATCAATAGAACAAATGTACCAATATCTATAAACAAGCTCTTCAAATTGAGGTACAGCTGAAATGCAAATCAGAAAATGACTGTGATAGAAGCATATCCATTATTAATTCTTATATTTAATTCATTCATTAACATGCACAAAGATTTACACCATCCTTATTGAATCCTTATTGTTTCCTTCTTTACTTCATGGCAGAGTGGAACATCAATGCTGGTTTGCAGGATTGACTCTTTGCTCTTTGACACTTTGTTATAGAAGACTGCCACCTGGTGGCTAAATATGCTCAGCTTTTTAAATAACCTTTTAAATAAAAGAAATTAAGTGCCTAAAATTGAAAAGGGCCACAGGTAAATATGATATTTATTATAATGAGTTTATGTGAAGATTGCTTTAAGTTCACTTAAAATAAAAGTATTTTTTAAAGCCTTATAAATGTTGAAATTTATATAGCTTTCAATTATACTGTAATGTTGAATGTCTATCATTAATGTTTAAAAAAAAATAGAGACATAGAGACACTAGTAGCAGTATTAGTATCAGTGATACTGGCCTGCATTCATTAAAAGATGCCATTACAAATATTTAAAAATGTACTGTCTTTAAGTTGTTGTTAATGTGGAGAGTAGCTGTGAAATAATTACAATATAAAAATATTAAAAACTCCAATGTTTTTAATTGTGATTAATTACAGAAAAATTAGTGATTAATTAGTTAACACACACACACACACACACACACATATATATGTATATACAAAAAGCATTCTTTAGAAATGTTGGCCCATATTGATAGGATAGCATCTTGCAGTTGATGGAGATTTGTGGGATGCACATCCAGGGCACGAAGCTCCCGTTCCACCACATCCCAAAGATGCTCTATTGGGTTGAGATCTGGTGACTGTGGGGGCCATTTTAGTACAGTGAACTCATTGTCATGTTCAAGAAACCAATTTGAAATGATTCAAGCTTTGTGACATGGTGCATTATCCTGCTGGAAGTAGCCATCAGAGGATGGGTACATGGTGGTCATAAAGGGATGGACATGGTCAGAAACAATGCTCAGGTAGGCCGGGGCATTTAAACGATGCCCAATTGGCACTAAGGGGCCTAAAGTGTGCCAAGAAAACATCCCCCACACCATTACACTACCACCACCAGCCTGCACAGTGGTAACAAGGCATGATGGATCCATGTTCTCATTCTGTTTACGCCAAATTCTGACTCTACCATCTGAATGTCTCAACAGAAATCGAGACTCATCAGACCAGGCAACATTTTTCCAGTCTTCAACTGTCCAATTTTGGTGAGCTCGTGCAAATTGTAGCCTCTTTTTCCTATTTGTAGTGGAGATGAGTGGTACCCGGTGGGGTCTTCTGCTGTTGTAGCCCATCCGCCTCAAGGTTGTGCGTGTTGTGGCTTCACAAATGCTTTGCTGCATACCTCGGTTGTAACGAGTGGTTATTTCAGTCAAAGTTGCTCTTCTATTAGCTTGAATCAGTCGGCCCATTGTCCTCTGACCTCTAGCATCAACAAGGCATTTTCGCCCACAGGACTGCCGCATACTGGATGTTTTTCCCTTTTCACACCATTCTTTGTAAACTCTAGAAATGGTTGTGCGTGAAAATCCCAGTAACTGAGCAGATCGTGAAATACTCAGACCGGCCCGTCTGGCACCAACAACCATGCCACGCTCACAATTGCTTAGATCACCTTTCTTTCCCATTCTGACATTCAGTTTGGAGTTCAGGAGATTGTCTTGACCAGGACCACACCCCTAAATGCATTGAAGCAACTGCCATGTGATTGGTTGATTAGATAATTGCATTAATGAGAAATTGAACAGGTGTTCCTAATAATCCTTTAGGTGAGTGTATATACATATACTGAACAAAATTATAAACGCAACACTTTTGTTTTTGCCCCCATTTTTCATGAGCTGAACTCAAAGATCTAAGACTTTTTCTATGTACACAAAAGGCCTATTTTTCCTCGAATATTGGTCACAAATCTGAATAAATCTGTGTTAGTGAGCACTTCTCCTTTGCCGAGATAATCCATCCACCTCACAGGTGTGGCATATCAAGATGCTGATTAGACAGCATGATTATTGCACAGGTGTGCCCTTAGGCTGGCACAATAAAAGGCCACTGTAAAATGTGCAGTTTTATCACACAGCACAATGCCACTGATGTCGCAAGTTTTGAGGGAGCGTGCAATTGGCATGCTGACTGCAAGAATGTCCACCAGAGTTGTTGCCCGTGAATTGAATGTTCATTTCTCTATCATAAGCCGTCTCCAAAGGCGTTTCAAAGAATTTGGTAGTACATCCAACCTGCCTCACAACCACAGACCATGTGTAACCACACCAGCCCAGGACCTCCACATCCAGCATCTTCACCTCCAAGAGGTTTGCATAACCAAAGAATTTCTGCACAAACTGTCAGAAACCGTCTCAGGGAAGCTCATCTGCATGCTCGTTGTCCTCATCGGGGTCTCATCATCGTGATGATGGCACACGGTGAGCGGTTTGCTGACGTCATTGTTGTGGATCGAGTGGCCCATGGTGGCAGTGGGGTTACATGGTATGGTGGATCGGTGTATACGACAGCGTGTTCCAGTTCTTGCCAATATCCAGCAACTTCACACAGCCATTGAAGAGGAGTGGACCAACATTCCACAGGCCACAATCAACAGCCTGATCAACTCTATGCAAAGGAGATGTGTTGCACTGCATGAGGCAAATGGTGGTCACACCAGATACTGACTGGTTTTCGGACCCCCACACATGCCCACACACACACATTTTCGAACTTTCCACACATGCCAGCATGACGAAACTTAGTGTATTTACTAGTTGTCATATCAACAGTATATAGAGAAAAAAAATTTGCACAATTTAAAAGTCTTTGGAAGATATCACTGAACATTTATTTAACCAAAGCAAAAGTAAATTTCTTACTTAAGTTAATTTTTCATCTCTATTTTTTGTGTTTATTTTAAATGAGACAAATCTGATATTATTTTAATCTTATATCTGTTATTTAACAGTTGAGATAGTTCTTTAATGTTAATCTAACCAGCAGAAGACACGAGTCGGGTTTAAATCCCAGTTGCACAGGTCTCCTGATCACAACACACGTGAGGAAGACGCTGTAAAGCGTACTCGATTACCACGGTTCCCTGAGATAAGGGAACGAGGAAATAATCTATTTCTTGAATTACTGAAGCATTTTTGTAAAATCACGCAGTGCTACTGCCCAGTCAAAACAGTGTCGAGACATCTCGCACGCTATTGGCTGGCCAGTGGGAACTGCATGAACCAATGGCAGAACAGCGTAACTGAGCGAACCAATGGGCACAAAGCCCGCGAAGCTGAGCACAAAAGCCCCGGCCAAATGGGCGTGGCATCTGCCTTAAAGGTACACTGTAATGCTCTAAAACGTCAGGTTATATCGACTGAAGTAACGATCACCCGTTGTTTAGCGCCATAGCACGGCCGTCTATGCAGTACTCGTTCCCTTATCTCAGGGAACTGAGGTTACGTAAGTAACCGAGTACGTTCCCTTTCGAACGGTCAGTCATACTGCGCCTTCTAGACGCAATGGGAACCTGTTCAATCCCGCCGTGCTATTATAGGCGCAATGACATGTACTGCCTCAAGTTGAACACTTATTAAAAGGGGCCCAAGACTAGAGTTATTGACACGTCATAACATATATATATGTTACATATAACATACATATTTTTCTATGCGTACTGGCCTCATAAAAGGCCAGTAACTACATAGTATCATAGGCTAACCCATAGTATCGCGTGAAACGGTGTTGAAAGCACTTTGGGTACATAGCCATGTCTTGGTTTGAGGATGACTTTATAATCGCCTGGGCCAAATTCTAGACATGACGCGTTCACAGAGAGCGCTTGAATGTCACCAACACGCTTAACTGATGCCAGTGCTAATAGCAGGGCAGATTTCAGGAAAAGCAGTTTAAATTTGGCCGTCTGCAACGGTTCATCTGCAACGTTATGAAGGGAGGTTCTTTTAGTGCTCGTAGGACCAGTGAAAGGTCCCAGGCTGCTGTAGGAGGGCGAGGATGATTAAGCCTCCTAGCTCCTTTTAAGAATTTTGCGACCATGTCATGTCTGCCTACTGATTGGCCAGCTATCGGTGCATGAGATGTGGCGATAGCTGCCGTGTAGACTTTGAGTGTGGATGAAGTGCGTCCTGCATCCAACATTTCTTGTAGAAAAACGAGCATCTGTGATATCTCGCATAACACTAGGTTATGGTTCCTGGCTAAACACTGACCATTTAAAGGCATAGAGACGCCTAGTAGACGGAGCTCTAGCTTCACTGATAGTGCTCAGGACACTCACTGGGAGGTACTCGAGCTCCCTTTGAGTGGCCAGACATGTAGTGCCCACAGTTTGAGGCGGGGGTGACAGATTGTCCCCTTCGCCTGAGAAAGGAGATCTTTTCTCATGGAATCTGGCCATGGGGCTGCTGATAGTAGCTGGATTAACTCGGGAAACCAGTGGTGGGTTCGCCAAAGGGGAGCCACTAGCAGGACTGTGTGCTCGCATTCCCTGATTCTTTTTAAGACCTGAGGGAGGAGTGGGACTGGAGGAAAAGCATAAAGCAGGCAGCTGGGCCATTCGTGGGCCAGCGCATCCTTGCTCTTTGAAAAATAAATCGGGCAGTGACAGTTGTCTTCGGAGGCGAAGAGGTCGACCTCTGCCCTCCCGAAAACACTCCATATCATTTGAACCGTTTGGGGATGAAGGGTCCACTCCCCTGGGGACACGAGGCCCCTGGAGAGCATGTCTGCTCCCTGGTTCAGTCTGCCTGGCACATGCACTGCTTTTAGTGAATGTAATTTGCCTTTTGCCCATAGGAGGAGATGTCTGACCTGTTGGTTGAGTCATCTCGACCTGAGCCCACCTTGGCGGTTTATGTATGAAACCACTGTTGTGTTGTCTGTGCGGAGTAGGACATGGTGACCTGAGAGACGTGGTAGAAAAGTCTCGAGGGCTAGCACTACTGCCAGCATTTCTAGGCAGTTGATGTGCAACCGCGACTCCGTGCTCGACCATGAGCCGAAGGCCAGTTCGCCCTCGCACAGAGCGCCCCAACCCGTGTGGGAGGCATCCGTGGTGAGCACCATCCGTCTGGAAACTGTCCCCAAGCTCACCCCCGACTCGTAGAGGTGGGGATTCGACCATAGCGCCAGGGCTTTGATGCAGCCGCGGCCCACTTTGATCCAAAGCTTGCCTGAACGCCACGCTTGGGGAGGAACCCGTGATTTCAGCCAGTACTGCAGGGGGCGCATGCACATCATGCCCAGCGGAAGTACTGGAGAAGCTGATGCCATAAGGCCTAGCATTCTCTAAAAAATTCTCAGGGGTCTGTTGGTTCCCGTTTTGAACGAACATGCAAGCTGCTGTGTAGTCAGAGTGTGTTCGTTCGACAGCCACGCCCACATTTGGGCAGAGTCTAAAATCGTTCCCAGGAAGGAGATTCTCTGCCTGGGAAGCAATGTGCTCTTGGCTGTATTTATTCTGAGACCCAGGCATTCTAGATGGCTGAGTAGCACAGATCTGTGAGATTTTAGTTCTTCCTCTGACTGGGCCAGGATGAGCCAGTCGTCGAGGTAGTTCAGAATGCACATTCCCGCTTGTCTTAAGGGGGAGAGAGCTGCATCCATACAGTTTGTGAATGTGCGGGGGGCCAGAGACAGGCCAAATGGCAGGACTGTGTACTGATAAGCCTTCCCGTCGAACGCAAATCTCAAAAACGCTCTGTGACGTGGGATAATTTGGATATGAAAGTAAGCATCTTTCAGATCCACTGAGAAAAACCAGTCCATCGGGCGGATTTGCGCGATGATCTGTTTTAATGTCAGCATTCTGAAAGGCTGTTTGATAAGAGCCTTGTTCATTTGTCTGAGGTCTAAAATGGGCCTGAGGCTGCCATCTTTTTTGGGGTCGAGGAAATAGCGACTGTAAAACCCTGACTTGCTCTGTGCTGGAGGCACTGCTTCTGTAACCTCGTTGAATTGTTTTTATAACCCACTGTGACACCCCAGGGATGGCTTTCCAAGCCTCTGTCCGGTTGTACAGGGGTTTTATAGTGTCGGAAGGCAGCACGCTGTGCAGGGCGGCGACTTCCGTGTGGTGTGGAAAAGCAAGAAAACTCATTTCTTGAACATTCATATTTTTTATTAAACTCGCCATTATAACGCCAGAATGCAGGGAAGCGCGCATTAGAGCGGGCTCGCAGTTTACATTCACAACATTTTTCTCCCTGGCCCGAACTAAAAGGGGCCGTGGGGAAGGAATTCTGAGTCTTTTGGGGGTGGACCAGCCTGGGCGGGACTCGACCCTCCTCTCTTCCTGACCAGCCTGTCAAGAAAATGTTGCATTGCCTGGGACGCTTTCTGAGCCGTGGTGAAACGGTCTGCAAATCCATCCACCGCTGGGCCAAATAGGCCGTTCGGAGCTATCGGAGCGTTAAGAAGGGCGGTTTTATCGGCCTCCTTGATCTCGGTGAGGTTTAGCCATACAAGCACAACGAGGCTGGCCATGGACCTGCCTATGGCCTGGGTGGTGGCTTTCGTGGCGCGAAGGGCCAAGTCTGTGGCACTTTGGAGGTCACGGAAAACCTCTTGATCTGGCCCAGTCTCGTCCATAGTCCGGAGAAGCTTGGCCTGAAACACTTGCAGGACCGCCATTGAGTGGAGAGCAGAGCCTGCTTGGCTAGCGGAAGCATAGGCCCTATTCGCCAAGGCTGATGTTGTTCGACAGGGCTTGGAAGGGTGGGCGATCTTAGGCTTCCAGCCTATCGCGGAGGGTGGACAGAGGTGCACAGCCACCGTTTCCTCGAGCGGAGGAAGCTTCTCTTAGCCCTTCTCGACAGTGCCGTCAATGGTGGAGAGCGCGTGCAAGATGTATGGGCGGAGACGAGCAGAGTAGGGGGCGCGCCATGACTTTGCTAGCTCCTTGTGCACCTCAGGAAAGAATGGTGCAGCTCTCTGTCGAGGGGCCTGCTGGAGCCCCAGCAGATACCACTCATCGAGGCGGCTGCGTGCAGGCTCTTCAGGGGAGACCCAATCCAGGCCGAGCTCGTTGACGGCCTTCATGAGGACACGGATTAGTTCGGTGTCCGGACCAGCCTTTGAGTAGCTGCACTGCTGTGATGTCGAGGGGGTGGGATCGTCGACCGAGCCCGACCATTCCTCAGCATCTGAAGCGACGAGAGACATGGAGTCATCGTGTGGATGCTCGTCGTCCTCATTGCCGCCGAATGAGACCAGGCCCTTGGCTTCAAGCGGAGGGAGCAGGTCCGATCGAGAGAACGTCACGGGAGAAACGTCTCTCTGAGGCGAAGATGAGGCACGTGGGCACTGGGCCGACGTGAGCTTGTTAGCCTCGGTATACTCAGCCCTCTGGCTCCGCCGCTTTTTCCGCCGAGGTTCGGATGGGAAAGGGAACGGGACAGCGCGAGGGGCGGTGTCACGCTCTGAAAAGAGCGCTATCCATGAGCGAAGAGAGGAGATGCAGTGACAGCAGCCGGACCCGGTGAGAGCAGCGTCCGCGTGGGCTTTGCCCAGACAGATCACACAGACATCGTGGCCGTCCTCTTCATGCAGATGAGTGCTGCATGTAACACACATTTGGCGCGACATGACGTATGTCGCTTATAGATAGTAGTAAAAAGGATACCCCGTAGTGTTTCACTGGAGAACGCAGGGGAAAGGGCGCGCTGAAACAGGCCGCTGACTCATTCGCAGGACGTCCGGGCTGCCTAGCTCGCGATTCTGCTGCAGGCTTGGCAAAGGTGGTGTAGCTTCGAGAGTTTATCAGCAAGGACCGAGATCGTCGCTGAAGGAGATTAATCTGACGTTTTAGAGCATTACAGCATACCTTTAAGGCAGATGCCACGCCCATTTGGCGGGCTTTTGTGCTCAGCTTCGCGGGCTTTGTACCCATTGGTTCACTCAGTTACGCTGTTCTGCCATTGGTTCATGCAGTTCCCACTGGCCAGCCAATAGCATGTGAGATGTCTCGACACTGTTTTGACTGGGCAGTAGCACTGCGTGATTTTACAAAAATGCTTCAGTAATTCGAGAAATAGATTATTTCCCATTGCGTCTAGAAGATGCTGTACGACTGACCGTTCGAAAGGGAACAAGCGATCGTATGTAAACAGATGCATATGTAAAATAACCTGATCATCAACATTAAACATCATATAAATCAAAACTATCTAATGTTACTGAATGAAATGTGGACCCAGGACGAGCTACAGGACTGTGCAAGCATTAGGGGTGTTGATGGACTTGATCTACTCCATCTGTGTTTGAACATCGTTCTGAATCTGATCTGAATGCAGTTTTTTTTGTCATGCTCAGATATTTATAAAACAAAATATTCTATGGGCTATTAAATTTTTGTAAAAATTGTCAAAAACCCTGGCGGTGGCTGGCAACTTGTTTTTAAAACGCTGGCGGGGAAAGAGTTAATGTTACATCTTGCCCCTCACATGTTAGAATGTACCCCACGTATCGGGCATGTTTTCACATTTCACTTCCATTCTTTTGGAGTAAATCAAGAAAAAAATATTAATTAAACAAAACCACATAATTGTACTAGACGTGTGAAATTAATGTGGTGAAAAATAAATACTCTGAACCCCAAGTGGATTTACACAAACTGAGAAAGTCAAAAAGCGTTAGGTTGTGCCCCGCTCTCCCCTATAATATACAGGGAGTGCAGAATTATTAGGCAAGTTGTATTTTTGAGGATTAATTTTATTATTGAACAACAACCATGTTCTCAATGAACACAAAAAACTCATTAATATCAAAGCTGAATATTTTTGTATCAATATTTTAAGTAGTTTTTAGTTTTAGCTATTTTAGGGGGATATCTGTGTGTGCAGGTGACTATTACTGTGCATAATTATTAGGCAACTTAACAAAAAACAAATTTATACCCATTTCAATTATTTATTTTTACCAGTGAAACCAATATAACGTCTCAACATTCACAAATATACATTTCTGACATTCAAAAACCAAACAAAAACAAATCAGTGACTAATATAGCCACCTTTCTTTGCAAGGACACTCAAAAGCCTGCCATCCATGGATTCTGTCAGTATTTTGATCTGTTCACCATCAACATTGCGTGCAGCAGCAACCACAGCCTCCCAGACACTGTTCAGAGAGGTGTACTGTTTTCCCTCCTTGTAAATCGCACATTTGATGATGGACCACAGGTTCTCAATGGGGTTCAGATCAGGTGAACAAGGAGGCCATATCATTAGATTTTCTTCTTTTATACCCTTTCTTGCCAGCCACGCTGTGGAGTACTTGGACGCGTGTGATGGAGCATTGTCCTGCATGAAAATCATGTTTTTCTTGAAGGATGCAGACTTCTTCCTGTACCACTGCCTGAAGAAGGTGTCTTCCAGAAACTGGCAGTAGGACTGGGAGTTGAGCTTGACTCCATCCTCAACCCGAAAAGGCCCCACAAGCTCATCTTTGATGATACCAGCCCAAACCAGTACTCCACCTCCACCTTGCTGGCGTCTGAGTCGGACTGGAGCTCTCTGCCCTTTACCAATCCAGCCACGGGCCCATCCATCTGGCCCATCAAGACTCACTCTCATTTCATCAGTCCATAAAACCTTAGAAAAATCAGTCTTGAGATATTTCTTGGCCCAGTCTTGACGTTTCAGCTTGTGTGTCTTGTTCAGTGGTGGTCGACTTTCTGCCTTTCTTACCTTGGCCATGTCTCTGAGTATTGCACACCTTGTGCTTTTGGGCACTCCAGTGATGTTGCAGCTCTGAAATATGGCCAAAGTGGTGGCAAGTGGCATCTTGGCAGCTGCACGCTTGACTTTTCTCAGTTCACGGGCAGTTATTTTGCGCCTTGGTTTTTCCACACGCTTCTTGCGACCCTGTTGACTATTTTGAATGAAACGCTTGATTGTTCGATGATCACGCTTCAGAAGCTTGGCTATTTTAAGACTGCTGCATCCCTCTGCAATATATCTCACTATTTTTGACTTTTCTGAGCCTGTCAAGTCCTTCTTTTGACCCATTTTGCCAAAGGAAAGGAAGTTGCCTAATAATTATGCACACCTGATATAGGGTGTTGATGTCATTAGACCACACCCCTTCTCATTACAGAGATGCACATCACCTAATATGCTTAATTGGTAGTAGGCTTTCCAGCCTATACAGCTTGGAGTAAGACAACATGCATAACGAGGATGATGTGGTCAAAATACTCATTTGCCTAATAATTCTGCACTCCCTGTATATATATATATATATATATATATATATATATATATATAACTTGTTTATGCACATTATGTAAAGAGTGTTTACGTGACAGATATACACTCCCAATAAAACGTTTGGGGTCGGTCATAAATTTTTTTTTTTTTACTTTCTAAAGATTTACACATTTTGATTAATAGTAAAATTCCATCAACTTGAATTGAATAATCCTTACATATTTTAATTGAATAATTAAACAATCCTTAATCAATTATTCAATTAAAATATGTAAGGATTGTTCAATTAAATTTCATGGAATTTTACTATTAATTGAAATGCGTAAATCTTAAAAAAAGGCTTACATTTTTTGAGTATATTAATCAAATAATCCTGGAAAAATTTACACATGTTCCACAAAATTACTAAGCAGCAAAACTGTTGATCATTGATAATATTTGCTTGAGCATCAAATCAGCATATTAGTATGATTTCTGAAGGATCACGTGACACTGAAGACTGGTTTGAATACACTTTTCTGTATTTATCTGATAAAAAATAAATTCAGCCTTGGCGAGCATAAGACTTACTAAAAAAACTTTAGAATGGTAGTGTATAAAAAAATCTCTCTTTCAATAAACAAATGAAATCTCTCTTTATAGTAAGAACATATTATGAAAGAGTACAGAGCTTATGTGTCGAGCTTTGTGAGTGAGACTATGTGGATGAGGCCATTACTTTACTTTTCACAAAAGGAATGACTTCATCTTTTCTGTAGCATTGGGATTCGTGAAAGAGCCATTTTTCCTCTGTGCTGAATGTGCTTTGAGATCAGTGGAGAGTGTGTGTGTGTGTGCTGTGTGCTATTCTCCTATTTACTTTTATGGCTCTTCCGTTTTCCTCAGTGTGGTAGCAAAATAGAGCCTGGGGAGAGAGAGGGAGAAATGCCAATTACTGCCAGTCTGCTATGGAGTGCTTTGGCCTTGCCTCTGTTCTTCCATAGCAACTCATGAATTGCATGTGTGTACATGTGTTTGTGTGCATGAGTCTCTCCAACTGCATATTTACTTCAACAAATAGTGCATTCATGAGCAAATATTTCTCTCGAATTCCTAACCAGCAAAAATATACTTTTTACTGGCAAAATAAAAATAAATAAATAAATGTACAGATTTCCACTAAAGCATAATACATTTTTGTGCTTGTCAAAAGTCTGAAAAACAGAGTCATTAAATTCTCTAAGACCACATTTACGCCCACCTTGCCATTCTGCAACTCCCACGTCTGTTCTGATAGATGGTGATCTATCTCAAACTTCTCACACTTCCACTCAGCTCCATGTACTTGTCATTATTATGGATGGGGTCTATTTTGGTTCCATCAGTGCTGGTGGAGCTCAGAGAGGGGAACGCTTTTTGCGTGGAAGCTGAGTAAATTATTTGTGTTCCATAGAGGGGGAAAATGGGTTAATATTTTAATCATACTTGACACCCTCACAACAGGGAATTGCTCTCATTTTTTGTTAAAGTTAGGAAAATGTAAAAAAAACAAACAAAAAAAAACATATAGTCTGCAAGCTGCTCCATATATCACTGTAAAATAAAAAGCTACAGCATTAAACAAAGCCACAGACCTTTGAAAAGGAGAATAAGGCCTTGTCTCTGAGGCCATTACATAATGCCTATGGCCTTGCTTCAAATACAAAAGAACATACTTTTAGCACTACTTTTTCAGCTTCAAGTAGTAAGATTTTTAACGATTTTGAAAGAGGTCGTTTATGCTCACCAAGCCTACATTAATTTGATCAAAAATACAGTAAAAAGAATGATATTGTAAAATATATTATTACAATTTAAAATAAGTTTTCTATTTGAATACATTTATAATTTAAATTATTTTATTCCTGTGATGGCAAAGCTGAATTTTCAGCATCATTACTCCAGTCTTCAGTGTCACATGATCCTTCATCATTCTAATACGGTACTCAAGAAACATTTCTTTTTATTATCAATGTTGAATACAGTTGTTCTGCTAAATATTTTAGTGGAACCCTTTTTTTCAGGGTTCTTTGATTAATAGAATGTTCAGAAGAACGGCATCCATTTGAGATTGAAATATTTGATAACTGTCTTATGTGTCTTGTGTAAATGTCTTTACTGTCACTTTTGATCAATTTAATGCATCCCGTGCATTTTTAAAAAATAATAGCATTTATTTAACTTTTGAATGATAATGTACATTTACAAATTTACATTTACATGTACATTTATTTTATATTCTTTTTAGCAACGTTAATCACATAGAGTAACACTACAAAGAGTTTGAGTATAGTAGACTTACCGATATAGTTTATGATCTGTAAACTGTAAGAGTAAACATATTTAGCCGAGGCGGCGGGGTGTGTTTGACATGGAAACTGACTGATTGGGCAGGTGGCTGAATTGGTATAAACATTCCTCGCTAGTTAACCTCTGATCTCCACTTAATCACTTCTGTGCTTTTTCTACTGTATATAAACTACAGTATATGACTCCAAGTCATACCAACATGAAATATTTAAAAGATATGTGGCACAGAAAAGTATTTAAAAGGCTCACTTTGTTGTTAGTGTTTCTGATCCCAAAGTATTCAAGATAGACTAGCCTAAAGAGTCTATGAGTGATGTTGATGAAAGCTGCAAATGCCTTTGAAACCAAATCCCCCTCAACACAAGCCACGAAAGGACTGAGAGTCCATGGGGAAATGCAGGAATGGTGCCCCCTGTTCTTTCAGATACCATCTTTGCTTCATTCAAACCCCTCTTTCAATTCCCACAAAATGTTTTTTTTCTTCTGTATGACTAAAGCTGTTTATTGCATTTTAAAATACATGTTTGCACCTTTGGACGAGAATCCTAAGCCATGCTCTCATGAAAGTGTGCTTGAAAATGTGACTTTATCAAATAAAAAATTTATTTTTAAATAAAAATATTTAAATATTTAGGTATTTTTTGCCTCTATCACATCTGATTTATGGGATGAAACTGAACACAATTGACAGATTTAATAATATAATGAATAAAATATTAGATGCAGACAAGAAAGATTTTTTGCTGATACTATTCTGCCAATAAAAATGTAGGCAAATAAACTAAATAAAGTATAATTCTGAACTAGGAAAATAATGCATGTAATTGTTTTGCAGGGAGGGTTCATAAAGTATATCAATCCTGCAGATCAATATTATAGCTAAATAGTAGCATTTGCATATCATAAGAGAGCATTACTGTCCCAGCATTCATAATAAGCAGCAGTGGACAGTCATTCATCATTCTGTCTGGCTGACCAGATGGAGAGGGTTGTAACACAGAAATTTTCTACTACTGGGACTACAAATATTGCACACAATGGGACGAAGCAAGACTGACATTTATGGAAAACGTCTAGGTTACGACTGTATCCATGGTTCCCTGAGAAGGGAATGAGATGCAGCGCTGACACTATGGGGATAAACTACATTTAACATTTTAAATTGTGTGCATTTTCTAGGTGTTACAACACACCACACTATAGTGTGATTTGTCTGACATTCATTTACAGAATTTAAGTAAAGTTTTTTCACCCCAATGTTTGGGAAAGTGCCAAAAAAATTTAAGTTGCTGCTACACTTCCCCAGTTTCCTCTAATCATCAAAACACCATCAACAATTGAATAAAGAGAAATAATATTTTTGTTTATTTTATTTTTTTTAATGCAAGTAGGATCCATCTTTTATTATTATTCGTATTATTACCAAATGGACCCTCATGAAGAAGGGAAAAAAACTGGTGTTCAGAGTGTTTAAAAGCTGGTCTCCCAGCTGAAAAAAATGCTCCAAATGCTCACTTCTAAAACCAACCAAAAGAGCAGCCTGGGGAAAAAAACACACTAGCTTACGCTTGTTTAAGATGTTTTGTTTTTTCTTCATCAGGAGAGGGAGAATGCATCAGCCCATAGACTAAACAACAATAGCTTAATACCCCTATTCTGTCACGTTATACATTAAATCTACAGAGCAGTACATTGGAATGACTCGTATAAAGTTTACAGCAACGAATATTTATAGCTCAATGTGTAGCAGCTACAAATGGAAACACTTGAGCTGAGCTCTCAAATGTCTACATGATTTCTGTGCACTGCTTAATATGTTTGTAAACGACATCAATCCTGCTCTGCAATGTAAGCGCGTGCTCTTCAGACAGAGAGCCGAGCTCGCGCGCCAGCGGCTCCCTCGCGCGGTACAGTTCACACAGCAGCTTTGCGCTGTTTCCGGAGTGTTTCATTTCAGATATACGCCGGACTGTACTTCTCCGAAATATGCACGACGAACTTAGCAGTATTGTGTGATATGGTTCCCATAGGCCAAGCACTCTGTATCCGTGAATAAGCCCTGCCTCGTTATCAATAAAAAGCAAATGTCCATTGATTGTTTTCAGAAGGTTATTAGTGGTCCTCTCCATTACGCGCGCGTCCCATTGGAGACTGAAAATGTGACTGACAATTCGATCAAAGTTGGCTGTTAAATAATCAAATAAGATTAGATCACTCCACTGCATTAATTCAAGCAGATATGTTACAGTCATGTTCGATATAGTCTCAGCAGAGAGTTGCAGACACCCTCCTTGTTGTTTTCGTAAATGTAATGGAATAAACACTTCAGTGACATTTGGGATGAACTCAGTGAGAGACACAATGGCATTTGGCGACCATTCTAACGCCTCGATGTTTCCCCGCACACTTGCCCACTGCTCACTGGACAAGTTCAGTTTGGAAAGCGCCAAGGGCGGAAGGTTGGAAATCCCAAGCAGTTCCGCCAGATAATACGAGAGCGTTTCGCCCAGCACTTGATCCGCGTCGATGCCGTACCGCACGCATGCTCTCGTGCCGTCGGCGAAGGTCGCGAGACGGTTTGTGGGTCTGCCGCAGCCCGCTTCCAGCACAACCACCCGAGCGTCCCGAACCTGATCTCTCCACTTCCTCTCGTGCTCCACGCCAAAAACACGAGTGGAGAGATCTTCCAGCCACGCGCTCCAGAAGACCCGGTGCTCTATCACGTTATCCAGAATGAACGGGGAGCGAATATGAAAACTTTTCCCATCGCGCAACCCTGCGTTCCCTGGCGCGTGTCTTTCAGAAACATTTACCTGCTCGTTTGCAAAAGAGAACAGAACGCCAGAGCCTCGTTCAGTTGTTTGCTGGACAAATACGGACCAAAGATGCAACTTAACATTTCCTATCCAGGTAACTATTCCAAGCCACATACAAAGTGACGCGCATAATTTAACCTTGCCGGCTTTCATGATTTCAAAACGCAGTTTAGTCCATTTCGCTTTACATTTACATCTTCTTACACGAGTCTCCTATGGTTGAAATATAATCATTATGAATTCTCATCTCCTGTGCGGTTTTTCCCTCTCTCTCCTCCCAAACTCTTTCTGTGTTCAGTACAGCTACAATCGCATAGACGCGAACCATGTGACCAGATCATGAGACTTGACAAATGTCGTTTCATATTTCAAGGGGGGACTGAGAATGAAGAAAATTTAACGTTAGACGAGAATATTTCAACTTTTCTGGTAAATGCACAAGTAACTATTGGGATTTGATATATTTACAGACGTGTCTTTCAACGGTAGCTGCAGAATTTATTTACATAGGGAGTAAACGCCTCAGACTGAGGTCTCTAGCGACATATGCTTTACATGGTGTGATTAGTTTGGCGGGTTCTTACTTAAAGGTGCACTCAGTCATTTTTGCTAATTAAAAAGTTTTACACATAAAGAAATGAACAGCACGTTTCAGAAATATGATTTGAATGGTGTACACTCACATGAGCTGAAGATCCATCAAAAAAGGCTTTTTTATTTGACATGAAGTAGGTTGCTGACCTTAAATGTACCACCATATTGACTTCACATGACCAGTCTTGTATTTTAAAAAGTGGAGATGGAACTATCTTAATAAGCACATGAATGACCAAGCAAAGTTGTGTTTACAAGTGGGAAACTTGTGTTGTGTTTTAGTGTTAAAGGAAATGCCCGGTAAACTTCATGGATAATGTCTATGGCAGAAAATTACCAGTAACTTTTCTGTTTTTTCTACTAATTGTTTTTTTTCTTACAGTGAAACAAATCATATAGCCTAATATAACAACAAATATACAATGTAGTGTACATACAACAGACACAACATTGCAACTGAGTCTGAGTCAACAGGGTAGTCCAAAATGATGGTATGGATCAGTATGTGTGCAATCCACCAGACAGTCCAAACACAGTGAGTTTTGAAAGGAAACATAAAATGTCCATACAAGCATGCCTTGCTAGAGTCAAGAGACAAGCTGCAACAATCTGCAGCTCTCACACCACAGATTGGGAATAAATGTCAGGGCATCAAACGCCAAGCATAAACACATGATGGTCACAGCTGCCACACTGCAAAATTCGTCCAACTCCACTGCAATGAGAGAACTCACACACATACCAGTGAATTGCGACAGGCAGTCAAGTGCCAGCACGCACTAACAACAACATGTACAGAATGGCTGAGATTGACTCCAAGAATGATAATTATATAGATGTGTTGTATGTTGAAAAGTAACAGAAGATAAAACACTTGTTAAGGTTGTGAAGAGGCAGCAGTAAGTAAACAAACCTCATGCATCCATTCCAGTAGGTGTCAGTATAAAATTATAAAAGTAAGAGCCAGCTAAACATAAACACTTACTGAATGCACCTTTAAATAACACAATTTATTATTATAAGGTATTTCTAGCATTTAAAGACCAATGCTGGTGTCATTAAAACTGGTTTGTTTTGACTGTTTTGACTTGTTACTTAATGCACTGCCAGACATACAGCTGGTCAGCTCATGTTCTCAAAATGTCTGGCATGGAGCATGAAAAGCTGCAGGTGTTGTGCCTAAATCCTTCCCCTGCCACCATTCTGCCACTCTTCAGATGAAAGCGGCACACACTGATTTTGGAGCTTTGCACCTGCTGGGAGGACTAGGATATTTTGTGATAGTAGCGTGTTGGTCCCCAGAATGGGATGTTGGTATAGTGGAACATAGCCAGACTTGTGTAATGCTTTGCATTAAATAAAAGATTGAAATACATGTTATTCAATCAAAAAGCAATTATTCTGAAAACCCTATAGCTTTGGCGTATGCCCTCAAAGATAACAAATCTGCACTGTCAATGAAAACCAATCAAGCCTGTTTTTAGTCTGAAAGGAGATTGGTTCAGAGACAGTGAGCTGGTCTTTGAGAACCAGGGGGGTATTCCAGAAAGTAAGGTTAACCTTGACCTCTTGGTTGATTAACCCAAACCTGGGGTGCTTCTCAATTCTTATTTGTGCATCCTCATTTCCTTTCCTAGCTTCGTTTCCTCACGTCTTATCTCCACCCCTTAAGGATGCGAGGGAAGGACGCAAGGAAAAGACGCGAGGACGGAGGAATTGAATCAAGTGAAATGATATGTCCTCGCTCCCTTTAGCGTCACTTCAAAGCATCGTCAATTGATGATGACTCCACATCATTATAGATTTTTGTGGATCAACCTCCACAAAATACCACATTTGTCCATATTTTATTTAATATTACCAGTTATTATTAACAATGAATTATTCCCAGTTATTACAGTTTGTTTAATTTTCTTGTGTTTTGATATTCTGCAACTGTCCTACAGTTGTTGTTATTTGACATACATTTGTGTCTTATACATGTCAAGTCAAGTCAGTCAAGTCAAGTCAAGATGTGAAGGGGGAGGAGAAATAATATGTGCGTCACATTTAGTCGATAAAACACTTCCGCAAAGGATACACCTGTGTATCCTCACTCATGACTCCTCAGGAAGCCTCCTCACTCCTCCATCCTCACCTCCTCGCACTGCAATGGCTGAGCTCGGTCGATTTCCGGGTCATAGGACGAGGACAGAGGAGCGAGGAAACGAGGAGGGATATTGAGAAGCATCCTTGGCTTACTCGAGGTATGCTGGTTCCAAAAACGCGTCCGTGAGTAAGTTCAGACAACTCAGAGTACATTAACCGTGAACAGGCAAGACATCCTCAACAAAGCAACGATCTTGATGTTTCACCATGGAAACAGACGCTAAGAAAAAGCATGCCATTCTACTTCCTCTTCTTCTTTTGTTTAAGGGCGATTTACATAACCTACATAGTGCACATCGCCACCTATTTGGTGGTTGTGCAATCATTTTTTTCCATCTCTTTGTTTAAAAAGTGTTCTTTATTCACTGAGAATAAGGATTATATTGTTTGTTTGATGCTAATTGAATGCATGACAATGATGACAATGAAATAAATAATAAATATATTTGAATTAAATTAACATTTAAACATCACCTTGTTATAGAGTGCTTTAGAATTAATATATAATATTGTATATTATAACTAACTATATAATACATTTAGTTATATTAATTTAACTATATTAATTATATTATACACATCTGAATCCTGCTCCGGAGCAGGTTATGTTCATAGAGTGAGTTGCTGTGGTTACTTACATACCCTGAAAGTTACCTCCATTTTTGGAACCGAAAGTTGAGGTTATCCGCTTACTTACTCTTACTTACTCTTGGGTATGTCACATAACCTGCTTTTTGGAATACCCCCCAGTTTGAGTTGTGTGTCATTAGATTGAAAGGCATCAGACAGGTCCAGCAGAACGAGGATGGTTGATTTGGAGGCAGCTTCGGCGCACTGCAGGATTTCATTGAGAACAGTGAAGCCTCTCTGGAATGTCCACTTTTGAAGCTAGACTACAGAGGAAAGCCCTGACTGACAAGAACTCAGAACAACAACGCTCAAAAATAAAACCTTAATAAAATATGTTTTAGACTGTTTGCTCCAGGCTGCTTGATCACAGACAATGGGCCTGTTCAAACATAACCAGCAGGACCATATTAATCACTTAGACAGGTATTGCAATTGTGATTTAACAAAGCAAATAATAAGAGGAAGAAGCTATAGGTGATTTTGGCAATTCATCTGAAAAACTATACTTTAAATGTACATTTATTTAGCAGATGCTTTTATCCAAAGTTGCTTACAAATGAGGGACATGCACAAACAATTTGTCATACATTAAAACTATTATGTAGAGAGTTCACTCCATATTGCATTCTACTCTATTCAAATGGGTTTTATGGTCCATTAATATTTTACTTTGTGAATGCAACCAAGAAAAGGGATGCAGGTGGTATAAAAAGGAGCAACACTAAATTTTGCAGAGCTGCACAGTGTGTGCCAAAGTGGCAAAGTACCAAAGTGTCTGTTCCCTCTATGTTCCTTCTCATTGGAAATGCATGTCTTAGAGAACTTCGTCCAGAATGGCCATGAATATTTTAGAAAGAGGCCCTTTTCCCCTTCAGACTGCCTTGGAGCAGGAGATGCTAAGTAGAACACACCATCATCAGAAACAGTTCTTGAATGTTTCTTGTTTGGTTGTTGACTCGAACTCCAACATCCAGAGGCAAGTTTAAGTTTTCAATAAGTGATTACAGTCTACATATCCTAAATTATACAGCTACACAAGGATATAATCCAATATTGCTAGACATTGACGGATTGCCCCTGAACAGAAATAAGAAGTTTGTGATAATCGAAAACAATCGTTCAAATATCACTTCAAAACTGCCAATAAGTTTCATAAAATATTTTAGTTTGGAAGGAAATATTTATTTGAAAATATGTTTTAGACTCTGCCCTTTCTGTGGAATGTTGCTTGTATTTAGTTGCCGCAACTGAAGCAAATTAAATGTCAGGGTTGCATGTAAAAATTCTATGACAACCCCTCAAAAACATAACAAAACAAAACTATATAGATACTTTTAGTGAGTTTGAAATGTATTGTGAACAGTTTCATTGTTACTATATCCAAAGCTACTTTAATATGACACACAGTCGTACAACTGATAAACATTCTGAGGACATTAACATCTTAGAATTTGTTTTCAATATGCACACAATCATAAAACATGCAACGCTGGATTTATGTATGGATTTTACTGTTTGAAGAGAATGAAAATAATTTTAGGAACGTTTTATATACATAGAAAATTGATACTGTTTGGTCAGAGGCAGACAGTAGTGAAAAAGTTTTACTCTGCTTAAGTACATTTTTCAAGTGTCTGTATTTATCAGTGTTTTTCTTTAGAAAACTTTTACTTCACTATATTCCAAAGCATACTGCACTACATTTCATATTGAATATCATTTAACCCATTTGTGCCCAAATTTTTCTTAATGGTTTCATGCATATAGTCATGTTAATAGTGTCCTATGTGAACATGTTCTGCATTTATTTTTTCCCGTTTTTTTTTCCGTTTTTTTTCTTGAAAATCATATTTGAATGTGCGGCAACTATAGTTGCCGGTCGGCATATATGTTGTATGCACCCCTTCAATATCAAATTTGAATAGGAGGAGAACATTTGGCATCTAACTCAAAATAACTGCTTTCAACAGGTCAATCTTTATTCATAAACTAATTTATTAATCAATATTTTGGCCCTTACAAGACATATCATAAAATATCATCAAATTAAGGTCTACTATACAGTAGAGATGTCAGTTAAAGGGTTAAGTTATGTTTTAGGTGGGATATTATGAAAGCAAAACGCACTAAACAAGACCAAAAATCTTGATTTATTAACCTATTAACACAGTATACCCCATTTCCCCATGGTATATGTACTTACAAGTCATTTGCCCACCGGCAACTATAGTTGCCGCTTGGACGTTTGACTAAGTATACAAAAAACTATAGTTCCCTTTCGTTCAGTCACTCCGAGTAACGTCAGTGACTGACGAATGGGGGTTTCGCCTAGAAGCCTATCATCTTTGAGATCTTAGAAAACGCCCAATGGCAGGCCAATGCCATGGGCATGCAGAATTTGCATAGCGTAGCTCCGCCCCACAGCGTGGGTATATAAGGAAGCACGCTGGCAACATCGCATTATGTTTCTGCTTCGGAGCCAAGAGTATCTCTCTCTTCACTCCTCAAGCCTTCTGAGTTATCATCAGCTTCTTCGAGACGAGCAGCTTTCCAGTCGGTGTTGGTGTTACGGCGCATTCCAGCGATCTCACATTGCCTGCCTGCTGATCTGTGCAGTGATCTGAAACAGCTGTGTGTGTGTTTCCCTGGGCGCTTCAGCACTCTGCAGAGCTTTCTTTCAAAAAAAGAGCTTGCGCGTGGCACGTCTTTTTAAAGACGGTTCGCCCCCGTGCACTTCTGGGTGCGGTCGATTTCTGTTGCCATCTGATGGGCGCAATCACTGCTTGACGTGTTTGGGCTTCAGCACGCTCAAGCAGCGTTTGTGGATGAGTCATGTTCTCACTGCGGGAACATGACCATCGCGATGTTATGGTCGAGACTCAATGACCCCCGTAAGGGGAAGAGAGTCCCCTCTGCCACACCCCAATCTATCGTCTCCGAGGAGATGGTACTTTGGCTGGTGGCCAAGGTGACCTGAGGGTTAGGGTGTGGCATGAACCCCGACGATCATTCCTCGGGCCACACCCCCCTCTCGCACACCGCTACCCGCCAGTGGTCGGACTGAAGCAGCGGGACCGTCTGCGGACGCCCTACGTGTTTCGTTCGGCGCTCCAGATGGCGACGAGACGTCGATCGCCGCATCTCACGGTGGGCTGGAGTCCTCTGGGGATGAAGATTCGGCTATGCTGCCGCCTTCGGGCGTGTCAGCATTGCCCGAGTCCGACGCGGAGTTGACAGCTGTCGGGCCCCGCCCCCAATTACTTTTCTCTCCCAGGGTGCATGAGGACGTCACGCGGTCCTGGAAGTCCCCGTTGTCTTCCCGTGACCGTTCGCGGGCCTTCTCCGCCTTCTCTGCCCTGGATGGGGCCGTGGCCAAGGGTACACTAGGGTCCCCCCTGTTAATGCTCAGTTGCAATCACGGTCGAGACTCAATGACCCCCGTATGGAGGTAGAGTCCCCTCTGCCACACCCCATTATCCTCTCCACGTGATGGGATGTTTGGCTGGTGGCCAGGGTGACCTGAGGGCTGCGGTGTGGCATAAATCCCGACGACTATTCCTCGGGCCACACCCCCCTCTTGCACAGAGTGCTTCAATATGGCACGGTGATCCTAAGCACCCCTCCAACGCCTGTAGATTCTCGTCTACTTCGGTGGCGAGGTATTACAGAGCTGCGGGGCAGGCCGCCACCTCTCTGCATGCCATGGCCATCCTTCAGGCCCACCAGGCCCGGATGCTATGTGACATGCACAAGGGTAGAGCTGACCCAGGGCTCAGAAATGAGCTGCGTGCCGCCACCGACCTCGCCCTTGGGGCGACGAAGGTGACCGCACGCTCCCTGGGCCAGGTGATGTCCACAGCCGTGGTCCAGGAGAAACGTGGCTTAACCTGGTCGATAAGAGCGAGGCTGGCCCCCAGGTCGGCAGCACCCTATATGTAGTAAGAACTAGCACTAGCATCCCTGAGCACCCAGAGACCGTGCACGGCAGTGTGCGCCACCCCCGGGCCACACCACTCTCGTCCCTCTTTGACGCCAGTCTCCTCTCAGAGCAGACCCCAGTGGAACGCACATCCTTTCCTGGTCTCCTCTGTCAGGACGCGGCTGATGACCATGCCCCCACACCGGGACGCTACGCCTCCCACGTCCGGGCCGGTCACGCCGCCTCGCTGCCCCGCCGGGGTACGCCTGTGTTTCGCATGTCCCCGCTGGTGCAGTTCTTGGGAGCCTGGCTAGAGCGTCCAGGACTGTCCCGCTGGGTCGCAAAGACCATCAGGTTTGGCTATGCGATTCAGTTCGCTCAGGCTCCTCCCCGTTTCCGGGGAGTCCACTATACCATGGTGGGGCCCAATACCCCAGTCATGCGTGCGGAGGTTGCTACCCTGCTGGCGAAGGGTGCGATCGAGCCTGTCCCTCCAGCCGAAATGAAGTCCGGCTTCTTCAGCCCTTACTTCATTGTACCCAAGAAAACCGGTGGGTTTCGACCGATCCTGGACCTGTGCGTCCTGAACCGATCCCTTCACAGGCTTCCGTTCAGGATGTTGACAGCGTAACGCCTTTTCGAATGCGTTTGTCCAGCAGATTGGTTTGCAGCGATCGACCTGAAGGTTGCCTACTTCCATATCAGTACGCGGTCTTCCCATTCGGGCTAGCTCTGTCCCCTCGCATCTTCACGAAGATTGTCGAGGCAGCCCTTGTGCCACTCAGGCAACACGGGGTTCGCATCCTAAACTACCTCGACGACTGGCTCATACTGAGTCACTCTCGAGAGCAGGTGTGCGAACACAGAGACCTAGTGTTCCAGCACTTAGCCCGTCTGGGCCTTCGGGTCAACTGGGAGAAGAGCAAACTCTGCCCCGTGC
The DNA here is from genome assembly GCA_039654625.1 of Rhinogobio ventralis. Classification (NCBI taxonomy): domain Eukaryota; kingdom Metazoa; phylum Chordata; class Actinopteri; order Cypriniformes; family Gobionidae; genus Rhinogobio; species Rhinogobio ventralis. The sequence continues at coordinate 21,383,667 of CM077193.1, read as the reverse complement.
AGAGGATCTCTTTTCTCGGTATGGATATCGACTCGGTCGCCATGTGCATGCAGCTTACAAGCGAGCGCGCGCAGTCACTGCTGACTTGCCTCCATCAAATCGAGAGCAAGAGTGCGGTTCCACTAAAGTTATTTCAGAGGCTCCTGGGGCATATGGCAACCCCGCCACTTGGATTGCTTCATATGAGACCGCTTCAGCACTGGCTTCGCAATCGAGTCCCGAGATGGGCATGGCAGTCGGGCACGCTCTGGGTCCCAGTGACTTGGGCCTGCCTGCAGACCCTCACCCCATGGTCGAACCTCAGCTTTCTACGGACCGGTGTGTCCTTAGAACGAGTTTCCAGGCATATTGTTGTATCAACAGATGCCTCCACCACAGGCTGGGGTGCCATGTGCAATGGACATGCGGCCGCGGGCTCCTGGACAGGACCCCAGCGCCTTCTGCATGTCAATTGCCTCGAGTTGCTGGCAGTACGGTTCGCCCTGCACCGCTTCCGAGCGTTGCTCAAGGGTCAACATGTACTATTCCGACAAGAGGTATGGACCAGGGAGGGGCTGTCGCAAGGACTACGAGTTCGGAGAACCAGGTCCGGCCGGGCCAGTACGGGGCGACCAAAAGGACCTGCTCCTTGTCCTCCCTGATCAAGCACAGAACCTGTGCGAGAAGGCTCACTGGGGGAAATGCATATTTGCGACAGGTAGCTCACACTTACGCAGGGCACTGGACGACAGCCGAGTGGCGTGATTAGATTGGGACCCCCATTTGTCAGTCACTGACGTTACTCGGAGTGACTGAACTAAAGGGAACGTCTCGGTTACGTATGTAACCCTCGTTCCCTGAGGAGGGAACGGAGACGTAACGTCCCTCTGCCACTTCCGCTGTACCGCTGAAACGGCCGGGAGTTCAGTCTTGGCTTCTCAGCAGGTAAACATAATGCGATGTTGCCAGCGTGCTTCCTTATATACCCATGCTGTGGGGCGGAGCTACGCTATGCAAATTCCGCATGCCCATGGCATTGGCCTGCCATTGGGCGTTTTCTAAGATCTTGAAGATGATAGGCTTCTAGGCGAAAACCCCCATTCGCCAGTCACTGACGTTACGTCTCTGTTCCCTCCTCAGGGAACGAGGGTTACATACGTAACCGAGACGATCTCTTGTAAGATTTGTTTTGTTTGGATGATTCTAGAGACCTTCATGATTATGTAGATATATATATGTCAACAAAAAATACTTAGTAACATAAAAAATGACCTTTCTTTGGGAGGTTTTGCCTTTGCCATGCTTCCTGGAAGTAGGGGTAGGAAGTTGGCAGCCTCATGTGACAGGAAGGAAGTGAATACCTTTTTTTTAAATCTTGAAATCCTTCATTTGGTTGTTTGCTTGCATGTCATTAAGACATAAAACATGGATACCATCTAGAAAAATACTTACAAAGGGAAAATGACACCTATACACTGCGGCAACTATAGTTGCTGGTGGGCTTAAATGGGTTAATACTTAATTACATTAAAAATGGTAGTACTTAAAGTCATTACAAATTTTTACTTGAGTACAAGTAAGAAAATACAAATTTTTTAATGTAATTAAGTATATATATATAAAAAAAAAAAAACTTATTTATGAAATGTAGTGCAGTAAAAAGTACATTATGCTTTGAAATGTAGTAAAATTAAAAGTTTTCCAAAGATAAACACTGATAAAGTACATATACTTGAAAAATACTTTACTACTGTCCGCCTCTGTGTATGGTATTGTGAGAGTGGAAACAGGCAGTGATAAAAAATAAAGAAAACAGTGATGGTGAGATCTGTGATCATTTTACATCTAATTATAAATATATTGATAGGTGAGATCAACTGTTGTTTACTAGTAGGATCATTAAAAACCTTTTTTCCCCAGGTTTATAATGTGTTTGTGCTGTGTGTCTTGTGGCACATGTTAATCATCACAGTTAAGAGCAGGGGTTTTCTTCATTCAGACAGAATGAGTGTATTTGGGAAAAGTTAAGAACATGGAAACTTGGTTTCCATGGGAACTCAAAACAAACGGGGGAGATGTTTTCCTCTTTAGTCCGTCCTGCTCAACTGTTCTACCATACACAGTCACTCACATCTGTATCTTTGGAATCAACTTTAAAAAACTTTTTTTTTCTCATATCAAAAGTGAAAGCTGCAGCAGAAGGCTGATACTAAGTCTAAGAAAATAATCCAAATGGAGAAAAAGATGGGGGAGGGGTTAGTGAGAGATCTCTAGAAAGAGAGAGAGAGAGCAAATGAAAGAATGGTTCTCAGAATCAGTCATTTGTATACTACTTTTCCACATCCTTTTATATGCTTGACCAGTGAAATGACACCTTTATAATCAGGACTTGAGCCTTTGCACATATCTAGATGTGTGTATAATAAAGGTGCCATTTCACTTTTTTTCAACAGGGCTTATAATTTTCCAAATTATTATGATTGAAGACTCCTTTAGACTCCTCTAGCAACCATTTACAGTTGAAATTCCAATGTATTTTTCAAGCTGCCACAACAATTTGGTTTGTTTACAGATCAGAGGAATATTTAGAAGTAACTTAGTAACTGTGTCTAACAAATAGACAAACATGACATTGGTAGGAGAATGGGTTAAAGGTTTCCCTTTGCTCTGTATCAAACTTCTTACGTCACAGAAACAGTTGAGCAGTGAAACTGACTGTAAATTGAGGGAGAGGCTGAAAGAATAGCATAGCAGAAAGAAGCAGTAGAAGCTGTCAAAGAGAGAAGAGAAAGAGAGAGAGAAAAAAAGAGTAGAAGAGGAAAGACAGAGAGACTGAGGGGGTTCTAATCACTGGCCTCATGTTGCAGGAGCTCATTTGACACAACAGAAGTCTTGGCAGAAGAATGCTCTTTCCCGCAGGCCAGCTGGCTGTGAGCACAGGGATATGGATGTCCCCTAAGTGTGGATACCTCCCTGCTTCGCTCCCTATCCTTCTTTATCTTCTTCAGCTTATAAGCACTGGGGCATCTTGGCCATATGGTAAGAGTTTTGCAAAGACTGTAACATTTACTTTAAAGAGTAATGACTGTGTTTCTCTGACACAAACACTGCTATTGCAATGTGCTGTGTAATTTAAATACCACAGCCACTGGAAAGTATATGACAGCGTGTTTAGTCCTTTTAACACCACTTAATGTTATTCTGCAGGTTACTTTTAGTTAAAGTGTGCTTTAAAGATCAGCTTTAGAGAAGCGTTCCTTAAGTCCCAGTTGACTTTTCTTCATGAAACTTGCTGAAAAATGTGAATCTGTTTAAATATTCATGACAAGTTGTCTTTGTATTCCTTGCAAATTTTAGATATTCTTTAGCCATTGTTCAAAATATATAGAGGTTGAATTCATGGTCAGTTATATTTAGTGTTTGGTAAACCTGAATTAATGTGCTTAAGTTAACATGCATAAATCTCTTTGGACATTTTCTCACAAATGAGAAAAACAGACATGAGACAAATGCACCAGGAAAATGACTATAAGAACCTGTCTGTAAACTCAAAGATAGCAAGACACAGACAGGAATCTTCCTCCCACAAAAACTGAATTAGTAGAGTAGGTTATAATTTTGGCACTGTTGCACAATTATCACAGTTGCTCATCTCAGTTGTGGTCACAGCAAAAACCTTGATAGGTGATAAAAGTTCACAGACTATAATTACAAGACTGGTAGTCAGATCTATGACAAAAGCATGACTTGAACCTGCCAAGACACGGTTAAGGACTTAAAGATAGCTTGGTTATCTACACAGCATCATAAACATTTACATTTTTGTCTGGCACAATGTTCCCTGACAAACCTTCACATCAGCTTTTGCTAACTGATTGTTAAGATTAACCCATTTAAGCCCACCGGAAACTATAGTTGCCGCAGTGTATAGGTGTCATTTTCCCTTTGTAAGTATTTTTCTAGATGTTATCCATGTTTTATGTCTCAATGACATGCAAGCAAACAACCAAATAAAGGATTTCAAGAAGAAAGAAAAGGTATTCACTTCCTTCCTGTCACATGAGGCTGCCAACTTCCTACCCCTACTTCCAGGAAGCATGGCAAAGGCAAATCCTCCCAAAGAAAGGTCATTTTCATGTTACTAATAAGTATTATTTGTTGACATATATATATATATATGTATATATATATATACATAATCATGAAGGTCTCTAGAATCATCCAAACAAAACAAATCTTACAAGGGATCCATAGTTTTTTGTATACTTAGTCAAAAGTCCAAGAGGCAACTACAGTTGCCGGTGGGCAAATGACTTGTAAGTACATCTATCATGGGGAAATGGTGTATATTGTGTTAATAGGTTAATAAATCAAGATTTTTGGTCTTGTTTAGTGCTATTTGCTTTCATAATATCCCACCTAAAACATAACTTAACCCTTTAACTGACATCTCTACTGTACAGTAGACCTTAATTCGATAGGGAAAAATATATTTTATGATATTATGTCTTGTAAGGGCCAAAATATCGAGGGCCCTTTATACAGTTTGGATGCGTTTCATTCTAATCGGTCAAGGACCCTAATTCATTTTATGACTAGTAGCTTATGATTCCATTATCATGTGGAAATTCAGACAAGTAATGAGTTTACATTTATATTATTATATGAAACCACCTACTACAGACAGCCATTGAATACTATGGGACTATTTTGTTATTTGTTTTTTTTTTTGTTATATAGATGTAATTTTTTCATCATTCTATTTATGTATTTTCACTTAACTTTTTGATACACAATGCCCTGTTGGGGAAACTTAATGGCTGCACTTTGTTCTGCACTATGTTCCACCACTTTAAGACAAATGTATTTGTTGTTTGTTGTGTTTTCATATTCAAAAGATTATAAGATAGATGCAGCTTTTTTGTGTTTGCATCAAATGTTCTTCGAATACATTTGTTTATGAATAAAGATTGATCTGTTGAAAGCAGTTATTTTGAGTTAGATGCCAAATGTTCTCCTCCTATTCAAATTTGACATTGACATTTTCTTGAAAATACGATTTTCAAGAAAAAGGAAAAAAAACCCTATGGAAAATAAATGCAGAACATGTTCACATAGGACACTATTAACATGACTATATGCATGAAACCATTCAGAAAATTTGGGCACAAATGGGTAAATGACTTTTCCCTGCCTGAGAACAAGGCACTGTTCACGTAAAGTCAGTCACATGAATTGTAGAAAAGCATGCAAAACATTTTGTTTCTGACTTCTAGTCTGCTTGATGTAGTTTTTAGGTCGCAGGAGGATCAGTGTCCCGGCCCACAGTGGAACGCCATGTGTCGTACCTGCTGTGAGTACGAGCAGATTGCATGTAAGTGCCCATCTCAGGGAACAAAAGTGGGCTACGCTGTACCCTGCTGTCGAAATGTGCTGGATGAGTGTGACCCCTGCATCCTACACCAGGGTAAGACGGAACACAACTCAAACTTTAGATACCCTGCAAGTGTATTTTTTCAACTTGAGCAGTTCAAATTATTTGATTTATATTGCATATAGCCTACATCTGTGTAACTATCTATCTATCTATCTGTCTGTCTGTCTGTCTGTATTTCTCATCCATCCATCCATCCATCCATCCACTAAGGTTGCAGCATTTTTGACAACTGCAAGTCTTGCAACAATGGCACCTGGCAGGCCAAAGATAATTTCTACATCAGAGGCACGTACTGCACAGCGTGTCGTCAAGGGTGGTCTGGGGGAGACTGTCTCAGTGAGTCTTTCAGTTCTTTCCAGAATCCATTTAATACATTAAGTTTAACTATTGCTTTTTATTGTCACAAATAAATCAATAAACTTAGATACACACTCTACCTGCCAACTTTAGCATGTGGAGAAGTTATACAGAGACCACATGGTCATGTGACTTTAGAGAGTTATCCAATCAACGCCAAATGTGAATGGATACTACAAGTTGGCAGAGGAGCAACGGTGGAACTCAGGTAACTACTATAAATGCTACAAAGCTGATGAATAATACATTGTAGTTTAAACATTTCCCAATTGAATCAGTTTGAAGAAGCTATTATAATGCAAATATACACAGATGAGGCATAACATTATGACCACTGACAGGTGAAGTGAATAACACTGATTATCTCTTCATCACGGCACCTGTTAGTGGGTGGGATATATTAGGCAGCAAGTGAACATTTTGTCCTCAAAGTTGATGTGTTAGAAGCAGGAAAAATGGGCAAGCGTAAGGATTTGAGCGATTTTGACAAGGGCCAAATTGTGATGGCTAGATGACTGGGTCAGAGCATCTCCAAAACTGCAGCTCTTGTGGGGTGTTCCCAGTCTGCAGTGGTCAGTATCTATCAAAAGTGCTCCAAGGAAGGAACAGTGGTGAACCGGCGACAGGGTCATGGGCGGCTAAGGCTCATTGATGCACGTGGGGAGCGAAGGCTGGACCGTGTGGTCCGATCAAACAGACGAGCTACTGTAGCTCAAATTGCTCAAGAAGTTAATGCTGGATCTGATAGAAAGGTGTCAGAATACACAGTGCATCGCAGTTTGTTGCGTGTGGGGCTGCATAGCCGCAGACCAGTCAGGGTGGCCATGCTGACCCCTGTCCACCACCGAAAGCTCCAACAGGCACATGAGCATCAGAACTGGACCACGGAGCAATGGAAGAAGGTGGCCTAGTCTGATAAACTTTTACATCACATGGATGGCCAGGTGCATGTGCGTCGCTTACCTGGGGAACAGGATGCTCTATGGGAAGAAGGCAAGCCGGTGGAGGCAGTGTGATGCTTTGGGCAATGTTCTGCTCGGAAAGCAAAAATGGTTCAGGAATGGTTTGAGGAGCATAACAGCGAGTTTGAGGTGTTGACTTGACCTCCAAATTCCCCAGATCTCAATCCAATCGAGCATCTGTGGGATGTGCTGAACAAACAAGTCTGATCCATGGAGGCTCCACCTCGCAACTTACAGGACTTAAAGGATCTGCTGCTAACACCTTGGTACCAGATACCACAGCACACCTTCAGGGGTCTAGTGGAGTCCATGCCTCGACAGGTCAACACAATATTAGGAAGGTGGTCATAAATTTATGCCTGATTGGTGTATACAGTATGTATTCTCAATACAGGTTCTCAATGTTCACATGTGTCCAGGTTCTCAATGATTAGCCTGGAATCTGACCATAGTTGTCAATATGACTATGTAGAGGTACGGGATGGGAACAGTCTGAAGTCGCCTGTGATTGGCAGATACTGTGGGGATGAAAGTCCTTCCCTAATCAGAAGCTCTGGAAACTCTCTGCATATTCTTTTTGTGTCAGATGGCTACAATAACTATGATGGATTTTTTGCCACATTCCAAGAAGTCTCAGGTACAAAATATATAGCTATCTGTACACTTTATTTGTTTGTTTGTTTATATTGGAGTGTATTTTATTTGCAGTTCAGTTCATTCTTTTATAATAATTTGGTTATCAGATTCTGAACAATACAGCTCATTTTCTAAATGCAGGCATATGTTTTCTCATTGAGGCTTTTTGTTGTTTTTGCTGAGTGGGCTTCATGAACCCACACTTAAAGAGAGATTATCTTAAAAGTAATCTCAGCAAAAATGCCAAGGTTTAATTTTGAATGCTTAAATATTGCAACATAACATTTTATTGCTTTTCACAAGGTCAAGCACCACCTCTCTGTGTAACCCCCCAGAGGCCTACACACGGAGATCTCTTCCTGCAGTACAAGGAAGGTGACATCCTCAGCTCGGTTCAGTACCTTTGCTATAAACCGTACAAGCTCAAGGGAGCATCTCAGCGGGCATGTCTTCCCAATGGCACTTGGAGTGGAAGCGCTCCTGTATGCATAAAGGGTACGCTGACTCTTATGTAGTCATGACAAGTGCTTTTGGTATTACACCCTTTGAGACTGACAAAGATGCTTACAATCAGAGTCAGGTGTGCCTGTATGCTTGGGAGTCAGGCTTTTCCGTCAGAATGTCTTGTTGAGAAAAATATATGTATTTTAAATACATACAATGCTCTAAAAATATGTTTTGTTAGTAGAAAATGCTGCCGGATCATTGCAAAATTTAGTGACTTGTTCTACTGCCATTTGATTTACAGAAATGATCATAAAAGAATGTCCCACTCTACTACAAGTCCACAATGGATACTCAGAGGTTTCAGGCTCTGATGGCAGAATAAAATATGTGGAATATTTCTGCAACAATACGTACATTCTCAGTGGAGACTCGAAAAGAACTTGCCAGAAGAATGGGACCTGGAGTGGCAGTCAGCCCCTCTGTGTCAGAGGTACCGTCTCTACTTCAGTTACAAAATATCAATTATAAAAAAAATTTTGCTCACACTGTGAACTAGAATACTTAAACTGTTTTACAGCCTGTAGAGAACCTAAAGTTTCAAAACTTGTGCGACAGAAGGTTTTAAAATACCAACCTCCTTCCAGGTAGAGATTTTTCTTTCCTTTGTGACGGTGTGATATTAAACTTGTAAAGTAAATAATTCTGGATTCTAATTTTATTCCTTTTAATGGTAGGAAAAGTCCAGTCCACAAGCTGTACTCTGCATCCAGTCAGGGAAGGACTGATGCAGACTTGCTGGGGAAAGGTTTTCCTGTTTTCGGAGATTTGCCACCAACTTTCCATCATGTGTATACCAGCATAGAATATGAGTGTATTTCAGCACTTTACAAGCCTTCTGGTAGTGCACGCCGCACATGCCTAAAGACTGGCAAGTGGAGTGGTCGTCATTTCTCCTGTTCACCAGGTGGGGGAAGCACTAACATATTTACAGCATATTTTGGAACCAGATTTCATATTTACAAATATTTTCTCTGTACTAATAACCCTGACAGAACAGATTTGAAAATAATTTTACATTTAATATGTGTGTGTATATATATATGATATATATATATATATCTCATTAATTGTACAATAATAAACTTGTATATATAATAATTATAGTGATAAAATGTTTATTTTATTTTATGTATAGCAAAGCTGGCACTCACTAAATAATCTGATATAATTAGAAATTAGTGTCAGAACTCACTCAGGAACTCCTTATCTTCCAGTATGTGGTAAATTGCCACCTGCCAGTCCCCAAAATTTAACAGAGATTCACTGGCCATGGCATGCTGCCATATATACCCGTCTGTACAATGCCAGTCCTCTTATGGCAAGGACCAAAAGACGAGGGGACACATTTGCCATAGATGAGGAAGAGGATGGGGAGGAGGAGTGGGAAGAATGGGTTAAGAAGGACCAGAGATGGCAGCTTGTCTGCAGCGGGGCTCTGGTGAACCAGCACTGGGTCGTGGTGGCTGCTCATTGTGTGGCGGAGCCTGGACGAACTGAAGCGCTCAGTTCAGATGATCTAAATGTAGTGATGGGAAAACGTTACCTCAGTGACCTCAGAGTAAACAAGAGACTACAGCACATACAAGTAAGAGCTTTCAGACTACACTAAAAACAGTCAGACCTGTATGTCTTGCAGAAGCTCCTTCAGAAACTCAGACACTCTATATCAGTGGTTCTCAAACCTGTCCTGGAGTACCACCAGCCCTGCACATTTTGTATGTCTCCCTCATTTATCACACCTGATTCAACTTAGGAGCTCATTAGTAGAGACTGAAATGGGTGTGTCAGATATAGGGAGACATAAAAAATGTGCAGGGCCGGTGGTACTCCAGAACAGGTTTGAGAACCATATTACCTATGCAATTCAAACATACCCAATTTAGTTTATCTATTTATTTGTGGGTTACATGTAGTTTTTCAGTTCACAACAATAAATAACTCCTGACATTAATAGAATGAGACATTTCCATAAATCAGACAGCATTTCCATATTTTGTGTCTTGAAAGTTCTTGGAAAGCCCAAAGCCATATAGAGGATACTGCAGACTAAATATACACATTAAAACTCAAGGCACATTCTTATCGATAATCTATGATTAGGCTTTGCCATGTAGTCTGTAGGATTATTTACTTCTCAAACCGACCAGCCTCTTTCTGTACAAGTCTTTCATCATGTCTGTTCCCACACAGATTTCTCAGATCTTGATCCATCCAAACTACGATCCACATGTCTTAGACTCCGACCTGGCCATTCTGAAGCTGGTGGACAAAGCTCGAATCAGTGAGTATGTGTCCCCTGTTTGTCTTCCGCATCTGCAGGGTGGCGAGGTCACTGCAAAGCAGGCCATCCTCACTGGTTGGCCGGTGACAGGCCAACACAGGGAACACACAGACTCAGAGGCAGTCCGGACTGGTCTGATAGAAGTAGCTGATGTGGTGAAGTGTGAAAAACAATATGGTAAACACGGTGTCCCGATCAGTATGACTGACAATATGCTATGTGGACGGCAACATCCACTCAGCCCATCTATGATCTGCCCTTCTGAAACTGGAGGGATCATCTTTTCACCCTCTGCTGACTCCCAACTCACTTTAGGGCTGGAGACTTTTCACCCCAGCAGAGCAGAGAACACTGATTCTCGTCATTCTTGGGAACTGTTGGGGCTAGTGAGCTTCGGATATGATCTGCAGGACTGTAATCCAGATCTGTACACCATTTACACACGGGTAGCTAACTTTAAGAACTGGATTGAAAAGAACATTGCTTAGAGGCAGTGGCGTGCACAAGGGGGGGCCGGGGGGGGCTTGAGCCCCTGCCCATTTGAAAATGAAAGTGCCCTTTTCATCGCGCTGTGGTTCCCCCGCGAACGCGATTTCTACCGAGGGGGACCGCACCCGGAACGTGATTCTTACCAACACAAGAAACTCCCCCCAACAACCAAACAACCCAAGCACGCCACTGCTTAGAGCTCTAGGTCAAATAAGCGATTGTCTGTACAGCATTTAGAGATGATACATTAGCCCTTTGACTTTTCTTTTTCCTTTGAGATTTTGTTTGTTTTTTTGCACATAAGTGAATTCAAAAATCAAATGTTCATTAAAAAAGAGAAAGTGTGACGCTTGGGATTTCACAAGTAGTTTATGGCCTTGCGTGTGGGTGAGGATATGTTTTTGCATGGTAAAATGAAGAGGAAGCGTTCCAAGTGAATTCAGTCACTGGGTTTGCAGGCCTTAGCTTGTCTTTTGTCTCTCTTCAAGACGTTTCACAACACAATTTGCTCCTACTTTTTACACAATCAATATACATGTATTTACACTTGTCTTTTGTGCAGCCCTCGTCTACTAAAATTGGGACAATGTATTTATTATTCAAAAATTTTTTAATTAAATGCATTTTGTGGATCACAATGTGGCATTTAATGTTTTTAGTCATTTTAGCAGATCATTTTATCCAAAGATTACAGGGACAACCCCCTGGGGCAAACTGAGGTTAAGTGCCCTCTTTAAGGACACTGGTTTTGGCTCATGTCTCATTCCTACAGGGATCAAAACAGCAACCTTTCTACTAGTGATGTCCACTACACCACACTAATGATATATGGTGCTATTATGATGACACATAGGGGTTTCTCAAATCTATCAAAATCCTTAGTTTATATATACAATATATGTACATTACTGTTCAAAATGAACAGTCCCAGGCAGACTGTTCTTTACTGTCAGTAAGAATTTTAGTCGCTTATGCTCACCCAAAATACATTTGATCAAAAACAGTGTTTTTAAATATTATTACTATTTAAAAGAACTTTTAAAAATTGTATTATATTTTAAAATGTAATTTATTCCTGTATTTTTGTACTAAATACTGTTTGTGCAATAATTATGGTCCATTTATGACCACTTAAAATAATATTTTTTCCCCCTAATATGTTTATTATTTATATTACAATTATGGACCACCCTTTATATTAGGTGGCCTCAACTACTATGTAGTAATATTTAAATTAATAATTTGATACAATGCACTTATTGTGTACACAGATGTTTTTACATTGTACTTACATTTTAAAAATGATCTGCATGTAATTACATCTGTAATTAATTTATGTAGTTACATTCATAATTACACTGTTGACACTTCCCTTACACCTAACCCTAACCTTAAACTCACCCATACCGCCACACCTGTCCCTAACTTTACCCATATCTCACCTCAATAACAGCAAAAGTGTTTTGCAATACAATATGAACACAATAAGTACATTGTACTTATTTTTTGATGTAAGTACATAGCAGTTAAGGCCACCTAATATAAAGTGGGACCACAATTATTGTAGTGTAATGTAAAATAGAGAAATTCCAACACAAAGAGGCAAATTAGTAATTTTGTGGCCGGACAAAATAATAATTTTCATTTGCAATGCCATGGTTTACCCACTAGGGGCTGTCTGGCTCTTTAATAATAAATATACACGTATCTACTAGTCTGGTTGCTCATGAGTATTACAGGTCATAACTGCTTACTTATTTTTAGGTTTTGCATTTGAATAAATATTTAGACATGATCAAACACTAGATTTTTTTAATATGAAATTTAAGAAAGTTAATAACTTACATCCTAATATTTTTAATAAAACTCGTATAAGCAAACACAAGTGAATATTAATGAATGCAAGCAAATATGAATTGATACAGAATCAAGATTGAAATCGATATTTCTGTCAATAAAATATCCAGTGAGCGGCAGTTCTGTGGGCAAAAATGCCTTAATACCAGAGGTCAGAGGAGAATGGCCAGACTTGCTCGAGCTGATAGAAAGGCAACAGTAACTCCAATAAACACTCGTTACAACCAATATGCAGTAGAGCATCTTTGAACGCATAACACGTCCAACTTTGAAGCAGACGGGCTACAGCAGCAGAAGACACACCGGTGCCACTCCTGTCAGCTAAGAACAGAAAACTGAGGCTACAATTTGCACCGGCTCATCAAAACTGGACAATAGAATATTGAAAAAAACGTTGCCTGGTCTGATGAGTCTCGATTTCTGCTGCAATATTCAGATGGTACTGTCAGAATTTGTTGTAAACAACATGAAAGCATGGATCCATCCTGCCTTGTATCAACAGTTCATGCTGGTGGTGATGGTGTGGGCTGTGGGGGATATTTTCTTGGCATACTTTTAGCCCCTGTAAGTTTATCCTTATTCAAAACAACAAAAAAACAGAAAAGGTAAAAAAAAAAGCAGATGAAGCGACCTAATTCCATTGTAAGTACTGTCCTCTCTGTCTCCGCATGGTATGAGGGACTTCACGGCTTACGTGGGACGTAGGGAAGGTTATGATGTAGCGAGTTCACTTGTTACCCGGTATGCAGTCTTGTGTAGCCAGACCTTCAGACTGATGGCAGAAGGTCTGTACTCTATCGAAGCTTTCATTGGCCAAGGACCACCCAAGAGGACGTTTGACTGACATGTAATGCAATCAATCACAGTTCGTTTTGTTCCCGCGTCATGTTTAGGGGCGTGAAAATGTAAAGTTGATGTCCCTGCAATAACAAACCGGCGTGCATCTATAGATTATTCCTTCAGGAACGTTGTACAAGTTTACGGCAACAATTGAGCCACGAACTTCACGTACTTTTGAAAACCCAGCGTTTAGTTGATCCTGGTGCTCATTGTCACAGTTGTATACACAATGGCGTTCTTTTTCCATGAGGGAGTTTGGTGTCAGGCATTTGTTTTTAGGTGGACCGTTAAAGAACGCAAAACACACGTCTAGTGGACATCCTGTAGAAGTCAACCAATCAGATGACGACTTTGAAACGCCTAAAGTATTCCTAGATAAGTGTGCCATATGCATCAGACGTTCAGCCAACGGTCCGTTGCCGTGACGTCTGAGGCTGAGACTACCCGGTATGTAGCTTGTAGGCATCTGCACCACCTTTGTAACACAGTTCAGCTAGTTGTGCCATTTTCTATAGGGATCACCTTCTTTTATACCTGTATGTCCAGGCGGGTGGCATGCAAATTCCACTCGCCCATTTCCATTGGCTTTTTCTGAAGTATCAGAGTTGTTTGGTGCTCCCATATGCGAACCTTAGTGTCACTACATCGAAACTATATCCATCACTACACCATCAGGAAACGGAGGTTACAATAGTAACCAAGACAGGGTTTTTTATGTCATTAAATGGAGCTTTTAATGATTTTAAACCTCAAATATCACTGAGAAGGCCTGTTCTCATGCACTACTAATTGTTTGATTTGAATAGATAGCTTCTGTGCTCATGAGAAGCCCCTGCCTTTTTCTGTCATGCTAGGCCAGAGTCTGCACACAACTGAGAGGTCATCGCAGATTGTGTTTCCCTAAAATAATGCAAAGTTTAGGTCATTATGTTCCATAGAAATAACCAAGCAGTCTGTATAAATGTATAACACAGTTTTGCCCTGGTCATATATGCAAATAATCACACATACAACCAAACAACTTGTTTCGTTATCAGAGTTAGGATCTCTTTTATAGATTTTGCATGAATCTATTTTGTATAAAGAAGTAGACTTTACAGAGTGCTTTACTCTTGCATTGTCAAGAACTTGACCACAAATTTATTTACCTCTTGATGAAAATAACATTGCAACATTTATTTTCATAAAAGTTGTTAGAGCTCCTGAAAAACTACAACAAATGTCTTGTGTTGTTGTGCATACTTGGCGAATGAAGTTCATTCTGATTCTGATGATACAGGGCATCCCTGGGAGTTGTTCTGTGTTTTTCACACTTCTGTGATGTTATGCATCTGAAAATAGAGGGTGTAGAAGCTTGTTAATCTGTTACTACCTATAACCTGCAGGGTACGATCCTGACCTTATGCCTGTGCATGTGGCTGCTTGTGTGTGTGTGTGTGTATGTGTGTGTGTGTGTGTGTGCGTGTGGCCTGGTAAACCCTACGTTATGGGGACAAAATGTCCCCACAAAGATGGCAATATCCGAAATCCTTGTCCTTGTGGGGACATTTTTTGGTCCCCATGAGGAAAACAGCTTATAATTCATACTAAGTGATGTTTTTTGAAAATGTAAAAATGCAGAATGTTTCCTGTGATGGGTAGGTTTAGGGGTAGGTGTGTGTGTGTGTGTATGTGAGAGAGAGAGAGAGAGAGAGAGAGGGAGGTAGAGAAAGAGAGAGAGAGAGCGAGAGCGAGAGAGTGTTATGCATGCACAGAACCTGTTGGATGTTAATAATGAATGGGGGTTATAATGTTGGGCAAGTTTAGGCAAAGTTGTATGTTTATGTCGATGGTTTCTAGGTTTGTCTGTTTATCTAACATCTTTTTTTCTAAAGATAATCTGAGGAAAAGTAAGAGTGATATTCTGCTTCATACAAAGATTCAACTTCTTTCTCCTTTGAAAATGTGTGCTTCAGTTGACTCATACTTTGCAAATACTCTGTAAATGCCTTTGCTAAGAATTGTGAAAAGTGTGTTAAAGTGTTAAAGCCTTCCTCTCAGTAATGACAAACATTGCAGAATGTATTTACACTGACTAAGCATCATATGTGAAACTATTGCGTTGTGGGATTGGTCACAATTAAATCCTACAAAAATGTGTTTAAACTGCAAGACACTATCTTCTATCATAAATAAATTAAATATGGTCTCAAAGTAAGATTATTAATAACAAGAAAGTCATTTACAAAGAACAGTTTGGGTCATAATGCACTTTAGGCAATGCTCAAAATTTCTCCAATTATGGATGATGTTATAAATGTTATTGTAATTTATTAATACATGCCCCCCCCCCTCCTTTTTTTTGTCTGGTTATACCCTGCCCCTGCAAGCCCGTGAGTTGTGTTCATTCGCCTCCATTTTCGCCCACATCTCAAAAGCCATTTAATAACCAATGCGTAGAATGCACAGAATTCTTTGATTATCACTTACACTTACATACACACCACAATATGGAAACAATTATCTGTCACAGCTTCCGTTTCAAAATAGTCCACAAAAATGTTGAAAATGTTTATATCAATAGTATTCGGAGAAGCATAGCATATCCAGGGGTGTCATAATTAGGGGGAAGATTATGACGATTCTAAGGGCCCTGGTCAGACAGAAATTAACATTTAATTAACCTTATTCCTCTGCACCCAATGGCCCCAAATGAGAAAAACACCAGACTCTATGTTAGACGACCCAGAAACCCCAGCTGTGCCCCTGAGCATATCACTGCCTGACACACTGGCTGTGTCTGAAACCTTCGGTGGATGCATTCCAAGGTAGGAAAGCATCAAGGCATGTCCGAATCCAATGTTAGCTTCACTTCCTGTCTCCTGAGATACCTTTATCTGACCGATTTTTGAAGACAGCATAAATGTATTCTTCACTGCCTTTGATAGTCCACAATCCTGTGCTTTCCATTCCCTGACAATTAAGCTAAAAAATAAAGATGGCGTCTAAATCTTGCAGCTGCTGGTCAGTTTGTGTGTAAATTGACCAACGTTTTCCATTTTTGATGTCACTTTTAGCGAGAAATTACTATTGTGCTAATTAAATATTTGCTTAGTTATCACCAAAGCTCTCTCTATTTTGCTGTAGATCATTAAACAGTTACGCTGCCTCAGAAGTTTGTCTGAATCAGTTTCGTAAGATACCTTTATGTGCAAACGCTGTCTGCAAAGTCATTGCCTGATAGGGCAGTGAGGCAACAAGTCAGCTGCCTATAGGTTTTCGGATAAAGCCAGAATGTCAGCTACTCCTGCACACACCCATATACTCCTGTAGCACTTGTTTAGCTTTGTGCTCCTGTTTTTTTTTTTTATAACATGTTTGGTTTGTTCAATGATGTGAATTTATCTTATAATTTACTTTGTGATTCATTCTCACTGATGCATGACGAGCAACACAGACCACTGACCTCAATGACGCTGTCAAGGCTGGTACAGGCCTGTCTGTGTTTATTATGTGATCCACCATTTGCTCACCTGTTGGTAAGTGTTAAAAGGAGGCGCATCTGATCTGAAAAGCTTTATATAAATTATCTTGAACTTTAATTTTAAGGTGGGTTCTGTATGTTTTGTTATACACTGCCCGGCCAAAAAATGTAAATAGGCAAATGCCTAAGAGTCTCTGATTGGATCACTATTGCAGTGGAAATCTGTTGCCGTATAAAGTTCATTCTGATTCTGATTCTGATTCTGATGATACTGGGCATCCCTGGGAGTTGTTCTCTGTTGTTCACACTCTTCTGTGATGTTATGTTCCTAGCATGTTATATGTTTGGCAACAGTTCTACTTACCCCAATTGGAGTGTGTAGCTTTTCATTTCTAAAACAGTCATGTAGGAAGACACATTCTGGCCATGAATTGAATTATGGCCATTTTCCAGGATGACAATGTCAAATTCATCAGGCTCACATTGTGAAAGTTGTGAAATTTATGATCTTGTATAGACAATGCAAGAGTCCAGCACTCTGTAAAGTCTACTTCAGCACATCCCAAAGACTTTCAATGAATTTACAGTCTGGACTCCGTAAGAGGTGCCAATTCATGTGTGAAAATAATTTGTCATGCTCCCTCCCAACCATTCTTTCACAATGTGAGCCTGATGAATCTTGACATTGTCATTCTGGAATATAGCAATGATGTTTCTTCCTACCCTTGATTAAGAAATTAAAAGCTAAACACTCCATCATTTAGGGTTAGAAGAACTGTTGCCAAACATATAACATGCTAGAAACATAATAATCACTGCAATAATGATCCAGTCTCTTAAGCATTTGCCTATTTAAATTCAAACAGTGACTTTTTTGACCCGGGTAGTGTACCTTAGCTCAAATATCCACATCAGGTGGACAGACGTCACACATGTGATGCACCACATGCTTACTTAATCAAGCTACATTACCCTTGGGAACCGTAGTAATTGTAGTTAACCTTTACTGTTGGGCAGTGCCATTTTTTCACTTCAAAGAACAAATTCAGGGAAAATCTGATTCTGGCAATAGATCATTTGTTGATCATGTTCAATATCAAATTCAGGTTCATAGATTGCACGCCAGCTCAAGACCACATAATCAAGGTCATTTTAAAGCCTTAGATTTCCAATGCAATGACATGTATATGAATGTAAAATGTATGTATAAAATAATACATGCACGAGAGGCTTTAAAGAGATAGTTTGTGTACATGCAGTACTTTCACCTGAGAATGTATGTGTGTGTGAACCATGTCTATGTATGAGGGATTAGAGAGGTTTGGAACAGATTAGTTAATTATAGACACCTGTCTGCTAAGCATGGAGACTGGAGTCAGGTGGATGAGCTTGAAGAGTGTGCTGGACAGCATTCAGCGTGGTGTAGCACAGGTGGGGGGCAGACAGCAGATGTGAGACCATGTGCCTGTGCACATTCCTTGCATGTGGCCACACTCCAGCCTCTCCAAACGAGTGGGACAGTAGCTAACCTGCAGTTTCAAAACAGACAGATAAAGCAGTATCCGTATGTTTAACAAGGACAACTTTTTGATGTCTTCTGTATTTAGTCATCCTTTTGCCACTCTGATAAGGGAGGCCAGTTTTTGAGTATTTATATGAATATTTATAAAAGCAGAAGGTTGAGATTTTTTTGCAATTAAATGGAGCTCTTAGTGATTTTAAACCTCAAATATCACTGAGAAGGCCTCTGTTCTCATGCACTACTAATTGTTTGATTTGATTAGATGAATCTGATAGCTTCTGCTTAGAGATCATGAGAATCCCCTGCTTATTTCTGTCATGGTAGGCCAGAGTCTGCACACAACTGAGAGGTCAAGATTGTGTTTCCCTAAAATAATGCAAAGTTTAGTTCATTATGTCTCCCTAGAAAGAACCAAAGAGTGGGTTTTACCCTGGTCATATGTACAAATAATCAAACATACAACCAATTCACTTTTCAGTATCAGAGTTAGGATCTTGTTTGCAGATTTTGCATGAATATGTTTAGCCAATGTTATTGCCTCAATCCGTATTTCTGCCATGCATCACTCTTTGATTCCGTTCATTCATTTCAGAGCCTATTAGAGAAGATCAGACCTGGGGAGTGAGATGGAGGGGTTGAAACAATGAGAGAGAGGACGAGGAGTCTCAAGCATATTAGCTGCTACTTACACATAATCTGGGTGCTAGACTCCTCCTTCACGTTGCCCCACGGAGCCTAGAGCAGCACCTCTTTGCCCATTTCACTAGTACTAATGGTGGGATAAGATCAATTCAAAGACAGAGGATTGTGCGTGGAATCTCCTATCCATCAATTTGATTGATCTTGCAAGGAAGAGTTGCTGATTGCATCAGAGCAATTACTTATTGTACTGCTGTCCACCTGACGCTTGGAGTTTCTGATTGACATTTCTAATGACCTGGACCGGATTCCCTGATGGATAAACTGTAGATTGACAGTGTTTCATTCAAAGCCATTTGTATAGCCCATGGCTGTCTAGCAAACTGCTGTGAAACTCTTCCCTTTTAGTAACTGCACTACAACAGGTAAGATGGATGATGAAAAGCCTCTCGGGATCATCTTGCTTGTCCTTGCAATGTTGTTATTTTTATTTTGCACCCTTTTGAATAGTGTTAACCTGATGAATGATTTTGAGCTTTATGGTTAGATTTGGTGTGCAAAGCTTTTATTTGGACTCTGTAGGTGACAGCTAACAAAGTCTGTAATGCATGTACAATATATGCCTTTAATATTGTTGCTTCACCTAACTGATTTCCTTAAATGAACTGATTTCTAAAAAGATCCAAATGACAGATGAAGCACTTCATCTGTAAATAACCTGCAGACAAACTTTTTTTGTCGCAGACTTCGTGTCAGTGAGACAGGACTAATGTTTCTATGTTTTACTTTTATTTATATATATTTTATATTTTTTATGTAATAGGATGAATTTAAAGTCTTAGCGTTACATTGTCAGAATGCTATGCTCAGAGCTTATAATTATCAATCAAATCTTTCGGAATTGTTTTGAATAATTTAAAGGAGTCAAATGCTATTATTTACAGTGTGAACAAAACACTCATTCCCACCTTGACTTTTGCTACATACTCTCAACTGTTGTGCAACGCAATTACTGCTGTGTTCGAATGGCTAAAATTAACCAATTGCCAGGCTTTTATCTCATTAGGACTGGAGCTGTGTGTATCAGACAGTCTTTTATTTCCTTGGCATCATTCAGCTTTTTAATCTTGTTCAGATGAGCCGGCGTCCAGCTACTTTAAGAGTTCACAATGTACACAAACAGTAGAAGACATGTTATGTCATTAGGTAGCTTTATGTATTTCTTTCCAGATTTGGTAGTTCATTTTGTTGCATGCATATAAATATTTTTTCATTGCATTTCTTTAAATCTTTCCATGGAGGTAATGATAATTGAATAGTACTGGTCCAAAGATGCACTTTGAGATACATATAGGCCTATCAATGGTCATCCTGTTGCACCATTGCAACAAAAAAACATCCAACTTGGCCATCATAACACATAGGCTGTTGCAATGTTGCATGCATGTGCTTAATTACTGCAAGCCTATGGTTATGTAACCAAACAAGGTTATCTCTGTTGGAGAGGAGGGCTGACTTCTAAGAACCTTTTAATCCAGACCAGAGTAAAGCTAAACAACTCTCATGTCATGTGACATGACATGACCACCTGTAGTAGTTGGTAGACAGCTGGTAGACAAAAGTAAAGGTGATGAAACACACTCAGAAAAAAAGGTACAAAAGCTGTCACTGGGGAGGTACCCTTAAATAGGTACATATTGGTACTAAAAGTGTACATATTAGTACCTAAATGGTACATATCAGAACATTTTTAAAGGGTACCATCCCAGTGACAGCTTTTGTACCATTTTTTTAGGGTGCAGTGACAGGCATGTTAAGAACCCAGAAAACCTAATATGTGATACCGTCACATTCCTCAAACTTCCAAAATCAGTGAAAAAGGCCATTACAATAAAACTAACAGAATATTATAGTGCAGTACTTAGAGAAATCCACAAAAGTAATTGTCCAAAATATGTCATAGTGCTTTTTTAATTACATTTTTATTAGTGTGGTTACGGTTTTATATCAAAAGTTACCTGGACAGATAACATTATATTTGTATTTGCATTCCACTCTGTGGACATTGATTGCATCTGTACAATACGGGCAGATGTAAGATGTACAAAATGTAAGATGTAAGATATGAAGATGGATTACACAGCATTGCCATTCTGTGTCATTGAGTCTGCAGCACATATCATACACAAACATATATTGGTCCCACAAACTGATTCCACCAACAATTTGTATCTATGACAATGAATAAATTTAGCTTCAAGTGATAGGACTGAAGGACGTGATTTCACATGTGTAGCTCATCCTGTAATCTAGAGCTCCTTGATTAGATCATTCATATTGACATACTTTACTGTCTGCTCCACTTCTTTCATCTACCAGTGCCAACAAGATGCAGAAGCAAGTGGAGATCAGAATGCATGAGAATCATTTGGACCCTCCTACACCACCTGAAGAGTCCATGTGTGGAGGCTTCTGTGACAAACTCATGAAGAACCTGCTTCTTATGCTCACAATCCTTGGCAAGTTACTTTAGCATTTTTGCTAATTTGCTAATGAAAGAACTCTTGTTACTGTTTGTGGTAAAATATGCATGGATATGATAATTACAATTACCTGAAAGCTTTTACATGCAATATGGCACTACAACACAATGAAGCTATCCTTAACCCCAAGTTTTTTTTCCCAGTTATGCCTAAGGAGAATTCAAATTTGCAAAATGAATGAATTGCAGCCATCCATTTATTAGACTTAATTTTAAGTCTGAGTCTTAATTTTTAATTAAAGCACTATGCTAAAACACTATTACTCCATGAATTCTCATCAGACAATATGTTTAATAGATTTCAATTAACACATGTATATGTAGCAGTTACTTGTCAATCAGTAGTTTTGTTTGTTTTCCAGTAGAAAAATATATAGACATCCTTAAAACAAGATGCATTTTCTTAAATTTAAGAAAAAAAATTGTAATGCAGGCCTATAGACCTTATTCACAGTAGTGCCGTCTTTGTTATTAATGTGTTTTTGAATTGTTCTGCTGATGAAACACTGCAAAAATAACTTTCCAAGAAATTGCAGTAGATAAAAAAAAACCCAGACAGTATGAGCTGTGGAAAATTCTAAGTGATCTAGAAGCTTTATACAGCTTTTTACAGAGGATGCCACTGAAAAGCAAGTCTATACCTCACTGCCTCACTTTCATACCTGTTATGGATCTGCTCTGAATAAGGTCTATTGATTTGAGGCCTTTGTTCCACTTGTATCCTTGTTTAGGGCCAGACATATTTTATCACTTACTATGTGTTTGTAACA
The DNA here is from genome assembly GCA_039654625.1 of Rhinogobio ventralis. Classification (NCBI taxonomy): domain Eukaryota; kingdom Metazoa; phylum Chordata; class Actinopteri; order Cypriniformes; family Gobionidae; genus Rhinogobio; species Rhinogobio ventralis. The sequence continues at coordinate 21,361,386 of CM077193.1, read as the reverse complement.
TGTGCACCAGAATAAATAGACCAAAGTGTGTTAATTAAGGATTATAGACATCATTGTCATTGTATTTTCTGACCTTTAAAAGTGTTTACATGCATGTATCAACATATACAATATAGTTCAAATTGCTGAGTGGGTTAGAGAAATGTCCTATTCACTGGTACTTTTATCAGCCTTCACAAAATGTTCAATAAGCCTATTATTTCTCATTGATATGTCTAATTTCTGTACCCTGATGTTCTATGTCTATCTCAGGTGTGATCATAGGTTCAGTAGCTGGTATGCTACTGCGGTACGCATCACCACTCCCCGCTGATGTCATTATGGTCATTGCCTTCCCGGGTGACATTCTCATGAGGATGTTAAAAATGGTGATTTTGCCTCTGATCATCTCAAGTTTGATCACAGGTACTGTTATATACTTTGCTAAACACCTCCCACAATGCTATCAATGCAAAAAAAATAGTTATTTGTATGCTGGTAAAGCATAAATATAGCTGCATCAGCAATGCGATATTGATATATTGACCATTGATATATGTACCTCAAAATCCACATCAGCCACAGAAATAACCTGCATGCAATGTCTTTGGAGTCAAAGTTATAACCACAATGTTAGACCTTTTATAATAGCTTTTATAATTTGAAATGTGGAATAGCTACAGAAATATTGATTTTGTAATGGCTATGTCATTTTTTTGTCCTGTCAACTATTTCTTTGTAATTCAGTATAAGATTTAAAAAGCATGCCTATTAAATTGAGGGTGGATCAGTTTCAGTGGTGCATGAGCAGAACATGTTTAAACATGTTAGGAAAAAAAAAAAATTTAATTAGAAAATTCAAAACATTCGAAATGTATTACTCGTTCACTAATCACAGCAATAACTATGAAACTTAATCATAGAAACTAGTTGAAAATGCAACTAGTGTGAGTAGCAGTTTTTTGTTCTTTTTTTAGGATTAGCAGGGTTGGATGCCAAGTCCAGTGGTCGTTTGGGCACAAGGGCCATGGTGTACTACATGTCTACCACCGTCATCGCAGCTGTGCTGGGGGTGATCTTGGTGCTCCTCATCCACCCCGGTAACCCCAAACTGAAGGCAAACCTGGGTGAAGGGAAAAAGAATGATGAAGTGTCCAGTTTAGATGCCCTCTTTGATCTCATCAGAAATCTGTTTCCGGAAAATCTTGTTCAGGCTTGTTTCCAGCAGGTGTGTGCGTCCAATGTGCTTTTGATATCATATACTTTCATTAATGTAATACTTTATTTCTGTAAATCTTTCTGTTATTTCGAATTAGTCTTTCATTATTATACAGTGACTGAATTATTAATATTAAACAGTTCTTCAATCTCTTTATGTAGATCCAGACTGTTACTAACAAAGTAGAAGTAGCTCATCCTCCAGTTCCAAATCGGTTTGGACGAAATGCTACCAAGGGTGCAGCAAAATATGTGATCAAGAAGTCTCTTCAATTCAAGAGCGGCATGAATGTGTTAGGTATTAGATGGCTTTGATTCCATAATTTATGAATGAAAATGTATAAATATATATATATATATATATATATATAAATACATATATATATATATATATATATATATATATATATATATATATATATATATATATATATATATATAGTTATGTACTTCTCATTAACATGGTGGCATTGTGTATTTCTCTAGGTCTCATTGGGTTCTTTGTGGCATTCGGCATTTGTATGGGAAAGATGGGAGAAAGGGCCAAGCTGATGCTTGAGTTCTTCAACGTTCTCAACGAGATCGTTATGAAGCTTGTCGGCATGATCATGTGGTCAGCTTTTATGATTATTAATGAGTAAAGTTTACATGATGTCCATTTTAGTTGTCTATTTATTAACTGTGACATACTGTATATAAAGCATGTACACTACCTTTCGAAAGTTTGAGGGTTAATAAGATTTATTAATGTTTTTGAAAGAAGTCTCTTGCTGTGTAAAATATATCTGTTTTCTATTTGAATATAGTTTAAAATGTATTTTATTCCTGTGATGGCAAATCACACTTTCAGCATCATTACTCCAGTCTTCAGTGTCACATGATCCAAATCATTCTAATCTGATTTGCTGCTCAAGAAACATTTCTTATTATTATCAATGTCAAAAACAGTTGTGCTGCTTAATATTTTTGTGGAAACTGTGATGCATTTTTTTTATTTTTAGGATTTTTTGATAAATGGAACGTTCAAAAGAACAGCATTTATTTGAAACAGAAATCTTTTGTAACATTGTAAATATCTTTACAGTCACTTTTGTTCAATAGTGCTGGTAATTTAATAGTAATTTAATGCATCCTTGCTGAATAAAAGTATTCATTTTTTTATTTTTTTATCTTACTAACCGTAAACGTTTGAACAGTAGTGTTAGTGATTTTAACCTTTAACTGTATTGAACTGACTTTCTGTCTGTTTATTTCCTGTCATTCAGTTACTGATTAATCTGTTAGTTCGGCTCCTGACTTTGCTGCACATCTCTGTCCTGTAACAGGTATTCCCCCGTTGGCATTGCGTGTCTGATCTGTGGGAAGATTATTTCAATTAATGACCTGGAAATGGTGGCCAGGCAACTTGGAATGTACATGGTCACTGTCATCATTGGACTTATCATTCACGGAGCCATGTTCCTTCCCTTAATATATTTTGTTATTGTTCGGAAAAACCCATATACATTCTTCATGGGAATTTTCCAGGCTTGGGTCACCGCTTTAGGAACAGCTTCTAGGTAAATGATATAACTTTTCCTCTAATTGTGCCATGTTTTTACCTTTGAGAACCTTTAGACACATCAAGTTAAAGAGAGGGAAGGCTGTTTTTTCATTTGACATGTTCAGAAGTTAACAAAAATCTGAAATCTTGATATGCCTCTTTTGTAGTGCTGGGACATTACCTGTCACTTTCCGCTGTCTTGAGGAAAATCTGGGTATTGACAAAAGAGTAACTCGATTTGTATTACCTGTTGGAGCAACGATCAACATGGACGGTACAGCGCTTTACGAGGCTGTAGCGGCCATCTTTATTGCCCAGATGAATGGAATAGAACTTGATCCTGGTCAGATCGTGACAGTCAGGTAAGATCAAATGTCCAGACACAGAAATGCGTGTAAATATGTGATTTATACTAATATAATTCGGATAGCACCTAGTGATTCACTGGTGGCTACATTTTCTCATCCTCATGTTGTTCAAAACCTGTTTACTGCCTTTTGTCTGTGGAACAAAAACAGAAGATTCTTGCCATAGAACTTCATAGTGATCATGCCAAAAAGCTTTATAAAGGTAGTCCATGGGAATTGTACGCTATGTTACGTATATTCCTGGTTACATTTAGATTATTGAGTCGGGAATTAATAAAACAATCTGACTTGTGAATCCAAGCAACTTGCTCATTGAAAAGAATCAGCTCAAAATAGTGATTCCTTTTATGAATTGGACTGATCCGGTTCGCGAGAACTCTGACTCAGTGGATCTTGTAATAGCCCTTAAGGGATAGTTCACCCGAAAATGAAATCAATTTCATAATTTACTCACCCTGCTGTTGTTCCAAACCTGTATGAATTTCTTTCTTCTGCTGAACACAAAAGAAGATATTGACTGCCATAGTATTTTTTCCCCATACTATGGCAGTCAATGGGGTCCATTAACTGTTTGGTCTCCAACATTCTTCAAAATATCTTCTTTTAACAACCCATTAGTGAGGACGATTATCAGTAAATAAAGACTTAAACTTCATTGTGTTTGTCATATAAAGCTGTCATATGGTTTCAGAAGGCTTGGGAATATACGTAGTATAATTTATAGATTTACAGATGTGGTCACTATGACCTGTTGCTATATGAACAATAGCTGTTTGAAGATTCTTTGAAAGTTCTCTCGAGTTCCACAGAAGAAGAAAAAAATCGAGTATGAGTTTGGGTTGACATGAAGGTGGATAAATGATATCATTTATTTTTTTAGGAGAATTGTTCCTTTAATGGTCAGCACTACTACTTGTTTGAAACAAATGTTGATAAAATCACATTATACTGTACATTTTTCAAGGAGAGAAGGAGAGCCAATTGATGTATTATTCTTAAAGTTTGCAACTAATCAAATGAAAAATGTATGTTTTGTTTGTAGCCTTACAGCGACTCTCGCTAGCGTAGGAGCAGCCAGTATTCCCAGTGCTGGTCTGGTGACGATGCTTCTGATCTTGACAGCTGTGGGACTACCGACTCAAGACATCAGTTTACTGGTAGCAGTCGACTGGTTACTGTAAGTTACATCAATCTCTCTCTGCTGATTTAGTGGTAAACAAATTTTAGTTGTCAATCAAAAGTGATCTCCAGTTTAAGATTTTGTGTTAAAGCAAATCTCATGACATGTTTAACCACTTGCTTTGCATGTTGATACAAGCCCTAATGGCATTTGGAATCGTTTAGCCTTGAGAGATGTGGTACCTTTCTTTGTTTCCTCCTGCTTTATCAAACAGGGACCGCTTCCGAACATCAGTCAATGTCGTTGGTGACTCATACGGGGCGGGAATCGTGTACCACCTCTCCAAAGATGAGCTTGACCTATTTGATGCACAGCAAAGGCCAGATGACTTTGAGATGGCCAAGACACAATCCTTTTTTGAGAATAACACTAACCACGGTGTATATGCATCTCACAACTCCTATCAGCCGGTCCAAATAGATGACTGCAAGGTACATTTCACTCTCACAGACATAGAAACCTGTATGTAGTTGCTTTTATTTCTTTCCCCGACATTGTATGTATCATTGTGATTTTATTTATTTATTTTTTTACTTTTGTATTTCTTTGATCATTCCTGATGTGAATTTCATAAGAAATTAAACAAAATAATGGAATAAATAAATATGGTTTATTTATTTGTTCTGTACTTGGTGAAATAGCAGTTCTTGAGCAGGCTTTGTAAATCCATTTCAGTATTTGGACATGATCAATTGTGGCAATTTTTCTATTGTACTAATGCCAAGTTGCCTTTGGCTGTTCTCAACTAAAAATGAAAGTGATACAAAGCAGTGTACTAATGCACAACTAATTTTTACCATCTACATTTTGAGATGACAAAGGCTGCTATTTCATTCTTTCAAGCTCAATGTTTTTAAGCTTGACAGAAAATTGTTTTCCATCAGTGAGAAAACTGCAGTGTTTGCCTCTTTTTCACTGCACTTGAGTAGACATTTTGACCCTGTGTTTCAAAAATGCATAGGTCTGTGTGGTAATGTAGCAGGCATGACACTTTTCACAACCCCTTTTAGAAGATTAGCTTTGGGCAGAGATTCACTGCAAATAGGAAAAAATGCAAAGTTTATACGTACAAAATATAATGATTCAAATGATTTTCTCTATCTGTATTCAGTCTTTCAGCATTCTGTAAGGAATCCCGCTGCAGCTAATTATTATCTGTCTTGTGGTGGGTACATTTCTGTGAATTTGGATATAAATTATACTGTTAAAATATCAGACTCTCTGCTCCAAACCATAAACAGTTTAGTTAGCACCGGTTAATGCATTTTGACTGTGCCTTGGTCCAACAGTTAGTTGTCCCTGATAATTGCTTTCAGGTAACCTTGGCCTCAAATGGTTCCCCTGCGGAGTTCTCACTTGTTGAGGAGGAACCATGGATACGCGAGTAACACAGCACACAGATCCAGCTCCGCCTTATCCTGAGTCCCGCATGCTTATCCTTTCTGGTGAAAACCAAATGCTAATTTTTATACATATAAACAGTCAGAAGTTACCACAAAACTTTTCACATGCACAAGCACTGACTTTTGTATGACAATCTGAGTTCACTTGATACACAAAGGGAAGAGAATGTAGCTCGCAAGTAACTGGTGCTCGTAGTAGTTCAGCATGGTTCAGCCTCATACATTATTGTTCACACTCAAGGATTATGATAGTTGTAATTCTAGGCCTTGGGTTTGACGATCGATCTGAAACCTGCTGCCTTAAGGCTACCGCATAGAAGGATCGCAATGGCTTGTCCATCCTGGGACCCTAGAGCACTACTAGTGGCAGGAGAAGAGAAGTGCAGTTTGTTTGCTGAAGATACCTTTGACTGGCTTGGCTTAGATGGATTAACCCTTGGTGGCGGCACTCCAGATCAGCCTCTTATAAGAGCTTACCAATGTACTTAGAGGTTCTGAAATAGTGGTTTGCCTCCAAATGCTGCCACTTATTTTTAGATGCCACCCGACGTAAATGCCACGTCAGCAATTACAGAGCGATTAGACATAAAGTATGACATTGAGTTGATTGGCATTATCTGAAAGAAATGTTGGCATTAATATCCTACATAAAAAGAAAGGAGTTTTCATTCAGATATTTATGAGTGTCCATGTAGACTTGCATGTTTCTAGGTTTTGTACGTATCTGTGTGCTTTAAGTTGTCGATTTATTTATGTATTTATTTGCTAAGTTGCAATCTTGCCTTGAAGACATCAACTGCAAACGGTGCAGACAGAAGACTTTGACATTAATATCAAATGCAATCCCATTTCCTTGGATCGTAGATCAATAATAGTGTTTGATTCTCTGAGGAGCCTCCTTGGATACTCAGATATTAAATCCAGTTGAATGGATTCTATTTCCGCGCTGATAATAGAGGCTCTCAAGTTGGTTGGTGCTCAGGTTGTTAGCATGTTATACTAACAGAAACAAGATGACAGAATTGAGATCTATCATTAAATCTGCACCATTTAATTTAGTAGTCTCTAATTACTATTATAGCAACACGATAAACATTCATCTTTTGCACCAGAATCTTAAAATGTTCTCATTAAAGTGCCTCCTTGCACTTTCTGTAAATAAATAAATACACATATATATGCTGTCATATTTTAGATATATTTTTCATGCAAACGTATGTGTGGTATTCATTTCATCACGTTTTGTCTGTTGTTTTATAAAACAATAGCAATTCATGTATTCACTTGAGTATATTATTTTACTAGGTAGATTAGAGTGTATCAGGTTGTCTTGTCTTAGGTTGTCATCACTGGGAACAGGTGGCTGTGAAACACTGACTGATGAGTAAAAATGCATGTATGTGAATGTAAGCATATTTTTCACTGTTATTTTGTCTCAAATATTGTGTATTGTTAAACATTTTGGTAGGGATAATGACACTAGGGGAAAAAGTCAAATTACTAATAATTATAAACCAGGCTTGCTGTAGATTTGACAGCCCTGTAGAGTGCAGAGAAACTAATGTGCAACCTACAGTAGGTACAGTATCTGTATTATAAATGTGTGCACTGTTGGAATATCTGTTCAGGCAGGGCCTGACACATCTACAGGTACTGTGATGTATGTTATAAATGTGACCATCCTGCTCTTTTTATTTGTGCAACCCTGTTTGGTTTCAAAGACATTGTATAACTTTTTCCAGCAAACTGTCCACTTTTTAAATTTGTCTTCTTCCTATTTTCTATTAAATACCTATAACAAATTGTAAATAAAGGCAATGCTTCTTGTCTCAGTGTTTCTTGTTTTTCTTAATTTTTTCCCAAGTCTTTAGGCAGTGGTTGTAAAATGTATTTTATTAAAATACACAAATATGTTTTTACTATCTGTAGATTTGACATCTCATACATTTTATTTAAAGACTCACCCCACTAGAAATGTGCATTAATTAAGAGCTGGCAGAAAATGTCTTTATGGGTAATTTAATAAATGCAAAGATTTACAATTGCTTAATTGCAATACAAACTGGATATGGTTTCTCTATTTATAAAAGACAAGGCAATGTCTAACATTCAAAAATGCATCATTTCTCACACAGTACATAGTACTTACGAACAGATGAAAACCAGTATAAAAATGTTTTCTCACCATATCATTCTTGATCATCAGCCAATAAGATATAATAAGCAGTTTCTATTATTGAAATAATACTTTAGAAAGGAAAAGAAACATGAAATGTAAAGAAAAACCGGAAGCAACAAAATGGAAGCAAATTGCACTCAGAGCTGAAGAAGAATTAAATTAAAATAAACATCATCAGTGCAAATAAAAACTACAGCAGAGTTTTCAAACCTACACAGTATCCATTTTGAAAAAAAAAAGTAAAGACACTTTTTATTTGGCATTCTGTGTACTATTATTATTTTCATCTATTTTGAGAGCTTTATTCAAAGCTCAGGCTCCGGCAACATTACCCATTTTCCTCCATCAGCCTCATCTGCTGTGTTACATTAAATACTCTCTCTCATGCTCATCCAGACAGGTAGCTGTAATGTCCTCTGTTTTACCATTCAGGTTCGTAATACTCATCAGTGCCACTATCTCCTGCTCCTTCTCTGACAGTGGCAGTGTTTCTGTTTTGCTGTAGTCTTTGTTGTTCTCCTCGGTCGTGATGTTTCTGCTCTGTCTCGGTCCATACCACCTAAGTAAGGAGTTACATTCAGTAAACTAAAGCCAGGCTTCAATGGCTGATATTTGTGTTAGAAGAAGAAGAAAAAAACTTACTTGTCCCTAGTGGCAATTGCAGCAAGTATGCATACTATGGCTCCAACAACCACACAGAATGCAACTATTACCAACCAAGCTGCAGAGGAGAGAAAGTAAATTGACAGATTTACATTATGTCAGTTGAATAAAAAAAAAAGTGAAGAAACTGATGGCAGTGATCTGCAGTGCTGTCACACAAACTTACTAGATGGCCCCTCCCCTTGACTGGAGTATTTTGGAGGTGAATCAAATGGTTTTCGAACTTGAACTGCATTGAAGATATATTTGTAATGAGACATGATGACTCAACATATTAAGTACAAGAAATACAATTGCAACTGTGAGTAATAGTCACATTGTGAGAAATAAAGTTGCATTGTGTGATATAAAGTTGCAATTTTGTTTGATTGATTGATTATTACTCTGAGGCTGAAACATGTTGGCCCAAAATATAAGAGGGCTATGTGGTGTGGATTTTGTGGGGACATTCACCTCTAACACTGGTGTTCAATTCTGAAACCATGTTTGGAGCCTCAAGTATCTCTTGTATGGATTTGTTCTCAGCAGCCTCTGTGGTAGTTGACCTCATTGTGGATTGACTAGGCTCAAAACCTGACGCTGACCCCTCTGTATCAGAGAATAGAACACCGGGGGTAACAGAGGATGAGCTCTTCCCAAAACGGGGCTTGTTTGTAGGGCCTTCAGTGTCCAAGGTAGGCACAGTAGAAGGTTTCATGTCCACATCAGGAAGAACTGTTCTGGGGACCTCCATGTCATTCAAAGGGGAAGTTTCTCTTCTTACTCTTCCCATTATTTTTTCCAAATCTACTAGAAAGCCCTCCGTCTTGACCTCCTTAAAAATGTCTTCATGTGGCTTTCCATCTTCATGAGAAATCACATAAAAGATTACTGTCAAAACGCTTGGATATTGAAGTGATATATCAGTGTTTTGCATTGCTGTGCTGACAGACGAAACAAAAGATCGGAAGGTGCGTTGTAATGTTAAACTACGCAGATACTTTGCTATGTTAGTAGAGAGTGAATGGTTAAACGAGAAACAATAATGAACAAGGAATCACATAAGTATTCAAATCAAATCAGTAACTTTTTTGTTCCTCTTCATTGTGGTACTGCAGGTGCGTAAAAAAATGTGTGAGGTCACAGAGATATGACTAATGTTCTGGATTAGGCGTGGTTGGATTATGAACAATGAAGTGTATGTCTGCTGCATGTCTTGCTTCTTCACAATACACACCCCTCAATTCAAAAGGTAAAGCTTATACACCAAGAGTCTAAGCAATCTAAGACAAAGAGTGCAATAATGTACCGTATATCAAAATCTAATTCTAGGTACCGCAGGGAATAAGAAAGGGAACTTACTTTCTGTGGCTGTATTTCCATTAGTTACATCCTCAGAGTTACTTGTAACAGTATCTTCACAGTTTAGTGATGAATCTTTGATGGAAGGGAAATGAAAAGTCAACAAGATATAAAACCTGCTTAGTTTGTTTCTATATTGTTTCCCCATTCTCTTTACACTCACCTAATGGGTTAAAACAGTAAACATCAAAAAGATATTCTGCTGCTTTAGGGTGGAAGGTGACCTCATTGGTACTGGAGTCACAGTTTGGACCATTAACGTGTGGGAGGAACGTGACATTTTGACCATCAATCCAGCCGTATCTAAACAAAGGTTTGGGGTTCATTTAAAAGATTAAGTACTGCCATTAGGCAATATCAAAAGAAGTGCATTTATGTCTGAACATGTTATTTAGCTCTAGGCTAAGGCTATTGTACACAGCCTGTTTTCTTTACCTGCATGTTCTCAAGCCTTTTTTGTAAGCTTTAGTGATCTGTTCCTGTGTTGCCAGTTTGTAATCTAAACTCTGACACAATTCCAAAGCCTGTTGGAAAGTAAGAGAGTAACGGCTAGTCCCCTCAACATGGACAACACCAGCAAAGCTGCATCTGCCTCTGTGACCTGTCAAAAGAGAAACTAATGTGAATATTCAGAAATCTTTATTCATGTATTAATTGTTTTCCATGTATAATCACACAAATGATTTGTTTGTGTGAGGGCCAAATGTAGGCTCTGTGTGTGATGGATGAGCAATTTAGCATTAGGTATCATTAGATGAATCTCTTAATGATTCACTGCATGTGCAGACGTGAGCACATCTGTAACACATCTAGGCCATCTGTAAGCCTCCGACTTTGTAAATGTCCTCTCGTTTTTGTCTCAAAATGACACGTTTAGACTAGCAAGTTTAGACTATTTTAAAGACATCAATTAGTGGAACAACTGATATATAGAATTATAGAGGGAATAAGTAGACACCAGGTATACTACTAGATGGACCAAGGTTTCTGTAAAATTCTTAAATCTGGACAAGAATTCGAATTTTATGTCTTTTTGTGTCTTGATGTAAGAATGTTTAGATATTTGTACTGGAAAACAAGACAAATATACTGAGTAAGAAAAGAATTTTTGCACTGAAGTTACAGAGAAAGAGATTATTAAACGCCGGAGGAACGGAGATTATATTATTATATGGTATTATATGTACAATAAACTTAACAAGCCAGGGGCTGTATTACAGAAACATCATTACTCTGAAATCCTATCTTATCTGTAACCATAGCGGTATCAGTTCAAACCTGTCAGATCTTAATTTTATTCCTAAGATATGAAGTTTCTGTAGTACAACCCCAGGCCTTAATCTTAGCCATATCATACCATCTGAAATGTATCTACAAAGAATATCGTCAATGCACTAAAAGTAAACGAGAAAAGAAAAAAAACTTTTTTCACATTCAACAGCTGATGCTTTGGAGTTTAATACCATAGCCTTTGTTGTGAAAAGCAAAAAGCGTTACAGTCTTACTATAAAGTATATCAATGTCATAAATATATCATTATATTGCATCTAGACAAAGACTATACAAAGACACCCGCCACCAGAGGCACCTCTGATATCAATAAGTAACACATTCACCATCACTCACCCTGAACCGGGGCTGCCTGAAGTAGAGCTGGTGATCCAGTAGCAAGTACCACAAGTAACAAAGTCCACATGGTCAGTGCTGTGTCATGTGCTAGATGAAGGGAAGTATACCTGTTTGTTGGCCCTGAACCGGTTTGGTCCTTACGCTTTGATTCTCCTTTGTGATTTTCTGAACCCTCTAGAGATGTACCTCAGCTCTTTTATATGCTCAGACTAAAGTACTAGGTGAGCAATAATGGGTGGTGCTATAAAGAACACACCCTCACCATTGTCTCTCGCATTTCCTTACTCTCTCAGCGTCTGTGCAGCCAGCATTAACATGCCAGATACCTTGAAACTCAAGGGAGTTATTGAGATCAATCGGTTTATGTATGCAAGTACATGTGGCAATTGTGTACTGCACTAATCGCACTGATCTAAGTAAAACAATGAAAGTGTTAAAATTATGTCTTCATTCATGTAATTACATCTATAATAACACTGTTGACCCTACATCTAAACCTAACCATACCACAAACCCTGTCCCTAACCTTGCCTGTATTCCAAATCAAAAGCAGCAAAAGTGTTTTGCAACATGAACAACATGATTTAAAATGTAATTACATATAAAGACACCTATATACATTGGGACTAAAATACTTAAATGTATATATGTCTGTATTGTGTTGTTCTTCTCAAAATGAAAAGGCTGAGCGGTGGGAGTAAATAAGTTAGCCATGTATTATGATGAGTCACTGCAAACAGTGGTGTATAGCTGACTCAGGTGTGTGAAAAATCACCTCGCCCCATGTGTGCTGATACACGTTCACTTCCTGCTTCAAGTGCGGGAAGAAAGTAAAAAAGGAACTGTAGGTGGCTCATAGGAGGTTATCACAGACCACTGCAATATTGGTTTTCATGTTGGAACTTGTGGATATTAAATGGAATTTAAGAAACTACTCAATAATTTGGCAATATTTCCTTAACATTTTATTTATGACGTTAAAGAATAGTTCACTTTAAAATGAAAATTACCCCATAATTTACTCAACCTCAAGCCATCCTAGGTGTACACTCACCTAGGATTATTAGGAACACCATACTAATACTGTGTTTGACCCCCTTTCGCCTTCAGAACTGCCTTAATTCTACATGGCATTGATTCAACAAGGTGCTGAAAGCATTCTTTAGAAATGTTGGCCCATATTGATAGGATAGCATCCAATATGGTCATAAAGGGATGGACATGGTCAGAAACAATGCTCAGGTAGGCCGTGGCATTTAAACAATGCCCAATTGGCACTAAGGGGCCTAAAGTGTGCCAAGAAAACATCCCCCACACCATTACACCACCACCACCAGCCTGCACAGTGGTAACAAGGCATGATGGATCCATGTTCTCCAAATTCTGACTCTACCATCTGAATGTCTCAACAGAAATCAAGACTCATCAGACCAGGCAACATTTTTCCAGTCTTCAACTGTCCAATTTTGGTGAGCTCGTGCAAATTGTAGCCTCTTTTACCTATTTGTAGTGGAGATGAGTGGTACCCGGTGGGGTCTTCTGCTGTTGTAGCCCATCCGCCTCAAGGTTGTGCGTGTTGTGGCTTCACAAATGCTTTGCTGCATACCTCGGTTGTAACGAGTGGTTATTTCAGTCAAAGTTGCTCTTCTATCAGCTTGAATCAGTCGGCCCATTCTCCTCTGACCTCTAGCATCAACAAGGCATTTTCGCCCACAGGACTGCCGCATACTGGATGTTTTTCCCTTTTCACACCATTCTTTGTAAATTCTAGAAATGGTTGTGCGTGAAAATCCCAGTAACTGAGCAGATTGTGAAATACTTAGACCGGCTCGTCTGGCACCAACAACCATGCCACGCTCAAAATTGCTTAAATCACCTTTCTTTCCCATTCTGACATTCAGTTTGGAGTTCAGGAGATTGTCTTGACCAGGACCGCACCCCTAAATGCATTGAAGCAACTGCCATGTGATTGGTTGATTAGATAATTGCATTAATGAGAAATTTAACAGGTGTTCCTAATAATCCTTTAGGTGAGTGTATATGACTTTCTTCTTTCTGATGAACACAATCGGAGTTATATTAATAAATATCCTGACGCTTCCAAGCTTTATAATGTCAGTGAACAGGGCCCACGAGTTTGAAAAAGTGCATCCATCCATCATAAATGTACTCCACATGGTTCTGGGGGTTAAAAAAGGCCTTCTGAAGCGAATCGATGGTTTTTTGTAAGAAAAATATCCATATTTAAAACTTTATAAAGTAAAATATCTAGCTACCAGACGGCCTTCCGAAAAAGCGCAACTGACGCGGCGTATGACTGGGATGTAGCGTAAGCTTTTCGAACTGCAAGAGGCGTTACACTTTCTTCAGAAGTTGAATATGAAAGGCGGTCTGGCAGAAGCTAGATATTTTACTTTAAGTTTTAAAAATTGATTTTTTTCTTACAAAAACCCAGTTATTTACATTAGACAAATATGGACAGACAGGCACACACACACACGCTGCGTTTTAATGTTTTATGGGGACTTTCCATAGACATGATTTTTATATTGTAACTGTATGTATATTCTATCCCCTAACCCTAACCTACCCATTACTGTCCTTGTGGGGACATTTGATCCTCACAATGTATTTTAAACCTACACACACACACACACACATTTGTACAGCTATCATTGTGAGGACATTTAACCCCTTATCCAATATAATCTCTAGCCCCTTACCCTAATCTTAATCATCACAACGAAGTGCCTAACCCAAAACCTTTACCTAAAAGCTTATAACCTTGTCCCTAAAACGAAGTCTTAACCTTAAAACAGGCCTTTAAAGGGGTCTCAGAAAGTGAGGACCAGCCTGTGGCGAGCAGTGAGGCGAGGGACCGTGAGAGTGGGCCGGTGACGAGCGATAATGAGCTCCAGCTGCGCGCCACACTGGTCTCGTCTCACGGAGGAGTGACGGGAGCATAAAAGGAGGAGCGACGACAGTGCAAGACGAGAGAGGACCAGGCCTGGATTTACGTTGTGTTTTTGTTTACGTGTTGTGTGTGTGCGCGGCAGTCGTCCGTGAGGGGCTGCCGCGGTGAATTTCATTTTGTTTCATTTATTGATTAAAGTTTTAAAAGTTTGCCGGTTTCCCGCCTCCTTCTTCCCGGAACATAAGAACTGCGTTACATTGGTGCCGAAACCCGGGAGGAAGGAGGGACATGTTGTCGAAGAGCCCTCGCTGCTGAGGGGGATCGCGGTGCTGAGGAGGTCGGGCAGCGCGGATGAGTGAAGACCGCGAGGGGCTGCCCGAGGCGGTGGTGCTGGAGCGAGTGAAGATCCGGTGGGACGGAGAGCTCGCTGCCGCGCCCCTGGGTCGAGGTGGGGTGGCTGCCGTCTGAGAGGGAGCGGAGGAGTCATCGGCGTTCGCCGTGGGCCGAAGCCTGCTGCCATCCGCCATGTTGGGGAGGAGCAGGGAGCGCGGGACTCGCTGCCGGCTGCCCTCAATAGGAGGAGCCACCGCCGGCCGCCAGGGGGCGGAGGAGGATCGAGCCGTCCACCGAGCGTCCAGTGCCATCGCATGGCACCGCGAGGAAGAGCCTCTCGGCTGGCTGAGGACCGAGCGGCAGTGTGTCGGGGAACCGGACCACAATTTTTTTTCCCTTTTCTTTTCATTTCTCCTCTCTCCCCTCTCTCGTTTTGTCGCTCCTCATGCTCCTGGCTCCGTTTCTCTCGCCTCTCTGTCCTTACCCCCAGGTACCGCGGTGGTTGGAGTAGAGCGCAGTCTCGGGAGTGCCCCCCGGCCTGCGAAGGGTGTTGGGGGTATGTGGCGAGCAGTGAGGCGAGGGACCGTGAGAGTGGGGGCGGTGACGAGCGATAATGAGCTCCAGCTGCGCGCCACACCGGTCTCGTCTCACGGAGGAGTGACGGGAGCATAAAAGGAGGAGCGACGACAGTGCAAGACGGGAGAGGTCCAGGCCTGGATTTACGTTGTGTTTTTGTTTAAGTTTTGTTTTGTGTGTGTGTGCGCGGCAGTTGTCCGTGAGGGGCTGCCGCGGTGACTTTCATTTTGTTTAATTTATTGATTAAAGTTTTAAAAGTTTGCCGGTTTCCCGCCTCCTTCTTCCCGGAACATAAGAACTGCATTACACAGCCAAAATGTCCTTACTTTAATCATATTGTCCTCACTCCATTAGTTTAAAACTCAAACTGGTCCTCACAAAGATATTTGTACCTACACTCACCTAAAGGATTATTAGGAACACCATACTAATACTGTGTTTGACCACCTTTCGCCTTCAGAACTGCCTTAATTCTACGTGGCACTGATTCAACAAGGTGCTGAAAGCATTCTTTAGAAATGTTGGCCCATATTGATAGGATAGCATCTTGCAGTTGATGGAGATTTGTGGGATGCACATCCAGGGCACGAAGCTCCCGTTACACCACATCCCAAAGATGCTCTATTGGGTTGAGATCTGGTGACTGTGGGGGCCATTTTAGTACAGTGAACTCATTGTCATGTTCAAGAAACCAATTTGAAATGATTCGAGCTTTGTGACATGGTGCATTATCCTGCTGGAAGTAGCCATCAGAGGATGGGTACATGGTGGTCATAAAGGGATGGACATGGTCAGAAACAATGCTCAGGAAGGCCGTGGCATTTAAACGATGCCCAATTGGCACTAAGGGGCCTAAAGTGTGCCAAGAAAACATCCCTCACACCATTACACCACCACCACCAGCCTGCACAGTGGTAACAAGGCATGATGGATCCATGTTCTCCAAATTCTGACTCTACCATCTGAATGTCTCAACAGAAATCAAGACTCATCAGACCAGGCAACATTTTTCCAGTCTTCAACTGTCAAATTGTAGCCTCTTTTTCCTATTTGTAGTGGAGATGAGTGGTACCCGGTGGGGTCTTCTGCTGTTGTAGCCCATCCGCCTCAAGGTTGTGCATGTTGTGGCTTCACAAATGCTTTGCTGCATACCTCGGTTGTAACGAGTGGTTATTTCAGTCAAAGTTGCTCTTCTATCAGCTTGAATCAGTCGGCCCATTCTCCTCTGACCTCTAGCATCAACAAGGCATTTTCACCCACAGGACTGCCGCATACTGGATGTTTTTCCCTTTTCACACCATTCTTTGTAAACTCTAGAAATGGTTGTGCGTGAAAATCCCAGTAACTGAGCAGACTGTGAAATACTCAGACCGGCCCGTCTGGCACCAACAACCATGCCACTCTCAAAATTGCTTAAATCACCTTTCTTTCCCATTCTGACATTCAGTTTGGAGTTCAGGAGATTGCCTTGACCAGGACCACACCCCTAAATGCATTGAAGCAACTGCCATGTGATTGGTTGATTAGATAATTGCATTAATGAGAAATTGAACAGGTGTTCCTAATAATCCTTTAGGTGAGTGTACATGTACACATAAGGACTGCTTCTCATGTTACACAGAAAACACAGCACTATGTTTTCTTGGCACACTTTAGGCCCCTTAGTGCCAATTGGGCATCATTTAAATGCCACGGCCTACCTGAGCATTGTTATCTAGAAAGTGGTATCTAGAAAATGCCATCCAACAATTTTAGCATCTGAGCAACAACATTCATGCTTTGAAAAGTAAATTCATGCTTCAACTTTTTGAAAGTGATTTATATTTAAACGACACACGTTTAGGCTAACTAACCACAGAAATGTGTATATATATATAAATAAATATATATATATATATATAACAAAAAACTGTATTGCATTGTAATATTGTTTTTAACCATAACGAAACATTTTCATGCTACTCTGAACACAGCTGACACCAAAACAAAATGCCATAGGCTAGCCTATACTTTAATTTCACATTGTGGTACTTGAATACTAGACAGTGTTTTATAATTACTATGGTTTCAGATTGTCCGATAAAATAACTATTAAAATATCTGTGCTTTTAGACATTTAACGTTGTCGAAGTCCCTGTATGGTCTTTTATCTTATAAAGACCTGCACTTCCGCTTTCCGCTGTTGCGTAAGAGTTTGATCACGCTGTTGGTTTGGGTTCTTCTGCGCCTCGGAACTAACATAAATGTTCTCATAATAACTTAAACTGAGAATTATACTGTACAGTCTTATTTCATTAAGAATGTCGTCGAAACTGAACTCTGCACACGCGGCGAGCAACGGGAAGGAGATAGGGGTATAACTATTCATGTTCTTTGCTTGTTTTGGTACAGTAGCTGATATACCCGATATTGTTTGTGTCAGAAGCTTGTAATGTTCCTTCTTAACGAGATGACATATTATTGTTTAAGGATCAGGAAAATCCTCGTGTGCTCATCCCAGAGCTCTGCAGACTCTTCTATAAGTTGGGCTGGGTGACAGGAACCGGGGGAGGAATAAGCCTTCGGCATGGGTTAGTCAAGGCAAGGCATCTTACACCAATAATAAAATCCACCGCGTTTTGCAATTTACTTACTATTTGGGTCAGTGACGTAAAAAAAAGTTTTCACGATAAAGAATGGGAAGGTATTTTATAAACAAATTCTTAGAAATGGGCTTTTTATATTCACGCGGTTATATTGGAAAAATGTTTTTTTACCTTGTTATAATAATGACGAATAAACATGTGCGGTGTAAAATGTAACGTCTATTATGGACTTTGACACAGTCGGGGGTCTGCGCAACAAAAGGCGGCGTTTCATAATTTTGTAGTGTTTTCTATATGTGTTTTTTTAACTATCATAAAAGTACAGAAGCCTAAGAGGCCATGGATTTTTATTTTCTTGTTTTCTCGTGATCGCAACTATTTTTTATAGATGTATATGATGTATGGAAACATATTCATAACAAAATATTCACATATTTTGAAGAGCGTCAATTATTATATGACTTGTATAATATATAATCCCTATATAAGACTTTAGTTTATAGCTCAAGGAAGCGAAATGTGATTTATTAAATATTTCTATATTAAAGATCACTTTTTTTTGTTGCATAAACTACATGGACTACTTTCTTTTTACCATTTTTTTTGTTATTTTGTCACAATATAGCTACTGTAGCCTATATTTTACATAGGCTACACATTTTATTCGGTATTTGTCAGAACTTAACTGTAATTGCTGACGACATTAGTAATTTGAGGTTTGACTGGGCTACAAAAATTTACATAAGTCAAAAAGTTTCTTAAAACTATAGGCATACATGGGCATAAACCATAGTTAACCTTCACATGCTATAAGCTACAAGACTTATATAATAATTGATGATCTTATAGACTTTAAAATATGTGAAAAGCGCAGAACACAACCAATGGCATGCGAGAAAGAGACAGACGAGTATGTATTTTAAAATCTCGTGGCAGCTGCATGCCAAATTTTCTTTCTTAGTGTAAACCTTCATCATAAAAGCTATTAAAGTGACATAACTGCACTAGTCAACAGACGAGGAGAGTGCACCCAATACGTAGATATTGCTTTACAGTTGGTATATTATTAAAGTAACTTATAATTAACTTTATTATTGTAAGTGTATTTTTTTTTATAGACTATCAACAACATGACTTACAGAAGCACGTGACTTCCTCAGCTTATATTACAGAGTATTTGTAAAGTATGAGCTTTATATGCATTACTGACAGGGTATTTAACTGACCGTAAGCATTAATATAGAAAACATTTGTTAACCTGAAATGATGACCCGGATAACTTTATGTACATATAAACTTTAGAATAATTTTATTGACCATACAGACACCGTAGCCACAACCTGATAACAAATCAAGTGATAAACGGATTCATTAAATAAAATAGCGACTGTTAGCTAATAACAGTTAACACTAGATTTTGAGTGGAAGTAGATTGCTAGGAGCTTTTTACAACGGGTAGCAAAGGGAATGCCTCTTGTAGAGCAGGTTTCATCAGTCATATACTGTATGAGCTTATTCAATGCAATCAAAATATGATCAAATCTGATGCATCCTTCTTTCAAAATGGCTGCAGACCATCACTAGCACAGAAATACAACTGATGCTGTTAAAGAATATCCATAATGTTCAGTAGTTCCAAAGAATACAATATGACAATCTTATTTTATATCCAGCAAATAGGGTAGCAAATTCACATAAATGAGATGTTTACAACATTTACAACATACAACAATGATATGTTAAACAACTGCTAGTTTACAACAATCAACTTACAAGAAAATCAGGTAAAGAGGTTATCCTATCTTGAGAGTTGCCATGACAGCAGACTTTGAGTGTGTGTGGCTAACTGCCTGAGCTCCTGTGAAAGAAAATGACAATCAATGTATTGCAAATACAGTACAGAACTGAAACAAAACACTGTGTGTGGATACCCCCCCCCCCCACGTGACTTTGATTTGGCAGAGAAACGTTTTTTAAATATTATTAGATGACTATCTAATATTTTTTATTTTCAAGTATTTCATTCTTTTCATTCTTTCGTTATGATATCAGTGTGGTGATTGTATCACCGTGATGTTTTGGAATTGATGAATGTACCCATGTAATTAAATATATATGTAATTCATTGCACAGTGTATAATAATTATTTCTTCTTCCAGTGAGCACATTTATATAGCTCCCTCAGGTGTTCAGAAGGAGAGAATACAAGTAAGGGTTTTTTTTATTCCGTTCATGAGTCATATGCACCACACATCACTAACGTGTTGATGTGTATAATAAAATAACGCCAATATTCCACTCCTGTTTGTAGCCAAAGGACTTGTTTGTGTGTGACATTGATGAGAAGGACATCAGTTGTCCACCTCCAGAAAAGAAGCTGAAGAAAAGTCAATGCACACCCCTCTTTATGAACGCCTACACTATGAGAGGTATGTGTCCACACACAGTGTTTTGTTTCAGTTCTGTACTGTATTTGCAATACATTGATTGTAATTTTTTTTCACAGGAGCTCAGGCAGTTATCCATACACACTCAAAGTCTGCTGTCATGGCAACTCTCATGTTTCCTGGCAAGGAATTCCGCATCACACATCAAGAGATGATCAAGGGGATTCGAAAAGGAAACTCCGGCACAAACTACAGGTTGTACATCCTGCTAAGATGCTTCACCAGTCAGTGATCCCAGTCATGCCATTTTTACATTAGTAATATGTGATGTGTTCTTGTCAAATAATACTTAATCTCAAAAAAGAACAGTTGTGATGTTGAAATCCTGCTTTTACTTTACTGTTGTATGCGTTTTGGCCCCAGGTATGATGAAACTCTAGTTGTTCCAATTATTGAGAACACCCCAGAGGAGAAAGACTTGAAAGAGTGCATGGCCCGAGCCATGGACATGTACCCCGACTCCTGCGCTGTTCTCGTCCGCAGACACGGGGTCTACGTCTGGGGAGAGACCTGGGAGAAGGCAAAGACAATGTGAGCTACGAAATGAAATACTATATTCTGTGTATTTATACAATATGTATTTATCTTTTAAATTTGTATTGTTTTTCAGGTGTGAATGTTATGACTATTTGTTTGACATAGCTGTTCAGATGAAAAAATGTGGCCTGGACCCTTCTGCTCTTCCCACTGAAGAAAAAGGTTTAGTTTGACACATTTGAGTCTCTACAAAATAACTGCTGTTGCCATCATTTCTTTTTAAATGAAAAATCCGCATTGTACTTTGAAAATCTACAGTTCAGCATTTTCCATTTAAGATGAAACATTATCAAAATTATTATATTATTATAAACTTTCAGAACTATATTATATTCAGTAATTTTGCAAAATTACATGTCAATTACCTGTAAACAGAATGAAATGTGAAAATGCTAATTAGAATGGCTAACATTTTGAAGCTAATGAGTGTCATTCTTTTTGTTTGGATATTTTGGTGCTTAGCAACAATGGCATCATAATGTCATAATTAGCATTAATTGGCCAATTTGGCTGCTGTTTGTGTTATAATATACATTGACATGCTAGTTATAAATACACAGTTAAAACATGTTTTTGACATGTTTTAACATTATAATTGTCCTTATTCTCATAATTTAATGCATCCTTACTAGAAGTATTAATTTAAAAATTCTTGCTGACCACAAAAGTTTCAACAGTAGTGTGTGTATAGGATATATTTACCATATCATTATGCACAGTCTGGTAATATAGCCAGGAGATGGCAGTGTTGTCTTTGGCCTTTTAGTACTTTTAAGAATTCTTGTGGAAGTGCCCTCTGCAACTTCAAACATGTTTGTATTTAGCCATTTTTAGTAAGTCTGCATTTAACAGCTTGAGTGTCAGTGGAATATGATAACAAGTGTGTTGTGGCAGAGTCGGGACTCAGAGAAAGACTCTATCAAATGTTATTTGAGGGAATCCATGTAGCCATGTTTTACTGCCATCCATTTTGTACTGCTACTGCCTGCCCATCCATTTGAATGAACATTATTCTCAAAGGCCCTGTAATTCGCACGCTACCCTCGCCTGCTAGAAGCTATGGGGCTGGTCTGAACTGAGCTGGGTGATTCAAACCCCCTCAGTGGCTGCTTTCATCATTCTTCCATATGCTGCTGCAGTTCATCTCTGAGGGAATGCCTCTTGTAGAGCAGGTTTCATCAGTCATATACTGTATGAGCTTATTCAATGCAATCAAAATATGATCAAATCTGATGCATCCTTCTTTCAAAATGGCTGCAGACCATCACTAGCACAGAAATACAACTGATGCTGTTAAAGAATATCCATAATGTTCAGTAGTTCCAAAGAATACAATATGACAATCTTATTTTATATCCTTTAAAAATTTACACCAGATCATTAAAGATGTCATGTAATAAACTCATAATACAGTTTAAGCAAATGGACCCCGATTATTAGTGGAATTTGTATGTATTTGACTGGGTAAAACACTATATGAATAAATTGTGTTATTCCTAAACTGATATTCAAAATAGGGAGATGGTCTATTTATTTGATATCTTTCTGATAGCTATACATTTTCACCCTTCATCTATTAATTGATACAAATGAGTCAAATTGATAACTCAAATTTTTGTATATTTTTTTGTATATCATTTGTTCGGTTCGGGAATTAGACTGTTCCCGCTGTATGTTGTTGATTCACTTAACTGGCCCACAAGTCATTTGTTCGTGAATGTGACTACTCAGATCATATTTTTGCGTTCAGCTACAAAAGACGACACAACAGTAGGCTAAGACGATTCTTGCCATTATTTTGTCTTTTTATTTCACTGCATTCAACAGAGATCTAAACAACAGGTAAACAGGCTACTAAACTAACGAATAGCCTAGACTACTGTTACAGGCATAACACAACATTAAAGAACATCAGGGGGTATGCTGAAAGATACAATAAAACTTACTAAAATAATATCTCATGCATTCAAGTTTCAACCGTGGAATGACATAATGCTACATATTTACCTCAGGAAAGCCATCTGCAATTTAAATTAAGTGTTATTATATGTAAAAAAAAAATGCATATGAATTGTTTGTTGAATTGAATTGTTGCTCATTTTAACCTGTAATATTACAGTAATAAACCAAGAAAGATAGTTTATTATATTGTAATTTATAGCATTATTTGGGAGATTTTTTTTTTCCTTAAAAAAATTGACATGTACCTGAATTAATATCGAATCAAAAACTCTCACGAAAATTAACCATGGTTAATTTTAATAAATTATATCTAATTATCTAGAGCTTGTGAATCAGAATCAAATCAAATTGTGAAATCTGTATCAGTACTCAGCCCTACTATAGTTTTCATATTTGTTCTGCTATTAGAGACAAACATCTATTCCAGACATATGGATCCGAGCTAAAAATGGTTTGATTGTGGCAGCATAGGTCCCAACTTGTACAGATGATGGAAAATGTTGGCACTTGTTGAAAACAGTAGGTCCGTATTTGTAGGCAATCAGAGATCAAGTGTAATTTGCTGTCTTTGTGCTTAGCTCCCACTGAGCACCATCTATCAAGATGGACAACTAATTCTCGCTTTCTTTCTAAGGGAAAATTGCAGTGTTGAATGAATCCAAGAGAGAGCAATGTGGCTAATGACCTGAATATCCTGGTAAGGAAGTTATGAGACCACCAATTCTGTTCATCAAAAGGCTGAAAATGTCTGCCGTGGGCTGAAATGAATCAGGGAAATCTGTTAGTAGTGAGCAGGAGTGCAGTGAGCCAAACCCACCTAAATTGACTATGTGTGTATGCAGGTACTCTGAACATAAGTTGCTCTTATTGATTTCAAGCACATAACCTTCTCTGACTGATTATAGAGGATTTAGAGTGGGCGCATATGAAGAGTGAGGTAACAATGCCACAGACACGGCACGGTGTCCTGTAGTGCATGTGTTATTTTTTTATGTTTAATCGTTATGACTGAAGAGTAACATCACCGTTTGAAATAGAACTTATTACCAGTTGCGTGTTATTCAGCTTCTTTTATTTTCATGGAGCTTTTGATAATCAATTAATAAATCTAAATATAACCTAGTTTCAGTACAACTAGAATAGAATCAGTCTAGAATCAGATATTAATATGTGAATGAAAATAGGATTATTTTTGGTGTAACTGGATTATTGTTACCACACTAAAAAAGGGAATTTGTTCAGAAGTTAAAAAGAAATCAAGCTAACATGATACATATATATATATATATATATATATATATATAATCTCTATATCTGAGTTTTACATTTACATTTAATCATTTAGCAGGTGCGTTTATCTAAAGAGACTTAAAATGAAGCGAACAATAGAAGCAGTTAAACCAAAAAAGGCCAATAATATGAATGTCCCAGTTAGTCTAGCACAGTACATGTATCAAGGTGTTTTTTTTTATAGTAGTCCTAATAATATAACTTACTAATATAACACATTATAATAGTCTTGATATTTGTCCCTAGTAATACAATATAGTAATTATTTAACCGATTAATAATTTGATTGTTTGCTAAATGTCTTGTTCAGCCAAAATATCCTTTTAATGCATGGTTTTAAATGACTCTTAATATGAAGTGAACTTATTTTTTTTAACTCTGAAGAAGAGAAAATCTTGCAAAGCAAAGACATAATTTGCAATTGTTTTTTTAGATGCGCTCAATGTTTAATACACAGACATCAATCACCGTGACAATCAAAAAACATCAAGTAAAAAGATGAGCTCAACATCAACACATTACAAATAACAAACAGTGACAACAACAGTATAAATTAAGTCAGCGAACAGCAAAACAATATTAACAGTAACCAAATAATTAATTCAATGCTTGCTAGGAGCTCCCTGAACAATTTGACAATATTTTCCATTATGAAATATAGTTTGCTTAGACATTTGGAGGAATGTCTAACATTGGTCTAACATGTTGTTATGTAGATTTAAGGTTGAGCCACACTGAAAAGTTTTGAAATGGGTCACACACGTCATAAGCTGGGTAATGAATATACAGCAGGATATGAGATATGTTTTCTGTTTGTAATGAAGGTCAGATGTGGACATCTCCTGGTTGGCTAAAAGAAAGGAATCTGGTTGAGTGGGCAATGGTGCCGGGATACATTAAGGGCGTAATCACGATGCTTTTTCAGCTACGCTTCGTCTATGCCTAGCAGTGGAAAATCGGGGTATTCAGCTCTCGCTGAGCTGCGTCTCTAGAGACATCGATCATCCCAGGTCCCTTCCACAGGCTTTGCTTATTTTGCACACATGCTCATTTGCAGATTGATTCAGGCCCCATCGATTCAAGCCTTGAATCAACCAGCTATGTCCCCATAATTGAAAGAGTGACATCTTTTATCCCTCGCCATCACTGAAGTAAAACACAAGCTAGAGCACTGATGATTAAAGCTGTGAGACAAGTGGGCATGTGTGAATTAGCAGTCTGAAATTATTTGTGTTCTTGCGATTCATGTTTTTATTTATTTTAAAAGTGTATTAGCAAATAAGTAATAATTGGAGGTGTGTGATATAAAAGGCACGGCGAATTCTTGAGGGAAAACCTGTCATCTATATTTCAGTGAGATTTCGATTCCAAGAGGTGTCAGAGCAGTCAAATTGCAGGTAACAATGCTCACATTACTTTATAGAGGCAGGCAGCCATAGCAACAGAGATATGCAGCTGAGGGAACAATGCAGACATGCGTCACAATGCTATAGTTTAATAATCCTAAAGTACTCTGTAAACAATACCTGAACACATGGGGCCTTAACCACGGTAGATATTGAGGTGGACAAGTCCCTCTTAATAGCTGATATGGCAAAATTGTCCCCCCTAGTATTTGAGATTATTGATGCAGCTCTGTTTGTTGTTAGGATGACAAAAAAGTTTGTAAGTAGCAAAAGCATTTGACAACTGTTAGTTAGTAGTTATGTTAGTACTGTCCAGTAATGCAAAATATTCAAGTTTTTTTTTGTCAAATTTTGCCATTTTGAATGGAAAATAGCCTATATCATTTATGTTATTCATGCAATAAATGTAACAAAGCCATTTAGGCATATTTAGACATAAGATTAAGAGTCATTGTGCTTTTTTTTTTTTTTATAATATTATTTACAAATAGTTTAAATGCATTACTTTACTCAACAGTATAGTTTCAAGTTTTTTACAACTTTTTTTCTATTTCTTCATTCTCTTAAGTACTTAAGTACTATTTATTTAATACCTTTATCCCTTAAATGCATGAATGTTTCACCAGCCATTATTACAAATATTATTACAAATCTCTACTTGTCGCGATAATATAAATCTCTCCTGATATTAGAGTAACAATTACAGAAGAATAAAATAAAGCATATTTTGTTACCTTTTGGAGCTTGGAAGGGTTCAGTTTGAGCAGATGTTCTATACCATCATCACTGTGCTCATCAGAGCTCATTAGTACATTCAACATCTGCCTCATATTCGCCATCTCAAACATATTCTCAAAACTATCATTTTCATCATCTTCAAAATCAATATTTTGATCACTGATAGTTTCTTCACCAGATCCACCATCGAGTGACAGTGACACTAATATTTGATTGTGTTCAGTATTTGCTCTGCAGTAAATCGCTGAGCCATTTCAAGTTTTGCTGATGATAATTATTTTGTTTTCTGCCTGCGAGTGAAACGTCACTTCATCATTGTGTATCAGACATTGCCACCTTGTTAAATAAAGGTGAATTGCACTTATTCCGTCATCAAAGATTCAATTATTGTTGTGCAGAAAAAATATACTTGCACTGTTACACACCTCTGGTTGTTAGGGACCCTATACAATTATTTGACAAAAAATGAACGAGAATTTTAACATGTACTGAAGGGACAATGCTGAAAACATCAGGGTCTGTTCCATTACATCTGATGCAGTGTTTATTTTGAAAACAACAATTTGACATGGTGTTATGAGGCACAACAGACATACGAGTCATCTTAATATTACTTCAAGCTTTGCAAATGTTTGTGACATTTCTTTTTTCTCTATAATCCAAATTTGATTTCCTTACTTCTGATGAGTCACTGCATGAAACCATGCAACATGTGATGCTTTGCCTTATGTCAAGATGATGCGAAATGGCTTAAAAATGATGTTTTAAAGAGATAGTGTACCCCAAAATTAACATTCATCATCATGATTATTTACTCCTCCTTATGTTGCTCCAAAGCTCTATGACTTTATTTTTTATGTGAAACATAAAAAAAATATATTTTTGAAAGTCAGAAGGTTCCAGTGATATAATTTCTAAATCAAACTAAACCAAGAATATGTATATTCTTTCTGTCATCTTTCTTCCTCTCTATTTCTCATAAGTCAGTCTCTTTTTTTCCATCCTCCTGTCTTTTGCCTGCCCACTGCTCCTCTCGCCGCTCCCTTTGTATTTCTTTGAAATTGCTGGCTATTGCTAGGAGATTCCTATCAGAACAGGTTTTGAAATGAGGGGAGACACAGATCACTTGTAGAATAACAATAAGGCCATGGCTCTGGCTCTAATATTAACTTATTGAAAGAGTCCCCAGGTATTGTGTTGCCACTGCTGTCTTTAGCAGCATATACGAATATTAGTCTTGATTTAAGCCATTAATAAAGGCAGTGGAAAGGTTAGTCCAGAGAAGATGCAACATTCAGGAGTCTCAGATGTTTCAATTTTGTGTGAGGAAATAACGTTTTTTAAACTGAAATTGATGGGGTTTTTATTTTTCTGCAGAGCTCTGTATTTTACCAAATTCAGTGAAAGTATTTTATTATCCTTAGTTTTATTCAATAAATTGTCATTGCATCATGCATAACTGCAGGGAATTTTGTTCTGTTATGCAGCACAAGCGAGTTGCTGGTGCTTAGATACACCACACTCATTTTGCAGAGACTTTTTCCAGACACAAAAATAAACCTGGATTGAAATAAACCCAGTGTTACATAACATCAGACAAATAACTCTTGCAGTCTCTCAGTCTGTGCCTGCCTTCCAATTTGTTGTGATGTTCTGTTAGTTTTGCTATTCGCTTCTTAACAAGGACGCAGGTGCCTTGACGGAAATTCAATTTGATACTATTAATGAGAAGATTTCCTCTGTATGAAAACGCAGAAGTGCTTAGGGGATTTTTTGTGTGTGTAGGTTTTGTGCTACAGTCTATTAATGAAACATTATGCACACCGCAGAGTTTCTCTGCCATGCTAGGCTAGAAAGGGTCATTGCTTTCCAAGGAGAGGTCCATGGAGGCCCCTAAAGTGGGCGTCTCTTAGCCAAACCCCTTAGAGAAGAAGGACTACCTAGTCGTGTGAGCCAACAACAAACGCTTGTGCATAAATCACGCTCTTTAGACTCTAAGCCTTCCAGTTAGTGAGTGCCTGTGTGATTTGTCTCCCATTAAGCATAGTGTCTTGTCTATTCAGGCTTAATTCTGGAATTTAGAGGGTTTTAAAGGTAATAATGTATTGATCTGAAGACTGCATACTGATGTTTTCAGTTTTAGAAGCTTCAAGACATCCTCTATGAAGAAAACTCAAAGTCATACGTTTCATAACACTCCTTTATTACTAATTATGGGATTGTGACAGCATTCCACACTCAAATCATTACGGGACCATTGGATTACCGATAGAACTCCATAGCGATGAAGGTATTGTGACTTTCCTAGTAGTGACAGTGTTTGCCAAGTATAGTCATTGCCTGCGGCAAACTGCACCAGCAGGTTGTGAAGACAAGGAGCTCACTGAGTGATAGGAGGGTGACGTCAATTTGTTAGTCTTTTGGGAGCTATTCTCCTGAGCTTCTTATTTTTAACATTCCATATAGTGCTGTAAGTCTTCTGACAGCTCGGTTTGTTCTTATTTTGTGAGGGATAGGTATCATGTGTGAGCAGTCAGGCGATAGAGAGACCGGTCCCCTTTTGCTAAGCAGATAAAATGCTGTTATCGACATTGCCGGTCCCTTTTATCTGCGTTGCGAGACTTTTCTCCCTTATACGATCTTTGCAGCGAACAGGAGGATAGATCATCCTACATCCTGCAATTTGCTGAGTCTTAATCAGACTAAACAGAGATGCCTTGGGAAGTCATTACCCTTCTATTATTTGAAAGGACATGAAGGAATGTCTACATGGGCAAAGCTCCTGCAGAGAGCCCTTCCATTCAGCCTTGTAAATCAGACAATCCATAGAGGAAGTGTCACAGGAGCATTGAAATACTCTGCTTGTGATTAGCCTTTGACCATGTGGCCACATATTTGCTTAAAAACCACTCTGGGCCATTATATTTCACAGCACTTCAAAAATACACTTACATCCCGAATGCAAGATGGTGCTTAGATTCAAACACAGTATTAAAGATGAAATGGGCCTCCTCTGTGTTTTTCCAGTTAGAAATGCTCTGATCAGCATGACATCTCAGTAAACTACTCAAGAGAGAAATAAATTTAAATGCAAATACTGAACGACATGATAGTGTCCTTGAAGTCAATTTCTGTGTGTGTTCTTTTTTTCATAACATATCATGCATGTTTAATATGATGGCTAGATGATGAAGGAGCTGACTCAGCAGTTTAATTAATGGGCAATTACATTTCATTGTTGGCACAAGCATTTTGAGTATATACACAGGCTAGTTAAAGGGATACTCCACCCAAAAATTCTCTCATCATTTACTCACGCTCATGCCGTCCCAGATATATATGGCTTTCTTTCTTGAACATAAACAAAGATTTTCCAGTTCAAAATATTAATATTTTACTTACAAGGTCATCAATATTACAAACCAACTGTCAAACCCAGGTTCATATTTGTATGTGTGATGTAAACGGCAGTACATGATGTAAGTGCGTTGTGAAACTTCCACAAGAATTGGTCATCCTCTGTTTTTTCCAAGGGATTTCTCGAGCTTTAGAAAGCGCTTATTTCAGGCTTCACAACATGCTGATGTAGAGCTTCACAACACTCTCATGAACCTAAGTATGACCGTTGGCTGGAAGTGATGGTTTACAGTTTAAAAAGTATTTTTCTTACACACACCTTTTCACTTCAGAAGACATTGATTTATCAACTGGGGTGGTATGGATTACTGTCATGTTCATTTTGTGTGGTTTATGAAGCGTCCATACGCTTGTATTATATATCCTCAAAGAGATGGATTATTTTTCTTAAAATCTTTGTGTTCATCTGAAGAAATAAAGCCACATACATCTGGGACACCATGAGGGGGAGCAAATGGTGATGGAATTTTCATTTTAGATTATCCCTTTAAATATCCGAAAGGATGACTTCCTTGACTTTGGTTCCAGCCCAAGAGACGATTCGTTATGTGTGCTTTCATAGGTTTAAAAAGAGAGCACAAACGAAAATAAACATGTCTCCTCAAGATGAATTACAAGCCCAGATCATTTTTCCCCTCAAGCCCCCTGAGATAGCGCTTGCTGACAGTATAAAGGAGTTTTTGTACTTATTGTTATTGTTATGTCCACTTCATGTGTAGTTATTTTTTGTCTTTGCTTACCATGGGACTCATTCTTTGATTCTTACCCAGATATTGCCAGAGCAAATATTTCTCTGCTGCATCCTTTACTTATCACAACTTAATAAATTTCCCAGTTGTGGATTGCAGTTACCAAGATAAAAAGGTATTTTAATGCCATTTAGCTGAATTAAATATGGAGGAACAAGGTTGAGTCTGTAGTTGTATTTTGTTGATTCATGATGCAACTAGGCACATAGATTTCCGGGCATGGTGCTTGCAACTGTCCTACCAGCCGTCATCTGCTTCTGGCTTGGTTCTTATAGCACTTAAAGCTGGAGAGGAGCCAATGCATATAATAATTGGCATAAATCTATTTCCTTTTCTTGATGAGCCTTACTTTTCAATCTGTTGTAAATAATGACTCTCAGAGGCACATTAAAAAAATCGTGATTTAAATGAAAATGAAAGTGAAATGAATACAGACTACGCTATGACCATTTTTTTTCAATACTTTTAACAAATTACCTAAACTCTTAACACAGTTAACACAACATCTGTCTGTGTAGGCTATACAATTAACATTTATTGTTGCTTGGACACAAAATGCATATAGTTAACACAAATTTTATGCAAAACAATGGATTTTTACTACCAAATTTACCAGTGCTTTAACACTGTATGTCAGAACAGATAACACTATGTTCTAAACCTAACCTTATAGGCTAAAGTCAAGGAAAACAGCTGTTCATATTGTGAATTGAAACACAAATATTTTATTCCTTTGTTACTGAGAAACAGCTTATTGAAGTTATGCAAATATATAAATCACAACTAATTCCCATCTAGGAATTGTTCAGGTGTTGATGTTCTTTCTATCACATGACCATATGGTATACAGTAAAAGAGGGCCTCTTTGGGCTGATCTCATGTGAAAAAAGAACAATATAGAGTAACACAAAGAAAGCAAGAAAAATGCCTGCACGAGGGAGAGGAAGATGAGTACCAGGACATGGGAGAGGAGTGGGACAAGGGCAAGGGAGAGGAATGCCTGGACAAGGACAAGGTAGAGATTGAGAAGTTAGAATGCATGGTGGCGCTCAAAGAAAGGCCAAAATTAGGGTAACTGATTAAATAAGAGCTACTATCATAGACCATGTCATAAACCACAGGCTATCATACAGAGAGGCTGGTGAACGAGTACAGCCAAATCTCAGCGGGACACAGTGGCATCCATTATCCAGAATTTTCGAGAAACCAACAGGTAGTGTATAAGCGCTTCTCCTATTGCAAAGTGTAAATACTTTTACCATGTATTACAGTGACTCTATGCCTCTGGTCTCTAATATGTAACTTTATTCTGTCTATCTAAGGATTCAACATCTACCTCCCTCAGGGGGCAGGGGAAAGCTCCTGAATGAAGAACAGAAACTTGCTATTGTAAACATGGTGATTGCTGATAATAAAATAAAACTGAAGGGCATTCTATAAAGCTACTCTGATATGGAAATGTGGAGAGGCTTCAAAAGACACAATCTATGATCATTTGTCTATTGTATAAGGGCAGACCTGACACACACACACACACACACACACAAAAAGTTTCTGTAATTCCATCTAGTGTTAGTGTTTTTATGACATTGTGCTATGATTAAATGACTAAATGTTCCTGTTGGAAGAGAACATGTGTTAGGGTTTTGGTAGACATAGTGTATTGTGTTAGTGTATTGTTGTATTTTGAAAATTTGTGTTGGAGTTTAGTTTACAATGTGTGATTTTGAGCATGAAATATACAGATTAGGCATAACTTTATTATATTGTGTTGTTCCCCCTTTTGCTGCCAAAATAGCCCTGACCCATCCTGAAGGTGTGCTGTGGTATTCTGATACCTTTCTATCAGAACCAGCATTAACTTCTTGAGCAATTTGAGCTACAGTAGCTCGTCTGTTTGACCGTTTTGGCAATTGTGTGTTGTAGGTTGTTGGTTTGTTAAGAGTTTAGGAAAACTGTTAAAAGTATTGAAAAAATTGTCATAGCGATCGTAAAAAACTGTAAAAATGACTGCTTCATATGGATTTGCCCTCTCAGCTTGCTAAACACCCTGAATGATAATAAACACAGTCTCTCATTTGGCTAATGACAGGCATATTGTTCTTGACACTGTCACATGAATATTGACTCTGTTCCATCTTTGTATTTTGAACCCTTGCTCCTCTTTCTGTGAGCTCGATCAGCGTCTCACGTTTGCAATGGTTGGGTAGCTTTCTCTTTAGGAGGGGAAATGAGGACAGTTTGTCATTATCAGAGCAGGCTTGAGAGGAATTTAATCACAACTGCACATTCAGCAAGTCTCTGACATTATTGAAAGGGGGAAAAAAATTTTTTTAAAAGAAAGCAAGAGAAATATTAATACAGAGAAGCTAACAGATCACTCTCATTAATCAGAAAGCTGTGTGCACTCCTCCAAATGCATGCTGTGCACGCAGCAGGTTCACAGGCCTGTACTGCTGTTAGTGTCCTTCCCGTTCAGAGAGGTGAGACCAGCCACATGAAAATAGCTTGTGGATTTAGGACTGGTGCCATCCTTGGACTTGTGACATATTCTCTGTTTCAGATAATGAATTGGATTCAATTTGTTCCAATTTATAGAGAACAGATCAAAAGGTGCAGAGTAAGTAGGAGAATTAATAAACATGGATGGAGTTATGAGAGGAAATGTGTGTGTAGAGGGATGATATGTGACTCAGAGACAAAGATAAGCAGTTTAAACCCTTATAATCATTTAACAGCGCAGCGTTTTAATAATGTTTTACTTTTTTTCTGGATTTGATTTCAGGCAATTGCCTCGACTATAGTTTGCTATCAAACTGGAACATGTCCTTCCTTGTAGAAAGGATTGAGGATATTTCTAATGCCAGTAATTCCATCTGAAGTATTACGCTTCCACACCTCTGATATTTTTGTTTTATCTTTGTCTTGCTCTTAGTTTGCAGTCAGCATTAAATACTACTAAATGCAGTAGGTCTTCCAACAGTCCATTACATGCCAGTAAAGTGATGTTCATAAGGTCAATGAAATGTTTTTATGAAATTCATATGGAGGTTATGCTATGTTTCTCAAAACTACCTCAAGCTGCTAATCTCCTAAACTTTAGAATTGTAAGATAGATAGTATGAATATATACATATATATACACTCACCTAAAGGATTATTAGGAACACCTGTTCAATTTCTCATTAATGCAATTATCTAATCAACCAATCACATGGCAGTTGCTTCAATGCATTTAGGGGTGTGGTCCTGGTCAAGACAATCTCCTGAACTCCAAACTGAATGTCAGAATGGGAAAGAAAGGTGATTTAAGCAATTTTGAGCGTAGCATGGTTGTTGGTGCCAGACGGGCCGGTCTGAGTATTTCACAATCTGCTCAGTTACTGGGATTTTCACGCGCAACCATTTCTAGAGTTTACAAAGAATGGTGTGAAAAGGGAAAAACATCCAGTATGCGGCAGTCCTGTGGGCGAAAATGCCTTGTTGATGCTAGAGGTCAGAGGAGAAGGGGCCGACTGATTCAAGCTGATAGAAGAGCAACTTTGACTGAAATAACCACTCGTTACAACCGAGGTATGCAGCAAAGCATTTGTGAAGCCACAACACGCACAACCTTGAGGCGGATGGGCTACAACAGCAGAAGACCCCACCGGGTACCACTCATCTCCACTACAAATAGGAAAAAGAGGCTACAATTTGACAGTTGAAGACTGGAAAAATGTTGCCTGGTCTGATGAGTCTCGATTTCTGTTGAGACATTCAGATGGTAGAGTCAGAATTTGGCGTAAACAGAATGAGAACATGGATCCATCATGCCTTGTTACCACTGTGCAGGCTGGTGGTGGTGGTGTAATGGTGTGGGGGATGTTTTCTTGGCACACTTTAGGCCCCTTAGTGCCAATTGGGCATCGTTTAAATGCCACGGCCTACCTGAGCATTGTTTCTGACCATGTCCATCCCTTTATGACCACCATGTACCCATCCTCTGATGGCTACTTCCAGCAGGATAATGCACCATGTCACAAAGCTCCAATCATTTCAAATTGGTTTCTTGAACATGACAATGAGTTCACTGTACTAAAATGGCCCCCACAGTCACCAGATCTCAACCCAATAGAGCATCTTTGGGATGTGGTGGAACGGGAGCTTCGTGCCCTGGATGTGCATCCCACAAATCTCCATCAACTGCAAGATGCTATCCTATCAATATGGGCCAACATTTCTAAAGAATGCTTTCAGCTCCTTGTTGAATCAATGCCACGTAGAATTAAGGCAGTTCTGAAGGTGAAAGGGGGTCAAACACAGTATTAGTATGGTGTTCCTAATAATCCTTTAGGTGAGTGTATATATATGTATATATATATATACTATATACATTATTTTTTTATATGATTTTTTTTAGATCATTACAATATTCTTTTGCACACTACAAAAAAAAAAGACCTGTTCACTGAAAGGTTCTTTGGGGAAGCCAAAATGTTTGTTCTATTTTTAAGAGAGTATTAATATTAATACACCTGTTTGTTTGGTCATTGTCTCTCAATAAATTCATCTTCTGTTTGGGTAATATCAATATCACTTTAAGATGATAAAGTGGTACAAAGCATTTGTCATGACTCGTGGAAGTCCAAAGCACGACGAGAAGGATAAAAATACGAAATTGACTTTAATAGTAAATCCACACAGAACAAACTCAGATAAAAGCAGGCAGGCAAAGCAATACATCCACGTAACAGTGTGTGTGTGTGTGTGTGTGTGTGTGTGTGTGTGTGTGTGTGTGTGTGTGTGTGTGTGTGTGTGTGTGTGTGTGTGTGTGTGTAAGTGAAATGATGGCATAAAGCATTAGTTATTGGGTTAACTGCACCTCCTGGTCCTTCTCTCAGAGGACTCACTAATCTCACTATCTGCTGTGGGAAGACAGCTCTAAAGATGCACCATCCACATACTCCTTATATTCACAGAGCTTCTCCTCCACTGTGCTTCTATATCAGGTATATGCCTGAATCAGGCAGACCATGTGCTGGGGTCTCACAGGGTCCACTGGTGCATAACATTGTTGACTGGCTGGTTTTAAACAAGAAAATATCTTGCGGAGGAAGTTTTATAAGAAAAAGAAAAATCTTTAGCAGTGTGTTTTGTTACACTTGTGAATGTGAATTAATGTCATTTGTTGATGAAGGGACAGTGAACTTAGGATGACAAGCAGCAGACAAGCCTTGCAAATTCTTTTTGCACAATTTTTTTAGAAACATGAAGGACCTGGTTTAATATTAATGGTTTAGGATTTGGGCTACCTGCATAAAAGCAGCTCAGACTCTCTAATTATAGCTGACACGGTTCCTCTGCTCATAATACACATGCGTGTTCACCACACACACACTCTTCCTTCATGAATATTCATTCCTGTGATATTATCATACTCTGAGCGGTGACTCATTGTGCTTCACATCTGACTGACATGAACAAGATTGAAAGTAAGGGTCCTCATGAATATTCATATAGCCCTAACAAAAAAAGTAATTATGCATAATGTCAGAGGGAATATTTCGTAAATGTGAATGTAAAATGAAGGGGGGAAACGCAGCCATAATAACTTCAATTTGCTTCTCTAATGGTGGAGAACATTTAGCCCTGAAATAACCTCATAACAAAAATATACATAAACATGATTATAAATATATAATCATGTGTATCACATGAATACACACACACATACATTTAGTTGGACAAAAACAGGGCTAAGAAAAAGCTGTTGCCATACTTACACATCAAACAGTATGGCAATATCTGCAGTGCAGCATCTACCCTGCTGTATTAGATTTACAGCAACAGTGTCTGAAATGGAACATGGTGAGACTAGGAAATAACAGTGTTCCATCAAAGCTATATCTTTGGGGTGCTTAAAAAGCATGTGCAGAGACACAAATCCTGGCAAAAAATGCTTCTGCCCTTCTTTGCTCTTTTGTTCACTTTCTATCTCCTTGTGTCTTTACTCTGTTCCAAATCTATTATTCATTTAAGCAAGTTTTTCAGCTGTTATGATTAAATCCATTATCCGATACCCTGAACAAACTTTTCAGTTTTGACAGTGTCTTATGAACATGCACTCTTTCATTCATTATGGATTGAATTTGAGTATTTTTAAGGACAAATCATTAGTTTCATTCACTTCTGGGCTAGATGTCGCTTAAACGTCGTGATCTATCAGATTGCTATCTGATTGTCTATGCAAATTCCATTTGATCACATAAATGTGTCTCCAGAAAACAAACATAAATCTGATCTATTCCTGTGCAATATGCAAATATTCATCCGTCTTGATGCTAATGGCGGTCAGTCGAATTTTGCTGCCCTTGATGTGGCTCATTAAAACTAAAAACAGCAGGTGGCTAAAATTGTTTATCCATGATTGCTCGCTTGCATGTGAAATACAAGGCACCTCTTCCATATATGCTGACATTAGTCTTTTTGGAAGAAGTAAAGTTCACGACTGTGCCCTCAACAACTGGATGCATGTACATTTGCTGCATCTTGACACATTGACACACTTGGCACAATTACACATCACCAAAATGACATATTTAAAAGTTTTTTTTCCTGTGAAAAAAAATGTATTCATGCCTTAATATAGTTGAATGTAACTCTACACCCTCGGAACCATGAATATGCAAATTAGCCCCACCTCCACTCACAAGCTTTGAGATCCACTCGCTCAACTTTACTCAAGTTACTGTTGTAAACACTGCACAATGGTATTGCTCTTTACAACGTCTGACACATAACTGTAATTAATATGATTAGACTTTTGCTTGACTACGTAATCAAACAGCTAATAATGTGTAGCTAATGTTACACAAACCATGTTCCTGTTCACCATCTCAGTCTGCCTTCTAAAAATCAGCATCCTTACAAACGCTTTGAACAACTTAGAACGTCAGTGGAGAAAGGCATATAGTTCTTCATAACATCGTAATATACATCATATACATAATTCACCCACTATATTACTAAATGTACACAATTTTTCATATCAAGAGAAAAATATCGGGATAACCTGGCTTCTCTTGAGACTCCCATGCTTCGCAGCAGTTAATGATTTGCTAAAGCCCACCCACACGTTGACGTGATTGGTTACAAGGTAGTTTATGACATAAGTAACACCGTCAATTTCAAACCACGTTTCTCGAGTCTGTCTTTGGTTTACTGCAGTTTTAAGGAAAAAATATGGTGTTGACTTATGAATTAGCACATGGTTTGTCTTAAAGCATATTAAAAACACCACATAGACATATAAACAACATTGATAACTTTTTCATTTCATGGGGTCTTTAACCACCAAATCAAGTGAAGAAAACCACTTGTCCTTAAAGATTTTTATTTACCAGTGTACTGATGAATGGCTCAATATGTTATGGTCATCAGGCTGGTTAAAAGCATCTTGACAGGCCAAATCGTCAAATATGTATTAATGTAAATCCAAAATCAAGTCTATATTTTCAGCCAGACTTTAATGAAAATCTTTGGTGAGGGAGATGCTGGCAGACTGGAACAGAAAACAAAGGCTGTTTTTAAAATAACTGCAAAGAGAAGCCAGGAACAATAGCTGGGTGCCCTAAAGTCTACTGAACATGTATCTAACAAGAAACCAATTTATACTACTCCCAGAATCTCCTCTACTTTCTTTTGTCAACAAAATGTAGTTGAGGCTTTCTGCACTGTAAATGCCAGAATAAAGAAAATTCAAGTTTTAAAGGGTATCATTATACAAACAGTGTATTTAAATAACTGTAAACAGCTATAAAGTGAATCTGTTCAATTCTCATAAAACATTTGAGCTCTTAGCAGTGCTCTTATCAACTGAACAACAGGAAGGAAGGTTTATTTATTACAGATTTATTTGCATTATTAATTCTGTAGGAACAATTTTCCTTCTTAATGGAATCAAAAACTAGCCACTGCCCATATGCACATGACATTAAAACGCTTCAGAAATCAATGCCAATGATGTCATCAAAAAGCTCCTAGCTGGTGAATGTTCCTCTTATTACATTCTGTTGTAAAAGCTTGTCACTCTCAGACATGCATCAAAGCATTTGTTCTCAAGGCTCTCTCCACTGGCCTGCTCTTTTAATTATCGGTTAATGAGACAAATGCTTTGTCAGATATACTTGGGATCAAATTATGACATCAGGCGTAGTGCACAAGGGACTGTCCTAGACCGCATGATACCTGCTTAACCCCAAGAAAGTGGATGAGTGGATTAGCCCTCAGACAAGCTCCTAAAATTAGCCCTCTGTCCAGTCCATCAGCTGTTGGATAAACAGGTTTAATTTTGTTTGGCAACATAATCCAAAACATAGCTTTAATTAATGGAAAATGAATGCAACTTTAGCAGAAGTTATAGGTCCTGCGAATGGACAGCGTGGTACATGTGGTAATTTTACACACTCATTTTTAATTGTTTATATTGTATTAGGGGTGTTGCAATATACCGGTATTGACAATAAACGTCATATTTAAAAAATTAAATAAAGCCAATTATCATCTAGAGAAAATCTGGTGTCGCAATAATTGATTTTTTTTAAGAAACGAGGAAGAATACGATTGTTTCAAATAATCCAGTCATAGTTAACAATCTGGGGCATTGCTGTTTCAGTTGTGTGAGATGAAGCTGAAGGGTGAACGAACACCGGTAAACTGAGGCGCTTTGATAGAGGTAAATGAACTCAACCAAACGCTTCCTATATGAGATTAATGAGATGATATATTACATAAACATGCTATCATAGTATCTACATAAAATTTAACATAAAAACATAAAGATTAACTGTTTTTATTTAAATAATATATATTTTACATTTATTTTAATTAATATATATATATATATATATATACACTCACCTAAAGGATTATTAGGAACACCATACTAATACTGTGTTTGACCCCCTTTCGCCTTCAGAACTGCCTTAATTCTACGTGGCATTGATTCAACAAGGTGCTGAAAGCATTCTTTAGAAATGTTGGCCCATATTGATAGGATAGCATCTTGCAGTTGATGGAGATTTGTGGGATGCACATCCAGGGCACGAAGCTCCCGTTCCACCACATCCCAAAGATGCTCTATTGGGTTGAGATCTGGTGACTGTGGGGGCCATTTTAGTACAGTGAACTCATTGTCATGTTCAAGAAACCAATTTGAAATGATTGGAGCTTTGTGACATGGTGCATTATCCTGCTGGAAGTAGCCATTAGAGGATGGGTACATGGTGGTCATAAAGGGATGGACATGGTCAGAAACAATGCTCAGGTAGGCCGTGGCATTTAAACGATGCCCAATTGGCACTAAGGGGCCTAAAGTGTGCCAAGAAAACATCCCCCACACCATTACACCACCAGCCTGCACAGTGGTAACAAGGCATGATGGATCCATGTTCTCATTCTGTTTACACCAAATTCTGACTCTACCATCTGAATGTCTCAACAGAAATCGAGACTCATCAGACCAGGCAACATTTTTCCAGTCTTCAACTGTCCAATTTTGGTGAGCTCGTGCAAATTGTAGCCTCTCTTTCCTATTTGTAGTGGAGATGAGTGGTACCCAGTGGGGTCTTCTGCTGTTGTAGCCCATCCGCCTCAAGGTTGTGCGTGT
Source organism: Rhinogobio ventralis (assembly GCA_039654625.1). Classification (NCBI taxonomy): domain Eukaryota; kingdom Metazoa; phylum Chordata; class Actinopteri; order Cypriniformes; family Gobionidae; genus Rhinogobio; species Rhinogobio ventralis. The sequence goes on along the minus strand of CM077193.1, from coordinate 21,321,280 downwards.
TGTGGCTTCACAAATGCTTTGCTGCATACCTCGGTTGTAACGAGTGGTTATTTCAGTCAAAGTTGCTCTTCTATCAGCTTGAATCAGTCGGCCCATTCTCCTCTGACCTCTAGCATCAACAAGGCATTTTCGCCCACAGGACTGCCGCATACTGGATGTTTTTCCCTTTTCACACCATTCTTTGTAAACTCTAGAAATGGTTGTGCGTGAAAATCCCAGTAACTGTGCAGATTGTGAAATACTCAGACCGGCCCGTCTGGCACCAACAACCATGCCACGCTCAAAATTGCTTAAATCACCTTTCTTTCCCATTCTGACATTCAGTTTGGAGTTCAGGAGATTGTCTTGACCAGGACCACACCCCTAAATGCATTGAAGCAACTGCCATGTGATTGGTTGATTAGATAATTGCATTAATGAAAAATTGAACAGGTGTTCCTAATAATCCTTTAGGTGAGTGTATATATATATATATATATATATATATAAATCCACATGATATATACACTCACCTAAAAGATTATTAGGAACACCTGTTCAAAGTTTACAAAGAATGGTGTGAAAAGAGAAAAACATCCAGTTTTCGGCAGTCCTGTGGGCGAAAATGCCTTGTTGATGCTAGAGGTCAGAGGAGAATGGGCCGACTGATTCAAGCTGATAGAAGAGCAACTTTGACTGAAATAACCACTCGTTACAACCGAGGTATGCAGCAAAGCATTTGTGAAGCCACAACACGCACAACCTTGAGGCGGATGGGCTACAACAGCAGAAGACCCCACCGGGTACCACTCATCTCCACTACAAATAGGAAAAAGAGGCTACAATTTGCACGAGCTCACCAAAATTGGACAGTTGAAGACTGGAAAAATGTTGCCTGGTCTGATGAGTCTCGATTTCTGTTGAGACATTCAGATGGTAGAGTCAGAATTTGGCGTAAACAGAATGAGAACATGGATCCATCATGCCTTGTTACCACTGTGCAGGCTGGTGGTGGTGGTGTAATGGTGTGGGGGATGTTTTCTTGGCACACTTTAGGCCCCTTAGTGCCAATTGGGCATCGTTTAAATGCCACGGCCTACCTGAGCATTGTTTCTGACCATGTCCATCCCTTTATGACCACCATGTACCCATCCTCTGATGGCTACTTCCAGCAGGATAATGCACCATGTCACAAAGCTCCAATCATTTCAAATTGGTTTCTTGAACATGACAATGAGTTCACTGTACTAAAATGGCCCCCACAGTCACCAGATCTCAACCCAATAGAGCATCTTTGGGATGTGGTGGAACGGGAGCATTGTGCCCTGGATGTGCATCCCACAAATCTCCATCAACTGCAAGATGCTATCCTATCAATATGGGCCAACATTTCTAAAGAATGCTTTCAGCACCTTGTTGAATCAATGCCACGTAGAATTAAGGCAGTTCTGAAGGCGAAAGGGGGTCAAACACAGTATTAGTATGGTGTTCCTAATAATCCTTTAGGTGAGTGTATATCCACTGTATAGTGATTTTACTTTCGTCCATCCAAGGACGCTAAGTAAGATAGTGATTGGAACTCACCGCTAGCGTTGTGATTTTTGGATCACCTGTCCTGTAAGGTTTTGTTATGAGTACATCAGATGACCACCTTCCCCCTCTTTTACATTGGCTGTATGAGAACACTCCAAACAGGAGGCTGTGCAGTCATTTAGAATGAATGTAAAGTGTGAAGAGTTTGTCAGCTGATTTATCTGAAAGATTGGTAAGATAACGCAACTCTTCCATAGCCACACTCAACTTAATCACATGTATTTTATGCGTCTTATGCACTTTATTCCTTTATCATTCATTGTATTCATTAAGTAGTTGCGTCAGTTATTCTTGTTTATCTTTGTTAATAAAATGTATCTTTCAGATAAATCAGCTGACCAACTAAGCATGGGCACCCTGACTGGTCTGCGGCTATGCAGCCCCACACGCAACAAACTGAGATGCACTGTGTATTCTGACACCTTTCTATCAGAACCAGCATTAACTTCTTGAGCAATTTGAGCTACAGTAGCTCGTCTGTTTGATTGGACCACACGGGCCAGCCTTTGCTCCCGACGTGCATCAATGACCCATGACCCTGTCACCGGTTCTCCACTGTTCCTTCCTTGGAGCACTTTTGATAGATACTGACCACTGCAGACTGGGAACACCCCACAAGAGCTGCAGTTTTGGAGATGCTCTGACCCAGTCATCTAGCCATCACAATTTGGCCCTTGTCAAACTCAAACTCAAATCCTTACGCTTGCCCATTTTCCTGCTTCTAACACATCAACTTTGAGGACAAAATGTTCACTTGCTGCCTAATATATCCCACCCACTAACAGGTGCTGCAGAATAATAGCCATAACACACAGCTACGAGTGTGATATTGTGTTTATACAACATTTTGACGGCACAAGTGTGTCTTTGAAAACCCTCTTTTGTGAGGAACTACTTCCTTCTGCCACAGATTCAAATCTCAAGTTGACAGTTTGACGGATGAGCCCAAGCCTCTGTTACTAATTCTAAAACGTTGTTAGAACTAATAGTAGTGTAGCGTATTGTGTGAGAGAGATCGACTAAGCAAGTGCATTACCTACATCTAGCTGATATTCTCCAGGTCAATCGTTTGCATAATCCCAAAATTAGTTTCAATGTTTGCAAGGTGAGGAACGAATGAGGAACAGCAAGGTCTTTGTCCTTTTAACATTTAAGGGGATTTCCCATGACAGTGCTAGTTGTTTAAAACGCTGAATCATTCAATGCTGTGAGATGTGCTATGGTTCTGATGTGATCTTGGAAATATTTGCTGCTGAAATAGAACAAAAACAGTCAATATTGCATCTAAAAAGTAAGTGACTTAATGTTAATTAATTGTTTATGGAACTGTAATATGAAATCAGTCACATTTTCAGACGTGATTGTATTCTGAAAATTTTGAATTTTTACTGCAGTATGTGACTGAGTTTCTCTGTGTGAGCGGTGCTCATTTGTTTCGATTTCTCCTCGAGAGGCTGCATGAGCCTCAACAGAGCAACCTTGTTACCGTCAGTTCATTACATTATATATTATTATCCGCTATCGATCACCACTTACACTAAATTAATGTAGAATCATTCTTGCATTTTGGTGATTCCCTAGTTATTTGTGTTATTGACGGTTTAATCAGCTTGTCCGGTCGGGCAAGTAAAATTCACTTTCACTTGCCCCTTTAAAAAATCCACTTTTCCAAGCGGACAAGCGTTAATGTCGAGCCCTGAAACTGATGAGAGAATGTAACGAAAATGTAATGAAACCTTGTAGAAATGTAGTGGAGTAGAAAGTATAATAATTGCTGCAAAATGTAACAAAGTAAAAGTCAAAAGTATGCACTATTGATTCTACTTAAGTAAAGTACATGTACTTAAACGTCATCACACCAAAAAGGTAAGCTCAGCCCGCTTTTACAGCCTCATTATGCTTATAGTTGTGCTCTTATAAACTATTCTAACTCAAACTTTCTGGGGAAATGTTTTGAGATAAAAACTGAAAGAGTTGTTGGAAGCTTAGTGATGGTGACGTTGAGGTTGTGAGACCATGGTGTAATCCGTTTATAGTCTTTAGCTTTTTACTTCTGGCAACTGCAGTTAGGTTTCAAAATTAATAAAAGTTGTGTTCATCTGTGATAATTATCTTAATGGACAAAACGTGTAAGTATCATAAACATGTTTTTTGCGATAATCCAAAAGCCTATGGAAAATCCTATTGGGTTTTTATTGAGGGAACCAGTGCGATGCTAACTGCCGGCTGGCCTACAAAGTGACCCTTTTGCTGCCAAAACAGCCCTGACCAGGCATGGACTCCACTAGACCCCTGAAGGTGTGCTGTGGTATCTGGCACCAAGATGTTAGCAGCAGATCCTTTAAATCCTTTAAGTTGCGAGGTGGGGCCTCCATGAATCAGACTTGTTTGTTCAGCACATCCCACAAATGCTCGATTGGATTGAGATCTGGGGAATTTGGAGGTCAAGTCAACACCTCAAACTCGCTGTTGTGCTCCTCAAACCATTCCTGAACCATTTTTGCTTTGTGGCAGGACGCATTATCCTGCTGAAAGAGGCCACAGCCACCAGAGAATAACGTTTGCATGAATGGGTGTACATGGTCTGCTTAGGTAGGTGGTACGTGTCAAAGTAACATCCACATGGATGGCAGGACCCAAGGTTTCCCAGCAGAAAATTGCCCAAAGCATCACACTGCCTCCACCGGCTTGCCTTCTTCCCATAGAGCATCCTGGTGCTATGTGTTCCCCAGGTAAGTGACGCACACGCATCCGGCCATCCACGTGATGTAAAAGAAAACATGATTCATCAGACCAGGCCACCTTCTTCCATTATTTTGTGGTCCAGTTCTGATGCTCACGTGCCCACTGTTGGTGCTTTCACATTGCGGTGGACAGGGGTCAGCATGGGCACCCTGACTGGTCTACGGCTATGCAGCCCCATAGCAACAAACTGCGATGCACTGTGTATTCTGCAGTGGTGAATGTAACAAAGTACAACTACTTCGTTACTTTACTTAATCTCCGACTGCCTCTGTCATTTAGCCACTTGTTAGCAACCGCCTTTTCAAAACACGTAACAGCTTAAAAAAAATCACTAGTGGGGTAATACTGATGTATTTTATGTTGTAGAATAAAATGTGAAAGTGTCTTGAGTTTGTGTTCACCACAGACCTTATTTCAGCCATTTAAACAAAATCCCATTAAAAAAAACCCATTGACTTCAGGACGATGGAACCGGAAGTGCTAAAATACTAAATCAGGCCTGCAATCAGGACACCCCTTTTTTGTCTCAATGTGGAAAACAATTCACTTCAATTTGGTAATTGAAAGATTCTCCATTAGCTTCATTTGCTAAAATGTCTTCAGGAAAGTTCAGGAAAGCTCAGCTCAGTCCAGGAAATTGTTTAACATCAGCACTGGAGCAGACCCAGTGTGTTTTACATATTTAATTTAAGAGAGCCCTGCAGGCATAACATGGTCTTTAGACAGCATCAGCTATTGTGCTATCCACTGAAATGCAGTGCTTCTGCAAGTGACAACTGTACTGCCCCTAAAAAACTGTGTCAAGACATTGTGATACACACAGTCAAACTTGGATGCATCACTGTAATCTGGATTCAGAGGCAGCACACACACACAGACACACAATCCATTAGTATCCATCTTTGCATGACTTTTGCCAGGCAGGGGATATATCTGTGTTGTCTTCGTCACTGAGGTCTGTCAATGCTGCTGTGTGATTTGGTGAAAATCCTTCTGTGCTCTTGTTGTTTTGGTACTGTGAAACTCTCCAGTCTGCCAAAGCTATGATTTCAAGCCGGCTCTTAACACAATTGTCATCTCAAAGACACAGCCGTGAGATGCAGCCACATCATAATTCAGTCACAGAGGTGCAGTTGCCTTCCTTTAGAGGCAGATGTGTTCTTTCTTAGCTCTCCTCTTTTCTATTCAAGACCACCATATTGCCACTCCTCAGCAGAATACATATTTCCACTTTCGTTCTTTTACCATTATTGTTGCTCTATTTTCCATTCTTATATGACTTCTTCATAGTAAATCAGTTTGCACATTCTGCATTTTGGTTTGTGTTTTGTTATATATAGTTTATCCAAATACTGATAAAGAGAAAAAAATGAAAACAAACAAATAAAAAACTATATATAAACACACACTCACGTCAGGAGAACACAGATGCTGGATAACATTGAACCCGATCGCAGGGAGTCTGTTGCAGGTCAAACAAATCAACAGTAGTACTGGAAATGATTTAGCTTGATGAATAACCAGGTCTCTTTTCAGGACAGTCAGTGGGAGGAAGATAACAACAAGGGAGAAAACCACAATGGAGATCAACAATAGAGATACAGGTAGGTGATTTACAGGTAAGTGCAGAGGAGTCTGTGCAGGCTTTTTGGTTACAGACATGAAACCAGATACTGACTGTATGACCAGAGTGAGTATTTGTGCAGTACGTGATTGCAGGTGAAATGAGGAACAGGTGTGGGCCTTTAATAGTCCAGAGAGAGAATAGCTTGTCAGTGAAGAGGGAGAGTGCGGTGTAGGTGTGACAACACTAGAATTTGTGTAAAATTGAGGAAATGATTTGTTATTGTTACCCCATCATACTGTAGAAAGGGTCCAAATCATGTTAATCCTTTTGTGTCATGATTTAAAATGTTGCATTTTTGCTGTAACAGGAAGGATTATGTGGAAAAATGTGGGGCACAGCTAAATATTATGTTTTTGGTAATAATTAAAATATTGATTTCTTACTACAATTAATTAAATTTAGAAGAAAAAAATCAAATCAAATGTGTGATTTTAATTGTTAGATAAAATAAAGAAGGTCAAAACCTTTGGTGGGACAGCCCCAAATCCAAACCAGCCTCATTGGCAAAATGTGCCTTTGGCGATATGTCCAGTGAGCAGAGCTAAAAGCACATTTAGTTTTATGCGAAACCGATGAACATGAATCTGTTTGTCGAATCAGTTGTTGAACGTATCGTAGCAGATTAGAAACGAAATGTCCAGTGAGTGGTGCTAAAACCTAATGCTCTATGGCATTTCAAAATAACAAAGCACCTACACTAAACCCTACCCTAAACCTAACCAATAGTCTTAGCAAAAGAAAACATAAGCTAAAAAGCATTTGCTGAAGCATTCATGCCATTTTAGCTTGCTTCTACAAGTCTTTGAGCTCTTTTATCGTAAAATAGCAAGGCGCTCAGTGCGGTGCTGTACCAGGTGAGATACCAAGCAAGTTTACTACATCAGAAAAGCCATACATATGGAGCCAGTTATGTGATGCTATTAGTTCATACATAGTTATGTATCGTGAAAGGAACCATGCAAAATAACTCTTTATTAATAAATAATCTGCCCCTGTAATTATACTTTGTGAGAAAATTAGGGGGAAAGGGGGTTAGGGGACAACCTAACACTTTTTGACTTTCTCAGTTTGTGTAAATCCACTTTTTTTTCCCCCACATTCATTTTACACATCTAGTACAATTATGTGGTTTTGTTTCATTAATAAAGTGTAATTTTTTCTTGATATACCCCGAAAGAATGGAAGTGAAATGTGACAACATGCCTCATATGTGAGGGGCACGATGTAACATGACCTTATGGCAGCTTAAAATGTTATCTGATATAATCAAAAAAATATACAAGACAAATTAAAATATTTTGTCAATAAAATACAATGTTCAACTTTTTTATATATAAAATAATGGCATTTTATAATAATAACATAATAATAATTCATAATTTCTGAACATTGACACCTTTTTCTCATGGTTTCTCAATAGAATTCATAAAAGTATAGAATATAATAGCATAGTTCTAAAAAGTGCACATTGTAACGTAATGTTACAACATGCCCTACCTGCACAACTGGAATTTAAACCCGTTTAAAAACTCAATAATATCAATAATATCAGTGTGGCAAGCAGTCGAGGCTGAGGGACCGTGAGAACGGAGCGATGCCGGTGGCGTGAGAGATAATGAGTGCCAGCTGCGTGCTGCACTGTCTCGTGTCTCACGGAGGAGCTCGGATGCATAAAAGGAGGAGCGACGACAGTAAAGGACGAGAGAGGACCAGGCCTGGACTTTATGTTATGTTTTATTAATGTTTTAGTATATGTGTGCGTGGCAGCTGTCCGTGAGGGGCTGCCCGTCTTACTTTCAGTTTGTGTTTATTTATTTATTATAAGTTGTTGAATGTTTGCCGGTTCCCGCTTCCTTCTTCACATAACAAAGAACTGTATTAGAACTGTATCAGATTTGTCTAATTTTAAATAAAAAGATGAAAAATTTACTTCAGTAAGAAATTTACTTTTGCTATTTACTTTGCTATACATTTCCAGTTATATCTTCCAAAGATTTTTACATTTTGGCATAATTTTTTCTCTATATAGTGTTGATATGGCAACTAAATACGGTTTCGTCATGCTGGCATGTGTAGAAAGTTTTAAACCATGTGTGTTACAACTAACCCCGCGATAGGTTGTGCCCCGCTCACCCCTACACTTTATTTTAAGATGACGTAGTTACATTGTACTTACTCAAACAAGTACTGAGTAATATTAATTAACTATGTACTTACTATAGAGTTACGGTTTAGTTTTTGGTTTATTGTTAGTTACTTGTAATTAGGCATAATTTAAATTTAAAATGTTATTACTATACTAAGTACATGTAGCAACGTGTAACTACGTCACCTTAAAATAAAGTGTTACCAAAAAATGTTGGTGTTTTACTGCCACTAGTGGTCATTTCAGCTAGAAGCTGCAGTGAATTGTATGTATAGGTAAGTTTTTGGAGTTTTGCAAAAAAAAAATAGATAGTCACATTTTTCCATTGAGCCTATGTTGCCAAAATCCCGAATTTAATGGTAGGGATGCAATTGGTGTGTTTAAAACTAGCAACTTTCCATCGGTTAATTTAGTTACATAATGGTTTATCAATAGCTGATGAGTCTCATAACAAAAGAAATGACCAAAACCAAATTAATCCAATTTTACTGTATTTATGCAATAAAAAATTCAGTTCAATTTCACTTTATTGTTGGAATTTCCTCCAAAATTGTCTTACATATCACAGTGTTTACTGTCTCACATTAATTCACATCACTACACATCCACATCAAATAATAAGGGGGAAAAAATATGCAAGTGTTCAATTTGCCTTCAATGGTAAACACCAACTGACTAATGGCAGCCAGGTCATTTCATTTTGAGACCCCTGTTTTATATATACACCCCCTTTCATCAAATGCATTGCTATTAATGAGAAATCACAAAACAGAAAACAATAACAGGAATTTAATTGAACCTGAGCAAGAGAGCTAATTAAAATGTGTTATTGGCTCAAATTGGAATGTCATATATTAACCCTCCTTGTGTATTCTGGGGTTTAAGCATGTGGAGGATTATATATTATGAAGTGATATAATTCAGCATTTCTCTGAAGTCTTCAGATTCATATGATAGCCATCTGTTATCAGCAGTCTGGTTGAGCTCAAGCTTCATGGGCAAATTCATCGCTCAGTTTGAATTTTGATTCAACTCTTAGGTGAGGGGTCCTGATGGCTCATCCAGTGCCTTATTTAGACATTTTTATTGCTGCTGTAGGGTTAAGAAACAGAGATAAAGTGAGAAAGATGCATCTCTGTTTCCCCACCACAGAGACATGTTGTAAGCAAATGCCAGTTTTCCTCAGCTGCATGCACTGGAGTTCCTTACTAAACTGCATGCAAGAGATATTTTTTTTCTTTCCAACAATTATTTACTGTAATCAGTGTTTTTGCCATTTATGCAGCATTCACGCATGGTTGAGTGTCTTTTCTATCTACGAAACCAAGGCCAAATGAACATGAATCAATCTTTCAAGAAATAGATAAGACTGTACAAACAAATAGGGAAATGGTGAAACTGTGGTGGATGGTTTACATGAAAATAACGCATTGTGCATTAACATAAAACAGATGGGGAGTGCTAGTGGTCATTGACTGAATTTTTTTGTCTTCTGTAAAGGTGCGTTTATACATAATTTAATCCTACATTCATTGGTTTTTATTGTTCTGCTTGTCAAACAAGTTGTCATAAATATTTCATACTGGTCTGTTCTCTAGCCAAAGCTATGAAGCTGTGTTTTTGAAGACTTTAGAGGTATATCAATAGTAATGTTACTCTTGAAAGAGTAACTGAGTAATTGTCTGGCATATTCTCTATTGGTTTAGTGCTAATTATTTCTACTTGAAGAATGGAGCTCCAGAGGATAAGCACAAGCACAATAAGCAAATGTTGATGAAAAACAAAAAATAGCTGCATTTATAATACTGCGAGCAGGGCTGCAATCGCTCAGCTAAACCCATTTGTGCTTTATGCACAGGGCTGATAATGGGAAATGAGCTGAGATAGTGCAAACATATTGCATAAATCTTATGAACCAGACATTTTGTGCAACATCTTGTCTCAAGGGGTGATTTGCCTCTAGTGTTTGATTTCTCTTAAAGTGCAGTTTTGTCCAATTGAAAACCAGTTGCTTAAATATAACAGGTGCCTAAGTGCCATTTGGGGCTAAATGTAATCTAGGGTGTAAAGATGCGCTGTGTGTCAGCATGCATCTGAGTAAGCCATCTGACATGCTGTCTATTGCATGCTGTCAAAAGATTATCTATTTGTCAAGGTGGAGCCAAGGTCAAGACAGCACACATGTTCACAAGAGGTTGCACAAACAAGACAGGGCCGAGGGGACGTTCTATGATTGGTTTGCATGTGAAAAAAAAGAGTGTCGTGCCCTGAGAGCCATCATGTCCATCTGTGACATACAGACCTTCATTTGGCACCTTCTTTTCACACTCTTGTGTCTCTGAACAACAGCCAGAGGAGTTGGACAGGTTAGATGTGAATAGATACACTCCAAATTATATGTTGTTTTTAACTTTTTTATGTCAACAGGTTCCACGTAACTGCTATAGTTTATCGAAACACTCAACTTGTGCAATCTTGTGACTCATTTAGCGACTGTAGTGAAAATTATGGCCAAATTTGTTTCTAAGTTTGTAGTAGACGATTTAGTTTTCTCAGCAGAAACATCAAGATCTCAAATCAACTAAAATCTTTTTTTCTTTGTTTCCAGACAGCAACATAGTGTTGGCCCAGATCTGGGGCACATCTGGTACATGTAAGGCTTGGATGCAGCTGCTCGGCCATGGAAACCCATTCCATTAAGCTCTCTACACACTGTTCATGGGCTAATCTTAAAGTTTGGAGGTCTGCAGCTATTGACTCTGCAGAAAGTTGGCGACTTCTGCGCACTGTGTGTCTCAGCATAAACGCGTACCAGATGTGGGCCGGATCTAGGTCGACACTATGTTGCTGTCTGGGTTGTTTGTTAAACATTTGTGTTGCGGGCCTGATAACCCTGTAGGGTTTATTTTGCAATAATGATAGGTTGACTGTACATTATCTATACGCACTTGTGCATATAAGTTTTAGACAGTTTAAAAGACACTTCCTCCTTTTGTAAAACAAAGAAATATGCTTCCCATTGTACTGGTAAAGGCATAGAGCTTCCTATTTTGATGAATCTAGAACACAGATGTTTGTGCTCCCTACAACTCTATACACGTTACTGACCCAATCATCTGTTTCTGCCAAAATAATCAATAATCTACCTACAAATCTAAAAAATGTCTGTTTTTTATATCTCAGTCAACCACTGAGTCATTTGTATGCTGTCTGGTTTCATGCCACCACAGTTCAATATAGGGTATTCCCTCAGCTATAAGGAAAAGCAGGGCCCGAAGCATGAATTTGTTGTTAATAATAAATCTTGTCACTCCCTGTCAAGCATGGCCTCATGGGTGAATGAGTGAATCATCCTATTGAATTTTTTAGCTCAAAACTACTGCTTCTATATGTTACTATAATACATGTTGCTATACATTATTATTATTATTATTATTAGTACTTGTGGTCAGCATGCTCAGCGTGGTGTAAAAAGAATTTTAAATCTGATGACATGCAGAATTAAAGGAACACGCCACTATTTTTGAAAATAGTTCAGTTTTACCGTTTTCGAATCCATTCAGCCGATCTCCACGTCTGGCGGTAGAACTTTTAGCATAGCTTAGCATAGATCATTGAATCTAATTAGACCGTTAGCATCTCGCTCAAATTACTCAAGAGTTTCGATATTTTTCCTATTTTTTTTACTCTTCTGTAGTTACATCGTGTACTAAGATCGACAGAAAATCAAAAGTTGTGATTTTCTAGGCCAATATGGCTAGGAACTATACTCTCATTCCTGTGTAATAATCAAGGAACTTTGCTGCTGTACCATGGGTGCAACAGGCGTAATTATATTACGCAGCGTCTGAAAATAGTCCCCAGCACAAGTCCCCCCAAATAGTCCCTGTGCAAGCAGGTTGTCACGTTGGTTATGTTGATGGGAGTTTGCCTATTTTCAGGTGCCGCGTAATATTATTGCGCCGCTGCACCCATGGTACGGCAGCAAAGTTCCTTGATTATTACGCTATGCTAAAAGTGCTATCGCCAGACCCGGAGATCGGCTGAATGGATTCGAAAACGGTAAAACTCTGTTTAACTCTAGGGGAGTTGGAAAATGAGCTTGTTTTCAAAAATAGTGGCGTGTTCCTTTAAGAAGTGATATATGAATTTTCAGACCCACTTTAAATGAAGCCTCTTGAACTGCTATGAGCTAACATTTTAATTAATCATTTGATACAATGCATTTATTTTGTACATATAGTGTGTAGTATCAGCCTCAGACGTCACGCCCACAGACCGTTGGCTGAACGTCTGATGCATATGGGACACTTTTCATGTAAACACTCTGTCATCATCTGATTGGTTGAATTTTACAAGATGTCCGCGAGACGTTCCTCGTGGAAGAAGAACACCGTCGTGTTTACAACTGTGACAATAAGCTCTTACCTGGATCAACTAAACGCTGGATTTTCAAAAGTATGTGAAGTCTGTGGCTCTATGGTTGCAGTAAACTTGCACATCGTTCAAGTTTGCATGCCGGTTTGTTATTGCAGGGACATTGACTTTACATTTTAAACATGACGCAGAAAAAATCGAACTGTAATTGGTTGCGTTACATGTCAGTCAAACGTCCTCTTGGGCAGTCCTCGACCAATGAAAGCTGCAAAAGAGTCCAGACCTTCTGCCGTCAGTCTGAAGGTCTTGCTATGCGAGACTGTATAGTGTGTTGTACTTATATTTTAAAATACCTGCATGTAATTAAATCTGTAATTCATTTCTGTAATTACATCTATAATTACACTGTTAACCTATCCTTGATCCTAACACAACCTTATCCTACCTTGATAGCAGGAAAAGTGTTTTGCGATACAGCATAAACACAATAAGTACATTGTACCAAACAATGTTATTGCATAGTAGTTAATGACACCTAATATAAATTGGGACCAGATGTTCTTACAATAGTTGTTTTTATTTCTGTTTCATTCAGAAAATATATGTTGAGATTAAATTAATGCTCAACATGTGATTTTCACCTTGTATTTTTATCACCCACATTTACACAGACTTATTTGTATCCTAAGGATAGGTTCTAATCTCAAGACATATATTTATTGGCACCGTTTCAGCATTAAAAGAGAAGTATGCCAAAATACAGGTAAAAGCCTTCTTGAAAATGTTCCAGCTTTGCTCTCCATAATGAGAACACTGAACAAACAGAGCCTCTACAGAGTTCATTAAGATTACTTCACAGCAATAACTTCCTATCGGGCTTTAATACAAAACACTAACAGTCAAAACATAAATCAGCGTTCCACATTTCTATTGAGTTTCAGAGCAGCTATATAAATAGAGGTGACTGCTGAGCAATGGGTCTGTGATTTGACCTGGTTTACTTGTGTTCGGGCTAAATAGTGCAGTTATCTTCTGCTTGCACCATATGATGGCCATATGCTTTTCTATGAGATGCCGTGCCAAGAACCCTAAAGCTTCGCTTTAGAGGCTGTGCTTTTTGCTGGCCTACTTCACACATTTAAATGCCTACATCATATATTTAAACATGTATACTCTGACTGAACACAAGTACCTTAAATGTGAAATGTACATCTCTTAAAATGCATATCACTCCATGATTTTCTGAAATAATAAAATCATTTAACTCTTATTTAGTGTGTATTTCATGTCCATTTATTTGTTTGTAGCAATCAGTCTGTTGATTTAATTAACTACCACATTAAAAAAAAAAATCTATCTATCTATCTATACAGTATAACAATGATTATGTCTATGGAATGGCCCCATAAAACGTGTGTGTGTGTGTGTGTGTGTCATTAGACATTTTGGACAAAATGCCACCATATACTTTGCCTAGTAAGTCATTAAGAAGCAAACAAATAATGGGGGATGGTATCTGGAATCATAATGAAAGGAAAGTGAAATGAAATGATAAATTCAGTGGTGGTCAAAGTACACAAATCAAGTAACTGAGTAAAAGTACAGATACCCAAATAAAATATTACTCTAGTAAAAGTATTCCTTCTCATTTTTACTTGAGTAAAAGTACACAAGTACTTTTTTTATGTACTTAATTATTAAAAGTGATGGGTGCGGATTCTGAAATCCAATGGCGCTTCAATATACCTATATATATATATCCTAATTAAATTTATAATTAAAGCCTTAATCAGTGTTTATCCTCCTATATTATTGTACTGATTTTTAATGATTCTTTCCAGTTATTATATTACTTAATCAAGAGAACCACTAATTGTTTATTGTTTCTTCATATGTTTTCTAAAGTTTGTATTTGGTCTCTGAGGAGTGACTGAGGGTCTGGCTTAGGGATGGTTGATGTGTTGCTAAATACTTGATAGCAACATGTTGTCGTGTGTTTGGATTTTGGAGGTATCACACACCCCTAACATGCCAGGAGTGCAGTAACAGTGCTTACTCACTTAGCCCCTGCTTCCAGAGATGAAATATGGATTTTTCTTTCATTTTATATTTTATTCATTTTATATTATTTCCTTTTACTGAAACACTAAAGAATTATGGTGAATACTGTCTGTACCTCTTACTGAGAGAAAGCACATGTTATCAGAACTGGAGTTCAACCAACTCCAACCTTGGAGAAACTGTGTATCTGTGTATGTGCGCAGTATTCTGTGTTACAGATCAGTATTGAAGGTGTACAACGGGCATCCTAGGAAGAGTGACAGTATGTTGTTCTGGACAAGCTGGCGCCTGCTCCAGACCTGGAAGGTCACTACATGCCTAATTCCGGGGTGAACACGTCAACAAGTGATCTATGGATACGTGCATCTGATTAACTGACAATGTGTGGAAATTTACCATGACTGTCTATTTACTCTCAGCCAATCAGAATCATTCAAACTGCAGTAATGACATGGCTAGACCTTGAAAAGAGTATAACTGTCTAGAGATTATAAGTACGAAAAGCTGGTAGAGAGGGAGCACGGCCTACGAACTCCTTGTGAGACTTGAAGCTGGCTTCTGCTGATGAAACTGCAAACTATTCTTCAGTAAATGTTTCTTTATTTAATTGCAATCCTGACTCTTGGTCTTCATTCTTCACAACTGGTCTTGGGTCCTAAACTGTTATTCCCCTAACAGTTTTGGTGGAGAATGCGAGCAATCATTCTTAGGTGACATCCCTGGCAAACTAGCAAACAAGGTAGCAAGCTTTTTTATTATTTTTGGTTAGGGCTGTCTGACTGGAAGAGATTGGGTAAGGAGAGCGGAAGAGCCTTACTTCGATAGGAGTGAGGATTAATTATACTAAGTGTTTTATTGGAAAACTTAAGGGTATAAGAAGTCGCTGATAGCACGTTACTACGGGCAACGGTTAACGCGTTTGCAGCTCATTGGGGGCCATTGGTGCAGCACTACCCCTGCAGGGGCACGTTAATTGTGGTCAGGAGGGCCAATTTGCATGTAACTGTAACCGCTCACCCATAAGGTGTAGAAATTGTGGCAAATCAGGCCACCTGGCTAAATTCTGTAAACGAAACCAAGTAAAAAGAAAGGAACAAAGAAGAGACTTCCACTCTGTCTAAGAAAAGAACAAGATAAAAATAAGGTCATAAGTCTTAAGGAATTCTATTTGAAGGAAAGATCTATAATAATTTTTATACAGGTTGATGACTGCAAAACATGTGAGTTGCAAAAATATATAAATAGTGACGTAGAGGGTTTAAATGACAAAAATGTATAATAAATATGTTCCTGTTCCTCTCACTCTTGCAAAGCTCTGATTATGTTTATTGGACTGAATGTTGGTGAAAACACTGTAGGTAAGATAATTGGTGTTAATATGTTGAAAACCCTAGAAGCTGATGTTTTGGTTTCAAAAGATAAGATTGTGCTTAGCTGTAATAAAACAATTTGCTTATCTGAATCTGGCCCCACCATGTCATTTCTGGTGCTGTGGCTGAAATTGCAAGTGTAACAGAGACTAGATCTGAGTGGAAATTTGTCATTTCTAAATTCATTGTATGGGCAGAACAGAAAAATTAAATTATGTTTATTTGAAAACATATGTAATGGCTAAGGCTAGAGTTAAAAGATAAAGTCTGATGTTAAAAGTTTTTGAAAAAAACAGTGTACCAGTCCTGAATGTCTCAGAGTCTCTCTCTCATTCAAAGTCAGCTAAAAGCTGTTATCTGAGCCTTTGATAAGATATTTATAGTAAAGATTATAGTAAGGAAATGATTGCCGTTAAGAGGGCAATAAGGTAAACATGGTTAAGCGAAATGTGTTTAAAGAGGTCTTTAAATACAGACCTTAAATGATCGAAGTGAATTTTTTTACTAATTTATTCTATGGACAGCAACATCTTTGTCTGATCTTAGCCTCCACCATGTACAGGATTAAAATAGTGATAGTGTTTTTCTGAAATACATAACTTGGACACAGTCTCTCTGATGACAAACCACTTTAAATTGTAATGTTGATGCATGCATTTTCTGTGAAGCTGCTTTGAAACGATATGTATTGTGAAAAGCACTATACAAATAAATGTGAATTGAATTGAATGCACCTTCCCTAAGCTCCAGAAAACACCTGATTCTGTTGAAGAAAACTGTTAAAGATCTCGTAATGGAAAGAGCTGTTACCAGTGTGCATGAGGTGATTTCTCAAAGACGGGTAAGATCCACCACTGGGCATCTCCTAAAAAGAGGTGTTTTTATGTGAGATGGGTATTAGGGTAGAGCAGATGCCTGTGAGGCCAGCAGCATCATCAAGGGGGGAGCTGTGACAGTACAGCAGTCTGCCCCAACAATGTTTCTCCATACCACTCACCAAAACCGCATTCATTGGATGGCTTGTTTTTAAATGGCAAAGGAACAATATGAGGAAAAGAGCTATGATGGGAATGGGCTTTCAAGAGCCAGCTGAGACCATGAGGTAATTGTCATTAATTTATGTGGAGACTAGAACAAAACATATTAATTTATATCTGCAGCATGATGTATAGAAGTTTTTGATTCAGCATTATGGCTAATCCCTGATAAAGTGAAGATGTGTGATATTGAACTAATATGTCTCTATGATAGTTTTCACTCCTGCAGGTCAATAGACATGGCATAGGATAATTCCAAAGACATGGTGGTGACTAAAGATGAAGATTGCTTTTTGAAGTTTAAAGAGAAGGTCTGGATAACAAAGGTATTTAAACTAAAGATTACTTAAAAATGCTCCTAGCATACCTTATTTTAGATGGTTGTATAATGGTTCTAATTTGAGTAAAAACATTTAATTTTTAACCTTTGTGAATGATTAAGAGTTCTATATTGTAATGAATTTAATATTACATTTTGTCTATGTTACAGTCTTAGGAGGCTGTCAAAAAGATTATTTGTGTGTAAGAGAGAGAGACTGCTTGAGTGGAGGCAGATATGTAATTAGCAACTAGATTCTATTTACACTATACATATTTTCCTAGCGATAGATGATATTTACACTAAGTGCAAATAGCTGTAGATGCTATTTTCTAAGTGAAATAGCATACTATGTGAAAATAGTCATATATTCTATTAACACCATGTAAAAGTAGCAATTCTTTGCAATATGTTTAAATAGTAATTAGATACTTTATTTTGACAGATACATACTATTTGCACCTCAGTATTGTTATACATTAACAGGATGCAATAATAACAGTGTAAATGATTATATTTATTAAAATTATTAAATGGATGCCGCCTTAATGGGACAATAAAAGCCTTGCCTACACCTTCCCCCTAACCCTACCCAATAAATGCTTTTATTATTATTAAATATAATTTTGTTAGGCACTTTATTTCCACTTTTAGAACATTTTCTTTTTTGAATTTTAATTTTTTTTATTGAAAGTAAATGCCTTTCCGATGTGATATGTGATGGGAAAAGGGAGAAGAGCGAACTCGCCAAAAGGCGGATTCGAAACCGGGTCGATCACTAGATTAAGCTTTAAGCCTTATGCGCTACTGACCACTGTTTGGCTCAACCAGGGGGGTATTCCAGAAAGCAAGGTTAATTTACCTTCACATATACCTTGAACTCCCGCTTAATTAACCCAAACCTTGCTTACTCAAGGTATGCTGGTTCCAAAAACGACTAATTCAGACAACTCAGAGTATGTTCCCGGTTAAAACACAAGACATTCTCAACAGAGCAACGAATCGATGATTCACCATGGAAACAGACTCTAAAAAAAGCGTGCCATTTTACTTCCTTCTTCTTCTTTTGTTTAATGGCGATTTACATAACCTACTTAATGCACATCGCCACCTATTTGGTGGTTGTGCAATCATTTTTTCAAACTCTTCGTTTAATAAGTGTCCTTTATTCACTGAGAATAAGGATTATATTGTTTTTTTGATGCTAATTAATTGAATGCAGATCCATGTGTGAGATGACAATAAAATAAATAATAAATATATTTGAATTGAATTTAAAAATTACCTTGTTGTAATAGTGCTTTAGAATTAATATATAATATTGTATATTATATAACTGTAACTATATAACAAATTTAGTTACATTAATATAACTATATTAATTATATAACATCTGAATACCTCTTAAGCAAACTAACGTCTTGGGTTACGACTGTAACCCTTGTTCCCAGAGAAAGGGAACGAGACACTGCGTCGTGATGACGACACTTTGGGAACGCCCTCAGTGTAGCGCATCTGAAGCATAAATGAAATCTATTCCAATCCTGATTGGTGTTGCGTCATGACGTAGTAGATGACGGCGTACCCGGAAGGTACAAAGGGACGCCGGCTTACACAACACATTAGCTTTGCGATGAAGCAAGCGCTCTGCCCATGACGAGACGCAGTGTCTTCAGCCCCTTCTCGGGGAACAAGGGTTACAGTCGTAACCCAAGAACTTGCACTGCGTCGTGATGACGACACTTTGGGAACGATATACCCACTATGCCACACGGCAATCACACCCACCCTAGTGTGAAGCTGGAACCCAGGCACACTTAGGGTGCGAGCACCCTGGCGCCAGGCGTCACAGAGAGTTGCAGACTGTAGAATCTTATGAAGGTGTGCAGGGTGGCCCACTCGGCTGCCTCGCAAATCTCCTGAAGCGAGACTCCAGAAAGGAGGGCCACCGAGGAGGCCATGCCCCTGGTGGAATGAGCCCTCACGGCTATAGGTGAAGGCAAATTGAGCCCCACGGAGGAACCGTACAACCAGATGGTGCTTCCCCAAAGGTCCATCACCTACAGGCGAGTGGAAAGCCCCAATGGCAGCCACGTACACCTTAAGTGTGGACAGGGTAAGCCCGGCGGAGAAACGATCTTAGAGGAACTCCAGCACTGAAGCCACTGGGCAGTTAACTGGGTTCACCTCACGTTCTCTACACCAAGTGGAAAACACATTCCACTTCAGGCTGTACAGCTTCTTGGTGGAAGGAGCCCTGGAGCTGAGTAGGGTCTCAACAACACCTGCTGACAGGCCAGCCTCTAGGTACTGGGCCCCCTCAGGGGCCAGACCCAGAGGTTCCACAAGTCTGGCCGGGGGGGGGAATATTGTGCCCCCGGCCTGGGACAGCAGATCCCTCCTCAGAGGGACCTGCCACGGGAGGCCGTCTAGCAGTGTTACAATGTCCGAAAACCATACCCGGGGCGGCCAGCAGGGTGCTACTAGTAGTAGGCTGATCCCTTCTCGGCGGACCCGCTGCAAGACTCCCGGGAGCAGAGCTGGATGCCAGAGAGAGAACCACAGTGGGCAGTGGGACGTCTCTTGAGACGCGAACAGGTCCACTTCCACTGGGCCGAAACTCACGCACATGGCCTCCACCACCTCTGGGTGGAATCGCCACTCCCCGGGCCTCAGCCCCTGGTTTTGGTCCCCGGGGACGTACATCGCTCTGAGATACGACAGTTTCCCCTGGGACCACAGGAGGATCTGGTGTGCCAGTCTGCATAGAGGGCGTGACCTCAGATGTATTGTCTGTTCGTATCACTGCTAGATTGTGAGCATCTTGAACCTGAATCTCCTCAGAGAATGATTACAAATGCCTGAGATCTATTATTGGACGCAACTCCCCATCCTTCTTGGGAACTATGAAGTACCGGCTGTAGAACCCAGATTCCCTGTCTGGCGGAGGAACACGTTCTATGGCCTCCTTTACCAACAGGGATTGTACTTCCTGATCCATAACCCGCACCTGCTCTGGGACTACCACAGTCCAGAGAATTTCGGGGGAGGGGAGCTGAACTGCAGCCTGTAACCCAGTTCTACACTAAGCAGGGCCCACACAGATATATTCAGAAGGCAAGACATAATCTTGCGCTGAGATAATCTGCTAAGGGAACCAGCCTCTCGAGGCTGGCCTCGGGTGTCAACCGAGCCTCTGCAAGGCTTGGTGGGCAGCGCCGGGGCCTTAAGGGAAGAAGCGGCCCTTAAGACTTGCACAGCTCATTATTCTGGGAAAAATGGAACACCCCTGTGTGGAGGTTGAGCCCGACGCTTGAAAAATCATTCGTCCAGCTTGCTTGGTGGCTGGACTACTTGTTTTTCCTGTGGCCAATCAATGTTAAGTTTGGCCTATACAGGTCAAAACCTCGACCAGCTCCTCTTGAGTGGGTAAGTGGACTGGTGATTCAGTCATCTACTACGTCATGACGCAACACCAATCAGGATTGGAATAGATTTCATTCATGCTTCACATAACCTGCTTTCTGGAATACCCCCCAGGCATTGTTAGGTGGAGCTAGTGCGAATAGCACTTGCCAACAAGGCATGCTATTTGCACTTGGTGTAAATAGACACTCCGTTATTTATTTAGCAATTTTATATACTCCATCCTGCTCAAAATACGTGGGGTGGGGGTAAAATGTACCACACCGATAGAGCTTAAATATAGGTTACAGCTCAGTCTGACATCATTATTGTCACCATTCTGTTTAGTTTTGTTCATGGACTTTCAGTTTGTTTTCATATGGCACATGTATTTCTTTGTTCAGTTTCCCGCCACTGGTCTGTTGCCCTGGTTACTGTCATTATGAGTTCATTTAGTTCAGCTGTGTCTGTTTAATCATCTCGTATGTGTTTACCATTTAAGTTGTTCCTTCTCCTGCATTCCTTGTCTGGTCGCCAGTATGTTAAGTTGTTGTGCTATTGCCCGTTTACCTGTCTTATATGTATTTGTAATTAAACTAAGTTTTGAACTTGATTCATCTGTATTCGTCTTCCTGCCTGCACACACCTGTGACAATTATGAATTTAAGTAGCCAGCATTAGACAATGGTAGGAAGGAAATTCAATTCAATGACAGATAGTTATGCTTCACAGCAGACAAGACACTAAATAGATTTATAGAAGTCTGCAGATATCAGGTTGAGTCAGACTCCTGAACATTATGATTGTGGCAATTTTGTGATGATATAGTAGATGACACCTTGATTTAATGAGTCAGATCTTATCACTGATATCCCTATGCTTTTGTTTCAAAAGCAGACAGGACCTGAATCTAATTTCATCCATTTTAAGCTCAGACTTTTATCACACAGGCAGCTTTGGCATCCGTTTGTCTGTCCATCGACAGTCTCAGCCTTAGACATCAACAAATAGTTTTCAGTTCTTTTTTTAATCATCACTTTAACACATATTTTTGATTAGATAAAGTAACTTGTGAAAGTATACATATAATATACATATGTGTCTAATTTCAATGCTATGCCTTTGTGTGTAAAAATGGCCATCTTTAAGCATGACTGTTTGGATTTATATGAAATGGTAACACTTTACATTAAGTCAATAGTTGATTTGTAACATTCAATAAGGTTAATAAAAGTATTGTTTATTTGGTAATTTAAAGATTTACTAATAGGCTACATTTTAGCATTTTAAAGGTGTCTCTTACATTATGCACTATGAATGAGCAAGGTAGCTTATAATTAATATATTAGTATTTTTTTATATTTAAAGTATACAATAAACATTTTGCCATTTTTTTATATATTAATGTATATAAATACAAAAAATAAATGTATTTATATTAATGTTTTTTGCTCCTTTTGTATTTTGCATTGTCTTCAAATACTTATCATTGATTTTCAATACTTAAGTACATTTAATATATATATTTTTTTAAATACTTTACATACTTTAAAACTTTTACTCAAGTAATATTCTAAACAGTGACTTTTACTTCTACCAAAGTCATTTTCTGGTAAGATAGCTATACTTTTACTTAAGTATGGCTTTCAAGTACTTTATCCACTGGTTGAAGTCTACAGGATTACTGGGAGACGTGTGTGTCATGTTCTTTAACGGTCCGCCTGGAAACAAAGTCATTGTGATGCCAAACCCCCTCACAGAAGAAAGCCACCGTGTTTGCAACTGTGACAATGAGTGCTTATCTGGGTCAACTAAACGCTGGATTTTCAAAATTATGTGAAGTTCGCAGCACCATTGTTGCAGTAAACTTACACAATGTTCTTTAATTAATCATTTATTATATGCACATCGGTCTGTTATCGTAGAGACATCGACTTTACATTTCCATGCACCTAAACATGACAGGGAACAAAACAAATTGTGACTGGTTGCTTTAAATGTCAGTCGCATGTCTTCTTGGGCGTTCCATGGCCATTGAAAGCTGATGGAGTCTAGACCTTCTACCGTCAGTCTGAAGGTCTGGCTACACGAGACTATTCCATGAATAACAATGTATGCACCAATCAGAAATAAACAAAATGCAACATGTTCTGAAACCACCCAAATCCCTTGTAAAGTTCTGGTCAAGTTAACATTGCTCAATTTCATTCATCACTGAGAAGCAGTTTTTGCCTTTGACTGCATAGACGACACTCAAAACATAAAATTTGATCTCAAATGCAGTGATTGCAAACATACAAACAGCATCTTGAGAAAAGGCAGTGATATCTATTCAGAGGCACCTATTGCGAGCGATGCACTGGAGAGCTTGATGTGTAAAAATCATTTCCATCCTCCCCTCATTCAGCCCGGGGTCTGTTCTCTCCTGCTGAGAACAATGTGTTTGTCAATTAGCTAAGGAAGGTGTTTTTGCTCTGTGGGGACAATTTCTGTCTCCGGGCAGCAGACACCTTCCAGAGTCCACCATAATAAGACTGAGATAACGCAAATGAGATCACATGGCATATGATTTTAGTGATGAGTGACTGAAAGTCCCTGGGGTGTGGAAATCCTCTGAGAATATTATTCCCCAGTCTCAATTCTAAAACAAACGTTCTGTTCAGCAAGACCTTATAGAGATGTTCACATACCAGGGTAACACTCGGAAATTTAACTTGGGCACAACAGATAATGAATAATGAATCAGTGTTTCTTGGTTTGATAGGATGCTACAGAACAGGTTAGCACCTATTAATCAAATTAGGATAATTTGTAATCCTAAATCTGAGTCTCAGACTCCTTCAACTGACCCAAGCCCAAAGCAGAAATTATGTTATAATGCTGTGAGGACTGAATGAGAAACATTATGGCATCTGTCCATTATGAAGCCCTGAAAGAAACGTTTTTGTGGAATTTTACATCAGCTGAACAATCAGCATGGCAATAAACAACAGTACAATCCAGTGAACACACTATACTTCTCTCCCTCACAGCATTGTTTTCATTTCTATCAAGAATTAAATATGGTACTACACTGATTAAAAAGTCTATTTGGAATTGCATACAAACATATGTTCATTGTTCATAAGAAAAATTTACATAAACCGGAAACGATAATGTGCATTTCATCAAATTTTGAAAACTTAATATAACATGCAGAGTCATCAGAAATATAGCCAGTTAATAGGAGTCAAACGAAAGCAGTCACTGAGCCCTGTGCTTTGATTTTATGAAACACTAACAGATGCAAGAACAGGCCAGGCTGTTTATGTTGTGTGCTGAGTGGTAAGACAGAGATTGCTTGGCTAAATGAGTCTATGAATTTCTCATAACTTTAGGAAATTGTTCTGAAATTTTTTCTTCATTCTGTGGCTTTGTGCTACCACTTAACAAGTGAAATAAAATGGTGCATTTCCACAACTAATATTATATTACTTCTGGATTCGCAGTTATTTGTTCCAATATAGGCCAAAGTAAATAATTTTTCACTGTGGTGTGTTTAGAATAACGCTTCATGATTCATATTCAAGATTAAACTGAGGGCCACACATTTTTCAACACCTAGTAGTAAAAAATAAATAAAAAATGCTTTTGAAATTAATCATTGCCATTAAGTGTAAATGTCATGGATATACACTCACCTAAAGGATTATTAGGAACACCATACTAATACTGTGTTTGACCCCCTTTCACCTTCAGAACTGCCTTAATTCTACGTGGCATTGATTCAACAAGGTGCTGAAAGCATTCTTTAGAAATGTTGGCCCATATTGATAGGATAGCATCTTGCAGTTGATGGAGATTTGTGGGATGCACATCCAGGGCACGAAGCTCCCGTTCCACCACATCCCAAAGATGCTCTATTGGGTTGAGATCTGGTGACTGTGGGGACCATTTTAGTACAGTGAACTCATTGACATGTTCAAGAAACCAATTTGAAATGATTGGAGCTTTGTGACATGGTGCATTATCCTGCTGGAAGTAGCCATCAGAGGATGGGTACATGGTGGTCATAAAGGGATGGACATGGTCAGAAACAATGCTCAGGTAGGCCGTGGCATTTAAACGATGCCCAATTGGCACTAAGGGGCCTAAAGTGTGCCAAGAAAACATCCCCCACACCATTACACCACCACCACCAGCCTGCACAGTGGTAACAAGGCATGATGGATCCATGTTCTCATTCTGTTTACGCCAAATTCTGACTCTACCATCTGAATGTCTCAACAGAAATCGAGACTCATCAGACCAGGCAACATTTTTCCAGTCTTCAACTGTCTAATTTTGGTGAGCTCGTGCAAATTGTAGCCTCTTTTTCCTATTTGTAGTGGAGATGAGTGGTACCCGGTGGGGTCTTCTGCTGTTGTAGCCTATCTGCCTCAAGGTTGTGCGTGTTGTGGCTTCACAAATGCTTTGCTGCATACCTCGGTTGTAACGAGTGGTTATTTCAGTCAAAGTTGCTCTTCTATCAGCTTGAATCAGTCGGCCCATTCTCCTCTGACCTCTAGCATCAACAAGGCATTTTTGCCCACAGGACTGCCGCATACTGGATGTTTTTCCCTTTTCACACCATTCTTTGTAAACTCAGACCGGCCCGTCTGGCACCAACAACCATGCCACGCTCAAAATTGCTTAAATCACCTTTCTTTCCCATTCTGACATTCAGTTTGGAGTTCAGGAAATTGTCTTGACCAGGACCACACCCCTAAATGCATTGAAGCAACTGCCATGTGATTGGTTGATTAGATAATTGCATTAATGAGAAATTGAACAGGTGTTCCTAATAATCCTTTAGGTGAGTGTAGGCCTACATGTTATACATTAAACATATATTTTACTTCCCTCCACAAAACTCCACGGGCAACTCTCAAAATCTCTCTTAAAATATTACGTTATTTCATTTGAAATTCAAAACAAAAGACATATTTATGAAGATTGATGTAAACTTGTCACAAAAATGTATGGCTGTTCTGAAGTGCCGAAGGCATGCTATATCTGTCGTTTTCCAACTTGCTGGGCTGATTTTGAAATTTGCTGTCAGTTTAGGCCCATGTTGTTTATCTTGAACTGTGTCACCATCAGGTCTGATCAAGCTGATGAAAGAGTCTTCCGTCACCAGTCTGTCCTTCCCTGTCCAGACTGAGGGGAAATGGGGAAAGAATGGGTGCCTGCATCTTGATTTAGGCATGATGGCAGTGGGAGGACCTGACTGAGTCTCTGGGCTTTCAAGAGGCCAAGGAGGAGGACATCCATCATCTAGCGCTGAGCTCAGCCGGGGAGTCTCTCCTCCAGCCACTCCATGCTGTGATGGATGAGCATATCACATAGGATTCTTATTATTTCAAAAGAGGCCAAAGGAAGGGCCAGTGAGTTCAAATACTGAGCGATCAGTTGCAGTGGTGGATCAGAGTTTTATCTCAGAATCTAATCCATTTATGGGCCACTTACACATTCCTGAAGTGGTAGTTGGTTACGGACAGATATTGTGTGCCGACAAAAGCGAGAGAAGTACAGTATTCTTCTGAGAGGAGGAACAGTGTCAGGCATGGGCCAATGCTCCCTATAGCACTGCTGGGTACCAGGGTTACTATCGGTTTTAAATTTAATTTAGTGTGTCTTTCCATTTTTTTCATTATTGTCTTACTGAAATAGTTACTGCTAATCAGCTGTGCCACTATTACCTAAAACTGTGTCTATTAATGCAGATTGTCTGTCATTCATACTACTTTGAGTAAAGATAAAGGATGGAGCAAGATTTGTTTTACAAACGCTTATGTTACATCAGTCATTCATGTTAGTACTGGGCTAACGTATGCACTGTTATTGATACAGTTCCTGCATGTGCACCGCAGTAAATTAGAAATATACACATTGGTTTGTTGATGGACATACACTTGTTAGTTTACTTGTTAGGAACTACAGCTGCAACATCTCATAATGTATGTAGTGACTGAGGCAAATCAGACACATAATCGCCTGTTACATTTAA
Source organism: Rhinogobio ventralis (assembly GCA_039654625.1). Taxonomy (NCBI): domain Eukaryota; kingdom Metazoa; phylum Chordata; class Actinopteri; order Cypriniformes; family Gobionidae; genus Rhinogobio; species Rhinogobio ventralis. Next base: position 21,294,593 of record CM077193.1, on the reverse strand, counting down.
CAAATATGTTTTAAATGCTCTGTTCTCAGTAACAGACCTTCCCCCAACACAACAAAGAAAGGTCCTCAGTTACCCTGGATACCAACTGATAAGAAGTTTTATGGCCATAAAAAATGTAGCCACATGGAAAAGGCCATAGTTAAGACACAAAGCCTGTAAAACACATGCTTTTGCCTCAAGTTATAGACCAACCATCTATAAATGAATATGCACCCCAGGACATTGTATGTACACATATAACTGTCTTGTAAAGTGTCTCTTGTATGTTATTTTGTTTATGCATGTCTTGTGAACAACTTACTAGTCCATGTAAGTTCATATATGTCGTGTCTCCTATCAAATTAATGCTCTCTTCACGACTTACACTTTCGTGTATGTCACTTTCTTGTAGGAAGTAATGTGTGTTTGTTGCATTAATTGGAGTATATATGGGCAAAGGCCCATTAAATCTTGCTTGAAACAAAGATCCATAAATCTCCCAAATAGGAATTTCCCGCTGGGAAATCCCAACAATCCCATTGGGCAACTCAACCATCGAGGGTGGGATTTCTCTAAGACTCTTAAGAGAGAGACGCTCTCTCTCCTCCCTCTCTTCTCTTCTCTCTCTGGACGCGTCATCTTGGCTGTCTATCTGGCCAGCCAACAGGCCAGGCCAGATAAGGCCTGCACACACAGCATCACGTGTGTGTGTGTGGGACAGGAAACCAGATGCCACCATACGGCCAGTTGGGCCGGCAGGCCCAACTCCTCATGGCGTGTGCAACTTCCTCAACCTCGATGGAGTCAAAACAACCATGTAAGCTCACCGTCGTTCCTTCGCTCAACACGGAAGGAAACGATAGCCACTGCAAAGCCATCGGACGGAACCATCAAGTCTTTCTCCTGCGACGTATATCTGGACACCTTCCTGGGCAAATGCAAGTAATGTACTAAGAAATACAAGTCGCTGTGTAGGTAGTAAAACTGTAAACTCCTTTGCTCAGACAATAGGCCTACTGAACGTTCATAGGATGAACTGATTGATTGATTGTTCATAGGATGAACTGATTGATTGATTGTAATGTTAATGTAGCTACATCAAGTTAATCAATTTAACGGATTCAAATATTCATAATTAATCATAATTATTAATATTTCCCCTCTGAGCTAATTCGCTACATGTACCTCAAACTGAGTAGCGTATCACTGAGAAACTTCCTGCTCCTCATTGGATTTGCATTCAGATTGATATGGTAAAATCTAAATTTTTACAGTGTGTACAATACAATGTGTACAATTGCTGAGCGAGAGAGGGACTGATTCATCCATCGAGTCATTTGAGAATCATTGAAAAATGTGGTGATGTGCAATTATGAGAAAATTAAACTAGGAACCTTTAAAATAGCACAATAGGGGCACTTTAATTTAGTTTTATTTTAGTGCCGCTAAAGTTAAATATATTTTGGATAGTTGCATTATATTTCTAAGAGCCATATTGTTATTAAAAGTGTTATTTAGTGACATTTTCATGTTTAACAAAGGTTTTGTATTTGTAAAGGTTTCTCTTTTTTATTGTATATTAAGTATATGAAACCTAAATTTATGTTTGACTTAGTTTTGGACTCATGAAATCATATTTTATACACAACACTGCTGAGTATAAATGCCTGTTCTGTGTGAAAATAAAATGTCACTGAATGTAAAAATTGTGTGAATTTTAAAACTCATGGATCATGAAAACAAACATATCCGAGGGTCGTTGAAGTCCAGTGCACAAATTAGCACTTACAGGATGATGCATCAGTACTATACAAATAGACTATATGTGCTCTAAATTAGGCCCTTTATATTATTCTCCAGAGTCTGTTAAACAAAACAAAATATCCTAATTCAATTTTGTTTGCAAATATTGTTCTTTTTTCTGACAATGCAACATGGCTAAGAGAAAATAAGCCGTATTTGTGCTTAAGACATATAGGCCATGGATCTGATTTGTAGTCTAGACTGTCCCCTCGTGTCCTCACATGTTCTTGATGGGAAAGCAAGCAACAGAGAAATAGAAGGGAGGTGATGGGGATGGTTGGGGATTTGGGGCAGAATGCAGCACTATGTCATTTATCTGTGAAGTGCTTCACAGAGAGCTGTGGCATTCTTTACTGCCGCAGTACTCAGATATCATTATCCCATAGACCGGACTACTCCACGGTTCAGTTTGGAGAGTACAATGTTTCTTTCTTTCACATCTCATTTTGTCTCTTCACATGCTCAAATGGGAATATCTTAGGACAAGTGTAATTCTGAGCAGCAGCAGTTCTTTTTATCTTGAGTTGTAAGGCTGTGTCACCAGAGGACTGTTTTTTTTGGGGGGGTGGGGGGGTGGGGGGGGTTTGGGTGTTCTTTGATTCTAGTCACCATCTGGTATGCCTTCATAGCCTGGGGATACAGCTGATAAAAGGCAGCATCCCAGATGAAAGTTTCATGGGCTACTGTACCTGGATGGGTGAGACAGAGAAAGAAAGAGAGAAGAGTCTAGAGAATGATCCATGCCCTGAGGTAAAGATTTGAATGATTTATTTTGCCAGTCTATTTAGTGGACCGGTGAAGCCTCCTGGATTTCTTCAGGGGGTTTGTTGTCCTTTGCTGATGAAATTGTATGTGAAGGAAACCAACATGTTCAGGACCGACTAACTTCTGTCTTTGAATACAGATATGCTTTTGATTAAAAAAAAATAAATAAAAAAAAACAGTAACTCACCAAATAATTTTTAAAGACTTTTTATGCTTTTAAGATATTATGATGATTTATTTATTTATTTATTTATTTAAAGCTACACTATGTAACTCTAGCAGTTGAAACATGAAACTACAAGTTACTTGCAGAGGAACATTGCTTCGGAAGTCTGCACAGGTGAAGTCCGCTGTGCCCATGGTTACAGGTACAGTAGTTATGACACCATATAGGTGCAAATTACTTCTAAACTCCCCCATTATCGAAAGAAAGTCAAATAGTCTATCTGAAAAAAAAAATGTATGAGCAAGTAGGTAAGTAACTTATATGGCACTGTTATTTTGACTTGTTTTTAAATGTTTGGCAACGCTGACATTAGACATAATTGCTATTCATATCAGATTCTGTAAAATGGTCACCTATTATAACTTGGCTAGTAGTGATTGCCATTGTTTCCAGCATTAACACTTTTTTGTGAACCTTGTCAATGCACAGCAAATGTGATGCTATGCAAACTATCGGGGGGAAAAAGCCAGTTCAAAATTTTGTTCATTTTGAAAAAAAAAAAAAATTATAATTTAGCTTTTTTTTTAAAAAACATATTTGTAAAAAATTATATTTATCCATTCATCCTTGTTGTCTAACTGTATCTGGATTCTTGGAATCTCTTTTTAATATCGTTTTACCTGACTTTACTTGAATTAATACACTACATAATTTTGGTAACACTTTACTTAAAGTATAGTTTGTGTATAATGTGGTATAAAACTATTTTGAATGCATTAATTATGCCTAGTAATGCACCTTATAATGCATTCATAAATATTTGTAACCTCAGTTATAATACATTATAATACATATCTATTCATTGAACACAACTTTAGAAAGTAATGCATTAAAACATTACAAATAACCAATTTCATACAAATATTTATGAAAATATATAATGCATTATAACGTACATGAATACTATTATACATAAAGGCTTTAAGTAAAGTGTTACCATAATTTTTAATCCAACAGGAAATTAATGTCAATTAAGCTAATTTGAATAGGCTGAATCAAGCATCAGAAATCTATAGATACAAACCGTGTTAACTTCTGGGCTAAGATCAAACACATTTTCCTGCATGTAAGAGGAAGTATCAAGAACACAGGCTAGAATAATTCGAGATGATGACCAGAGAGCGGCTCCCATGTGTGAAACATCAGTTTCACAGCCCACTTGTTCCATAATACATTGGGCACCTTTTGAAATTGGAAGGGTGATTGTGTTGTACTTTTCAAGGCAAACAGAATAAATTAAGTATTGAGAGATTGAAGGTTTGCTTTCCTTTTAAAAGTTGCTTTCATTTCATGACAATCTTTGGGAAGGGCAAGTCGTGTTTTGCAATGTAGAGCAGTCTAAACCCTGGTGACTGAGATAAAGGCTAAATGCTCCTTTCTTTGCTTCTTTTTGTTATTTCATTTTGTTCATTTGCTCCAGTAGAGAGGTCACAGCTGCTGTAACTCAGAAGAACTGATAAGACAGAACGATCAAAAAAGACGACACAGACAACATTAGATATGCTCAATAATAGCATGGTGCAGTTATTTTTAAGACAAATCTACAAGGAAACTTATAATCCAAATTAGATTGTCCAAACAGCACAAGCAACACTTTAGAAAATACCAAAGTAAACACAATGTGATGATATTCAATATCATAAAACATTTGACCCATTGATGAGATTTACTACAAGTATAAATGCATTGAAAGCTTAAACTTGAACCTTATATAAACAGTGTGACACAAACATGAAGATCAAATCAAAACCTTTTTTTTTTTTTCAGTTTCAGATGATTTATCTACAATTCTAAAATGAGCAACATCAAACTTCAAAATGTTTTAAAGTTTATTATGCAATGTATGCAGTGAATATGCAAAAGAAACTAGTTCAGTAAAATGAACTGCCCTCTAGGGTCCATAGTCTGTTAGATCCAGTTCTCCATTACGCTATGATTAGAGCAAAAATGCCTGTACTGGTTTTATTTTGTAAAATTTTTGGATTTCAATCAAGTTGCTAAATATTTGCAATGTTTTGATAAAGCCACGACACATCATTGGTATTCCTCTTCCACCTTAGCTAAACTTTACCCTGAACTTTTTGAGAAGGATGTACTTTGCCTTTGAATGAATTATAGATGAAGTGTTTGGTTCTTTTGATTTGCTGCACCGCTCAGTGCTAATGTGGCTGCTGTTTTCATGTGATTCAGGCTGTACCGCTTTGTGCCTTTGCTTTCCTCTAAAACTATATCATTTTATTTAAATATCAGTCCTATATATTTTATTAAATTTGCTTATATTGACAGTTGCCTGTGTTTATGTGTGACTATATTTAATTACATCACCACCATTATGCAATCTATGATTTTCTAAATTATCTCAAAATCATAGTGGGACCTAATTTATCATTAGAGACTAAAGATTTTTTCTAAACACTAAAAATGGCTGGCATATTAGTGTTGCGTAATCACGCCCATCTGAAGAGTTAATGGCTTATTACAGGACGAGGCATAGAAAGGGAAGAGGGTTTCATTCTGCACTGAAAAGTCTAGTAGGGAATATAATTAATTGCGGGCTCATCCACTTCAACCAACTTCAGCTTAACATGGGTCACAGCTAATTTCCAAAGTAATTCCAATAAGGCATCACATCAGAACTTTGTTTAAAAAACAGCTGAAACTCCAGTAGACTCAGCATTAATGATTTTTACTTAGATGAGTACAGTATTGGAGTTCTAAGGAATTTGCAGCGAATTGTGACCTTCCTGTTACCCAGGTGATTATTTTTAATATCAGTGCAATCATTCATTGCACTATTACTGTAAGTGAAATATCTTAGCTAGTGCTGCAGTATTATTTTGTATGTGCCATATTTTCCATGCCTATTTTATACTTATAAACCAATGTCAATGTGATTATGATAACGGAATTAGTGAATATATAAATAGCATTTTTTTATATATATATAAATGGTGAATGGTATAGAGCTCAAGGGCTGTATTCACAAAACATTTTAATGCTAAAAGTTTAGGAGAAACTCTTAAAAATAAGGGGCGTGTCAGTCCTAATTCTAGTCCTAAAACTGGGAAAAGTTAGGGGTAGTCAAGAGGACCCCTAAATCACTAAGACCAAATCACAAACAAACAATCCTAAAATGACTGTTGCTGGCAATCTGCCCAAAGACACTGTACACCACTGAGGCAACAGGCTTGGGTGCTGAGCTATGAAGGTATTTTTGGTGCAAAACAACTGAACTCGTGTGAGAGTGGAATTTGTAGCTGTAGAGCATATCCACACGTGTATCAATAAATTTGAAGTCACAGAGAAAAATCTTTTAGGAGTTGTAAACTTGTAAAAAAAAAATTCTCACCTACAAACACAACACAACAGTTACACCTTCACACATTCTTCACTGCAGGTGCACAAATCCCATTCTACGAATCACACATGAAGAAACTCATACACTCACATTTTTGCTACAATTGCTGCAGTGAATATGGTGCAAAACACATTCACACACCCGTATCAAAAATGTGAAGTCACGGACAAATTTTGCACATCCGCAAATTAATATGTGAATCCATGCAATGAGAGTTGCACACTTGTAGAATATTTGGTCACAAATGCATTACTTTTCTTGGATATTTTTCTAACACAATCACAAGTCCAATCACTACAACTACTTGAATCTGCTGCTACGAGTCTCAAACGCAGTTTTTTCGGCAGGGCCTGCCGCTGCCTCACAGATGCACAAATCACTTTTGCTCCACATTTCACGTAGTATATGGTGCAAAAGTGAGAGCGCACGGAACTTGTCATTTGAAGGCGAAAAAACTGCGTTTGAGAACGTCTCGGTTACGTATGTAACCCTCGTTCCCTGAAGGAAGGGAACGGAGACATTACGTCAGTTACTGACGGAATGGGGGTTTCGCTTAGAAGCCAATCGCCTTTGAGCTCTACAAAACGAGCCAATGGCTCTGCGGAATTTGCATGGCAATCTCGCATTATGTTACCTGCTGAAGAGCCGAGGCATGAGCGCCCGGCCAGTTCCAGCGGTACAGCGGTCATGGCAGGGGGACGTAACGTCTCCGTTCCCTTCCTTCAGGGAACGAGGGTTACATACGTAACCGAGATGTTCCCTTTCAGTCAGTACACTACGAGTTACGTCAGTTACTGACGGAATGGGGGTCCCAATACAATCTCGCCATGACGGCTGTCTTCCAGCGTCCTGCGCTGACCCGGGCTCCCTGCCGTGAGTGTGGGCACGAACGAGGCGCCATGCGCTAGAGCCCAAGAGGAGGCAACACTCCTGGTGGAGTGTGCTCTTACCCCGAGAGGGCATGGCATGCCCTGGACTTGATATGCCAGGACAATGGCGTCCACTATCCAGTGGGACAACCTCTGCTTGGAGAGAGCCTTCCCTTTCTGCTGCCCTCCGTAACAGACAAAGAGCTGGTCTGAGGTCCTGAAACACTGCGTCCGGTCTACGTAAGCGCGAAGGGCACGTACTGGACAGAGCAGTGCCAAGGCTGGGTCTGCCTCCTCCAAGGGCAGCGCTTGCAGGTTCACCACCTGGTCCCTGAAGGGAGTGGTGGGAACCTTGGGCATGTATCCAGGCCGAGGTCTCAGGATCACGTGAGAATTGGCCGGCCCAAATTCCAGGCACGCTTCGTCAACCGAAAATGCCTGCAGGTCCCCTACCCTCTTGATGGAGGCCAAAGCAGTCAGGAGCGCCACTTTCAATGAAAGGAACTTCAGCTCGACTGACTGCAATGGCTCAAAGGGAGCCTTTTGCAGGGCAGCTAGGACCACTGCTAGGTCCCAAGAGGGTACCTGAGGTGGGCGAGGAGGGTTTAACCTCCTTGCGCCTCTGAGGAACCTGCTGACCAGGTCGTGCTGTCCAACCGTTTTAGAGTCCACCAGGTCGTGATGGGCTGAAATTGCAGCCACATAGACCTTCAGGGTGGAGGGAGACAGCCTTCGCTCCAACCCTTCCTGGAGGAAGGAGAGCACGGACCCGATCGAGCATTTTCTGGGGTCCTCTCGCCGAGAGGAGCACCAGGTGACGAAGAGGTTCCACTTCAACGCATAGGCCTGTCTGGTAGACAGGTTCCACAGGTCGAGACGCGGGTGCCATATGGTGCCCCGTCTCTGAGACAGGAGGTCCCGTCTCAGAGGGATCGACCAGGGGGGTGCTGTCGCAAAGAATACAAGTTCTGAGAACCAGGTCCGGCCGGGCCAATACGGGGCGACCAAAAGGACCTGCTCCCTGTCCTCCCTGATCTTGCACAGAACCTGTGCGAGAAGGCTCACTGGGGGGAACGCATATTTGCGTGGGCCCCGCAGCCAGCTGTGCGCTAGTGCATCCGTGCTGAGGGTCCCCTCGGTCAGGGAATAGTACCAGCGGCAATGGGAAGAGTCGTGGGAGGCAAACAGATCTATCTGTGCGTCGCCAAACTGTTCCCAAATCAGCTGAACCGTCTGGGGATGGAGTCTCCATTCCCCCGACAGCTCGTCGGCTGCGCAGTTCAGGTCTCCCGGGATGTGAACGGCACGAAGCGACCTCAGATGCTTCTGACTCCATAGGAGGAGATGGCGGGCGAGTTGCGACATCCGGCGGGAGCGTAGACCACCTTGTCGGTTGATGTACGCTACTGTCGCCGTGCTGTCTGAACGGACCAGTGCGTGTTTGTCCTTGAGCAGGGCTCGAAAGCGGTGCAGGGCAAGACGTACGGCCAGCAACTCGAGGCAATTGACATGCCATAGGCGCTGGGGTCCTATCCAGGAGCCCGCGGCAGCATGTCCCTTGCACATGGCGCCCCAGCCCGTGGAAGAGGCATCTGTTGTGACAACAACATGCCTGGAAACTCGTTCTAGGGGAACACCTGCCCGTAGAAAGCTGAGGTTCGACCACGGGGTGAAGGTCTGACGGCAGGCTCGGGTCACTGGGACCTGGAGCGTGCCGTGTTGCCATGCCCATCTCGGGACTCGATCGCAGAGCCAGTGCTGAAGCGGTCTCATATGGAGCAGACCAAGCAGGGTCACCGCGGCTGCTAACGCCATATGCCCCAGGAGCCTCTGAAAAAGTTTCAGTAGAACCGCACTCTTGCCCTCGAACTGGCGAAGACAAGTCAGCAGAGACTGCGCGCGCTCGCTCGTAAGCTGCGCGAACATGGCGACCGAGTCGATTTCCAGGGCTGCCTCGACAATCTTCGTAAAGACGCGAGGGGACAGGGCTAGCCCGAAAGGGAGAACCATGTACTGATATGCCTGCCCCTCGAAGGCAAACCGTAGAAACGGTCTGTGTCGAGGAAGAATGGAGACATGAAAGTACGCGTCCTTCAGGTCGATCGCTGCAAACCAATCCGAGGGACGAACGCACTCGAAAATGCGTTTGGCTGTCAACATCTTGAATGGAAGCCTGTGCAGTGTTCGGTTCAAGACGCGCAGGTCCAGGATTGGCCGTAACCCACCGGTTTTCTTGGGTACAATGAAGTAAGGGCTGTAGAAGCCGGACTTCATCTCGGCTGGAGGGACGATCTCGATCGCACCCTTCGCCAGTAGGGTGTCGACCTCCGCACGCATGACAGGGGCATTGCCACCCACCACGGTATAGCGGACTCCCCGAAAGTGGGGAGGAGACCGAGCGAACTGAATCGCATAGCCGAACCGGATAGTGCGGGCGAGCCAACTGGACAGGTTGGGAAGCGCTAGCCAGGCTCCCAAGAACTGAACCAGCGGGGTCATGCGAACCACCGGCGTACCCCCGATGGGGCAGCGAGGCGGAATGACCGGCCCAGACAAGGGAGGCATGGGAGCGTCCCGGGGTGTGGGCAGGGTCGAATTCCGAGCCCTGACAGAGGAGACCAGGGAAGGACCAGCGTTCCACGGGGGTCTCGTCTGCCAGGGGGCTGGCGGCAGAGGGGGCCGAGAGCGGCGAGGCCAAGGGGCGTTGCGCACTGCCAGCCGCGCCCTCTTGAGGCTCGGAGGTGAGAATGTCAGTTCTTTCTTTAACCATTGATAGGGTACCGCCGGCCGTGAGGCCAGCGGCGGAAGGGGAAAACAAAAGATTCTCCCCCGGCCCTCCACCGGGGGAAGGAGTGGTCCTGCTACCATCTCCTGGGAAAGAACCGAGGTCACCTCCGAGCCGCCCGTCTCAGGACCGCCGCTTAGACTGCCGTTTGGCAGGCTGGGGGGCTGGGACGGGCGGGGCCGCCTTTCTGCGACATCCTCCACGCCTCGGCCCGGGTGAAGGCTGCTGCTGGGGCCGGACAGGAGGGGTGGGAGTCGCAGGGGGGCGGCCTCGGCGGGGAGCAGACTGAGGCTTCTGGGCCGGCGGCTGGGTGGAGGCAGCAGCTGGCCGCCGGGGCAGAATATAATCGCATCAGTCTGCTTCTGAACAGTCGAGAACTGTTGGGCGAAGTCCTGGACCGCCCCGCCGAATAGCCCATCCTGGGAAATGGGAGAATTGAGGAAACGTGTTCGCTCAGATTCTCTCATATCAGCCAGGTTGAGCCATAAGTGTCGCTCCTGGACCACCGAAGTGGACATCACCTGACCGAGAGAGCGAGCGGTCACCTTCGTCGCCCATAGAGCGGTCGGTGGCCGTCCGCAACTCTTGCATTAATGCAGGGTCAGCATTGCCCTCGTGCATGTCCCTGAGCACCTTGGCCTGATAGACCTGTAGGGTAGCCATGGCATGCAGGGCGGACACGGCCTGGCCCGCAGCTCTGTAGGTCTTCGCCGTCAACGTGGACGTGAATCTACAGGCTTTGGACGGGTGCTTTGGGTCACCGCGCCATGTCGCAGCACTCTGTGGACACAGTTGCATCGCAACAGAGCGCTCAACAGGGGGAACCCCAGTGTACCCTTTCACCGCGCCGCCATCGAGGGCAGTGAAGGCGGAAGTGGTTGCCGAGCGATCGCGAAAAGTCAAGGGAGACTTCCACGATTTCGACACCTCTTCATGCACTTCCGGGAAGAAAGGCACTGGGGGCTGACGGGCGCCTTCGGCACGGGCCGCCCCCAGATACCAATCGTCCAGCCGGGAACGCTCGGGACATGGCGGAGGGTTCCACGCAAGCCCAATCGTCTCGGCCGCCCGGGCAAGCATGGCTGTGAGTTCCAGATCGGACTCGGGCAATGCTGGAACTCCCGAAGGAGGCAACACAGCCGAATCGTCAATCGAACGGGAAGCCCCGGCGCCCTCATCAGGCAACACCACGGGTTGCAGTGTGCAGGAGGGGGGTGTGGCCCGAGGAGGATTCGTCGGGTTGTTCCACACCGTAACCCTCAGATCACCCTGACCACCAGCCAAAGTACCCCCTCCAGTGGAGGAAGTAGATTGGGGTGTGGTAGAGGGGACTCTCCCCCCACTACGGAGTGCAGGTGATTTCAGTTGCCTCAAAATAGCAAAGGGCAACCAATGCGCCTGAATACACCTCGTTTTTTAGGCCAGCACGCCCATGGGCACACAGATGGGCACAAGTGCATTTGCTATTTAAACAACGTGGTGCTGGATGGGAAAATGATAACTGCTCCGGGCTGAAAATAGCAAAAAACACTTGCGTGACGCCTGGCATCACATTGAGTTGGGTGTATGATAGGGCCCAAAATCACTGACAGAGACCCCTCTCCCATCAGCCAATCACTGTGTGCATAGTTAGTAAGCGTGTTGACATCCTCCTTAGCAACAAGGTCAACCCCAACCTTTCTTTTAGCTTAAAGGGATAGTTCACCCAAAAATGAAAATTCTATCATTTACTCACCCTCAAGTTGTTCCAAATCTGTATGAATTTCTTTGTTCTGCTGAACACAAAGGAAGATATTTAGAAGAATGTTATAGCCAGGCAGCCATTGACTACCATAGTATTTTTTTTCCCACTATGGTGTTCAATGGCTGCCAAGATCTGCTTGGTTATAAGCATTCTTCTAAATAAACAAAGAAATGTATACAGGTTTGGAACAACTTGTGTGTGACTAAATGATGACAGAATTTTCATTTTTGGGTGAACTATCCCTCTAAGACTTCTCTCTATTCCTTAGTAAAAATTGGTCTCAGCAGCTTTGTGAATATGTTTTAAGAGAAATCTTAGTGGTAAGATAAAATGTTTTGTGAATACCACCCCAGTTGTTTATTGTTAAAATCTTGTATACAGACACAACAGACAGGAATAGCCTTCTTTTTTTTTTGGTATAGCAGTGGGAACAGAATCAATTTACTTTACTTACTAAGTACCTGCATTCAACTCAAAGATGTGCTTGTTTGATTCCTTATTTGGGTGTATTAGCACACTGATTTAAACCCACATGCCTCAGAGGCGAGAAAAACCTTTGAGCCAAAGCTACAATGAAAAAAAAAAATTCAATTTATTAAATTAATAAATGTATCACATTAGAATAAACTCATTTATCACAAAAATGAAAGCAATGAATTAAACTATATCCTTAGGCAGTATTTTAATGACACATTGAACAATTCATTGTTCCCCCTTAGAGCAGTTATAAACTTCACTTGGTATTTTAGATCATGTGTAGAGCATGCTAATTATAAAAAGGCGAGAAGAGAACTCCAAGAGAGACTGTTTTCAAGTTTAAGGGCTATACAATAGGTACAAAGACAGTTGTTCCACATGGTTAAATTGCCGTTTTTTGGGTTAAATGTTTTTATTTTTAATTGTCATGAGGTATCTGAGTGCATAAAACTAAAGTGATTTTAACTTTGCTACTTGCAAATCCCTGCTGGTTTAGGTAAGTTACTGTGGCTCATTATTTGGCTTTTAAGACTTTTGGCCAAAACTGATGTTAAGCATTGGATAAAGTCCTATCATTTTCCACATATTCAGGAGAAACGTTTTCTTATATAACCAAAATAATTATTAAACTATAGTTCCCTTTCAGTCGGTCACGTTCGACGTACGTCGGACGTCACCGACGAATTGGGATCACTTCAGGGAGCCCCTATCAGCTTCGACAGCTTCGAGATATAGAGATATAGATATAAGCGAATGCAGCGCACTGTTGTCATTCACTTCGGAGCCGAACGGCGTTGATGAATAGCGAGACTGCCTGCCTGAGAGAGAAAGAGAGAGTGAGCATGAGGAAGACGTTACGTGCTGGTGTGACGGCACAAACAGTGCGACCGCGAGTTCACTGCTGCTACAAACAAACTGCTGTTCTCACAGCAACTGTTGGTTCTGTGAGGGTGTTTGTTTATTAGTGAGTGCAGACACAGGCTGCACCTATTTCCTGTGTGCTGCCGTGGTCTTCCCCTGGGTGCTTCAGCACTTCTGAAAGAGCGTTTCCTCACAAAAAGAGCAACACAGGTGTGACACTGCATCTTTTTCAAGATGTCATTCCACCCGTGCGTTTCTGGATGCGGTTGTTCCCTGTCGCCAGCTGATGGTCACAATCGTTGTATCACGTGTCTGGGCATTCAGCACACTGAGGTAGCTTTTGTGGATAGTTCATGTTCCCACTGCGGGAACATGACTATCTCGGCGCTTAGGTCGAGACTCACCTACCTTCTGGAAGGCGGAGTCCCCCACCCATACCTAGATCTAGTGCTATTTCTCAGAATAGACCTACTTCGACGGATGGCTAGGGTGACCTGAGGATTATGTTCAGGGCAAACCCGCTGAGCCAGCCTCCGCAGGCCTTGATCCCTCACAAGCGCCGCAGCCGGTAGAGCTTCCGGAGGAAATCGCTGGCCCCTCCCATGGGCGTCCAGTGGTGACTTTTGGGGCTCCGGCAGACGAACAGATGTCGATCGCTGCATCGGAGGGGGAGTTCCGGTCCTCGGAGGATGAAGATTCGGCTGTACTGCCTCCCTCTGGGAGAGTGGCAACGATCGAATCGGACCCCGAGTTGACGGCTATGCATTCCCGGGCCGGCGAAAAGGTCGGGCTTGAGTGGAACCCTCCACCACGTCCCGAACCTTCTAGGTTGGATGATTGGTTTCTCGGGACGGGTCGGGCTGGTTCTCAGCATCCCGCCCCGGTGCCTTTCTTCCCAGAGGTGCATGAGGAGCTCACCAGGTCATGGACGACACCATTTAGTGCCAGAAACAGACCTAGTGGCTCCTCCCTCCTCACTACCCTTGACGGCAGGTAAGCCAAGGGGTACGTGGGAATCCCGCCAGTGGAGCTTGCCATCACGATGCAACTGTGTCCGGCGGCCGCCTCCAACTGGCGCAGTGACCCGCGTCTTCTGTTCAAGGCCTGTAAGTTCTCTTCCAGTCTAACTGCGAAGGCTTACAGGTCTTGTGGCCAGGTTGCGTCTGCTTTGCATGCCATGGCGTTGCTTCAGGTGCACCAGGCCCAGGCGCTCATGGAAATGCACGAGGGTAGGCCTGACCCAGAGCTCCTCCGGGATGGACCTCGCCCTCAGGGCGACGAAAGTCACCACCCGTTCCCTTGGCCAGGCGATGTCCACCTTAGTGGTCCAGGAACGGCATCTCTGGCTCAACCTGGCCGACATGAGGGAGACCGACAAGTATCGGTTTCTGGACTCCCCCGTTTCCTCGGCCGGGTTGTTCGGCGACGCGGTCGAGAGCTTTGCCCAGCAGTTCTCGGCCGCCCAGAAGCAGACGGAGGCTATTAAGCACATCCTGCCCGGCGGCCAGCTTCTGCCTCCACCCTGCCGCCGGTTGCAGCGCCTCCACCTGCCTGTCGCCGAGGACGTCCGCTAGCCGCCGCCCCCCGAGCACGCTTGACGGTGTTCGACGCTCGCATGCCTTGTCACCCTCAGGCGCCTCTCCAATCGCCAGCAGGGGGTGCCGGCTGTGGGGATGCACACAAGCGGCCTTCTCACACTCGCACACCCGCTCAGCGGAAGCAGGTAAGTGTTGCACAGCTCACTCAGACCCCACTTCGGGCCGCTACCATGCTGTCCGAGTCGGGTCCCTGCATACCGCCATCAGACTCAGCTATGCGATTCAGTTCGCCCAGCGTCCCCCCAAGTTCAGGGGCGTTCACTTCACCTCTGTGTCGAAGGAAAATGCCCCTGTGCTTCAGGCGGAGATCGCAGTCCTACTGGCGAAGGATGCGATAGAGCCGGTCCCTCCAGCCGAGATGAAGACCGGCTTCTACTTCATTGTACCCAAGAAAGGCGGCGGGTTACGGCCAATCTTGGATCTGCGATTCTTGAACCGGTCCCTTCACAGGCTACCGTTCAGAATGCTAACGCAGAAACGCATCTTCAGGTGCATCCGTCCCCAAGATTGGTTTGCAGCGATCGACCTGAAGGACGCGTACTTTCATGTCTCGATTCTCCCTCGACGGCTTCTACGCTTTGCGTTCGACAGACGAGCATATCAGTACAAAGTCCTACCCTTCGGGCTGGCCCTGTCGCTCCATGTCTTCACGAAAGTCGCGAAGGCAGCCATTGCTCCCATGAGAGAGCGTGGAGTTCGCATCCTCAACTATCTCGACGACTGGCTGATCCTTGCCCAGTCACGAGAGCAGTTGTGCGAACACAGGGACATGGTGCTCAGTCACCTCAGCCGGTTGGGTCTTCGGGTCAACTGGGAAAAGAGCAAACTCTGCCCCACGCAGAGGATCTCTTTTCTCGGTATGGAGCTGGATTCCGTCGGCCTGGCAGCACGCCTCACCAAGGAGCGCGTCCAGTCGGTGTTGAACTGCTTGAATTCATTCAAATGCAGGACAGCGGTACCACTGAAACATTTTCAGAGGCTCCTGGGGCATATGGCATCCGCAGCCACAGTAACGCCACTCGGATTGCTTTATATGAGACCGCTTCAACGCCGGCTACACGACCGATTCCCGAGATGGCCGTGGCACAGCTGATCCCTCCGTGTCCCTGTGACTCTGAGGTGCCGCCAAACCTTCAGCCCGTGGTCGGACCCTTCATTTCTACGGGTAAGAGTTCCCCTAGAACAAGTGTCCAGGCATGCTGTTGTCTCCACAGATGCCTCATCCACCGGCTGGGGTGCCACGTACAACGGGCTTGCAGTTTCGGGTCTGTGGACGGGGCCTCAGCTGCAATGGCATATCAATTGCCTCGAGTTGTTAGCAGTTCATCTTGCGCTGGGCCGCTTCAAAACGGCGCTACTAGGCAAGCACGTTCTGGTCCGTACGGACAACAATGCGGCCGCTGCGTACATCAACAAACAGGGTGGTCTACGCTCCCGTCGCATGTCACAACTCGCCTGCCATCTCCTCCTATGGAGTCAGAAGCATCTGAGGTCGCTTCGTGCCATTCACATTCCGGGCCTGCTCAATCGTGCGGCCGACGAGCTCTCACGACAGCCAGTGCTCCCTGGAGAGTGGAGACTCCATCCCCAGGTGGTCCAGCTGATCTGGAGTCACTTCGGGACTGCACAGGTAGACCTGTTTGCCACCCCGGACACGACCCACTGCCAGTTGTTTTATTCCCTGACTGAGGGGACCCTCGGCTCGGATGCTCTGGTACACAGCTGGCCCCGGGGCCTACACAAGTATGCGTTTCCCCCAGTGAGCCTTCTTTCACAGACTCTGTGCAAGGTCAGGGAGGACGAGGAGCAAGTCCTGTTGGTTGCTCCGTATTGGCCCAACCTGACTTTATAGCCTCCGTGTAGAGCCGGTATCTTCCTGTGTGCTCACTTCCCATAGTCAGTAACACGAAGTGCCCGAACTAAGTGTCGGCTTGCTGCGCCACTCCCTTCCCTATGGAACGGATACGTGCGCTTATATGCTCCAGTCGAACCCTGTTGAGGCGAACCCTGAATGGCGAACCCTGAATGGCGAACCCTGTTGAGTCCTCTGCAACCCGCGGCAGTCGGATGTGGCGGAGCGTCCGACGCCAGGTCTAACACTCGTATGCATTGGTGGAACTTGTGTTAGGCTGGGTTCCATATGTTGTGACCCCCACGGCGGTCCCATATGTCTATTCTTCCACAGTTTGGCGAGCCCGTGTCTTTCCCTCGGCAGAGCTCTCTGCCGTCTCAGTTAGGTGTTGTTCCCCCGCCTGCTTGGCCGGGGCCACCCCTGGGACTTCCGTATGTTGCACTGCCCACGGCCAGTCCATACGTGTATTCTCCACATGGTAACTCCCTTCGGGCATGATGTGGCTTCCACAACGTCCCACCGGGCACGCTTTCCCAGTGTTATCCAATAGTCTGCTGAATGGGTCTTCCGGAACAGCAGTGTGACTCTCCCTGCGTGAATTTCCCGGCCGCAACAGACAGGGTCTGAGGGGCTCTCGCTGGGTGCTGGAAGTGGTAGTAACTGTGGCGCTTTCCAAAGGGATCCCAATTCATCGGTGATGTCCGACGTACGTCGAACGTGACCGACTGAAAGGGAACGTCTCGGTTACGTATGGTAACCCTCGTTCCCTGAAGGAGGGAACGGAGACGTTCGTCCCGTCGCCACAGTTGCTGTACCATCACTGCATGGCCAAGTCACTAGTTCGGCTCCTCAGTGAAAAACAACAGTGCGCTGCATTCGCTTCTGCTTTATACCCGCGCTGCGGGGCGGCGCGTGAGATGCAAATCTCACACGCCAATAGTCATTGGCCAGTTCTCTATATCTCGAAGCTGATAGGGGCTCCCTAAAGTGATCCCAATTCGTCTGTGATGTCCGACATACGTCTCTGTTCCCTCCTTCAGGGAACGAGGGTTACCATACGTAACCGGGACGTTTTATGCAGTTAGGAGAATAAAACTAAAGACATCATCTCACCTGCTGTTTCCATTTTTATACATTTATTTGGGGGAGAACGGTGCTCCTTACAAATATTTTCTTCAAATTTGTATAGTTAGGTTAAATGTTCTAGTATATTTATGGTATAAATCCCAGATTTCAAAGTTGGTCCCCTTGTATATGTGTGTGTGTCTGTGTGTGTGTAGGTATCACTTAATATTAAAGTGAGACAGGAAAAAACAAGAGCAGTGTCCAGCAGTATTAATGATTTAAAGCTATAGCCATGGTATCTTTAGAAAGTCTTTCTTTCTACTTTTTGAAGTCTGTCCCAGAAAGCTGACATGTTTCTGAATGCAAACTAGCTGGCTCTGAACTGCAGATGTGTGGGATGTAGCGAAAAAGAGTAAAGAATTAATGTGTGAGGTATATGCTCAAGAGCTACAATCAAGCAACTGCTGGAAAATGACAGATTTTACAATCCATTCATCCATGCAGCTGTTCATCCATGTCTGACAATCTGCACTGCACCATATAGCAAACAAAAATCATAAACAAAGCCTACCTGCTGTAGCATTTTCTCACTACAATTTTATCAGAATATGAATTCATTCATCCTGTCAACATATGCATAAACTGCTGAGCTTCAGAAAACTGAATCAAAGAAAGCAACACAACTCTGAATTGATAACACTTTCATATTCAAAATGCAAAGTACAGTCTTATTGATGAATTTCATTTTAACAGTTGCTTGCTTACCAGCATAGTCTTCTCCCTCTACTAAAAGTATTAGAGCCCACCCCCACAAAGAATAAAAAGAAATACAAATCTGTTTATTTGAAATGCAGATGAACTATAGTAGTTGAGGCAGCATTTTCCCCTCTGTCTTTGCTGGCAGCAGAACCAGCAGAAAGGGAACATCCTATAGCCCATCCTATCTATGAAATCATTATCAGCAAATGAAAGAGCAACAGGCACATAAGACAGTAAGGGGGAAATGAGGCTCGATGAATACTGACAGTCACCCACTGGCCTTCATTTAGTGTGAGGGCTGGGGGCAGAACAATTTTTACCCCAGACCTCATGACATCTTCGAAGAGCTAGTTACAAACACAATATTAAAACAGTTGGACCCACTTTATATTAGGTGGCCTTAACTACTATGTACTAACATTTAAATTAATAATGTGATACAATGCACTTGTACATACATGATGTTTTTACATTGTACTTATATTAAAAAAATTACCTGCATGTAATTACATCTGTAATTATTTCTGTAGTTACATTCATACATTCATAGTTACAAAATTAAACGTTGCAATTTTGTAGACCGATATGGCTAGGAACTACACTCTCATTAGTGCTGCCGTACCATGGGTGCAGTGGCGCAATGATATTATGCAGCGCCTGCAAATAACTTCCGGCAGCAAAGTTCCTGGATTATTACGCAGGAATGAGAGTATAGTCCCCAGCCATATCTGTCTACAAAATCGCAACTTTTCATTTTCTATTGGTCTTAGTACACAATGTAATTATACACATCACAACATGTAAATAGGAAAATGTTGGCGTTATTTTGTCACTTATTGAGCAGTAGGCTAGCTGGAGCCTTTTACCTTCAGTCTGTGCTAAGCTAGGCTAGCGGTGGGTGCGTCAGACAGAGTTATGGCACGCACGGAGATGAGAATGGCATGTATGGACTTATCTAACTCTAGGGGATACGGTGAATAAGCTAAAGTCCCAAAAAGTCGGCGTGTTCCTTTAAGCAGAATTCTTAGTGGAGTTCAATCACAAAAAATGATCAGAGGATGAATTTCATCTATTAAAGAATAATGGGTAAGCATACTTTTAAAGTTGACGCACTGCACCTTATTACAGTTTACTATCTGCATGTGTTTGTATCATGGAAAAGGGGAGTTGGCCATTCCCAGCAAGCAATTTTGAGTTTAAAAGACATCCTAATAGCCCTGACGTTTAGGCTAAAACAAGGCAAAATTTGGGCCGTCAGTGAAAATTTACTAGACGTCTAAAGATAGCCCAAGAATAGACTAGTCAATCATGGCTACGCACAGGCTATGCATAGAACATGACAAAGAAGTGAAACCATACACCTTGTAACCACTGTTGACTTTGCTTACATGATGGAATATCATACAACTTGCAAGTTATTTTGGCATAAATTACATGTAACCAAATTCAAGGTTCTTTCGGCTAGAAGTGGGTTACTCATAGCTGGACTATATTGGGTCTATAGTTAACCTAGAAGGTGAAATGACGGCTATTGCTTGCTGGGTAGGGACATTACAGCACAACCGGGAGAAAAAGTTACCACTTGGCACCGATGGCACCTATGCTGGAAATACAAAATGTATAATACTTGAAATATATACCAACAATGCAAGGTTCTTTTCCTCTGTTCAAACTCATAGCCGGGTCACATTATATAAATCTATATGTATGTGAGACTGGTGTTATCTGTGTTGTAAAAGTTTGGATTGATGGAATTATGCTTTTTCTTACATTAACTGCAGCGACTGTCCCCCCCAGTTAGCTATGGTTGAGTAATCTAAGCCATAATTGTGATTGTAACGGTCAGTGAACCAGGAACAGGTTGAAGACTCAGAAGATCAAAATACAAACTTAAACTTAATGATGCTCAGGAACAAACAGAAAGGCAAGGAAATACACACCAACATAACAGTGATTAGACAAAGACTGGAGGTGAGGGTGCAATTTAAGAAGTGAACAGAAACAAGATAATTAACTAGACACAGCTGGTACAAATTAACTAACAAGGGTAACCATGGGAACATAGGATTGGTGGGAAACTGAACTAAAGAATGAATTAAAATACAAACTGAAAGTCCAAAACACAAACAGAACTGTGACAGAATGCTATCAGTAACTCTCCTTTCATTAAATCACAGAATAGCGGAATAGGGTGAACAGTATATTGCACTGATTAAACTGAAGGCTCATCTAGTGGACCATGTCACTACAAACGGCTGCTGTTACAATTTAACATAAGGTGAACTGTGCAAAACTTTCAGGTAGATTTGCTACGGAATACTAAAAAACAAGCTTTATACTCTCAGCCTACAAGGTTTACATATGATGCCAAAACAATGTATCAAAACAATATAATGAGGCCTGACAGGGCTAACATTGTTGACATTGACCTGGTATGATAGACTATACCAGACCAGGTTAATGTCAGTCCTGGTAGTCCAAATGATCAATCATCTAGACCAGCAAATCACCAGCTTGGTCAAACCAGCTGCCATCATCAGCTGCATTTTCCAGAAGGGAACACAAGTATGCTTTAGCACAGCTACAGTAAGGCTATTATAGCATATTAGGAATAGGCTATATGACATTCTATCTCCTAATAGCATGATAATTGTGTTCCACTTTGTATTATTTATAGAAGCTTTTTGCCACTGAATATGTATGTATATAACCGATGAGATCGTGAGATGTTTAAGTTTGATATAGGTCTACATTTTGGGTATGTCAAGCAAATTAATTTGAAGGAAAATAAATTTTAAATAACTTTAGGATACTTGGATTCAGCAAAAAGCATCCCTTTTCCTAGTTACTTTCAATCATTTTTGTCATTTCATAATATTTCACTATGGAACTTTGCACATGCATTTGGAATCTATTCATCCCCAGAAAAAAATGCAACCCTTATACATAAATGATTAGGAAAGAGCTGTAGTGGTTTTTGTTGCCATGCAGTGTTTTACATCCAGTGGGCCTTTAGTCATTCATTCTAAACGACTAAATCTTAAAAAATAAAGTAAAATAAATTGGGTTAAATGTGATTAAAGGACTCATAAATAATTAATTAAAGCTGCATACAGTACCTTAGTCAAAAAAAATGAAACAATATGGCCTGTAAACAATAATAAAAAAAAAAATCTTTTGTAAAATAAATTGATAAAAACTAAATTGTTTGTGTTTATAAGGGTAAGAAAGAAAGAAAAAAACCTACAATGCTTCTCTGTAAAGAAAATTTTGAGATGTGGTGTTTCTGGTGATGGTTGGCAAAATATTGATGAATTCCGGTAGGTGGCAATCCCACATCAATTTGTGCCAAAAAAAGAGGAAAGGACAAATCACTACCACACATTAATAAAGCCAAGTTTAAATAAAGATATCACGCTGTTTTTTTGGCTTTGGACGAATGGGTAAGTAGACTGCGCGCGCGCACTCACATTGATGCGCATCATTCAGCAACAGATGCGTTTCAAACGCGCAGTGTCAGTTTTAATACATCATCCGTCAGTCGCTGCAAATATTCCCTTCTCCTGAGCCACATTTTCACAGACGGTGCCTCTTTCTGTGTGCTTACACTTTCTATTTACATTTTATGACGAAACATAGAGCTGCCTGGCGCAACAGCGATTTGTAAGCAACACGAAAGAAGGGGAAAACTGCAGCGCCAAACAAACGTCGCTTTAAATGAGCCCAGACGCGGCGAGCTGAGATTTACGAAAGGAACGTGTTAAGTTTAATACGCCAGCATTAAACGACAGAATTAGCCTAGAAGATACCTTACCAACACGAATTAAAACGTTGTTGTTGGATGTTGAGTCTCAAGTGTTAAGTCGAGCTGGTGGTTCAACTTTGAGGAGGCTTTGCAGTGGACATCGCTCACGAGAAATAAGGCGAGAGGAAGGAGTGCAGACTCAAGGAAGCTGTGAGGTGATGCTGTAACACATTCAACAGCATTCAGCGGAGTCAGCACGTTATGTTACATCTATGGACTGCGGTGGTGGATGTGGACAAGAGATCTGAGGAGCGTGGGGCCAGTATGCGTTGAAGAACGGCGGTATATGGCAGTGGTTTTAAAGGGCAGATCTCGATCAGAGAAACCAACCAAGTACCAACTCCACTGGATTTTACCCAAAGGGAGGTTGTTGAAAGCCCATGTGGTTTAGACATTTCCTTCCCGGATGTGGATACTAGGCTTATTTTATGTGTCCAGATTTATCCCCCTTTTCTTTACAGATTTTGTATAAGATTTGTTCTCTTCCAGCCCCCCTCCCCCTTTTTTGCACCTGCTTTGCTTTGTCAAAGCTCACCGAGCGCACTGCACTTACTTGCATCTCCGTACATCGTGCATGGATTCTACATGAACTGGGGTTTTGTGAGGGCTGCAGTGATGCTCCCATCTACTGATATCGCTTCACAGCTCGCATTTCCTGACAAAAATGGGTAAGGAACCGTAGCCTAATCTAACCGGTATGTGCAGATCTGTTTGAAAGCGAATCTATTTTCTTATTAAGTTGACGCTAAATGGATGTCTTTCATCTTTTTAAACATCTATCTATCTATCTATCTATCTATCTATCTATCTATCTGTCATTGTTGCATGGGGTAATGGTTCTGCATTATTTCTGTGGCTGTAATGTGGTAGATTGTGCAATATTTGTCATAGTGATCTGTCTTATGCTTTTCTGTTGCTCTACTTACCATTACTTTTGCTAGAATATGGCGTTGGGTCATTCATATTCTGTTCACATGTGCATTGCTATGCTCTAAAGAGACAAGGGGAAAGAGGCAGTGTATCCATGATGGTCGACACAACTGTTCCTCATTGATTCTAATAGACCCCAGTGAGTTTTGCGGCTTCCTGAATACTGCAAAAAAGATTAGTAGTTAACACATTGCATCATAACCCATTGTATAATTAATTTGTGATTGAATTTAAAAAATAAAAAAAAACTCCCAGCAGTGTAGTTCCAGGAAGGCTGGCATCTCTCACTGGTGCTAATCTGCATTTAACATTCAACCCTCACAAGGCTTCAGAACTTCACTATACTGAGTTGCTGTAATGGACACTGTAAGCAAATCTGATTCATTGGAAAAGCTTCTGAGCCATGTATTGGTTTTTGAGAGAGCTTATGTAATTTTTGTTGGATGATTCATGGGTTCGTGGGTTGTTGCTTCACCAGAGGTATTGGGGATCGAGGAGCTATCTTTTGTTAGGGGGGTTGTTGCTGAAAACCATTGCAAAGTAGGCTATGGCAGAAAAGAACATTATGAGACGACTACCTACCTCAGAGTAGCTCAATTACAGTATTTTAGAGAAAATGAATTCTCTAAAATTAAAAATCCTTTGCGGTCACAAAAATCATTATATTAATTTGTAGTTTGCAAGGACTGAGTGATGTTTCCAGTAAATTATCTACTGATAACCACACCTTTCTGTTGTGAAAACATACTTATTCAGTTAGTACTTATCAGTGTTAACAAACAAGGGGCTAATTTAAAAAGTTCTGTCAAATTTAAATCTTAGACAAATAGGCAATTTCGGAGAGGCTAGCAGTAAAAAAGCATGAGATTCCACCACCCTTCCTTCAGAGCGTTTCCAAAGCATGCCACCTCCAAAACACATGAACACGCACAGCCAAAGCAGAGTCTGCAAAGCGTCATGAGAGACAGCGTGAAATTACCTAATGTCTCAAAGCACATAGCATTACAATAATAATAACTAGGGGTGTGACGAGACACTTAGCTCACGAGACAAGACAAAACACGAGATTGGGTTCGAGACAAGATGAGATTTTTGCACAGCATTTTTAAGGAATCCTCAATGACAAAATTCATGACTGAAAAAATAGTCTGCAGGTGCATTTTGAAATGTTTTAACTAATTATCTTCATATGCATTGAAAGACAACAATGTACAAGCACTCTAAAAGTGCTCAACTGACTGGCTTCTCTCCTGTATGAGTCTCTTCAGACCTTGTACATGAATTATGAGCTTCCAGAACTTCTTATTGAGGCCTAATTGAACTCCTTTCCATAAATTGAAATAAAACATAAAACAGTATAAATAACAAAAATAAATAAAACAGTTTTTTCTTAGTCTTATTAAGTGCGAACAAAAAAAGTGCAACCATAATCAAAGTACTCTCTCAATATGCAAACAGAGACCAGAGCTAAGAGGTGGTTACAACTACATAGCCCAGCCTAGGTTTGATATCAGGAGACAGGCTATTGTATGTAGGCTAATTTGCGCACATCAGGGAGCTTGCGTTTTTCTTTCGCGAATCGAATTTGCAATTGCACGTACTCTGTGTATAAGGAACGATGGTGCTGAGCGAGCATTCTACAAGATAAGACATTTATCAGACGCTTAGGCTCTGTTACACAACGAATCCTCCACCATTGTCTTGTCAGTGATCTCGCTTTACTCTCGTCACATGATCAGTGAACTGTGATACCTGCTACACTGTGTGCGACTCTGCAGCTCGTGCTGGATGAGCAGAGCAGACATTTACAATAGTTTACAATTGAAGTGACCATTATCCAACTGAATTAAATGGTTTTTATTTCTATAAAAAAGCAAAACAACAGTTGAGGATGTAATGTAAACGTAGAGGTGGCATATTCCATGCTAATTTTACCCTCAAATTCCATCATGGCGATATCGCAAGACAGCTTTTCACTCAAAGTGAAATCTCGTCACATTTTAATATCACGAGATCTCGTAGCAGGAGATCTTGTCACACCCCTAATAATAACATAAACAATTTACAGAGCTTTGACTTGTACCACCTGACTGCTGCAGATTAATTTCGGCGTTGACAGTGTTGCGATAGAAAGGCATAAAATCGAGTCTGTGGATATGAACAGCTCCAGGTAGAATGTCACGGGTTGCCATCTCTTCATTACGGTTACGGCATGCCGTGAACGCAGCATAAGCTTGTTGTTTTGATTAAAAGGTGGCTGCTGTTTGTTTGCATGCTGGATGATTGTTTGTGTACAACTCTCTGCATAGCCTTACGGAACTCGCTGATGACGTGTGTTGTCTGCGTGAATAGGGTGCACAGAGGTATGGAAATACATAGGTTGACAGGCAGGTAGTAGGACATCCTATCATTGCATTCGCACCGAATGCAAAGATTGGACAAATATTTTTTGGTCCTGAGACTATATATATATATATATATATATATATATATATATATATAGACCACTTATATTATTGATTGTTACTAGGAGAGTTCCAAAAAATGTTGAAAAACATTTAAAATTTTAAACAAATGAACTAATTCATATTTTTTGTTTTTATGGGTGTCCTTAATACATACTTTCCTCCAAGCACTTTTGTGCTGTGCCTAAGCTCCTAAGATAAAAAAAGTAACATGTAATAACAGAACAGCAACAATATTTGACAAATTAATGCTTGCAGATAAAATAATGATTCTCTGTGTTTTAGATAAATATATGGGCTTTAACTTTGCCTTTCACTGCAAATAATCCATGACAGATGTTCTGAGCATTTTCAGTCCACCGTGGACCATAATCATTTTAGCCAGCTTAAATGAAAGCTTCAAATAGCTTAATTACAGTGTTTTAAAGAAAATTAATTATCTAAAATTAAATGTGTGATTAATATCCATTGGGGTCACTATGTAAAAAAATCATTATATTAATTTGCAGTTTGAAAGAATGGAGTAATACTGTTCACAGTAAAGCATCACCCCATAATCACACCTTTTTGTTGTAAAAACATTCTGCTTTTCTAAGATTGTGGCCTGAAATTAATTCCTGGGCTGGACATTCCTTATCCCCTCTTTTTTGATTGATAATATGTCACAAGCAGTTCAAAGAAACAAGGTTCAATGTGTAATGCAGACACTGACATGCTGTCAGGATGAGTGTTAATGTATTGAATGTGTCTGCTGAGCCAAAAAAATGCCAGATACCATTCAGTTCCCCTAAGGCAAAGAGGAGCCTGTAAACGAGAGCATTTAGCCAATATCACACACATTAACCTCAGTAATCTCTGCCATTTAGAGAAACATCAAGCAGTTGAAATGCTTCTGCTCAACCTGATGCTTCATAAAGACCATCTCTAATGTGAATCAGGCTGTGCAAAATTAAAAAGTTTAATGGCAGAGACTGAAGGGATTGTGTGGACCAGCTTCTTCAAGCACGCAAAATATGTGCTAAAAACGAGGAGGACTGTGCTCTAGCGAAATTTGTAAAAAAAAAAAATCATTGCTGAAGTTAATGCAGTGAGGCCGATTGAATGACCGCACCGTGGTGTACTGTTCTCAGGTCAGAGGAAGTGATGTTAGACAAGATATAATCCAGCCTACAGTGAGACTGCTTCAGCAGTTTTATTAATCGTGTGGCGTCCCTATTACTCCGTCCCAGCAGAATTTAAAGTAACAATAGTACACTGATGGAATATTAAGTGGGATAAATGTCTGACTTCCTCTTTAGCTAAAATGTTTGACCTTTGGACCATTACTGTAGAATCGATAGCACTTGGTAAATGCATTCATATTTATGTCAACCATTGTGAAATGTACAACAAACTTAAATTATTTTGTGGTTATTGATGAAATCTGTCTGTTGTGTTTGAAGACAATATCAGCTACATTAAATGTCACTAATACCGGTCTAGCAAAGATATTCACTCAATTTAATGCAAAAGAATGTCTTTTGAATTATGCCATTACCTTTTAAATGTTTCCTGTATTAGTCCTGCCCATGAATTAAAGAATCATTGTGCTAAAATATTGGATACAAGACTACAAGGCACAAGCTTGTAAAGCTTTGTTTATCCTGTAAATTTTAACAATCCTCATATTTGATCTAGCGCCCAAGACGACTGAGCTACGAAAAACCCTCTGGTTTTTATGTGTTTTATTCAGGCTTTATGTTTATGTTTAATAAGGTCTCCAGTGGCGGATTCTTGCTGATGATAATTCTGGAATCACCAAAGGCTGTTGCTGGGTCATGTGGCCTCTGTGAATGCCTTTTCACATTACTCTTCTGTGAATTTGTACTGGAGCGAAGATACCATGGTTTATTACCTGCAGTATGTTGGTTGTCACAGTAGATCTCACTTAACAATTTCGACTGCACTGAGGTGAATGTGCTCATGAAATGGCCTAACCTGGTTTCCTTGCTCATTGCCTACTTGCCTGCAAAGCAATATTGGGGTCATGGGTTCAAATCCCAATTGGAGCTATAGTAAAATTCATCAAGCATATATGTAATGAGCTACCCTGCATAGTGACACAAGCTAAAAATTAGGTCCATCCAAAATGGCTTCATTTATAGTCCTGTGAAGCTGTGTGAACTGATATATAAGCAGGCCCTATTGATGTTTTTAGCTGGAACACATTTTAGATTCTTTATCGTCTCTTTTATTATGCGAAAGACAGCGCAATGAATCAGTTGTTGATGTAGATATATCAGTCTGTGATTTATAATTAGTCTGCCTGTGGCCATCGCAAGGAGCAGATCGCCTAATGTGAATTACGTAAGCAAAAGATGTAGGTCTTGGGGAACAGGATGCAGCCCAAATGGCTACAGATAAATGATGGAGCAAACATGCTGCACTGGTTTTAGTTCTGCAGCAGATGTCTAATGCCATACACGGACACAAAAACCCTTTCTGAGAGACATTTGGCGCACTGGAGAGGAGCCAGGGTGTTGCACAGATGCATAGGCACAGAGAGGTTAACGTTCATGCATTTTAAATCTATGGAGATAGGTCCTTTGAGCAGCTTATTAAGCAAACCTCTCATTTCAGTGAAAATGAAAATTGACTCCCATACCCCCAGGCCTCAGTCACTGTAATAAATGTCTGAGCATTTGAAATACTCAGCCTTTGCGGTTCAGACAGAGCCGCCATAGAGATTGTGCTGTCACACAATAGCGACAACCTCTGTGCTGATTGTTAATTCAAAAATCCTATGTCAACACTATATCCTACAGATGAGCCAAATGGCATAAATTGTACTGTTCAGTGAGATTAGTCAGTGGAGACAGAGAGGGAGGTGTTCTCAGCTCAGCTCAGCTTATAAATATCACTTTGCCTTGATTGCACTGTATGTTTGTCATCACAGCCGTGGAAGGCACAGTACAAATCTGGGTTGCTCATTATATTGGAACCCCTTTTCAAACAGCCACCCTCCCCTCC
This sequence comes from Rhinogobio ventralis, assembly GCA_039654625.1. Classification (NCBI taxonomy): domain Eukaryota; kingdom Metazoa; phylum Chordata; class Actinopteri; order Cypriniformes; family Gobionidae; genus Rhinogobio; species Rhinogobio ventralis. The sequence continues at coordinate 21,266,243 of CM077193.1, read as the reverse complement.
CCTTGAGGATGTCTTCTCCCACTCTCAGCATATTTCGGATATGGGGAGAGGAACTTGAAGGCAGTTGGCTTTTTCAAGCCTCTCAGATCAGTTGGCCTGGATTCACAAACACAAGTGTGTCAAAGAGATCCATGTTTTTGAGGCTGATAAATCACAGACTTCCTAGAATGCATACTGTTGTGACAGGGTCCGGGATCGAAGCTGTTCCACAATAAAAACATTTGCCAACCAACAGACTCTCCTAATATGATGGCAGAGGCGGATATAGATCAGAACAGCTTGGCATCTCAGCAGACACTGCTATACATGAGCCAGTGTCTGAACAGAGTGCTTGAGTAGCAAATACTGTAATTAATAAATGCATTCTCATTCTGTGTTGACACCTCATCTATCTATCATCTATGTCTATTTTTCTGTCTGTCTGTGTGTTCTATCTATCTTTGTCATTCTGTCATTCAATCACTCTTGTTCTATCGTCCGATGGTTTTATTTGTCTGTAAGGCCTATAACTTTAAACTTTTAAAGGCTTTTAAAACTTGTTTAAAAGTTTCCAACAAGTTTTTTTTGTCAAACATTTCTAGTAAAAAATTGAAAGGTAAAAAAAGAAAGAATTTGTCAAATTCTTGAATGATATTTTTTTTCCTGGAAACACTACATTCTATCTCTAACAGTACGTTTCTTGTTCGAACCAGATTTGAATTTCTCCATTCATTTAATCAAATTGCATGTGTTTTTGGCATGTGTGCAAAAGAGTAATATCGTCATACTCTTTGTCATAAACTTCGAAAAGTTCTTTCATCGTGTGAGCCATCATATACAAAACGATCCATTCAATTATTAAAATTTGTATTGCTACAGAAATAAAAGTACTGTACATACAAATGTGCATGTTCTTTGTACTACAGTATTTATATCATTAAACGTTTACCTACTGCTAAAATCTGTATCTAAGAAGCATATACACACTAGCATTTAGCTAAGACAAAATTAATTTGCTATATTATAATATATTATAAGCAGTCAAGCAACAAAAAGTCAAACAAAATGTTTTTTTACGTAACAAACAGCATTGACTGCCATGGTGAAAAGTCATCTAAACCTTTTGACCAGTACGGCTCCCATGATGATGACGCCAAAGAAAAAGAAAAAAACCTTTTCATTTTGGTTGCTTTGGACAATTTGCTAACACAATAACTATGTTTATAACTAGAGTTACTGCATTTTGCAGACATGCAAAGTTATGATGTCCCATAGAACAGTTGTTTCAATTGCACTTACAGTTTAGAGAATCTTAAGACTGTTTTAAAAATGATGATATAGTTGATGTATAGTTATAGGTTTCGAACGTCACTCATCTAGTCAGATTTTAGAGACAGATCTGTTTTAAAATTGCTCTTAATCTTTTTTGCGAAGGTTCAAAGCATTTTGGAGGAAGCCAGAATACCTTTTTTTTATCGATCTGTTTTTCAGAGCTTGATAAGATATGGTATTACAGGTACAGTCAAACCAAAATTTATTCCGACACCTTCAACATTTTCTCACATTATCACAGTTTATTCGCTATAGTTTAGAAAATGGTAATAAAATATGACAAGAACTCTTAAAGAGTTAAATTGTGTCAGAACAAATTCATCTTGATAATGTCAGATAACTATGATAGAAAGGTATACACTCACCTAAAGGATTATTAGGAACACCATACTAATACTGTGTTTGACCCCCTTTCGCCTTTAGAACTGTCTTAATTCTACGTGGCATTGATTCAACAAGGTGCTGAAAGCATTCTTAAGAAATGTTGGCCCATATTGATAGGATAGCATCTTGCAGTTGATGAAGATTTGTGGGATGCACATCCAGGGCACGAAGCTCCCGTTCCACCACATCCCAAAGATGCTCTATTGGGTTGAGATCTGGTGACTGTGGGGGCCATTTTAGTACAGTAAACTCATTGTCATGTTCAAGAAACCAATTTGAAATGATTCGAGCTTTGTGACATGGTGCATTATCCTGCTGGAAGTAGCCATCAGAGGATGGGTACATGGTGGTCATAAAGGGATGGACATGGTCAGAAACAATGCTCAGGTAGGCCGTGGCATTTAAACGATGCCCAATTGGCACTAAGGGGCCTAAAGTGTGCCAAGAAAACATCCCCCACACCATTACACCACCACCACCAGCCTGCACAGTGGTAACAAGGCATGATGGATCCATGTTCTCATTCTGTTTATGCCAAATTCTGACTCTACCATCTGAATGTCTCAACAGAAATCGAGACTCATAAGACCAGGCAACATTTTTCCAGTCTTCAACTGTCCAATTTTGGTGAGCTCGTGCAAATTGTAGCCTCTTTTTCCTATTTGTAGTGGAGATGAGTGGTACCCGGTGGGGTCTTCTGCTGTTGTAGCCCATCCGCCTCAAGGTTGTGCGTGTTGTGGCTTCACAAATGCTTTAATGCATACCTCGGTTGTAACGAGTGGTTATTTCAGTCAAAGTTGCTCTTCTATCAGCTTGAATCAGTCGGCCCATTCTCCTCTGACCTCTAGCATCAACAAGGCATTTTCGTCCACAGGGCTGCCGCATACTGGATGTTTTTCCCTTTTCACACCATTCTTTGTAAACTCTAGAAATGGTTGTGCGTGAAAATCCCAGTAACTGAGCAGATTGTGAAATACTCAGACCGGCCCGTCTGGCACCAACAACCATGCCACGCTCAAAATTGCTTAAATCACCTTTCTTTCCCATTCTGACATTCAGTTTGGAGTTCAGGAGATTGTCTTGACCAGGACCACACCCCTAAATGCATTGAAGCAACTGCCATGTGATTGGTTGATTAGATAATTGCATTAATGAGAAATTGAACAGGTGTTCCTAATAATCCTTTAGCTGAGTGTATAATGGATTACAATCAACCAATCAGCTGTCAGCTGTTACATTTAAATACACAATTATATAATACCAATTTAGGTCAACCAATTACCAAGCAATGCTTCGTTTTGTTCAGTCTGTGGTGTAAAAGGTTGCATTAGCAATTAAAGAAAAAAAAGAAACATTTGGGTATAATATGTCACAGTTTATTTTGCTATCTTCACTTACATAAATTAACTATAGAGTCCTGCACCCACTAGTGAAAAATTAAATCTGGTGTCTGAATTATTTTTGGTTTGACTGTATATGGAAACTTGACTGTTCAATGGAAATTTAAAAATTATAGGGTAGGAAGAGAAGCCACCCATACAGGAGTTGTACAAGGTGTCTGTTTTAAAACAGGCTAAAAAAAATGCTACTGATGACCAACACATCTTACATGAGAATTTTAACGTTACCCTGAGATAGAGGTATTTTGGGTCCTAAAATCTGTACCCGACCAGAATCACTTCTTACTTGTCTTACTAGTCTTAAAGACAAGATGACTATTATATTAATATAATACATAATAACATTAGTGAAACTATAAAAACAGAAGATCTAATAAGGTTTAACAGAAAACTAAATGTATAAGTGTATATGTCACAAACAAAGCTAATTAGCTTGAGAAAACTTGCTCTCAAAGTCGTCGACATAACTGAAACATTCCGATTTAAAGCCCTTCTTTTTCTTACTAGAGGGTGTGAGATATGCCACTTCGATTGACATCATTCACAGTAATCCGTGGAAGATTTTGTAAGCAGCAAGTCTAAAATCCGATGCTCATTGAACGGTAGGCAAAAATGTGGAGCAAATTAGTCTAAAGGTGGAAGCAACCTTGCATAGAGTCCATTGTACGCAGAAACGTGGATTCAGAGAGAATGTAGAAAACGTGAGATAATAATGTTGTCGTAGAATTGTTTTAAATAACACAATTTTGTTAAATGCTTGACAAAGTTGAAAAGAATTAGGGTCCATTCTCGGATCCATTAGAAAAAAGCACATTTATTTTAAATTACCCGAGACCCAAGGCCACTAATACCGAAACCGACCATGTCCGAGGTACTCGTCAACGATTTGGACTCAAACCCGCTTGGGTCTCGGGTCAGACCTCGGGTTTCGGATCCAAGTGGACCCGTGAAGACCTCTACCCTCAGGGAGACTTTAGGATTTAGATTTTGATGTGTAAATCAAATCATTATAAAAATGATTTTGTGCCAGCTGCAGTTAAATAATTGAATAGAGATTTTTAGATTTGTATATATTTTAGGTTTTTAATATTTCTGTCACAGGTGTGTGCAGGCAGGAAGGCGAAGACAGGTAAATACAGTTCTCAAACATAGTTTGATATAACGTATACTCAAAGTAGGCAGATAGACATATCAGTGATCGGACCAAGACTGAGTGAAAGGGGAGTTTCTGTAGGAAATTCTATCACACACTGTCCAAATATTCCAATTGTTCTATAAACTTGAAAACTAAAATGAATTGAGGTAATGTGCCGGCCTCCTCGGAGAGACACTCAGGGGCTTGAAACACACTGGATTTATGTGTGCCAGCATGCTTGCAGCTGAGTGCTTCAATTGGCCAGGCTTCATGCAGAGTCAATACTAATGACGGAGGAGACTATACGGCCACAGTCAGATTATAGCTTGGAGGCCCTCAGCTGCTCCTATTGTCATCTCAAGCAGTGAAAGTAATGGTTACCACAGTTTGCCTTCCCTGTTCTCTTCTGCATTGTCTGTGTTGTGCAGTCATTAAGGTTAATGACTAGGTGGATATATTTGTTTTGAACAGTGAAAAATATAGCTCACAGGAACATGTAGGTGTGCTGAATGAGATTTGGGGCAGTGTGCTTTCACACCATATTTCTCCACCAGAAATAAGTTATTGGTCTGCTGTAGCGCGTTCCCTTCACTTCGGTGGAGTGAGTGCTGCCACTCGAATGCGCATGCAGCAGAAGCTTGCATTGTAATTCATGTTTTTTGTATGTGACAGCACCGTGTCGGTGTGATAGATACTTCGGCAGAGGGCATCTCATTCCCGCAAATGGATGCCGAGTGCCCAGCCGGATAATCCCTCTGCTGACAGGGGTGCAAACAAACGAGGGCGTTCCATACGTTGCTAAATGAATCAAGATTGTCATCACCAACAGCCCATCTCATTTGAAGACTTAAACACAGGCCTCGATTTGTCCACCTCGAGTCAAAATAAGAAGCGTCAGCCCCTATATGTGCTACTTTTCAGAGAGGAATAGTGGTAGGTGTGATAATGACAACGGCTAGTGTTTCGCTAACGGGGGCTTCATCGATATTGAGCATGCTGGTTGATGAGTAAAACAGTCTCCCTTGTATTAATCGACCATGGGGGACCACTTAACTGAGTCAAACTGCCCGCTTCCACACACTAAGGCATGTCAGTGCATTAGAGGAGCAAAGGCTCTTTGAGTGGATAATGCAATCTGTATGCATGGGATGAGCACCATGCTAGCTGTGGCTCCTTCATTTGTGCTCAACCAGCAGGGTCAGGCTGTTGTGTTATTCCTCACTCTTCTTGTCTGCTCTATTTTGGCCTTCCACAATCATCAAGTTTAATTTAGGCAGATGCACAAAGCGAAACACCAAGTTCTCATGGCAACACTGAATCTGCCACATCTGTAGTATTTGTACAATGACACACATCTCCATCGAATGACTATTTTGAATGCAATAAAAACCCTGATGTACATTGACAACCTACCTATAAATCTAACGGCGGAAATAACAGTGTAGAATCATCTACTAAAGCAATTTCTGTTTTAAACAAAGACTTTGTGTTTTAATTACTACACATGGTAACTTAGCTAATGAATAATGAATGTGGCTCTGCACTGTATGTGCTCTGCCTTTTAATGCACCACTATCACTCTTTGCCTCAGTCTCCTGACTTTCTCTATTCTGCTCTATCTTCATCTGTCTCTTGAGTTCAGTTTTAGAGGAAGACAGAATGGATATGTCTTCACATCTGCTTCACAGAAAAATGTGGATTTAGGAGATATTGAAAGGAAAGTGAAGCGAAGTTAATGACTCTTTCTGACTGTGGGCAGAGTAGCATAGTCTCATTAGGAAAAGTCACTCTATAGAGACTTTTATGTTACACCATCAACATGTCACTGTGTTTCAAATACACTACTATTGCAAAGAATTTTTTTAATGTTTTTGAAAGACATCTGGTATGCTCACCAAGGCTGCATTTATTTGATCAACATTACACTAAAACAGTATTATTTTGAAATATAAATTTAAAGTAAATGTTTTTTTTTAAATATTTTTTATTTGGGGGTATTTTAATGCAAATTGCCATCCGGTGATTTTTCAGCATCTTTACTCCAGCCTTCAGTGTCACATGATCCTTCAGAAATCATTCTAAAATGATGATTTGCTGCTTAAAAAACATTTGAATATTATCAATTACATTTATTTGAAATAGAAATCTTTTGATACAATGTAAACGTCTTTATTGTCATTGTTGATCAATTTAAAGCACCCTTGCTGAATATCTTCCATTACTTTACCCAATGCTGAACTTATAAAAAGTTAAAAAATAAATGAATGAAAATTCTGTCATTATTTAGTAATTACTTTATTATCCTTTTCATTTTCTGTTTTGTGTGCCACACAAAAGTATCATAAAGTAGGCTATTCTCTGATTTTCTGTATTCAGTGGCGCACAAAAGAAGACAATTTTAAAGTCAGTGGGGTCCAAAATCATTGCACCCCATTAACTTTCATTGTATTCGGCCAAAAAAGACATTCTTTAAAAATATCTTCTTTTGTGTTCCACAGAAGAAGAAAAAAAGTCATGGTTTGAAACAACATGAAGATGAGTAAATGATGTGAGCATTTTTATTTTTAGCTGAACTGTCCCTTTAAGATGTTATTCGCTCTTTCCCACCCCCACAACACTTGAATCTCACGTTTATTTAAACATTCAGAAGTTGCTGCTTCAAGAAGAGTTACAACAAATTTGTATAAGCATTACTAGAGTGACGTTTCCCTTATAAGATGCCCTAGACAGGGGTAGTGAACATGTTGAAGTTTAGCCCTAATGACAGCTAAGTTTTGTGACTCAAGATCCACATGTCCACAGAGACAGTATAGGGGATGGAGATGGACCAATTATAAAAATAGAGCGATTATAGGGATGGAATGCCCTGCCGAGTTTGTTCACTCTAGTATGCGCATTCACTGGTCCAGCCAAATGAATGCAGTTTTATATAATGTGTTTGCAGTTTTTAGAGATGTCAGTCTTTCCCTATTCAAGTAGATAGTAGCTGTACTTGTATGCCAATTGCCCTCATTAAAAATACCTCCTCGGGGGTGTCGCCATGATGGTCGCCGTGTGACTTGTCTTAAAGGGACACTGAATGTATGTGAGGTATCTTGCACAAACGAAGAAGGACCCCAAGTGTTTACTTAACATAGTGTGCCATGCAGCACTGTAAATTCCCATTCCTTCTGATGTAAGATGAAAACAGTCATGCTGTATACTCTTGACAGTATCTCTTTCTCGTTGTCAGCGCAATGCTTAATGGACTGGCTGTGCAAAAGATTTAACAGGAAACAATGACAAGCACTTCAAAGTGGAATTGAACTTGGTTGATCTCAGCCATTATTAAAACACCCATTTCAAAGATATAGACCATAAAAACTGTAAACAACAGTATCAATTTGCTTTTGCAATTGTTTAGTAGTGACTGTAGAGGCTCTAATGCAAAGCCATGAATTATTCCTAAGCAAGCTGTCTGTGTGAGAGAAAGGAAGACAGAAAGATTTAGACAGACAGAGAGACAGAGTGAGGGAGTGAGTGTACGCTCTGACTCTAACTGCTGTGCAACAGCCTGGACACAATGTGGGGTCCAGTTGTTGAATTAAAATCACAGCAACTTGAAAGAGGAAATCCTGAATTCACTGCAGCAAAACATGGCACGGTTCTCTGAAAAACCATAAGAGATAGTGTGTTTACTCTACCTGCCACCTTTTTTCTTAAATCATGCGAGCGTCAAACAGAGGCCACAGCAGAGCAGAGCTGGTCATGCATTTGGTCATGCCCTGGTTTTTGATGTCTTTTTTTGTTTTTTTTGTGTGTCTTTGCTCTATGGGACTGGTTGAGGAGAGTAATTGTAAACAGACTTTATTTTAGTGGTCAGATTTTTTGCATATTATGTCTGTCTACTTCTTTCCTGCCACAGCCATATCACCCTGGTTGCCCACTGAAGCTAAGTAGGGTTGAGCCTGGTCAGTACCTGGATAGGAGACCTCCTGGGAAAACTAGGTTGCTGTTGGAAGAGGTGTTAGTGAGGCCAGCAGGGGGTGCTCACCTTGTGGTGTGTGTGAATGCCCCAGTATAGTGATGGGGACACTATACTGTAATAAGCACCGTCCTTCGTATGAGGTGTTAAAACTGAGGTCTTGACTCTCTGTGGTCATTAAAAATCCAATGGCAAGTAAAAGAGTAGGGGTTTTAACCCCTGTGTCCTGGCCAAATTCCCTCCATTGACCTTTATCAATAAAGGCCTCCTAATAATCCCCATTTACTGAACTGGCTCTATTATACTCTCTCTCCTCTCCACCTCTAGCTGGTGTGTGGTGAGCCCACTGGCACCGTTGTACTGTGGCTGCTGTCACATCCAAGTGGATGCTGTACACTGGTGGTGGTTGAAGAGAGATCACCTGATATGATTGTAAAGCGGTTTGGGTGTACAGTAGTACATAGTAAACCACTATATAAAAAATGACTAAAAACGGCCTCATATTTCATATTTTAATATATTTAAATAGAGTGTAATACTAAATGCTACATACGTTGGCAACTATGCATACAACATTTTTGTCTAAGATCAGAATGACATTTGTATTTACAAATGATATCAGCACAGGTAGCTCAGAATACACAACACTTCACATCAACATTTTATCCAGATGGGTTTTTGATTTTTTTTTAAATAAAATGGAGGTGGATTGAAATACGCATCTTTAAAAATCTGATTTGAATCACATTTCAAATGCAACACTCCAGATACTCTGGCTGCTCAAATCAGATCTCAAAATGCCTCAAGTATTACCAAATCTTTCAGAAGGAATTACTATACTGAAGTCAGTATAAGCTTTTGAGGTTTTTGTAAGGTTTTGGATTGTAATGACTTCAAGTGTTACTACATACTTCTAAAGGAATTACTAATTATTAGGATCAGTTTTCTGAAGTGAAGATCATGGTAACCCACTAGTAATGACTCAAGTGTTACCAAATCCATCAGAACTAATTACTATCCAAAAACTTACAAAAACCCTTAAAAGTTTACAATGACTTCAGTAATTACTAGAGAGTTATCTTGTTTTTTACTTTAGAATACTGATCCAAATAATTAGTAATTCCTTCTGAAGGATTTGGAAATAGTTGAGTCATTACTAGTGGGTTACCATGATCTTCACTTTAGAATTAATTACACATTATGCATTATTCATATTAATTATGAACCTGTATAGTCCTCTGGGAGGTAAGAAAAAAAATAGTAGTTATTGATTAGCTAATAGTGAACTACCTCATTCAACTGAACAACTATTACTTACTAATTCATTAATCAGGGTTTCTTGTTAGTTAATAGTAGTTACCAAATTATCTTTTGCATCACTCTTAAAGTGACACACATTGGTAACGTCTAAACCCGTAATGGAAACACAGCACCCATCGCTACACAGAGAAGCCAGCCGTGAATACAGCACAGAGCCAGTAATACCAGTCTCCTCCGTTGTTGAGTTTTCTTGTGCAACATAGGAGTTCTGCACCGCGAGTCGACAGGGCGCTAATTTGGACAGCGAGATATGATACACCTCCATTATTCCTGCATCCGTTTTTTGCCAGAAACACGTGTTCGCCTATGCCGTAACCAAAGCAACCCATGCAGATAAACTTATGTCTGGACACACCAGTCTTATTTGATCACTTGCAATTAATAGTGTGGACCTGTCTAAAAAGATCTGATTTGAGAAAAAAATCTGATTTGCCTGCAGTCTGAACATAGCCTTAGTGGATTCTCTAAATCAGGGCTGGGCAACTATGGCCCTCAAGATTCAATGACCTGCAGAGTTTAGATCCAACCCTAATCAAACACATCTGAACAAGCTAATTAAGGTCTTCAGGATTACTAGAAAGATACAGGCAGGTGAGTTTGATCAGGATTGGATAGGATCTCAAGGGCCAAGGGTTGAGTTGCCCAACCTTGCTCTAAATGCTACTGTATATAGCTAGATATCTTTACTGAAAACACAGTACTACATGGTATTATTGCTACAGGTACTAGACTTGCCATGATATCTTAATTTAACAACCTATTATACTATTGCCTTCAGCACATGACGCATGGATAGGCTCCAGCATCCCTACCACCCTACACAGGACAAGCGATTTGTAGAATGGTTGGATGGATTTTACTGGTATTATTTCTGGTTTGACACTAGGAGTTGCTATGGTGTAATTTTTTTGGTCTGCACAATAACGTAAACAGTTTGACCATGAATTTTGAATTTTATTTTTAACAAAAAATTTAAATGAAACTGAAAGATAAAGAAAAGCACTTAAATGTTAATCGTATGCATGATCTAAATCAACATAGAGAAAAAAAATTGCTATGTTGCTGATTTTCCTCATTTTCAAAACAGAATAGGATATTACCTCACTATACAAGCAGGTATCATTGTTTGTTACCACAGCAACTATTTGCTTCCACAATAAACATGCTTCTCTTATGTAAAAAGTACCTGTACAAATGAGAGGCTGCAAGATCACATGGTGATCCCATTAGGTGACAACACAGTAGGCTAATGTATTTGTTAGGATATTGACATACTTCAATGGTACTTTTTTGTTTGAAACTTTTCAGTGCAAAAACTTTTCAGGTTTAAATAAAAAACTTTCAGATACAGTAGGCTATATAAGATTCTCATTGTACAGCATATTTTGTGTACATGGGCACAGTGTGAGGTCTAGAATACTGTAGGTGAATGTTGAAAGGTGACTCTTGATTTCATATTTCATCAGGTACTGTCCCTGTGATTCTGGATTTGTTTATATTGCATTCAGGGGTCAGTGCGGTGCACTTTTAAAGATTGCTGTCTGCTGTGTTTTAGCATGGTCAGCACTCTGCCTCCCTGATTTTCAATTTGAACACTGAAGTAAACTGAAGGGGCCAAGCTCAGGAGTGATCGCTCTGCTCGCATAGTCTGGAAGAAAAGCATCTTGTGCTCTGTCACTACAGATATTACAAGTACTTTGACTTAACAGCAGGGGGAAACAGCAGGGACAATAAGTGTTTTAACTAACCAGGTGTTACAAACTAATTTTCCCTCAACCTTTCTCTTTAAAATGTATTCACTTTTGCATTGCACACAAAGAGTTGTGAACGGCTTACTAAAAAATTACAGAACACAATGAGAATATGCAAGATCCCCGTCCCTCCAGCTGTTTATTTCTAGCAAGGCCGTCTCCTGCCAAGACTCTCTTTGTCTTGTAATTGTATTCTTACTCAACAACTTAGCCCATTACAATATGGATTTTCTCCAAGGGATGTGGTTGGAGAGCCACATACGAGTTGTTCGAGCACTTCCGCTCTGAAAGATTATCTGCTAGGGTCTATTGTGTTGAGTAATGTTATTATATGGGCAAATCTGATAAAGTCCTGATGTTTCTCATGTAGTGTGCTCAGAGTAGCTAGACAGAAATGTTCAGATGCAGCTATGCCGCAGTGACATCAATTTGTCGAGAGCTGCTTTCGATTTAACTGGTGCAACAGTGCTATACGTGCTTTAGCTTCATTTCCTATGCCGTTATGTTTCAGTGCAACAATATGATAAAGATGGAGATTAAATCTTCACTAACCAGCTTCTTTCCCACTAACCTGCTGCAGTGCTGTGGGATGTGGTTTTGGCAGGAGTCCTGACAGTTTAAAAGTGCACCAATATTTTTGCTAACAAGGCCCTCACGACGTCAGGAAACATGGGGGTGCACCATCCCACAGCCAATAAATTACCTCCACAGCTCCTGCCTCTGCTTGAAATTTTGCAGTCACATGCTTACATGCCATATCTCATGGTTAAATGATTCAAGTCAATATTTAAGGCCATCGCAAGACCATAAAACTGACTATCGGCATGAGGTCCTCTAATGATTTAGCAAATGGCCATAAATATAGACAGCGAATTTGATTTAGGTCAATACCTGTAACTCATCTATAACTCTGAGTTTCCCTGTAGTATTGTACAGCTAAGTGTTGTTCATTAGAGAATGCAAGTTCCCTTTTTGCTGTGAATATAAATAGGTGACTAAATTAACTGTGGAAGGTCATAATTTCCCAAGTGAGGGTTGCTAACATGCTTACAAGTAATGATTGCAATTTCATTTTCTTGATTTAATAGGCCAGAGGAAAACAATTAAATTGCAAGTGATTCTTTTTCTGTGTTTGTGCCTGTGTTTATCTCTGTAGATTCAAACTCTTGAAAGTTGCTCTCAGCTGAAGGCCTAAGGGAATCTGGGCTGAGCTAATGATATTTTTTTCTTTAACAAGTTCATCAGACTAATACTATTACTAGTGATATTAAAAGCTGCAAGACTAATGGAATGATTAAATATCAATAGTAATTACATGAATGTATTAGATAATTGTTGATAAATGTATGCAGGATAACTTAAAGGCACAGTTTGTAAGTTTCACCGTTAGAGGTTGCTTATTCAAAACAATAACACAGGTGTAGCTTGATGATGATGCCGTGAATGAGCGTGGAATCATGGGAGTTGTCATATTTACCTCCAAAAATGTGGAAAGCAACCCGACAGGACTCATGAAACTCAAAAAACATGTTCATGGGTGATCTAATGTATTAAAGTTTTATTAACATTACTGTGGTATGAAGCAGGGTGGGGCCGAAGCCTGGGAAATTTTGCTGTTTTTATTTTGCTTATATTCTGCAGTTGTCACAATTACTTTTTGTCATGTCTGCACCTGTTCTCGTTAGTCCCTGATTAGTTAATCTTTCTCCACCTGTGCCTGTTTAGTTCCCTCATTCACCCTGTGTATTTATACTCCCTGTTCTGTTCAGTTCTTCGTCGGTTATTGTCAGTGTCTTACTCTGCTGTGTTTGCTTTTGGATTAAAGACTGTTGTTATCACCATCTCCTTTGTCGTGCACTTGCTAAGCCACCCTGAACTGTAACAGAATAACCAACCACTCAAAAACAAGTAAGAAATATTATTATGGACTCACCCACATTGCACATCCTTCTTCGTCCAGAGAGCAGGCCGTATCTGGGATATTTGGCCTGGATGCTCCAGAACGGCGGCCTCTCCCCCACACCCAGCGAACCCGAGGCACCCATTGAGGTGGTTCCAGAGCTGGAGAACACGAAGGCCCCAGAGTCGAGGACTCCCTTGTCACTCCAGGTTGGCCTCCGGCGGTTGACGCACAGCCTACGCCACGGACTTCCGGGATTTGGGCTGCACCCTCACCCTGCACCCCTATGGCGTCAGCATGCTCCTCCCTTCCTCCAGCCTCCCCGTCGGCCTCGCTTGCCACATCGTCGTTCCAGTCATCCGAGTCCTCGTCGCCACCTCAGTCCTGTGAGCCAGCAGCTCAGCGCCAGGCTTCCAGACCTGTGATGTCGCCCTGTTCCGCCGGTTCCTCCCCTCACCATTCCGCCTCTGCCGATCGGTCCCAGGGTTCCGTCCACCCCTGCAGTCAGGACTCCGTCCTGGATCCTTCCTTCGTCAGCGCCACCATGGTACCGGTACCCGCCTACCCCAGATGCCTGTCTGTCACCAGCTCCACGCCCTCCACCGAAGCCTCGGCCTCATTGCTACTTCCTGGACTTTGTCGCCATCACGGCGCGAGGACGCGCCTTTCCGAGGGGGGCGTAATGTCACAATTACTTTTTGTCATGTCTGCACCTGTTCTCGTTAGTCCCTGATTAGTTAATCTTTCTCCACCTGTGCCTGTTTAGTTCCCTCATTCACCCTGTGTATTTATACTCCCTGTTCTGTTCTGTCAGTTCTTCGTCGGTTATTGTTTGTGTTAACAGTGTCTTACTCTTTTGTGTTTGCTTTTGGATTAAAGACTGTTGTTATTACCATCTCCTTCTTTGTGCGCTTGCTAAGCCACCCTGAACTGTTACAGCAGTCGGCCGCTGCTGCTCCTTCCATTTTATGTTTATTTTACAATTAAAGTTGCATTTAACGTTCGCCTCCTTCTTCCCCGAACTTGAACTTTGTTACAGTTACGTTTGATCACTTGAATTCACATTATTTTATTTCATTCTAAATAAAACAGCCGCGAGTCCTGAAAAATCACTTTATTTGATTAATTAAAATTGTTGGCTAACGCAGCACTGTTTTACTTGGTCAAAACAATCATATTAAAAATACATTTGAGTGTGTTGAAAGTTATGTTAACGTTACTCTGTGCGTTCACTAAGTGGCTGGTATGAGACACTTGCTGCACATTGCATTAAGCTAGATCAATATTAGAATATCATATTAATAAAAGCTGGAGGACTTGTGTTGCTATGGCATGCAATGGTATACAATTCATTTTCAAATATATAGAAAATGCTGTAGTACTGTTACTAAAGCTTTTTCTGATTATGCTGTTAGCCATTTCATAAAATAGCATTGTCTCTAAGACATGGTACAAACATGTTACTCGTGGTTAATCAAGAAAACAAGAGATTCAAACAATAAGACTAACCGTGTATATAACATATGATTAGATATATAACAATGATTAGTTTTCTGTCGATAAAGGTTTCCCAAACATTTGCTCGTCTGTCTAATAAAACATAATATATTAAAGCGTCTTTGGTGTTTCCATGGTTTCTACGGAACTAAAACCAGAAATAGAGGGTAAGGCGGATTGACACAATGACACAGGCCGTTACACTGGTCAAAATAGCTAATTTCTCTGAATTTAAACATTATTGAAACATTGGGATAATGTAAGTACACAAGTCAACAAAATATATAACATTATATGATTGGTTTTCAGAAATTTTAACCCAAAAATCTTACTAACATCCTTCTAACATTATAAAGTTTCGGCTTCAGAGATATTTGGTGGGAACATTAGATGCATGGACAAGATCTCCCTGCAGTCTGATCCACCCACATAGCCAGAAAAGAACGAGAGGGGGTGGGGGGAGTGATTATGGCCATTTCATCTGATTATTCATCAGTGTCATTATGATAATGGAGGCAGCATAAGTTATTTTGGCACAACCCAATGATTGTGGCGATTATACCTGGCCATAGACGCTTCAATCTAAATTACTTTACAGACTAAGACTCCTACCGGATGCGCAGGGGAAGTAGAGGAGCTGAGGAAGATCTATGTGGGAGTAATTTGCATTACTCCCTCGTTTTGTATCTATTTTCTCTGGCTAAACTGCTTGAAAAGGCCTTCAAGAGGCAAGTAAGGTATTGATTTTGTTTACTTGTTTAAACACACCGGTAGGATAGGGCTTCGATCATTTGAAAGATGTGCATCACTCTCTTTAGAATATACTGAAGATGCTGAATGAAATTGTATCATACACTCTACTGTTTAATGCAGTGCATTTTGTTTGAATTTCGTTGAGCTTGAACATTGCAATAATGTTAATGTGTGTGAAATAAATCGCAGAAGAATCATACTTTTCTAAATTACTTTGAAATCACACCCTTTCAGAATAAATCGTCAGTTTTATCCCATTCTTTAATGCTATTGTCTATTCAAGGTGAACATGACATGTACTTCAGTCTTTGTAAATTTAAATGGAGGGCTTCCATTTGTAAAGCCTCTTCTTTGGCTTCAACACAGTCTCCCCATTTAAGTAAAGACCTTGGCAGACATCCCATAAGCAAAATCCTTTCTGTAAGCCATTGTTTCCAGGTCCTGAGGAGTCAACACAACGTCTCCTGAGAACTCACTTTAGTGTGTTGTTTTGGGTTTGTCCTTTTCATACTTCTAGGGCAAATAAGCAGAGAACATTAAAGAACATTGTACTGTGTATGTTAGTTTTTACATAATATTTCAATTTAGTTAGAATAACTGATTATGCATTTTTGTGTTGCCTCTAACCCAACAACGAAAATGCAAAAGGGAAATGAAGAATATAGCCTACAATTTACCTATTTACCAGAACGGCATTATGTATTTTACACACATTTTATTAGGTGCACATTTGTTTACAGTCTGAAATGTTCACTGCTTGTACTTGACTGCATTTAGATGTGTATTCTTCCATAACACTGAATCGATTGCTGTCCTTGTGGAGACCCTTGGTTTCCTAAATGTAGGAAACAGAGATTTACTGAGATAACAATGAGAGGAGCACAGAGTGTAACAAAGGATTGCTTCCAAAAATAAGCTATAATAGTAATTGGCTGATTTAACACCGAATACATAACCCTGCTAGAAAAAAAGATCTCAGTTAATCATTCAGATTATTTTGAACTATGTCTTATATTTATTATATTATATTTTCATATGTTTTAACTGAAGTAAACAACATAAAATAATAATGAGCAATATGAATAGAGTGCAGTTGGTGCAGTTGGTATAACTTTAATCAGTGTCCTGCAGTGACCTTCATCATATGCCTTCGCTCTGATGACTTAGAACGTATTTGAAAGAGTTATCAGATATTGATTGAGAAGTAAAATGCAGAAGATGACAGAGAACAAGTTATAGCCACTAGTGAACCTATACAAGAGACTCTCAGTTGTGTTTTTGATAGCGAATGACTGTAGCACTCATGTGAATATAATATTTGAGCAAGGGTAGGGTGTCTGTTTGAGACTAGATTAAAATGAATTGGTCTAAAAGCTTTCTACAACTCTCTGAAGGGGGGTTAATGGTTATTAGATTTTTATACTGATGTCCCTTGATTATATTCTTCTTGAACTTCATAAAGAAGCTTATTTTAATTAGTTTACTCAAAGAACCCGTTTCATCAAACCTCATCTTTATCTTTATTTTTGTTTGCGTCTAATATATGTGTTAAAGCTTTATCTGCGAAACAGGTCATTAATTTGATTGGCATTAGAGACCTCAAGGAATATGCAGGCTTTGGAAAGCACTGCGGGGGAAAATTCAGTCAAAATGCTTTAAATTAGCACATAACTCTCAAGATTCATCATCATCAACAAAGAGCAAAGATAAGCCTTTGCATTTGGATAATTATTAAATTGTTGATGATTATTAAACTGCTGTTGTTTCTTAGGTGACTCAAAAAGTGTTTTGTATATCATCAAATTAATTTGGATATTTCCCTGCAGCATATTTATGTCTTGACTCTTGATTATATAATTTCTTATATAATATAATGAGGCATATGCACAGTCATAGAGACTGGTTCGAGATACAGCATGTCAAATACATGTGAGTTTGAATGTGACAATTGTGAAAATGTCATCTCTAAGTGTGTGTCAGAAAACTTAGTTCCTGCCTAAGACTTACTGTATGCATGTATGTAATTGATGAGATAAAAAATGGGTTTTAAAGTAATTCTTGTGTCTCCAATTTTTTATGCAGGCCTCGAGTTAATCACTCAATCAATACCTGAGAGATTAGTGTGCTTCCTCTGTAAATTCGTTAGTTATTTTTGGTAATGAAAAAGAGACTCCTGCCAGGACATGCCCTGATTACCTCACGCATCCCATTAAATGGGCGTCCATTGGAAGTTCTCTCAGCTTCTCACAGTAAGGTGTCAATTACGCTGCTGCTAACTAACATTCATTGCCTACCAGTGAGATTAACGTCTCACTGTGACTAAATCAATCACAGTCCTCAGTTTTAGCAATTTTATAAGATGATCAGCAGCACAGATGCACAGTGAGACCATCTGAGACATTTCATAGTATAATGGGATGCCAAAGACAAGAAAGACGGTTAAAGGATTAGTTCACTTCAAAATGAAAATTTCCTGATAATTTACTCAAATGCCATCCAAGATGTTCATGTCTTTCTTTCTTCAGTGGAAAAGAAATTAAGTTTTTTGAGGAAAACATTTCAGGATTTTTCTCCACACAATGGACTTCAATGTCAACCAAAATTCACTTCACTTGGGATGGTACTTCCGCCTATGTCTAGCATGACCTTTCTGCCGTGATTGCGCAATCCGTGGCACATCGCAGAGCAGCGCAAGATGAGTAATTTAGGTTAAAAAGTATATAAATGTTTATTTTTTCTTGAAAATGACCAAAGGTTTCTCTAGATAAGACCCTATTCCTCAGCTGGGATCATGCAAAGCCTCTGAAGCCCTTTGAAACTGCATTGATTTGGACCTTCAACATTTTGGTTGCCATTGAAGTTCATTATGTGTAGAAAAATCCTGGAATGTTTTCCTCAAAAACTTAATTTCTTTTCGACTGAAGAAAGAAAGACACAAACATCTTGGATGAGATGGGGGTGAGTAAATGATAAGGAAATTTTCATTTTAAAGTGAACTAATCCTTTAATTTAAATTGAATCATTAATTTTATTCTAAGAATAATGAGATATGTTCAAGACACATACTATTTAGACTGGATTCAGACTGCTTCTAACAACAGACTGTAATCTAATACTCATGACAAAAGTCAAGCTCCCAATCATATGGAACGTTTATTTACAGTATAATACCACTTATCAACCAACATGCAGCCCACTTATTTATTGAGGTTGTTGAGGAGGTGTTATTGGTGTCATGCGACTTCAGCTCCTGTTGCAATTTTGATCGGAGAGCTCTCCGTCTCATACTGTATGTACTTTCCTACTGTGGTGGGAGATTCTGAGAGTAAAATTATGCAATTATGACAGAGCTTGCTTGATCTTGTAAATGAAAGCATTTCTATTTATTTCAAGATACTCGATTGCCTCCTTTCAGTCTCACTGAAATTAAATTTTGCTTGTCAAAGTCAGACTTGTGTCAGGGGTCCTGAATTCCTCGCCCCCTTTTATTTCCCTCTCATTATTAATGAGAATACTGATTATAGTAACCTATTTGCAAACAGCGTAGGTAATAAGACATCTCATTTTTCATAAGAACACTTGAGCAGATAATGAGAGCGGAGACTTGTGGGATGAAGGAATTTTAAATTTAGTGTGTGCTGTAGCAGTGGCACATTTCTTGTGGGTTTTGACAATTCGGTTTCTATGTATCTTCATAGTATGTGCAGGCATAGAGCTGAATATACAAGGCAAACACACATCCTTATCTGTAGATGATGGACCTGTCTGCAGCTTAATCCATCCCTCTGACAGCTTGCTGTGACAGGATTTCCATATATCTCATTTTAGTGCATAGCGTAAAAGATTCAGGAGTGTTTGGTTCACACTCAAGGTACTTAATATTTTAGTAAAACAAATGCACAAAAATATATTTTTTAACATTACAATAACATCACACAAGCATTTTCTTTACTGGTTTTTCCCTAAAAAAAAATATATATATATATATATATATATTATTCTCTTTTGAAACTGACTAGTTTTTTTTCCTGTGTTAATTGCAGGAAATCTTGATTAGGTTAAAAAAGTGTGGACAGAAACTGAGGTTAGGTCAAAGTGAAATACATGTCTGCTAAAACAAAAAGAAATCAAGAAAATTACATCTTTCCGTCACTTATTCTTAATTATTTGTGGTGTGTGTTTCTGTGTGTAGGCTCATTAAACAACTGTGATGGTAATGATGCACAATTTATCAGCCACATTGGAAAACTATATTTTGCATGTACATTGCCTAAACAGCAGTACTTGTTTTTGTTCAACATCATCAGAATATCAGAAATGTACATGCAGCACCATTTGACAGAAGAATGTTCTTTTTGTTATGACAAATTGCCGAACATCAGCAGAATTTGATGTTCTGTTTGACTGCCATCACGTCACACTGACATTTCAACATGACACATTTTATAACAGATTTATTTTCCTCTTCCTCTTTTTCAGACTGCCTATCAATATTTGGGGAGAGAAAATCAGCGTGCATTAAATTATGAATGTTGAACAAGATGACCTCTTACCATCAGCGCCAGATGTTGAGAGGTCCTAGATGGAAAGGGGCTTGGTTTGACCCCTTGTTTCTCCTGCTTTTAGCCCTGCAGTTGCTTGTTGTCGCCGGATTGGTGCGAGCACAGACCTGTCCCTCTGTATGTTCCTGCAGTAATCAATTTAGTAAGGTCATCTGCACGCGCAGAGGGCTAAAGGATGTCCCTGATGGCATCTCCACCAATACACGGTACCTAAACCTTCAGGACAATCAAATCCAGGTCATCAAAGTAGACAGTTTCAAGCATCTACGACACCTTGAGATTCTTCAGCTTAGCAGAAACCACATCCGCAACATCGAAATTGGCGCCTTCAACGGCCTGACCAGCCTTAACACTCTGGAGCTTTTTGACAATCGCCTCACGACCATCCCAAATGGCGCCTTTGAGTATCTATCAAAACTAAAAGAGCTGTGGCTTAGGAATAACCCTATTGAGAGCATACCGTCTGATGCCTTCAGTCGCTTGCCCTCCCTGCGGCGGTTGGACTTGGGAGAGCTGAAGCGTCTCTCCTACATCTCGAGTGGAGCATTTCAGGGCTTGAGTAACCTTCGCTACCTGAATCTGGGCATGTGTAACCTCAAAGAGGTCCCCAACATTCAGCCCTTGATTCGTCTGGATGAGCTGGAGATGTCCGGGAACCAGCTCACCGTTATCCAGCCCAGTTCTTTTAAGGGTCTTGTCCATCTTCAGAAGCTGTGGATGATGCACGCCCAAGTCCAAACCATAGAGCGGAACTCCTTCGATGACCTGCACTCTTTGCGAGAGCTCAACCTGGCTCACAACAACCTTACCTTTTTGCCCCATGATCTCTTCACACCTTTGCACCACCTGCAGCGAGTGCATTTGCATCACAATCCCTGGAACTGTAACTGTGATATTCTTTGGCTCAGCTGGTGGCTGAGAGAGACCGTACCAACGAACACCAGCTGCTGCGCACGCTGTAATTCCCCTCCCAGCCTCAGGGGACGCTACATCGGTGAGCTGGACCAGAGCTACTTTCAGTGCTATGCCCCCGTTATCGTCGAACCACCTGCCGACCTCAATTTGACTGAAGGAATGGCGGCAGAGCTCAAATGTCGGACAAATTCAGTGACCTCTGTCAGCTGGCTAACACCAAATGGCTCCATCATAACACATGGGGTTCTCAAAATGCGCATCTCCGTCCAAAACGACGGAACGCTAAACTTCACCAACGTCACCGTCCAGGACACAGGAACCTACACTTGCATCGTAAGCAACATGCTAGGCAACATTTCAGCCTCTGCTGTCCTCAACGTGACATCTGTTGACAACAGTGGCTTTAGTTACTTCACTACGGTCACCGTAGAGACAATTGAAACCCCTATCGATGGGGAGAGTAGGACACCGGTGCAGCCTTCTTTCGGCTGGGCATCCTCCTCGACCACAAGGGGAACACCCATTGCCACCGAGCGAGCTTACACTATTCCTGTGACTGACATGGACATTGATGGTGCTCTCAATGGTTTGGAGGAGGTGATGAAAACCACCAAGATTATTATTGGCTGTTTTGTGGCCATCACGCTCATGGCGGCCGTCATGCTTATAATATTCTACAAGATGCGCAAGCAGCACCACCAGCAGGATCACGATGGGCCGACCCGCACCATTGAGATCATCAATGTCCACGAAGAGCTGACGAGGGTTCCGGCCATGGAGAGTCACCTGACTCTTCCGCCCCTGGAGCATGATCATTACAACCATTATAACTCCTACAAAACTGCTTATAACCATGTGTCCGCTCTAAGCTCGCTGCATAGTTCAGTGCATGAACCTTTACTAATTCAAGCCAGCTCGAAGGATAACGTACAGGAGACGCAAATTTAACCATGTTGGACGAAGTGAATTCTACTAATGCTGTTTAAATTTAGGTTGTGGACATGCTGTCGTCATGAAGATGACAGTGTGCATTAAGACGTTCAGCAATGTCAATGAGAGCCAGGGTGTATGTATCATTATTTTAACAAGTGTCTTTACAAATCTTATTTATTTAAAGATATGTGAAGTGACTGAATCATGGAATCATTAGACAAAAAAAAGTTTAATATCTTCTTTTTTCATTTTCAGTTCTATATTTTGTAAACTGGGGGAATCAATGGTTTACTTTCATGTGCTGGTAGAATTAAGGTCAGCTGCCATGCTTATGAGAGCAATGAGACAACAGTTGCTGTTTGTTTGTTTTTTAGTTGTGGCATATTACATCCCATTGCTCCAGTGTGTTTTCATTTTTTTTTTGAGACAGTGAAAACAAAAACTGGCCACTGAAAACAGCAGACTTAAAAATGCATGGAGCACTTAGATATGAATGGTGGGCCTGATGGATGCAGCGCCTCTAGAGAGGTGTATAAATGGTTACATTTCCCCATGAAAAATCCTGTTATTGAACAAAAAAGGGAAAGCTTTCATTATCAGGGCCTGGATTATTCTGCAAATGCAGCTAGTGTGAAAGGAAACATTTCTAGTATTTATAGAAGCCACTGTTCTGAACACACATCAATTGACTTCAATTAAAAAAATAGGTTTGCATAATTGCCTTGAATTACAGTTCTTAAGTCAAGTTATTATCTAAAACATGGCACTTGAAATTCAGCATTTTGTTGTTGTTTTCCCCCCAAAAATCTGTAAATATATTTATAGCTGTAAATGCCACAGACCTATAAATATAAAAAGGAATTCAGTGAACATCAGGGTAGTTCAATTATAGCTCCAATGCCACGTGTGTGGAATAGTATGATCATGAAATAACCCTGAGTAGCTGAGGACAAGGGAATATGATTTCTAAGATTGTGTGGGTTTCAGAAAAAAAGGAAATAAATAATGAAATAAGAAAAATAGCCTGTTACTGTCACTATGGAAACCAATAACCTAGTGAAAAACACACTGGACAAAATCAGAGTGCACCCTAGTGCATAAAACGCGCATTGTTTATTTGAGAACTGCATTATTTTCAAGAGAAGGGATTTTTTAACCACAGGTTTTTACTGTGAATGTGTGCTTTTGTATGTTTGTGAGTTGTGCCTGCCATATACTGTACCATCCGTTATTATTTTACCATTGTCTATAGAATTTTACATTCATTCTGTTGTGTGTTTTAAAATTAACTGTTGGAATGGTTTATTTGACTGGCAACTGCATACCTCACCTAACATGATGATAATGACGAGTGTGTGAACGTGTCTGTGTGTCCATACGTGCAAAGGGTTGTTCGTTTGTATGCTTTACCATGAAACTGTTTTTCACCAGCTTGTGTATTGCTTTCTCAAAACATTGATAAAAGCTTATGTGTGATGTCTATCTCCCCCCTTTTAATAATTTTGGACGGCATGATAATAAGATGTGATACTGGTCTCACCGGTCAACTGCTGAAGTAAACCTAATAGGTTCATATGTCAAAGGCATCAGAAAGGTACATGAAGAAAATACCTCTAATTTATCACATGTGCTGACAAGTTTCATTTTAAATAGATGTTTACCAGCAGAGAATTCATCACATAGCATTTTGTATGCAAAGTTGTATTCTCCTACATTTTAGCATTGAATTAACAGAGTTGTCTACTGAATTTTCCTTTTATATTTAATTCTACATGTTTAATTTTGTGGTGGCCCCAGACTTTTACTTTCGCCCTCATTGTCATTCATATATGGAAGATGAATTGTTACATGTTAAGCATTTCATAAAGGATAAACTGTTGCTTCCCAGCATTTGTGTTTTTTTAATCAATTATTTTTTTGTATCCAATTAAAAAAATGTTCCTACCATTTTTATTGTACATAGCAGGTGGGATAAATTGGAACACATTGTGCTGTTGAAAAAAACGATGAAAATGTCTCTGTTTTCAGAGGGTCTGTACATGAATGCTAGCTTGCTCCTATCTGCTTCATTGCTCCTGAGCACTGCATCAGTTACAGAAGCTACTCTGACTAGATCATTGAAACCTACATGGCCTACATAGAAAATCTGTGGTGTTGGACAAAGCAGATTCTCTTTTGTTTTCTTCTTGTGATTTGTTTGTTATTAGATTTCTATGCTGAACTGAAGTGATTTTTTTGGCAAGAGAATATCTCTTTATTGACATATTTCTACAAGAACTGTTATTGAAAATAACCAATAATATTTCTGTCAAACTACATATTTGCTGATCAATTCATAATGCTATGGGGATACAGCTAACTAAGCGTTAACCATGAAAAAATATAAAATACCAGAGATTGTAGTTCGTACAGTACATGCTGTATTGTAAATAAAATGTTTTTTTTTTTTCTAAAGTGTGGGGACTATGTATTTGTCAGTATTTTAAATTATTTGCTTTAGTTGTTTATGCTAATTTCCACAAAACCTATACATTTGTATTTTCTCTGTCTATTACAAAAAGAAATATAGCTGCAAGCAGCAATTAATGGGGTTCAAGCGCTTTAAGGCCTTTAAGCACATGCGTAAAAGGGTATTATGTTTTATTTGGCAAGCCTGAAACCACCTATAGATCATAGAGGGAAAAGTCCATTTACAGACAAAACAGGCAATTTACTAAGGAAACATTTTAACATTAACATTATCAAGGTAGACCCAAAATCCTAGAACAAGTTCACAAAAGGATGATTTTTAAAACAATCTCCAATATTTGTTGACAGTGGTGGTCCTAGAGGCAAAGTTGCTCAGAAATAAGAGTTCTGCCATATGGTATGAATGTCGTGGTCATGTGCGAAAAATTGCGTGATATACAATACAATTTACGCATGTGGAAAAATGCAAAAGTGCCGCTCAGTGGCCAATTTCTACCCCGAGTCAAACAGGCCCAATGAGTTTTTGTTCCGATCAGCCTCCATGTCTGACAGCAGCTCGAACTTCATTGGCCGACGTAGGCCATGTTTTTAGAGATACGCAAATGGCCTTGTAAACGATCGCGGCACCATAGACAAAGACACCGCATGCTAATTTGTAATTAAATTGGACTGACTGTTGCATAGCTGTAGCTGGAGCTGTTTTTTCTGTTTTTTCTCTTCATCAACCTCAAACCAAGCTTGTACATAGGTGTATCGAGTTCGGTGAAATTATCTAATTCCATTCAAGTAAAAATGACCACGCCCACTTTGAATATTTTGGTGTCTGTCATTGGCTAAATCTAGGAAGCTAGGACTAGTTTGCAAAAATAATTTAAAAAAAAATAAATCCAAAATACGAACGTTTGACGAACGGTTTAGGAGATATGAGCCATTACATACTTTTGATCACTGTAGTTTAGGGCGAGCCTTGGTGATGTTGTAGACGGGGTGGGTACTACCATCCCTCAAAGTTTCAAGTCTACGACTTGCGATTTGTTCTGCCCAATGTGTGGGCAGAACAACAAGCCTTGATTGGTCACACTCCCAAGCCTTGATTGGTCACACTCCCAATCAAGACTATGGCTACAAGTCAGAAATATAGAACCATAGGATGCATTAGCTCTATATGTTAACTTTTCAATATTTTGTAGTACTTGTATACACCAAGTAGTCTTAAGTTAATATTCATTGATCATTGCTGTTGTAAATAGGTGTCAAATCCCATAAATAACTTTTAAACTAGTAAATTAAATTATGCATATGAGGACCCTGTCTGTTTGAGAAAGCACAAAGAGACAATACAGTACATACAGTATATAAATAGAAAAGCTCATAAGCACATTTAATAATATTGTTTGATTTGATTCCTGATTTGAAATATGTTATTTAAATGTAATTTCAACAAACTGCAACAGATTTCTCTCTTTCCACAATCAAGTAAATATGAGTTGAACTTGCATGGCTGGAAATAGCTGCCTGTGGGCGTTAAGAATTAGTGAACTGACATGCCTTAACAGGACTTTGGAGAAAGCCACATGTTCGTGATTTCCTTTGTGAATTAAAAACGTATTTAGATACTATTTAGAAGTCCTCCACAATAAGGTTACAATAGCTAGTGTTTTCATCTTAAAAATTAGACATGCGGTTCAGAAACTATAGCATTACAGTATGTGGGTGGCAGTATGCAAGATGTTGATAATGAAACCTTAGCATATGTCTTTGGTAAAGATATGTGTTCTGTTTAACCATCAACATGAGTCCTGCTCTACCACTTTAGGGTACTACCATATTACATCCATTGACATAGAAACATCTGTGCAAAATATACTTCAAGTTATTACTTACTGTATATGAAGTGAAGTGACATGAAAGCCAAGTGGTAACCCATACTCGGAATTTGTCCTCTGCATTTAACCCATCTAAGTTAGTGCACACATTAAGCAGTGAGTAGTGAACACACACTGCAAACCGTGGCCCGAAGCAGTGGGAAGCCATTCAATGAGGCAATTGGGGGTTAGGTGCCTTGCTCAAGGGCACCTCAGTTGTTTCATGCAGTATTGAGAATCAAACCTGCAACCTTCGGGCTGACTCTCTAACCATTAGGCCACAACCATCCCCAATATAGGATGATTTTGAAAGTAAGCTAGGACTTTTTTTATCACCCGTGGATCTGCAAACCCACTGAGAATTCATTTGCCATGCTAAGAAAAGGCTGTCTTCATGCGTTATTTCATTCAAATGAATGAAGCCTGAATGAAGCAAAGCCACAGGTTCACACTGAACACTTTATAGCACTGACATCAAATTGAGAGACAAGTGACCCCTAGACACCCAAAGGCATATTTTGGTTTAGGATGGACTTGATTTTACAGCACCTTCTGTTGAGTTATGAGCCACTTGACATCTAATCCATAGGGCTTAGACGGAGGTCTTCACAGCGCTACAAACTTGTGAATTGAATTTATAGGTGCCCTGCATTGTCTCGTTCCCCATGTGATTAATTGTGCAGGGCCTCCTGACAGACGGAAGTACATCAGTTAATTAATTTTGCCAGGACAACGCCATTAGCCACACAGGAAGAGGATGGGTGTGCGTTGGAATAGAACACAGGTGCAGTCTGCATGTCTGCCTGTCCCAGCCCACAGCGCCGCCTGTAATAATTAATCTCTTCAATGATTCACACAAGCTGTCAGCAGCCCTTGTCTTTTTACAGGTAGCAGTATCCCCCATCACTGCAATTACTGCGATATGGAAGGGATCAGTTACAACATATACCATTTGAGCGAAGACTGGTTCCCCTACATAGAAACTCTACAGACTTTGGCATCTTTATCTTTTAAATAGTGCTGATATAGTTATCTGCCATTATGATCTTTTCTCTTGTATTGGCAGCGAAAAGGCGATGAAATACGGAAAGCTTTGCTTCTGCCAGGAAATCCACTTACTCCTCCGTCTGCAGAAACATTTAGACATCACATTAATTCATCTTCATCTAATATTTTTGGCTGCTAGAGGAGGAGATATGAATAGATGAATCTGACAAGAACAAAGTACACATCTAAAACAAAAATAAAATATTTTCTTGTGGATTAAGTAAATGATAATACAGTCATTACAGCAAATCATTACTGCAAAACCCTGACAAGGTGATCAGGACTCACCAAATGAACAAACAAACAAACAAAAAGATAATTAAATATGGTAACATTAAAATCAGCATGAAACAGAACTTGCAATTGTTTTTTAAATTTCCTGTAGTGATGTACACCGTTCAGACATAACATTATGACCACCTTCCTAATATTGTGTTGGTCCCTCTTTAACTGCCAAAACAGCCCTGACCAGTTGAGGCATGGACTCCACTAGACCCCTGAAGGTGTGCTGTGGTATCTGGCACCAAGATGTTAGCAGCAGATCCTTTAAGTCCTGTAAATTGCAAGGTGGGGCCTCGATGGATCTGACAACCTACAGATGCTCGATTGGATTGGGATACCAATTAATACCGGTTCAATGAAAGGGTGTACATGGTCTGCAACAATGCTTAGGTAGGTGGTACGTGGCAAAGTAACATCCACATGGATGGCAGGACCCAAGGTTTCCCAGCAGAACATTGCCCAAAGCATCACACTGCCTCTGCCGGCTTGCCTTCTTCCCATAGAGCATCCTGGTGCCATGTGTTCCCCAGGTAAGCGACGCACACGCACCCGGCCATCCACGTGATGTAAAAGAAAACATGATTCATCAGACCAGGCCACCTTCTTCCATTGCTCTGTGGTCCAATTCTGATGCTCACATGCCCACTGTTGGTGCTTTTGGCGATGGACAGGGGTCAGCATGGGCACCTTGACTGGTCTACAGCTATGCAGCCCCATACGCAACAAACTGTGATGCACTGTGTAGAACCAGCATTAACTTCTTGAGCAATTTGAGCTACAGTAGCTCGTCTGTTTGATCGGACCAGACGGTCCAGCCATCGCTCCCCACATGCACCATGTCCTTTGACCCAGTCGTCTAGCCATCACAATTTGGCCCTTGTCAAACTTGCTCAAATCCTTACACTTGCTAATTTTTCCTGCTTCTAACACATCAACTTTGAGGACAAAATGTTCACTTGTTGCCTAATAAACTCAGCAAAAAAAGAAACGTCCTCTGACTTTCAACTGTTTTTACTTTCAGTAAACTTAATGCGTGTAAATATTTGTATGAATACTAAAAGAGTCAACACCATAAGACATAAACTAAAAATGTTTCACAGACATGTGACTAACAGAAATAGAATAATGTGTCCCTGAATTAAGGGAGGCTCAAAATCAAAAGTACCAGTCAGTATCTGGTGTGGCCACCAGCTGCTTGAAGTACTGCAGTGCATCTCCTCCTCATGGACTGGACCAAATTTGTCAGTTCTTGCTGTGAGATGTTACCCCACTCTTCCACCAAGGCACTTGCAAGTTCCTGGACATTTCTGGGGGGAATGGCCCTAGCCCTCACCCTGCGATCCAACAGGTCCCAGACGTGCTCAATGGGATTGAGATCCGGGCTCTTCGCTGGCCATGGCAGAACACTGACATTGCGGTCATGCAGAAACTCACGCACAGAACGAGCAGTATGGCTGGTGGCATTGTCCTGCTGGAGGATCATGTCCGGATGAGCATGCATAAAGGGTACCACATGAGGGAGGAGGATGTCTTCCCTGTACCGCAAGGCATTGAGATTGCCTGCAATGACAACAAGCTCAGTCCGATGGTGATGTGATATACTGCCCCAGACCATGACGGACCCCCCACCTCCAAATCGATCCCGCTCCAGGGTACAGGCCTCGGTGTAACGCTCATTCCTTCGACGATAAACACGAATCCGTCCATCACCCCTGGTGAGACAAAACCGTGACTCATCAGTGAAGAGCACTTTTTGCCACTCCTGTCTGGTCCAGCGAAGGTGGGTTTGTGCCCATAGGCGGCGTTGTTGCTGGTGATGTCTGGTAAGGACCTGCCTTACAACAGGCCTACAATCCCTCAGTCCCGCCTCTCTCAGCCTATTGCGGACAGTCTGAGCACTGATGGAGGGATTGTGTGTTCCTGGTGTGACTCGGGCAGTTGTTGTGGCCATCCTGTACCTGTCACGCAGGTGTGATATTCGGATGTACCGATCCTGTGCAGGTGTTGTTACACATGGTCTTCCACAGCGAGGATGATCAGCTGTCCTTCCTGTCTCCCTGTAGCGCTGTCTTAGGCGTCTCACAGTGCGGACATGGCAATTTATTGCCCTAGTCACATCAGCAGTCCTCATGCCTCCCTGCAGCATGCCTAATGCACGTTCACGCAGATGAGCAGGGACCCTGGGCATCTTTCTTTGGGTGTTTTTCACAGTCGGTAGACAAGTCTCTTTAGTCAAGTCAAGTCAAGTCAAGTCAACTTTATTTATATAGCGCTTTTTACAATGCAGATTGTTTCAAAGCAGCTTCACAGTGTTAAACAGGAAAATAATGAACAGAATTTGATTCGGCTGTACAGCCGCTCTGGAGAAAACGGTGATGTCATCAGCTCATTTCAATTATCATATATATTCAAGTAATGTAGTTGATATACACTCACCTAAAGGATTATTAGGAACACCTGTTCAATTTCTCATTAATGCAATTATCTAATCAACCAATCACATGGCAGTTGCTTCAATGTATTTAGGGGTGTGGTCCTGGTCAAGACAATCTCCTGAACTCCAAACTGAATGTCAGAATGGGAAAGAAAGGTGATTTAAGCAATTTTGAGCGTGGCATGGTTGTTGGTGCCAGACGGGCCGGTCTGAGTATTTCACAATCTGCTCAGTTACTGGGATTTTCGCGCACAACCATTTCTAGAGTTTACAAAGAATGGTGTGAAAAGGGAAAAACATCCAGTATGCGGCAGTCCTGTGGGCAAAAATGCCTTGTTGATGCTAGAGGTCAGAGGAGAATGGGCAGACTGATTCAAGCTGATAAAAGAGCAACTTTGACTGAAATAACCACTCGTTACAACCGAGGTATGCAGCAAAGCATTTGTGAAGCCACAACACGCACAACCTTGAGGCGGATGGGCTACAACAGCAGAAGACCCCACCGGGTACCACTCATCTCCACTACAAATAGGAAAAAGAGGCTACAATTTGCACGAGCTCACCAAAATTGGACAGTTGAAGACTGGAAAAATGTTGCCTGGTCTGATGAGTCTCGATTTCTGTTGAGACATTCAGATGGTAGAGTCAGAATTTGGCGTAAACAGAATGAGAACATGGATCCATCATGCCTTGTTACCACTGTGCAGGCTGGTGGTGGTGGTGTAATGGTGTGGGGGATGTTTTCTTGGCACACTTTAGGCCCCTTAGTGCCAATTGGGCATTGTTTAAATACCACAGCCTACCTGAGCATTGCTTCTGACCATGTCCATCCCTTTATGACCACCATGTACCCATCCTCTGATGGCTACTTCCAGCAGGATAATGCACCATGTCACAAAGCTCGAATCATTTCAAATTGGTTTCTTGAACATGACAATGAGTTCACTGTACTAAAATGGCCCCCACAGTCACCAGATCTCAACCCAATAGAGCATCTTTGGGATGTGGTGGAACGGGAGCTTCGTGCCCTGGATGTGCATCCCTCAAATCTCCATCAACTGCAAGATGCTATAGTATCAATATGGTCCAACATTTCTAAAGAATGCTTTCAGCACCTTGTTGAATCAATGCCACGTAGAATTAAGGCAGTTCTGAAGGCGAAAGGGGGTCAAACACAGTATTAGTATGGTGTTCCTAATAATCCTTTAGGTGAGTGTAATTTAGTTTATAATTACATTTATTTGGATATTTATTTGAAAATTTAGTGGCCCCAACTGAGCAAGCCAGAGGCGACAGTGGCAAGGAACCAAAACTCCATCAGGTGTCCTAATGGAGAAAAATAAACCTTGGGAGAAACCAGGCTCAGTCGGGGTGCCAGTTCTCCTCTGGCCAATTAACAAACAGTGTATGTTTATTATTTTGGCAGCCTTATAGGTCAGAAGTAATATTAGATCGGATTATTTGAAAGATCGGAGGCATCACGCTGGGTTTATTGAGGATGGCGTGTCGATTAAACAATTATTAAATAGGAATATTCGAAATATCGGAGTCATCACGCCGGAGATGGATCCATTGAGGATGCCATGTCGATGAGCAATTTAAGAGGGTAGACTAATTGACACGGTCTCTGCAGACACTTCAGGGATGCGTTGGTAATATCTGGGCGCTGGTCCACCATCTAATTAAAAATGCATTTTTTTCTGAATTAAGTTGCAGGAAATTACTAGTCATCCAATTTTTTATATCAGCTATGCATTCCGTTAATCTTGTGAATTGGTAAGTTTCGTTAGGGCGTGAAGAAATATAGAGCTGAGTATTGTCAGCATAACAATGAAAACTAACGCCATGCTTCCTAATGATATCTCCCAGTGGTAGCATGTACAGGGTGAAAAGCAACGGTCCTAGCACTGAGCCCTGCGGTACTCCATATTGAACTTGTGATCGGTGTGACATCTCTTCATTTACTGCTACAAACTGAAAACGGTCAGATAAGTATGATTTAAACCATGCCAATGCAATTCCACTAATGCCAACATAATTTTCGAGTCTATTCAAAAAAATGTTGTGGTCGATGGTATCGAATGCAGCGCTAAGATCGAGTAACACTAACAGAGAGATACAACCACGATCGGATGATAAGAGTAAATCATTTGTAACTCTAATGAGAGCAGTCTCAGTACTATGATGTGGTCTAAATCCTGACTGGAAAACCTCACAGATACCATTTTTTTCTAAAAAGGAGCCTGCGTTTTTAGAACTGTGACCTTAAATGCCTACTCTCTGTAAGCTGTTAAGGTCTTAACGACCATTCCACAGGTGCATGTTAATTAATTGATTATGGTTAATTGAACATGCATGGAAAACATTGTTTAAACCCTTTACAATGAAGATCTGTAAAGTTATTTGGATTTTTACAACATTATTGTTGAAATACACAGTCCTGAAAAAGGGACGTTTCTTTGTTTGCTGAGTTTATATCCCATCCACTAACAGGTGCCGTGATGAAGAGATAATCAGTGTTATTCACGTCACCTATAATGTTATGCTTGATTGGTGTATATCCAAGTGAAAAGGCTTCATAAGCAAGAAAAAATTATTTTGTCCATCAGGAATTGATTGAATCATTTGGATTGTTGTCGTTTGCTATTGCTATCTAATGTGAGTGACAGGTCGTCCCATCATCGCAGCGAAAAACAGAAGAGAAGAGAAGAGAAGAGATGTTGCAAGAGGGAGGGGAAATTATTTTGATTAAAGATCATGAAAAAAAAAATATACTAATGTGAACGGATAAATAATTTATAATAAATAATGATATATTTTTGTCTGGCTATCACCAGACCAAGCTCAATCTTTTAAGACTGAACATTGGTCTGGGGAGTCTGCTATGTATTTTCTACTGCACAGGTGGATCAGTCTGTGATTGGTTCCTGCAAATGTGTAACAGAAGCAGGATAAATTAATGTACAGTTCCCTTTCAGTCGGTCACGTTCGACGTACGACGTACCCCTGCCAAGCCCAAGCAGCAGCCTCCACCCGCGAAGCAGGGTGCCAGGCGCAAGGGTCCCGCCCAACCCGTCCAGGGTCCCGCAAACTCTGCAGGCAAGCGCAAGGGCAAGCGGCCCTGAGACGGGCAGCCCAGGGAGAAGAGGAGCTGCTCCAGGGGAGGTGGTGTCCGCACCCCTCCTTCCCCCGGAGGAGGACCGGGGGGAGAATGTCTACTACACTGGTTTCAACATCCTGCCGCTGGCTCTCCGGAGTCCAGCGGTACCCACATTCTCAATAAAAGAGCAGTTTCCTCCCTCCCTGGGCCCCAAGAGGGTCAGGTTGGCAGTGTGCGACGCCCCCGGGCCTTGCCACTCCTTTTCTCCCCTCTCCCCTTCGCCAGGGGGCAGCAGTGTGGGCACCGAGGACGCCCCCGGGCCTTCTCACCCACACTCTGCCCCACCTTGGAGT
Organism: Rhinogobio ventralis; assembly: GCA_039654625.1. Lineage (NCBI taxonomy): Eukaryota > Metazoa > Chordata > Actinopteri > Cypriniformes > Gobionidae > Rhinogobio > Rhinogobio ventralis. Next base: position 21,232,868 of record CM077193.1, on the reverse strand, counting down.
ACTCAGACAACACTCCGGGCCGCCTCCGGTCCTCCCGAGTCTGGTCTGCGTACTCCACCTCGCTGCCTCACCCCGGGCACGTCTGTGGTGCCATTGGTCCCGCTTGCTCGGTCTCTGGGGGCCTGGCTAGGTCTCCCCAGGCCGTCTCGCTGGCTGATCCATACCATCAGACTCGGCTATGCGATTCAGTTCGCCCGCCGGCCTCCCAAGTTCACGGGCATCCTCTTCACCTCCATGCGGAGCAGCGATGCCCATGTCTTGCAGTCCGAGATCGATGTCCTGCTGGCGAAGGACGCGATCGAGCCGGTTCCTCCAGCCGATATGAGGTCGGGGTTCTACAGCCCCTACTTCATTGTGCCCAAGAAAGGGGTGGGTTAAGACCAATCTTGGACCTGCGTGTCCTGAATCGGGCCTTGCACAAGCTCCCATTCAGAATGCTAAGGCAGAAACGCATTTTCAAATGCATCCGTCCCCAGGATTGGTTCGCAGCGATCGACCTGAAGGACGCGTACTTTCATGTCTCCATTCTCCCTCGACACAGACCGTTCCTTCGCTTTGCGCTCGAGGGGAGGGCATTTCAGTACAAAGTCCTGCCCTTCGGGCTGTCCCTGTCGCCTCGCGTCTTCACGAAAGTCACAGAGGCAGCCATTGTTCCACTCAGAGAATGCGGCGTTCGTATTCTCAACTATCTCGACGACTGGCTCATACTGGCCCAGTCCCGGGAGCAGTTGTGCGAACACAGGGACCTGGTGCTACGTCACCTCAGCCTGTTGGGCCTTCGGGTCAACCGAGAGAAGAGCAAACTCTGTCCCACGCAGAGGATCTCTTATCTCAGTATGGAGCTGGACTCGGTCAACCGGACTGTGCGCCTCACAGAGGAGCGAGTCCGGTCAGTGTTGAACTGCTTGAATACGTTCAAAGGCAGGACAGCGGTCCCACTGAAATTCTTTCAGAGGCTCCTGGGGCATATGGCATCTGCAGCCGCGGTAACGCCGCTCGGATTGCTTCATATGAGACCGCTTCAACGCTGGCTTCACGACCGGGTCCCGAGATGGGCGTGGCAGCGCGGCAAGTACCAGGTCTCAGTTACTCCTTACTGTCGCCAAACCTTCAACCCGTGGGCGGACCCTGCCTTTCTACGGGCCGGAGTGTCCCTAGAACAGGTGTTCAGGCATGCTGTGGTCTTCACGGATGCCTCTTTCACGGGTTGGGGGGCCACATACAACGTGCACTCAGTTGCGGGTCTGTGGACGGGGCCCCAACTGCGTTGGCATATCAATTGCCTAGAGCTTCTGGCAGTACGTCTCGCCCTGGGCAGCTTCAAAAAGCCGCTACAGGGAAAACACGTCCGTACGGACAGCACTGCGGCTGTTGCGTACATCAACCGTCAGGGTGGTCTACGCTCCCGTTGCATGCTCCGGCTAGCCTGCCATCTCCTCCTGTGGAGTCAGAAGCGTCTGAGGTCGCTTCGGGCCATTCACATCCCAGGTGCGCTGAACCAGACAGCCGACGAGCTCTCGTCAGCCGACACCTCCGGGAGAATGGCGACTCCACCCCCGGAGCGTCCAGCTGATATGGGACCTCTTCAGAGCCGCGCAGGTAGACCTGTTCGCCTCTCCGGACTCGACCCATTGCCAGTTGTATTACTCCCTGTCCGGGGGCACCCTCGGTACAGATGCACTGGCGCACTGGCACCTGTTCGTTGAGTGGTGTTCTTCCCGCCGGGAAGACCCCCAAAGGTGTTTGATTAATGTCGTGCTTTCTTTTCTGCAAGATGGGTTGGAGAGAAGGCTGTCTCCCGCCACCCTCAAAGTGTACGTCGCCGCAATAGCGGCGTATCACGATGTATTTGAAGGTAAGTCCTTAGGTAGGCACGACTTAATCGTCAGGTTCCTCAGAGGTGCGAGGAGACTGAATCCTCCTCGTCCAACCTCGCTACCCTCTTGGGACTTAGCCCTGGTGCTTAGAACGCTCCAGGGTCCTCCCTTCGAGCCTTTGCAGTCAACAGAGCTAAACATCCTGTCCATGAAGACAGTGCTCCTGACTGCATTGGCCTCAATCAAGAGGGTAGGGGACCTGCATGCACTTTCGGTCAACGAATCGTGCCTAGAGTTCGGGCCGGCCAACTCTTACGTTGTCCTGAGACCCTGGCCTGGATATGTGCCCAAGGTTCCCACCACTCCCTTCCGGGACCAGGTGGTGAACCTGCAAGCGCTGCCTTCGGAGGAGGCAGACCCAGCCCTGGCTTTGCTCTGTCCCGTCTGCGCCCTCCGCGCCTACGTGGACCGAACTCAAAGCTTTAGAACCTCAGAGCAGCTCTTCGTCTGTTACGGAGGCCAGCAGAAGGGAAAGGCTGTCTCCAAGCAGAGGTTAGCCCACTGGATAGTGGATGCTATCGTCTTGGCTTACCAGTCCCAAGACGTGCCTTGCCCGTTCGGGGTGCGAGCTCACTCCACTAGGAGTGTAGCCTCCTCCTGGGCATTGGCTCAAGGCGCCTCGCTGACAGATATATGTAGAGCTGCGGGCTGGGCGACACCTAACACGTTCGCTAGATTCTATAGCCTCTGTGTAGAGCTGGTATCTTCCCGCATCCTCGCCCCCAGTGGCCAGTAGCGCTAAGTACCCATTCTAGTGTCGGCTTGCATACGCCACTCCCACCTCCGGGCCGGATACGTGCGTCTATTGTCTCCAGTTGTGTTCCCCGGAAACGGCTAACCCTGTCGAGTTCCTCCGTCACCCCTTCGGTGTCAGACGTTGCGGCCGTTTGACACCAGGCCTGCACGCGTATGCTTATGGAATGTGTGTGTAGGCTGGGTTCCATATGTAGCGGTTCCCTAACGGCAACCCCATATGTGTATTCTCCACGGTACCAGCTACCCTACTCGGCTAGCCCCGTGTCTTTCACTTGACAGAGCTCGCTCTGTCGTATCTCTGGTGGTGTTCTTTCCCCCCTGGGACCAGGTTGGATCCACCCCAGAGACTGCCATAGGTAGCACTACCCTGCTAGGTTAGTCCTTATGAGTATTCCACCTCTCCTTCCACTGTAGGACATGGCTCCGCAGTGTACCATCTCCCCGAGACGGGCACGCTTTCCCAGCGTTATCCAATAGTCACGCTGAGTGGGTCTTGCAGGAACAGTAGTGACTGGCCTCCCTGCCCGGAGCCCTGACTCCCGCACCAACATAGGTGTGCTCCAGCGAGCTCGGGTAGGGCGCTGGAAGGGCCAGCATCTCTGCGGTGTTAGTAGGGATCCCAATTCCCAATGAAAGGGAACGTCTCGGTTACGTATGTAACCCTCGTTCCCTGAAGGAGGGAACGGAGACGTACGTCCCGTCGCCAGGTGCTGTGCTTCAGCTGTAGGCCGAGTCACCTAGCTCGGCTCCTCAGTTGTAAAGCGATATGCGGTACTTCCGCTTCCGTATTTATACCCGCGCTGCGGGGCGGTGCGTGGAGTGCGTCGACCGCATGCCAATCTTCATTAGCTCGTTTTTAACACTCGAAGTAGATTGGTCTCTGAAAATAGATCCCAATTCGTCGGTCAGTTCCGACGTACGTCTCCGTTCCCTCCTGCAGGGAACGAGGGTTACATACGTAACCGAGACGGTTTCCAGCCTGAGCTGTAGGGCGAAATCAAATTGCTGGCAGATCAGGCTGCGTTTACCCAGTCTAGCAATATTCCTTAAATACTTGATACTTAAGACTTTAAATATTGATTAGAGCTGAAATTATTTAATAATTTTACCTGTAAATTATTTTCATGCTTCCTCTTCAAAAAAAAAAAATCCATTACATTGTACAAAGCAATCAGCCATGCAACATTATGAACACAGCAACAGTAATATTAATATTGTGGCCATTTTCACAACAATCGCTAATTTAGTCATAAGATGGAATTTAAATGAAGAGGGAGAGAGTGAGTCCCTATAGTGTGATGTGGGAGACATGAAAGTAGAGCCTGGTTTCGGTTCCCTGAAGAGTGGTCTGATATACAGCATAGCCAAGATGAAGATGAATATAAAAAAATATCAGAATACAGATTGACCAATCAGAGTCAAGTATTCCAGAGAACCGCAGAATGGGTAAATAAATTGATTTACTGGCTGAAACTTTATGCTGATGTTTGCTGTAGGCAACTTTCTGACTGTTTTGTTTGTATTCATTGGGCATTATTATTTCATGAGGAAAAGCTGTCTCAATGCCAGAGAACCAACCCAACTTACAGTGTTAAAGCTGCATAAATGATAAGGTCTGTTTTCCACCTCATTAATGAATAACTATACAGGAATAAATGAGGAAAGCAATATTTATATTCTAGTATTAACTAACAAGAAACCCTGATTAATGAATTAGTAAGTAATAGCGTTCAGTTGAATGAGGTAGTTCACTATTAGCTAATCAATAACTACTATTGTTTTCATACTTCCCAGAGGACTATACAGGTTCATAATTAATATGAATAATAATTCTGTATACATATGTATAATTAATTCTAAAGTAAAGGTCATTGTAACCCACTAGTAATGACTCAACTATTACCAAATCCTTGCCAATCATCCCTAGTAATGACTGAAGTCATTATAAGCTTTTGAGGTTTTTGTAAGGTTTTGGATAGTAATGACCTCAAGTGTTACATCATTCTAAAGGAATTACTGGCCATTTGGATCAGTTTCCTGAAGTGAAGATCCTGGTAACCCACCAGTAATGACTCAAGTGTTACCAAATCAGAAAAAATCATTATAGTTTGTTGTTATTACTGTTACGTCCAAGTACGTATGTGTATTTATTATTAAGGTGTTATGTATTTGTGTTGTGGATGTTTTATTCCCTGCCCCCTCTCTCTATTTCGTCATAAGACAGGTACTCTGATCAGCTGCATTCAATCTAACAATCCCTGATTTTAGCCCTCTGATTTGTATGCTCTGTTTTAAGGGGCGTGTCTGCGGTAAGACTTCAGTCTAAACGTCCACTGCTGTGATTGGCTAACATCTTTGCAAATGAAATAGCTAGTATTACATGTGGAACTCTCTCGAAAACTTTTAGCACATTTTTACTATTACAGCTCTCAAGGTTAACTAATCATAAAAAGTGTTGATTATAGCATTATATTTAGATCTATGGCATTATATTCAGATTGTGGCATCAAAGGTTGCAGTGATGAGAATTTTAGCTGATCACAGACATGTTGAGCGCATGAATGCATTGATCTCGCCAATGCCACTCGATTGCTGTACTCTCACGAATGCTTTCATCATAACTAACAGTGCAAACATAATGTAAATAAGATTTGCCAGAACCCAGTCACTGGTAAACTGTTAATTGCTATTTGATTAACAGCTCGAGCGATAGCAAAGGAAACATTCTTTGATCGCTTTCTATATATAATTTAAATCACAGTTTAAATGACAGATTATTTTCATGCTACTAAGAGAAACAATGTGAAGTTGATCGTTTAGTTACTGGTTTGATTTATTGAGACATAGACAAAGAACATCTGACTGTACATGAATCATTACATATCAGAAATCACTGGTCACAGATCAGGCATTAGAATTAACAGGCTTACTCACATTTGCAAAGCCAACGCCAAAATTGCAACTAATTTACCAAAGAATCCACAGTGAAATGTACCGCAAATAATGCACATTCACATTGTTGAAAATAAATAACCACATATAGCATTAGGATCCTTTGGAGGGTAATGTTATGTGCAGTCCATCCTTTATCACTCTTCTGTCCTTCATCTCACAAACACGCCAGTGCCATGATGAAGTAGGCTTTGATTTTCTTCTGCAGAGGCGCTCTTTCACATATCTATTACAGACACGTTCCACATTAAGTCGTTATCTGGGCTTGGTTACAATAAAAGTAAGTAAAAGTAAAAATGTTTTTGGACTAACAAGGAAGTTTTCAGCTCTGAAACGTACAGGCTATTCTTACAGTATGATGACCTTTTTTATGTCAAAGTATGATGACCTCTTTTATGGAAAATTTGATTTCTCAGTTCATGAGCCCTTTGAGTATGTTTGTTTAGAATCTTTATTACTTTTGGTTTGTGTGTGTGTGTGTGTGGGGGGGGGGGGGGGGGGCATATTTGTTTGTCCTCCTCATTTCTTCCTGTTTATGGATAGACAGGGAGATAGGGAAGATTTATGTTATTTATTTTTCTGATGATCTTTTTCCAGGTAATTTAAAGAGATTTATGGGTTAGTTACATTTATGGGTTAGATTATCCTGGTTCTCCCTCAAAGGTTTTCTTTTTCTTTTCTTTCACTTTGATCTTTACTTTGCTACTGGCTCCCCAACCAGATGGGTAGCTGTAACAGTTACTAAAATGTTAATAATGTGTTACTCATTTGTTCCTCTGAAGTTATTCATTAATGACTTTACAATATTGTAAAGTGTTACAGATTAAGGAACTGACATGGCAATTTGTGCATTATTTGATGTGCAGAATTTGTATAGGTCCCATGCTAAGCAGCTTCTAGTTGAGTGTTTGGGTTTTTGAGGCCAGGGTCACCCTGGAACATCCACAGAGATTGTTCTGCGACCCAGGGGGCAGACATTTTTGGCAACTGATGTTCCCTGCTCTCTGAAGTCACAACATCCTTCTTCAAACAGCGGCTGTGATTATAACGCTTATCTTCAGTCTCTTCATCTTTAGCAAAGAGTAATTAACAGCTAGCAAGAAGAGTCTGCCTGGTGCTAAACCATAATTACAAGTCCCATTACTCCAAGGGGGCGTTCAAAGCAATTAGCATTTCTCATACAGTGGTTTGAAAAGAAAGATGAGAGCATTTCATTCAATTTGATGGCGTTACATTCTGAAGATGTATGCAAACTGTTGCACCATCAATTTAAGCGGAGATTCGCTTGATGTTTACCCTCTTTGATCCAAACTGAATTACACACCGATGCCACTCCTACAGTACATAAAATTATAGTCCTTTCATTGATAATATGCATCTTTAGCCTACTACTGTAATAGTCTGGATGGTTCAAATGTTGGCATAAAAGCTACAGTAAAATTGACAACAAATCACCTTCCTGAGCCATTGACAGTGCTAACTAATTTGCTAGAATCCTAAGGGATTAATAAAAGCATCTTCAAAAAATGGATACCTCTACTTTTGAAAACAGAAACCATGCACGTCAACCAGTAATTAAAGGGCCCTACTATGCTTTTACACTTTTTCAACTTTAGTTAATGTTTAATAGTGATGTTCGGTTCTTGGACGAATCGTTCTTTTGAGCCGGTTCTCAGTATGTACCTGGTTGAGCCGGTTCATTAATCGAACTGAATCGAACTTTAGTTCCGGGTTGATGACGCAAGATGCAAAAGCCAAAGTAGCACGTCCGACTAAAAAAGAACTGAAAGCCGGTTCAACCAGCTGTCGAAGTTTGCAGAGGATTACCGGGGAGTGAGTTGGTGACGCAAGTCTGAGGCACGCAGGCTACTGGAAATATGCTTATTATGACTACTGTTATTAAATAACATTTTATTAAAACCTGCAAAAACCTTTCTGTCGAGAGATTTAAATACATTTTACTGCAGTTTATTGTGCATGCAGATTATATTTTAAATTGTTAAATGAAATTTATAAGTTCATAAGACTGGTTTATTCTTTCCACTCAAAAAAATTTAAATTGGCTGTTGTTGGTCCAAAGAATGTAACTATGTTTAAATTAAATAATGTGGTTACGTTTGTGCATTAAAATTAAGACAGTCATGTTGACAGAATTAGAAAAAGTGATATTTCACATTTACATAGCTCACTTATGTTAAATGAATGAAACTAAATTGTATTGCTTCTGCAGTACCGCACTTTGGTCAGCAGGTGGAGCTATATTTGCACATGCGCAGATGGAAAGCACATTCAACGATCGTCGTTCAGCTCACTTACTCAAAGTCTCTCAACGCCATTTTATGTGAATCAAATTCAACATTTCCCAATCTACGTTTTGTCTTTATGTGGACACACAGGTGAGATATTTTACCTTTTATGCATTTATATTGAGCCTGTCAGTATATCTGAATGTAATTTCGCGGAGGATCTCATGTTTTGTATGGTATATTAATGAATTTGCTGCATTCCTCGTGTGGGTTTCCCTTTAGTGTTAACGTTAGTTACATTATTGTTTTTCGATCGTATGTAATATGTTATAGTTGTTGAACAGATGTTATATGTAACATATGTTGTGTGCATATAAACCAAGTAACTTTTTCCACGTTTTAGTATCAGTTTTAACAGCTGCCTTAAATAATGGTGTTGAGCATTTTTATTTAATTTCAAATGATAACTCTCAAACTTTGGAAGCCCCAAGTAACATATGGCAATAAACACATCTGACACTTGAGTAAGATGACATCTAGCTAAGTAATGTAAGCTTGTTGGTTTAGTAAGGTCATCCAACACATTTTTTTATTACAGTTTAGTAGTTAGCAGTGTTTTTGATATTATTAATATTATTATTTTTTGTTGACTTGCATTTTTTTTCCCCTCACAGAGTTTTGGAGTTCTACATTCATACATGTGGCTGTGTAGAGATTGTGGCTCGTCTCATACATCCAGATCAAAGCTCTTAAAACACTTCAGGTTAGTACATGGACACTATGGCCGCAGACACACATATCCATGTGCATATTCTTACTGTCCACGCACTTTTAAAACCTGGAATGCGTTGCGGTCCCACTTATGCTGATCACATGGCAGTGAGCAGCAACCTCAAAAGCTAAATTCTAGTGAAAGTTCAATGATAAATTGCCATGTTTGTGCTGTTACTGACATTCCTTCAGTAAAGGATTACTTCATCCACATAAAGAACCATTTGCGCAGTCATGAAACAGTAAGTTGTATGTTTAAGGACTGCTCATTTAAAACAAATGTGTATGGCACATTCAGATCACACAAGAGTCGAAAACATTGTCAGTGTTCGTTGACTGATTTTAAGGAAGGAATAGTGAAAACACAAGAGGTTAGAGGAATATCTGATGACACTTTTTCAAATGAAGAAATCAATACATCTGCGTTAGAGGAGGATTCCAATTGTATTGATACAGAAGAGGTTCCAGAGAACTTAAATTTAAATTTGCTTCCTTGCTTTTGAAGCTGGAGAATGACCATCATGTCCCAGGCTCAGCTGTCGATGAGTTGTTAGATGACTTGCATTATTTACTGAGTGATGCTTCTTTCCCTTTGTCTTACAGAGTTATTGTAGACACCTTACAAAAGCACAGAATTGACAATGATGAGTTTCTAGTCAAAGACCTTGTTACATCTTTAAATACAACAAACCCTTTACTCACTGCAATGAAGCATGGTGGTCCTCTAGCTTCTGCATTTAAGCGTAAACAATATTACAGGGATAATTTTAAAGTTGTAGACCCTGTGGAGTATGTTCTTGAGGCCAAGGGAAACAGAACTTTTCAATACGTTCCAATACTTGAGTCTTTACAGAATCTACTTGGTCAGAATGATGTACTTGACAAAGTGGTTGAAAGTCACAGTTCTCAACAGCTAAGAAGAGATGTCCATCAGTACAGGTCAATTCAGGATGGTCAGTATTTGAAAGCAAATGGCTTCTCAGATGAGTTGAGGATATCTGTGTGCTTATATGTTGATGACTTCGAAATTTGCAACCCTCTCGGGACATCAAGAAAGAAGCACAAATTATGTGAAATCTACTGGATTTTGGGTAATGTACCATCAATCTCTCAATCAACATTGTCGTCAATTTATCTTGCAATTTTGTGCAAAACAGAAGACGTGAAGACATACGGATTTGAGAAAATCTTGCAACCTCTTTTGCATGATCTTCAAACTTTGGAACAGCAAGGTGTGTATGTCCAGCTGCTTGGAACATTTCTTAAAGGAACAGTACAGTGTATTGTGGCTGATAATATTGCCGCACATTCTATGGCTGGCTTCATTGAGTACTTTTCAGGAGAGTACTGTTATCAATTTTGTACAGCTTCTCAGACCAATGAAGTGAAGGCAGGTGAATTTACATTAAGGACTGCAGAAGAACACCAAGGACATGTGAAACTTGCGAAGGAAAAAAAGATGAATGTCATGGGTGTGAAAAAAGCATGTGTTTTCAGTGACAGCCTTAGCTACTTTAATGTTACAACAGGCTATCCTCCTGATTTGGCTCACAATATTTTTTGAAGGCATAGTACCAGTTCAGCTGGCAGAGTGCTTTGCTGTACTTATTTCAAAGAAGATCTTGTCTCTTGATAGGCTCAATGAACTCAACCATAATTTTCCGTACAAATGGGGTGATGAGACAAATCGACCTCAATTGGTACCACAGACATTTGCAAGCAGAAAATCAGTTGGTGGCAATGCGCATGAAAACTGGTGTCTGTTAAGATTGCTGCCATCGATTATTGGCCATTTGGTGCCTGCAGATGAACCTGTGTGGCTTATGATTTTAGACTTGAAAGATATTGTGGAACTGGCTGTCTCTTCAGTTCATACAGATGAGACCATTGCATATTTGGAATGCAAGATCTCTGAACACCATCAGAAATATCAGGAGCTTTTCCCACTTAAACTGCTTCCAAAGCATCACTTTTTGGAGCACTATCCAGAAATGATTCGTTGCTTCGGTCCTTTAAGTTTTTCTTTGGCAATTGCGTTTTGAAGCAAAGCGTAGCTACTTCAAGTAGTTAGGCACACAAATTGCTTCAAGAACATAACACTGACTTTGGCAAGTAAAAACCAGTTGACGGTTGGATATAACCTCTACATACCCAGCCCTGAAAAGACCACTTTAGAGGTCACACATGTCTCTGCCATCACTGTTGAGGTCATGAAAGAGGATGTTGTACGTTGCCTTAATTCTAGATATCCTGGTTCCACCACTGTCAATGTTGCTCAGAATGCTTATGGCATTATGTATCGAAATGGCATGATAATTGCCCATGTGTCTCTTTGTGGGCTTCCATAATTTGCATAAATTACTCAAATGTGTAAATCGAGGACAACCTGGCTTTTATTGCCAAAAAAAATGCTCATGGTAATCGAGAGCATTTCAGGGCTTTTGAATTGGTACCATAGGCTACTTTAGACATGTAACATATCCACATTTATGAATGTCTGTAATGTGTGCTGTAACTACAAACACCATTAACTTAAGTGAACTGGTTTTATTAAATAGGCCATTCGTTTTATTAAAACATGAAAAAAAAAAAAAGTATTATATTTTAAATAAAGGAGTTTAAAAAGGACAATAACCACGGAGTTGGTTTACTCGTTCTATGGTATACTTTGGATATAAAAGCACATATCTGCGTTTGTTGATCAGTGCCTGTAATGTGTGCTGTAGTTGCGCAGCTTTCAGTCGAATCCGACATGGATAAGTGAATTAACTGAACAAACACCATTAACTTAAGTGAATAAAAGGCAATAATCAGCATATGCACTCACGCAAATAACTTTATTCGATTGTTTCAATATGCATTGATACAAAATTACTTTATTTGAATGTTTCCTTGATATAACATGACACTGAGAAATGCATTAATCAGAAAATAAATGCATAGTGGCATCATTGCATGATGACATCAGGAACCTACACTGTAACATAAGTGATTCTAACTAACACTCTTTAGTTATCTTTACTTAATTGTCATCTGTACTATTCACATACTATTCCTTGTTTACTCAAAACCCAAGTTAAGATTAATTGAATGGTTTGAATGCCATTTTGTCAAGCACAAAAAAAAAAAAAAAGTCATGTGGTTTCAAAGGAAGAGAAGTAATACATAGGTTGCTTTTAAAAGTTGACCTATAGCTACTGACTGAATTATTAACTATAGTTAGTTAATGATTGTCAAATTAGGTCACCTTTTAAAATTAAGGCATGTAATGTTTCCCTTTATGTCGTAAAATCGGTTACAATTTTATTGCTAACACTTACTTTATATACTTACATTGATATAATCCCTCTATATTTTGTAACAGTCTCTTGCAGTTGACCATGAGTCACACACAGACTTAAACATTCAGCATGCAAAACACAATGTTAACTATACTAAGTCAAGAGTAAATCTAAGAGATCAAGTACTCTCTACAGTTGTTTTTTAGTTACTAGAACTCTTGTGCAAGTGAACTATACTAACCAAGCATTTGTTAGCACAACATACTATTCCTATTTCACTTTACTTGTTTTTTTAAGGCAATCGGTTTGCATGCTTTAAGCAAGTCTAACTAATTAGATTTTACAGTGTATGAATCAGCTTTTTGAACTGGTTCACAGAAATGATTTTTTAAATACAAACATGAACAAACTTGACATGCACTAAACTTGAAACATGGACTCAACATGATCAAAAATCTGGACTTGACCAAACTCACCAACAGGAGTTTACAAGGAACAAAGCTAGACAATAGACAATGGTAACATGAGGGCTATATATACACACAAAGACTAATGACTTAACAATACACACCTGTGAACAATCAAGACGATTAACCAATCAGAACATGACACATAAGACAAGGGAAGCAAAAAACATGATCATATGAGGGTAAGGGAATCACATGACTAACAGGAACCATTGCTGCGCCCCAATTCACATACTATCCGTACTAAATAGTATTCAAACATAGAATTAGTATGTCCCAAATCGTAGTATGTTGAAAAGAGTATTCCAAATCTATCCGGATGGTGTAGGGCAGCGCGGGGCACAACCTAACGCGGGGTTAGTAACACACATGGTTTAAAATTTTCCACACATGCCAGCATGACTGAACTTAGTGTATTTACTAGTTGCCATATCAACAATATATAGAGAAAAAATGCGCCAAAATTAAAAAATCTTTGGAAGGTATCACTCAACATTTATTTAACCAAAGCAAAAGTACATTTCTTACTTAAGTTTAAGTTTCATCTCTGTTTTTTGTGTTTATTTTAAATGAGACAAATCTGATATTATTTTAATCTTTTATCTGTTATTTAACAGTTGAGATAGTTCTTTAATGCAGATCTAACCAGCAGAAGACACGAGCTGGGGTTAAATCAGTTGTGCGGGTGGGGTGCGTTGTAACACTGCGTTACATTGTGCCCCTATTAGAACTATGTATTATAATCTATACTTTTATGAATTCTTTTGAGAAACCATGAGAAAATGCGAATAATGACTGAGAGTTAGATGATTAATTATTATTATGTTTTTAACTATGCTGTATAGCTGTATTTAGCGATGTGTTTGTTGTCAAACTAAATTTTTTATATTTTTAATGATTAAAAAAATGACATTATTTTATTTTAAAAAGTTAATTGTATTTTATTGACAAAATATTTTAGTTTGTCATGGATTTTTTTTATTATATCAGATAACATTTTAAGCTGTCATTTGGTCATGTTACATGCACCTCAAGTGTTACACTTTACTTAAGTGTTACACTTAATGTACCCCATCTATGGGGCATGTTGTCACATTTCACTTTCATTCTTTCAGGGTATATCAAGAAAAAAGTATTAATGAAACAAAACCACATAATTGTACCGGACGTGTGCAATTAATGTGGGGAAAAAAATCAATACTCTGAACCCCAAGTGGATTTATACAAACTGAGAAAGTCAAAGAGCCTTAGGTTGTGCCCCGCTCTCCCCTACTATTTCCGGTCAGAATTCGAAGTGCAGATCGACACACACTCTTAACGGCTGATATTGCCCACAGCACATTGCGAGTTGGCTGGATTCAATTAGAAATACAAACGGATGATGGATGTGCGAGTCCGACGGTTAAGTAGAGAGGTTTAGATAAAGGGGTTTGAGTGATCAATTATCAGTATTTAACCTGACGAAAATAAATGTATTATGTTATCAACATTATTTCACCTGCAGCAGCATTGTGAACTTTTGTAATGATACGTTTGGCCATTAACCTTTAAATGCATCATTATATTTAAACTGCAAACACATGAGGAGAGTCTCTGCATTAAAGACCCACAAATGGGAAATCAACGTGCTACTACATTTCTCTCCGATACGGTAGTAAATTAAACTGACTGTGGAGGATTTTAACTGTGACAATTGACAGGGCAGTTTAGGTGACAGAATGCACGCAACTAAGCGACAGAGTCTGTTATAGATAACGAAGTAGGCTAGTATGTCCCAAAGCTTGCATACTCTTCTGCTACACACTCAAAAGTATGTACTTTTTCTTCACAAAAAGAACACATACTTTTAAGTCATAGTGTGGTCGAAAGCTGATGACGTAATGCGATTATGATTGGTCGATTGATAAGCTTAAATCTGATTGGCTAAAGAGAACGACTGATCCGGTTGGGAGGAAAGCGCTGCCAGGAAATCCACACACACAAAGGCAATTCACACGTGAATGACAATTTGCACGTTCACATTCAAGGATGAACTTTTAAATTTTAAACATTCGAAAGTTTTTGTGCACAGTTGTAAATCTACGAATTGTGTTTTGCATTTGTGAAATGTATTTTATGAATATATAATTTTATTTTGCGCACGTGAATTGTTTTTTGCGCACGTGAATTTGGTTTCATGCATGTGAAATTGGCTACAATTATTAATGAGACTATTCTGACTCCATACCTCCCCAGACTGGCTCAATCACGCCGATTTTGATGAAGCCTCTCCTTCCGAATTACGAAATGTGCTGTGATTGGTTAACTGGTCCACTGTGTTGTAGTTGGCACCGCTTAGCGCATGTTCTTTAAATGTCCCACCCCTCCATAACTGCAAGTTCTTTTCTAGTGTAAATATTAAGGATGGCGTCAATTTTCATCCAATTTGAGCCCAATTCAGACCCTGACAATGTTAACGAACAAGATGTGTGCGTCGTGTTTTTTGCGTAAATTATTAATGAGACTATTCTGTCTCCATAGTTGGAGAGAGGTTCTGTAATATATGTGAGAAATAATGTGTTTTTGAGCAATTAAACATGAAAATATATTATAGTACACCCTAAAAACAAAATCAAGACTTCGTAAAAGGGCATAATAGGACCCCTTTAACATAATTTGTGGTTCTTTATAAAAGCTGTGGAATTTCAGTATTGGTAACTTCTTATGTGCTTTACAATGTAGTATTATTTGAAATGTGTAATATTTGTTATTTAAAAGTGGCTTTGTTTTTCAATTAGACTGAAAAAGTCTTCATATTCACATTGTTCTCATTCATGAATCCCTCCTCATACTGATGCAATACTGACTGATATGTTTCTCTCTCTCTGTTTACCTGTTTTGTATTCTGCATAGGCTTGTGTCCTTGCTTAATTCATCATTTCACCCCTCTAATTGCGTCTAAGCGCAATCACTTTTTCTTGGTCACAGATAGGAAACATCAACATATACAGCCACAGTTCACATGCATGGAATCTGGGTTGATGTTTTAAGACAGAGTTGAAAAAAAAAAACATGTGGCTACACAAAGCGAGCCAGCACTGCTGGGACACTCTTTTGACTATCTGGCATATATAGTGCTGTCTTTAAGCATTCTTGATGATGTGTTGCCTCCGGAATTGGCATTCTTTATGAGTGTTTTTGTTCCAGGTTTACTATGGAGACAACAGTGGGTGTTTGCCATCTGTGTAGATAGAAACACCTGCTGTGCACTCCAGATTACAGAAGAACTTCTCCATTGCATTCATTTGTAAATGTCAGGTATGAATATAATATAATTTAAGGTTCCATTTCTGCCTCTGATTGCCTCATTGTCTTTGTTGGGAACATCGCACTGTGAACTTATGAAAACTGTGAAAACTGGGGTGGTTGTAGGAAAACTTCTTTATTCAATAAATGTGTGTACTACATGCTTTAGTTGAGATATTTTATTATAAAACTGCATTTATGTGGAACAGATATTTAGTTAAATGCACAGGTTTGGAACTTTACTTTTATAAATGAGTAATGCCAACATGAAAGAAAAAGATAAGTATGCAGAAAGAATGTGTTTAGAAATGCTGCATCAATACAAATTCTATATACACCATTATTTAAAAAGGCATCTATTACTTTATGTATTACATGCCAATCTGTTTCAGATGGACTGTAATATGAAAAATCAGTAATTATAATGGATTTTCATTATATCTGCACATTCATACAGCTATAAATGAATGATGATCAAAATTAACATTTGCAAATATACTGCAACTATATTGATATTACCATGTATCTATTATCATATTAATATTACTATATAATAATAATAATATCTAATATCTAACAGAACAGAGAAAATTATTTTGCAAGTGTGTGGTTTGATTTAAGTTTAATCATAAAGAATACATTTTTTTGGAACTGTTTGAAATAGACCAAGTGATTAGCAACACCTAGCAACAAACTGCATGGGTTACCAGTATAAAATTTAAGTTACTCAATATACTCACAATACTGCTGTTGTACTAAATATCAGCATGGCTGAATCATAAGCACATGCAGATACTCAGAATAAAAACTGCACTCTTGCTTATGTGATATTACTTAGATTTATTCTATTCTTTTTTATTCTACTATTCTGTGAAAAACCCAGTCTCCATGTGACATTTGCAAATGAGGAGCTAAACACATGCGCTACATAAAATATGTAAGAGGACAGAATTGTAGAGCTCCTTAAGCACTAAGTGCCCTGATACAGAACAGAAATGTATGTATCATGCAACAAAACCGCTTCCATCGTAAATCCTTGCAAATGGCAGGGTGTAAAAGCTCCGCTGACAATTAATTTATTTCAACAGCAGGCCTGAGATCTGACATCAACCCCTGTAGCTTAAATAGGAGCAAAGTGGGGGAAGAAATCCAATTTGAACAAGAGAGGAGTGGGACAGATCCACCTCAGCACTAAGATTCTGTGGTTCAAAGAGAGGTGTCTGACACAGACACAATGGTGGCGCTGTCACAATGACATCTCTCACTGTGGAAGAGATGGACATGTGATACTGGAATGAGTAATGGAGGTGTGTGCTCAGAGCATTTGTCACCCATGCTTGTTCGTGAAGTACAGAGCGAGGCTGATATTATATACCGCATGTCATTAATCTCTGTGCAAACAGTATTTTTTACACCGCTAAGATTCTGGCACCTGCTACTGCCATTTACATTTATGTTGGGAGTCATAATTAATCACAACATAAATGGAAATTAAAAGAAAATCCACCCTTCCACAGTCCTATCTCATTCACGTCTCATGACATAAAAGAACCAATAATGTTTGCTATCGTTAACATCTAAGCTGCATTACCCTTTTGCATTTCCTCGTCTTGTTTTCATAGTTGTTTGCTGAGTTTTTTTCTTTCCTTTTTGGGATTCTATGTTGAAAGATCACTAATATCTACACTTGGGTTCACAGTTAAACTCGCCTGAAGCTACATGTTACAAAAAATGCCCTCTGAAATCTGAGAAAAAGGCCATTTTACAGAGTGAAACAATTCTCAAGCCTCAGGCAATCGTTTGTTGGCTTCAGCCTTTCATAGAAATGTGCTTAATCTCACAGTGCATGGCTATCATTATGACATTCAGATCGCAGCATTGACCAACACTCTTCTGTTAAATGAAATATAAATCAAAGTTACTTGCACCTTATGAGAAATAATTAAAAGTGCATATCATTCATTAAATGCCAATGGAGAAGAATAAACAACAGCTGTATTAATATATTGTCAGTATGCTCTGTTGGAAGGAGAAAAGTCTATTTTCTTTAATATGCATAAAAATATAGCTTTGCAATTCTGTTTTAGGATTCCCCAAGAAGTATAAATTCAGTCAGCTCAACCAATATATTTTTGCTTTATAACTGCAGACAAAAAATATAGTTACACTGTAAAAGATGCACTGTGCCATGCAGACAGACGTAATTTGTTTTTTGGAATAAATCTTTGATTTCCATCCAGTTATTTGGCACTAGCTCACTGAGTGGGTGGTTGCTCTGCTTTACCAAGCGAGTATAGCACTAGTACATAGTACTTGCACACCTGCACATGGGCTTAATCGCTTCTGTTTTTCACAGAAGCATTACAAAATTAATCTGAATTCAGTTGTGGATCGTGGTTACACATGTAGAAAATTAGTTTTCATTAAATGAAAGTCCCATGTAAATTCAATTACTTTGTGTAGAAGAAACTTGCTGTAACTGAATTGAGTCCCATAAAATAAGAAATGATGAAGTAACCTTAAAATAATAATCTTAAAATAGAAGAAGAGACTAATCATTGCATTCATTTTCACAGTAATTGCTCACTGAGCAAATCATCATACGCTTCAGTCCTTATGTAGCCACTCTCAAGCTAAGCAAAAGCTCCACCTTACTCAGCATAATGGTAACCTTTCCAAATGTCAACATAACAGAAAAGTTCTCAATCCCAACATAACTAGGACATCAAAGCCACCATGAAATCATTCTTATTTTTTTATGGAATATTGTGTTTATTATAAATGATTTATCCATACACATTCATTTTCAAATTGATGTGCACACATAATCTTTAATCAAAAACATTAACTCATTATCATTAACATGAATGCAGCAACATCTCTTTTCTGATGACTTGTTCAATGGTGCAAGGGCAGGACAATAATCCATCCCCTCCAGCAACCTGTCACTCATGAGATTGAAGAAATTACCAAACAACAACCCAATCAATTCCCAATGGACAAAATCAAGTCCCGCTCCATCTTGTTTGAGAAGCTGTTTCGCTTGTATATAAGTCACAATAGGGAAGACAATCACAATTACCATTTCAACTTTTAAACTAAAGTTTCAATTTTGCTAACAAACAAATAGCATTATTTCAAACATTTACCCCATCCATTCACATACAAAGCATGCTGGGAACAGGAAATGCCATGTCCGGTTTTAGTTAATGGCAAGAAAAATGATTTGTCTCAACTGTAACGTGTATGTTATATTTTAGTTTCTTAATTAGTTCCCATAATTCCTGATTTCACACACCTGTTCTGTTTCTCTTTTGATTATGTTCTCTGAGTTTCCCTAGTTATTTTTTTCTGATATTGCTTGTATATAAGTGGCTGCTTTAAAGTAAATCTCCTGAGTGTTCTGTTTAGAGTAATTAAAGACTGTTTTGATTGTTTTGAACGCCCTTGTTACAGAATATCGGACCCTAAAAATTTAATAAATAAAAATGCACTTACCGGCAGTCCAGCTGCTTTGCCTTGAGCAGGAAGAGCAGTGCCTCGAGGACCACACCTGCGGACTTCTCCATCTGGCAAGGCAAACCCACTTCCCTGAAATCTCATTGTGCATTCTTTTATGTCAGCTTGAACGAGAGCACAAAGAATCGCCTCCCAGGTGATGGTCCTCTGGGAACGTCTGCCGAGTTTGTGGAGTGGGTGTTGGTGAACTGCGAATCACCATTTACCATCTGCCTCGTCAAAGAGGTCGTCACCAGTCACGCTTCAAATCCAGAGCCCAGCCTGCCATCAACCCACTGCAGGGAACGAATGCCAGCACCCACCGTAGACGAAGGGCTTGAGCGAGCCACGATGTACCAGCCAGATCCTGAAAGCAGGACTGAGCCAACCATCGCCCAGAAGCCCGAGCCTCGCTAAACGTCTGACCAGGTGTGTGAGCTGGCTACATCGTCTGTCCCTGAGGAAAGCCCAGCCCATACCCCAACTGTTGTGGATGTGTTGTGCCTGGCCTCTGAGAACTATTTTGATTTGGAAGAGTCAGCTGATCATGTCTACCTATAGGAATATGATGTCTATCACAGCATACATATATAAGCTCCTTCAGTGCTATCAGCAGCTATTGCGTTTTTCCAGTGATTATTTACCCTCCTCCATCCCCAGCTCCTCCTCTCATCCAGTCAGGATTTGGTATTCTGATTCCCCTTGAATCAGACTAAATTCCCGAATTATTTTGTACATTTAATATATCTGCAAATACATTATGTTGGTTCTGTTCTGTTTACCCTTAGGGGGGTTATTGCTGCTCTCCCTGCTCTTATCCATGCTAGGCTGCATGCATGCGCAGGGAGTTCTTGCCCAGAACAGACCCATACCACCAATCCAAACTGTATGCTAATAGTCAATCAATCATCTTTGACAATAGTGGTCCTGACAGAACATTAGAGCTGATGCATAAGATCCAATCTGTTCTTCATATAAAGGCTTCAGAAGACTTGGAATGTTAATACTTTTATACTGTTTTTAGTCAGTTTTTGCAATAAATACCTGTGACTGTACTATTTATGTGTTTTATATTGTTTAGAAGTGGGTAGGTTTAGGGTATGAGTGGGTTTAGTTGCTTCAAAATATAAAAGTAGCCTATAAATATTTATAAAAGCATGTCTACTTTTACAAATGCAAAGAATTATGCGTCTTGGCAAACAACTGAAAGCAATGGGGTACCTTGTGCGTCAAAAATGGTGCTAAACTTCACTCCCATCCGGGTCACGGCACCAAAATATAGCCAGTCCTACTTAACCCGCTCTGAGTGGGATTTGAACCACGGGTCTCTGGTGTGGGATTTGTCCACTCTTATAAGGAGGGTTAAGACTGCAGCCTCTAGCATCAGTCACTAGAGTGCCTCTTGAGATCAGGGGAGTGATGTTTACACGCACAGCTCTTACTAGCCTTTATTACATAAGCCAGAATTTTAGTTCATTTGTCCGGTTCACTTGTATCTAAGTTGTTGTTCTAAAGCAAATCTTTTGAGTGTTCTGTTTAGAGTAGTTAAAGACGGTTTTGATTTCCATTCCTTCGTTGTGCGCATTCTCTTCAACACTCATATTATCAACACAAATGGATGAAGTGAACATTTATTTTACACACTTAACTGAATTCCACAGTGAAATTAAGTTGTGGCAAAATGTTCAAGAATTATGCTGCATTAGCAGTTATTTAGGTAAATTAAGAGGCAAAAATCTTTTTTGAGTTAGGGCCAGTATCACTTGTCAAGTTTATCTTTGTTAAATGGCTACCTTACACATAATTCACTCTCTACTGTATTCTCTTGATTTATTGAGCAGAAATATTTTAGACCAAATGCTCATGTCATTGTAAACCTGACAGGTGAATAGTGAGCCTCTAAATGATTCATCCAATTTGCTACATACAAGTCAGTGGCAGCAGTCAATTGACAAAGCTGCTATCCACTTCAATACTGGACATTTGATGATCAAACAGTAATAAGTGAGTGATGCTAGAACATAATTAGATGTTTGCAAAGTGTCAGATACTGCTAGATGCAGAGATTTGTTGCATTACTGACTTAGTTAGAAAGAGTATTACAGCTATGGCATACATTTTGCAAACTTTAAAACATTACAAAATATTCAAAGAACTACTACTAAAAATAGTAGCATCAGGATACTAACAACTGCAGGGAAATATGTAATTGATGATTTGCGGTATGTAACATATGGTACTATCATGCATCTTATAACATCAACAGACTTGTAACTGATGTGACTCAAAGGTTGCCCAAGTTTGTGTAAAAAGCACAGCAATTTCTTGCACACTAGAAGAGACCTAGATCTGCCAGTGGCTTGGTGGGCTGTCCAAAAACACACACACACACAAACAACAACACAAAAACAGAGTCAACATGACAGCCACTCAAGCAGGTCATGGCAATAGAAATGGTTCCTTTAAATACATATGGCCATTTTCTCCATTTGAACCTTTTGCCCCCATCACACTTTCCCTCGACAACCTCTCAAGAGTTTTTGGCAATAATGTGTGAACATCCACATTGCGAGCCAAGACTCTCAGGCCTCATTCCGCAGTGGGCTCAATGGACATATGGAAGCGGCAGTTTTAGACAGTATTGTCAACACTGGGGAGTGAGTCGCCTGCAGCGCTACACACTGCCTGTCAGGCAAAGATATCTGGGACATGTCAAGAGGTGTCACTGGTGCTTTAATTTCTTTTGATAGAGATGTGTGTGAGAGAAAAAAAGGCTTCATGAAAGAAGAATAAAGTGATGTCCATTCATAGTTTTTATAATTGCAGAGGCCAAGAGGAAGAGATTTGTCTTTATCAAATGAATTACTTTATCTATTATCAATTATTTTTAAGAATAAACACCCTTGGAGAAGCCTCAAAGAGTCTCAAATCTTCAATATGTCTAAAATTAAATGATTAGCAAATGAACGATATATCTATCAATCATGTCACTCCTTCTTATAAAGGATTAATCTAAAGGGATTTCATCTTTCAAAGACGAAACAGAGATTCAATAATGTTTCAGAATCATTTTAGAGTCCAAATACTTCTAATGTAAAAACTGTATATCTTTTCATGGCATCTCTAAACCATTCAGAATGGATAAAAGTTATGTTTACCTTGGTTGCTTGACAGAAGCTTACAGTTGTTTATGATCCTTGACTCATGAAATATTATCGCTGAGGAGTATAACAGCTAGTTGCTCACGGTGTCGGCCAGCAATAGCCTAACAGCTCTTTTTAAAGGTGGGTCAAAAATGTGCCCACAAACTGTGCTGCTGCAACAAACTGACCAGAGGCCTCTGCTGAATTCTTTATTATTTTCTCCCTTCATTGGTTTGCAGAGGCTAGAGGAAAATTAAAGGGCCCGTCAGAGCATGCAGTGTTGTCATTTGAAATGGATATCTCAATTGTGAAATTCTGCACCCTCATCACTCTCCATTTATTTGAAATATGTACCAGAGCAAAACAAATGAACAAGCAAAGATGATGCTACATTGTAGGTGTCATGATGATTCATAATACAGTTAATAAAAAACAGAGAATTGACATGTATCACTTACCAGCCCGATAGGACCCTACATCATTTTGTGCCTGCATAATATGCATTGAGCTTATTATCTTTTGCTTTTGTGTGAAATAAACAAGAATTAATTCAATAGGACATGAATCCAATAGGGCAGACGTTGTATCCATTGTGCAGTGTTTATGTGTACAGATGTCCCTTTTCCATATTAGCTTAATAGAAGAAGGGCAAGGGTACTGTAACGTATTATCTGTGTTCAGTGGAGTGCAGGGTGGAATGAGTCTCTTACTCAGCAAAAAATCCAGGTCACAAATGATAAACAGCACCCAAGTCTTCTGTCATCAATAAGACTATGCAGTTTGGGAAGGAAGGAACAGTTCACTTTTATGACCTGTCAGCTGCTAGAATTGCTCCCATATACAAATTGGGTTCTTTGTGTTTTGAAAGATAGAGAATATGTAAAAACATGGTGAGGTGACAAAAAAGGTGACTGAAATGGCATGTGCCATACAGTACAGCATAAAAACAGAGACTAATGTTATAAGATGAAATCCTCTACTAGATGGAAATGAGGGGGCTGGCAATTATGAGGGGAATCACTATGATAAAGCAATTATCTTGGAATTGTTTGGAACTGAATACAACCACTGGACTGTTTCCCTGCCTGTAATTAAATTCGTTTTCATGCTTTTCGTGCTAATCTGCATTAGAATAAACAACACATGCACTGTAGACATATTCAATTTCGGTTAGAACTGACTGGAATATTTAAGGGCCACTCCAATGCACAGACCAATATCTTTAGATGTCACACCCCAGAGCTATTTTGAAAGGTTGAGTAAAACAAGATATTCAGTGCTTATCCAATAGCTGCATGTCTGTGAGGAAGAGATGCGATTAGAAAAATGATTATACTTTAAAATTCATACTAGTAGCCTTGCCTTGAGTGTTAGTATAAATAGTGCTGTAGTGACTCATACAATTATGACTATTTGACTTTTTTTGAATGTGCATGTGTTATGGAATTAGTCAAATGTACATTACAAATTAACCTCGTATGACTTAAAAGTTACATACAATTGCCCCCTAAATGTAAAATTATGATTTGAAAAAGATAATTGGCAATTGTAGACATTGCTGTCTTATTTAATGTAATCATTTTTTTGCACATGATTGCACACTTTATCAAATTTATTGTCACACACACAAAAACTAAAGCAGGCCCTGTATGGTACTTTTAAATCTCTGAAGATTTCATGCTTTGAAAACCCAGCAACGCCAGATACAATCAGTATTTCAATGCCTCTACAGCAAATGTCAAAATCTTGAACAGCAGCAATCCTCAGGCAAACATATCGTCAGGCTCGGATGCCCAAATAAGCATTTCATCAACTCAATCTGTTTGCCATTGACTAAAGACAACTCATTTCATGACAAGAAAAACTATTTCACTAGATATTGACACTTAATTCATGCTCCACATGACATTATAGTACGTTTCCAAGACTCAAGAATGGTAAATAACAGCTCTTGCTGTAACAACCAACTGTCACTACTACAAGGATTTGCAAAAGCTTTTGTTTGGCAGAAATTACCATTAGAGATTGTTCCTCTGTAACACACAACATGTGAGGAAAATTTCCAACTGCTAGGTCATATTTTGAGGGACAGAATAATGGATTCCATCTGCTTCTTGTCACCTTGGCATCTGCCTGCTCAACATGATTTTAAATATTTAAATATGTTTAACAGCCTCACATTAATTTAACACAGTTAATTTGACAACATAACAGTTTCATTCTGTGATTTATACAGACTAGTTGAACTATTGTGACAGCAAACACACAAATCAATACATGAGTGAAACACACCACCAAAACATCCACAGTGGCTCCGCTTCTGGCGATTTCAAATCCTCAGGAGATCAGAAAGGATTTGTACATTTCTAAAGTTGTACTTGTATAAAAGGGGTCAATATGTTGTCATCGAGTTGCATGTATACACCTCACACACAAGCACCTTTGAATACGAATGAGATCACCGTGGTCCACTACACACCCTGTAGAAACTCCCACCTTGTTTTGTAAAAGCCCTATTTACTGAGCTTACTGTGCTTCCACCCGCTGCAGAATGATGTCCCTGAGTTTCTAATAACAGGCAGTAACAAAGGTGACAGGCTGACGTTTGTAAGATCGCAAACTGATGCAAAAACGGCAAATAAAGGAGCATATTCTGCATGTGCACTTAAACTTGCTTTCAAAACAAGTGACCTTTATTTTATTTTATCATGATTGTGCTCATGGTAAACCTAAGCAACTGCTGTTTATTTGCTCTCCCTCAGTACTGTGCCAGTGAAGATGTGGGTCTTTTCCCTCAGACAGAGGAAAGTCATTCAGAAAGATGTGACAGTTTAATGGAATTGTGCACGGTTAGCGCTGGGAGAGACAGCAATAGTGCCCTGAGATGAGCAGAGAAACCCCAAGGGTATTACTGTAGCTGCCACTCTTCTGCCTGTTACCAGCCTGATGAAACCTGGAGCTGAGGACATACATGCAAAGCACTTGGAGCTGATCGCAAATTAAGCTGACTGACATTTTATGAAGTTTTGCAGAGGTTTAAGTCATATTTTTGCCATGTAATGGCATGTAAAAGCATACTAACTAATGTCGTGGAAATTCTCAATACGAATACAACCTACTGATCTGACTTCACCATGGACAATTCCTCCGGTTGTTAATATAAACTTCAATACTACAGAACCAATACAATACTACAGTACCTTTGGGGTAATTCCCTTCCCTAATATAATACAATATAATACTACAGTATCTCGAGGTAATTCCTTTCTCGAATACTTCTAAAACAATTCAATACTTTGAGGTAATTCCCCTCCCGAAGTGACAGCGTCCCGTCGAGAAGCTATTATCACTACCCCAATTACACATGAGCACACAGGTCTTTAGCATCTGTACACTCTCACCGTTCTTCTCAGGTACGCTGGTCCAACACAGGACCATTAATACTAACTCTTAAGTATTACAGCCTCAACCCGATGGCTCTATAGTCTTCCAACACTATCACTGTCTCTGCTGTGGTCTTTTGAGTGTAGAATATTTAATACTTCTATTCCTCAGCTGCATACACTCACCTAAAGGATTATTAGGAACACCTGTTCAATTTCTCATTAATGCAATTATCTAATCAACCAATCACATGGCAGTTGCTTCAATGCATTTAGGGGTGTGGTCCTGATAAAGACAATCTCCTGAACTCCAAACTGAATGTCAGAATGGGAAAGAAAGGTGATTTAAGCAATTTTGAGCGTGGCATGGTTGTTGGTGCCAGACAGGCCGGTCTGAGCATTTCACAATCTGCTCAGTTACTGGGATTTTCACGCACAACCATTTCTAGAGTTTACAAAGAATGGTGTGAAAAGGGAAAAACATCCAGTATGCGGCAGTCCTGTGGGCGAAAATGCCTTGTTGATGCTAGAGGTCAGAGGACAATGGGCCGACTGATTCAAGCTGATAGAAGAGCAACTTTGACTGAAATAACCACTCGTTACAACCGAGGTATGCAGCAAAGCATTTGTGAAGCCACAACACGCACAACCTTGAGGCGGATGGGCTACAACAGCAGAAGACCCCACCGGGTACCACTCATCTCCACTACAAATAGGAAAAAGAGGCTACAATTTGCACGAGCTCACCAAAATTGGACAGTTGAAGACTGGAAAAATGTTGCCTGGTCTGATGAGTCTCGATTTCTGTTGAGACATTCAGATGGTAGAGTCAGAATTTGGCGTAAACAGAATGAGAACATGGATCCATCATGCCTTGTTACCACTGTGCAGGCTGGTGGTGGTGGTGTAATGGTGTGGGGGATGTTTTCTTGGCACACTTTAGGCCCCTTAGTGCCAATTGGGCATCGTTTAAATGCCACGGCCTACCTGAGCATTGTTTCTGACCATGTCCATCCCTTTATGACCACCATGTACCCATCCTCTGATGGCTACTTCCAGCAGGATAATGCACCATGTCACAAAGCTCCAATCATTTCAAATTGGTTTCTTGAACATGACAATGAGTTCACTGTACTAAAATGGCCCCCACAGTCACCAGATCTCAACCCAATAGAGCATCTTTGGGATGTGGTGGAACGGGAGCTTCATGCCCTGGATGTGCATCCCACAAATCTCCATCAACTGCAAGATGCTATCCTATCAATATGGGCCAACATTTCTAAAGAATGCTTTCAGCTCCTTGTTGAATCAATGCCACGCAGAATTAAGGCAGTTCTGAAGGCGAAAGGGGGTCAAACACAGTATTAGTATGGTGTTCCTAATAATCCTTTAGGTGAGTGTATATACCTGACACGACTCCAAAGTTGCTCTTTGCAGGAATTAAGTTTTATTCACGGCCGGGAGATCACTGGTCACAACAAAGTGAGTCTCCCGAACAGAAAAATACATGTATATTTAAACTTTACAGTTGAGTGAAAATCAATATTACTCAAGTTTTGAAACTTTCACAGGGATTTGTTCTGGTGATTGGTTCGTAATGATCTATGGTAATATGACTGTTCTATTTGTGTTAAGCACCTTTTTGGGTAAGTCTACATGGTCTTTGACCTGAACATCCTTAGTCTGCGTTTTTCTGTAGTTTCATGTTAAATAACCCTTTGACCACTTCTGAGGCCATTATATAAAATATTTCTATCACACTAATTTCACCTAACTACTATAGTTACTGTTATTGTTACTATAAACTATTCAATTCACAACATAACACAATAACTGCCGTAACAAAGTTTTATTGCAAGTCAATCTGGTTGAAGTTTACCCCCCCCCCCTCCCCCCAGTCAAAGTCCTGGACAGAGAAAGACAGAAAAACCCCTGGATTAGAGGATCTGAACTAACTGTTCTGAAAAAGCAGTTTAGCTACAGCTAGCTAAGCAGCCTTATAGAGAATAACATGGACATTAACTGTTTCCTTTGTGTAATCCCCTGAAACGTCTGTCTTTAACTGTTCAATGCTATTTAATATGAGCAACAGAGGTAAAAGCTTATGATGCTTAATCCTGTAAAAGCTTGTAAGCCTTCATGCTTTTTATTCTGCTTTTTACAACAAACAGGAGGCAGGACCTTGTGCTCCAATGAGATCAATTAGGTCCAACCTTTTCACCAAATAGGAGTACCATAATAAATACAGAAGCGGAATGGCGTTGTTTAGAAGGCAACAAAAACATATTTGGGTGAATTAGCAAGCGCCCCAGCGAGCATGTCCCTAGTAAAAAAAAAAGAAGAAGAAAAAAAAAAAACGGAGAAAAAATTTGTTTTCAGGGATTGGTTGTGTCGAGTAAATGATAATAAACTGGAATTACAGTTTGAAAACCTAACTCAGTATATTAGTCTCCTTTGAAACTTGGCTGAGGCACAGATTTCAGTCCAATTAAAACTTTGACCGTTTGGTTTTTAATTACATCAGCAAATAGAGACTGACATTTGGGATCAGTCCTGGATTTGAAATCATTTTGGGGTAAATTAACAAAACCCTACTATACGGATAAACAACAAGAACAGCAAAGTTTTTTCCTCTATGATTAATTACGCCCCTCTTTCACAGTGTATTTCCCATCACATCAGCTCATGTAAATTCCCCCTTAGTTTCATTCCCTATGTTGCAAAGACATTTCTTTTAAATTAAGTTCATATTCACTTCTTTTTGTTGGGTTTTAATAGCTCAGTGAGATCGGTCAGCCACATTTAGGGCCCAAGGCAATGGCCTTGCTTGAACTGTGGGTGTTAAATTGTGCTGTCGAGAGAAATCAAAAACATTACAGCCTTATGCTGAGAGGCAGAAGGGGTGATTTGGAAGACTAATGCTGGTGTCAGAAGAGCTTTTGTTATTGCCATTGCTCAGTATTGATATTGATGTACCCTGCACAGCCTCCATTGGGTTCTAGAAAAAGGGTGCCTGTGGGCACTCTAATGATTGCAGCTCTGCATGGACAGTAGTGTAGAAACAGACATATGTGTGATAGCAAGATACAGTATGTGGTGATTTCTGTGGCCCCGTAATAATCAACCACGACACGTGGTGACAGTTTAGTGAAACTATCACTTACAGGCTCATTGGCTACAATAAAACTACATTCTGGAATAGGAGAATAGGAGTTTTCTCTATATACATGTGACCAGATTTACTGATTTGAGCCAGTTGATTATGACACTTGTTTTTTGCAGAGCTGCTGTAGCTGATTCCAACTGTTTCATAATTGACAAATTTTGCAACATTGACACTGTCATTGTACTGGATTGAATCAACATTGAACTTATTTGAGCTGAATAATGACAATATTGTCTTCTGTAGAGCTGCTTTACAGCTAAATTTAAATCTTACATCTGAAGAAGTTTGCATCACTGAGTGTTATTTTCCTGTTTATTTCAGTAAAGCTGTTTTGAAACAGACTGTACTGTATAAAGCTCAAAAAAAAAAAAGGTGACTTGATTATTAAATAAATCTTATACATTTGTCCACATGTAGAATGGATGAGAAAGCAAACCAATCAGATGAGGGCAAAAAAAATGGGTAGAACATAGTTTGTTTTATTTGCCAGATGAATTTGAATTTGAATTCATTTGAATAAGTAATCAAACATTTCATTATTAGGCATTAATACTTCCTAAGCGATGCTTGCTTTTTTGTTATTCTCTTTTTATGCCCTAATCTGTATCCTCCTTGTGTTTGTCTCTGACCTCCTAACAATACTGCACTTGTTGCCATAGAAACATAATTTCCATCTCACTCACGGGCCATGCAATATAACTTCACAAACTGCACCCACATTCACTCTCACAATGACACAGTATACGGACTGAGGCTCATTCTTACATAATGGCACTCACATACAACAGTGGAGATGTAAAACATTACTACAGTCTTGTTAAAATGATTGTATTCCTGACCGTTACTGGGCTTGGAGGGAAAGAGAGAGCAAGATTGTGTTGAGCTCAAAATGAAGTGCAGTGTGTGAAAAGGGTAGAACAGAACAGTCGGAGATGTAGGCTAAAAGGCAGATGGATGGGTGACTGAGGAACTGCCAGATAAAGCATGTGTGGGGGGGGGGGGTGGTTAGTTGTTTGCATAGGGCTCAGAATTTGGCGTGTTAACAAACATTTCTAGAAAACACTCAAGTGAAAACACACACAAGTCAAATCTGCAGTTAGTTACCCAATATGCTGCATGTGCTATAATATCCTTCATTAGACAATCATCATAACAATTGTGTCCTTAATATTTTGAATATTTCATATTTAACATTTCATTTCATAAAAGCAAAAACACTGAACTGAAGTTTGTGCTGTTAAGGGCTGCCTAACAATGTGACTGAAAATAACAAACTCTCATAACTTATTGCTTAATTGTGTTCATGTGAACATATGTTGAATGAACTTTTTTATCTACGTATTTAAGAAAAGCCATATTTGCTACAATTGTGAGAATGATTATATACGTACCTTTTTGAATTAAAATGCTTCAATGGGTGGTGATGAGGAATGGCATAACAATCATTTTGAACAAGTAAATTTGATTAGCACAATCACTTCATTCACAAAGCGTTAAACATCTTTGTGTTATAACCCAACCCACCTACTGTTACAACACACAAACTGATTTGATATGCTGTTCAATTACTTTAAAACTCCTAAAAAAAAATTGCTTTATAAAGAACTTTTTTTTTTCGCTTTATAATTACAAGGTTGTAATAGACGTATAAATATAACTGATAAAATAAAACTGTATAGATGTATAAATATATTGAATATATTGTAAAAAATCGTTATATTTATCTATGCCCACATCAGTGGCGTAGGCAGAAAGTGGATGATGGGTGGGCCTCTAACAGTGTGGGTGGGCCGGAATAATTTGCATTACCCCTTCATTTGGAAGAAAAATCCAATTGAAACATAGCAACACAGCTAAAAGTATTCCTCATATGTTGGACCTTTTATTGTCTTTTAATATAGTCTACTTCTACATGTTGATGCCTTCTCAAGCCCCCTGTACGAGCTGTGTTTGTGATGTTTGAGCGCAACGCGCGGGAAGGACCGTTTGCAAGGTTGCTTTATTTTTGAAATTCCGCTAGGTGCTACTAGTGTCGCAGAAACTAAATACTTCACCTGTAAGCACTAAGCTCCGTACGATCAAGTGTGAGCGGCTGCAAGTTGGCAGGGTTTTGAATTGAAGATGATGATAATATCATCATAATACTAATTATCTGTTAGTTCACTTTCAAACGACAAAATTATTATGGCGTCCTGTCATCTTTGTCAAGACGTGTTTCTTTCTTAAATGTGTCATTAAATGGCAGTTTAGCCATTTTTTTAATAACAAAAAAAGGGCGCTGCTAGTTGGAATCGAATCCGGATATTGGCGCAAAGAATAACATAACATTACTACTGCCGTGACCTAACTGAAGAGACGAATTAGCATATTTTTATTAATATTAGATTAGAGTTCTAATGCATGACAAAATAAATCACATATAAAATAATGGTAACACTTTACAAAACAGGTGCACTAATATGCATTAATTTATGCTTAACTAATGCACAAATAATCATGAGTTAATGTATGACTCATGAAGAACTAAAACATTTATTAATGATTACTGCATCCGCAACTAATGAAGATTATATATGATTAATAGATTAAGTAATCATTAAATTGTTATTAGTTAAATGTGTCATATTGTATTAATTCCCTAATAACATATTATATTAACTAAGTCTAAATTCATACTACAATGGGTCAAAGCCATGCATTTCAACTTCCAGTTGTCTGCTTTATTTAATCATTAGCTAATGATGTGCAAAGGTATTATTATGTTATGACTTTGTTATAACATATGAATTTAGACTATTAGTTAATATACATTCACCTAAAAGATTATTAGGAACACCATACTAATACTGTGTTTGATCCCCTTCTAAACTGCCTTAATTCTACGTGGCATTGATTCAACAAGGTGCTGAAAGCATTCTTTAGAAATGTTGGCCCATATTGATAGGATAGCATCTTGCAGTTGATGGAGATTTGTGGGATGCACATCCAGGGCATGAAGCTCCCATTCCAACACATCCCAAAGATGCTCTATTGGGTTGAGATCTGGTGACTGTGGGGGCCATTTTAGTACAGTGAACTCATTGTCATGTTCAAGAAACCAATTTGAAATGATTGGAGCTTTGTGACATGGTGCATTATCCTGCTGGAAGTAGCCATCAGAGGATGGGTACATGGTGGTCATAAAGGGATGGACATGGTCAGAAACAATGCTCAGGTAGGCCGTGGCATTTAAACGATGCCCAATTGGCACTAAGGGGCCTAAAGTGTGCCAAGAAAACATCCCCCACACCATTACACCACCACCACCAGCCTGCACAGTGGTAACAAGGCATGATGGATCCATGTTCTCATTCTGTTTACGTGTTGTGGCTTCACAAATGCTTTGCTGCATACCTCGGTTGTAACGAGTGGTTATTTCAGTCAAAGTTGCTCTTCTATCAGATTGAATCAGTCGGCCCATTCTCCTCTGACCTCTAGCATCAACAAGGCATTTTCGCCCACAGGACTGCCGCATACTGGATGTTTTTCCCTTTTCACACCATTCTTTGTAAACTCTAGAAATGGTTGTGCGTGAAAATCCCAGTAACTGAGCAGATTGTGAAATACTCAGACCGGCCCGTCTGGCACCAACAACCATGCCACGCTCAAAATTGCTTAAATCACCTTTCTTTCCCATTCTGACATTCAGTTTGGAGTTCAGGAGATTGTCTTGACCAGGACCACACCCCTAAATGCATTGAAGCAACTGCCATGTGATTGGTTGATTAGATAATTGCATTAATGAGAAATTGAACAGGTGTTCCTAATAATCCTTTAGGTGAGTGTAATATGTTATTATAACATATTATATTATACCAATTATATTAACCATAAATACATGGATGAGCGAGTTTGGTGTGGTTAACTTGACTGGCCTGCAGTCCTGACCTCAACCCAATAGAACACCTTTTGGGATGAATTAGAGCGGAGACTGTGAGCCAGGCCTTCTCGTCCAGCATCAGTGCCTGACCTCAAAAATGCGCTTCTAGAAGAATGGTCAAAAATTCCCATAAACACACTCCTAAACCTTGTGGAAAGCCTTCCCAGAAGATTTGAATCTGTTATAGCTGTTAAACCCTATGTATTAAGAATGGGATATCATTAAAGAAGTTCATGTGCATGTAAAGACAGATATCCCAAAACTGTTGGCAATATATATATATATATATGTATATATATATATTGCGCCCTTGGAGTGCGATTAACTTTATAATTGCCACCAACCAATGGCGTGATATCTCCTATCCCAGTACAAGGCTATGCAGATGATGTCCAGATCGCCTCCAGAGAAGAGAGCGTAATTAAAAACATGCTGGCCAGGACAGATTCTTTTCTGACATGGTCAGGCCTGGAAATTAAAGACACAAAATGTGCTGTTCTGTATGAGAAGTTAGAGGCTATCAGACAGGTGGCGCTGTCTAAAGTACAGCATCTGTTCTCCAATGTCCATATCCAACAGAAAGTGCTAAGTGAAATTAATAGTAAAACAGTGAGCTTAGTGCGAAAGTGGTTTGGATTTAACACACATAGCACCCGTGATGTTATTTTTCACCCCCAATGGGAAGGAGGGTTGGGGGCACCAAACGTGATATGGATTTACATCAGCATGTGGATTTCCCACCTTTTGAACATGCTGAATAAGGATGACAGAGACGTTAGAGAGCTGGCTCGATCCTCCCTGTTCCTGGACCTAAGGAGACGTAAGGTGCCATTGGCCAGGGACTCAGAGCCCCACTTCCTTGGTTTTAAAAGTAAACCAAGTGGGAAACTGGACATCCATTCTGCTGGCTTTGGTTTCTGGTCAGACTGGCCAGACCTGAATGACCTTTGTGTCCAAACTGGAGTAGCACTGGAGTGGGCACGGTCTGACTTTGGGACTGTGAGGGTCTCAGAGGATATCATCACTGATCCCCTGATCTATGTCAAGACCACATAAGGTGGTCACAACTACCTGCTAACATCTACAGGTGCCCGGCGAACTCTCTTGGACTTACACCAACATCACCAAAAACAACACTGGACTGGCATGTCTTCCCTGTGCTGACCACTCTGTTTCTCACTCATTTTTTAAGAATACCGCACTCAGTGAGGACATCGTCATCTTGACAGTAAAAGCAAGATTGCAAGTTCTTCCTACCAGACTCAACCTTTCCATCTGGTTTCCTACAACCCAGGTCCCTCACTGTCTGCATCACAGAACAGATCACTGAAACACTGCCACACATCTTGAACGGCTGCCATGCTTACAAGGGAATGTACATAGCACGCCACGACAGAATAGTGGACCTTATAGTGAAAGACGTATAAAAAAATATACAAACACTCTAGTGTAAAAGCATCCATGTTTCAGCATGGCAATAGTAGCTCTGATGCTTTTTCACATCTGTCTGCTAATACACCAGATGTTATTGTGATTAATGAGGTCAGTGAGGTGTTTATTCTGGAGGTTGCATGCACCTTTGACTCTAGCATGGAGGAAGCCTTTATGACCAAGGTCATTAAATACCAGCCGCTCTTAAACACAATCTCAGAGATCGGTTATCGGGGCAGACTACTGGTGTTCATATTTGGCAGCTTGGGACACACACATAGGCTGGTGGTAAGAGGGCTTCAACAAGCTGGGCCAAACAGCTAGTGAAGTACTGTGCCCTGTCTGCTATCATAGGCAGCTGCCATATATGGTGTAGACGCTGTTACTTATACTCATAACACCTGAGAGATATGCTTTGTGAAGATCTGCTGTATGCCACTGGGCCATGATTTTGTACATGTATTTAACTGCATCTATAATGTTTATGTTCCTGTAATTTATTTCTTTTAAGTGGACTTAAATAAATTGTTAAAATGTGTGCGTGCGTGCGTAATGAATATAACACTCAAAGAATAATACATCTGATCTGTCATTGGAAGATGAATCAAAAATCAAAGTGTGTTAGCATACAGGTGTATTGCTCCATTAGCATTTTTAGTGGCAATAAGACAGAAATCTAAGTTTCAAACATAAATATGCAAGAGTGTCTCTTTGCATTTAAGACCAATGGCATTCATCATCTACTCATATTCTAAATAAATAATAAACTTGAGAGTGAGCTTAACAAAAGTGGTTGTAAGTGACCTGGACAGCACTATTATAGATAAAAGCACTTCATGAATATCAAACTCCTGGCAGAAGCTTGTTTGGGAACTCAGTTTAGAAGATGTTACATGTTATATAGTCTTGTTGCCCCCTATAAATGATAATGCAGTGAAGTGAAATTTGAAGCCCTGATAAATTGTTTTCAGACAAAAGCAAACCTCTGACAGGCCTTTGTGTCATGTGGGCCCCTTTCTCATGCATAGTAATGGTTCTGAGCTCTGGTCTCTGGGCTTGATTTCCTTATCTGCCATCCTAATTATCAAGGCATAAGAAAGGTCATTTTGCTGCTAAATTATCTGCTATGCATGCGATTACCTAGCCATCATAGTGCATGTAGAGCTGGAGTAACCTTGGCTTTTAGAAATACTGACAACAATGCTTAGAACCGATACATTTAATTCACAATTTAACTTCAAAGAATATCTTGCTTATATCTAATTGCGTTCTCTAAAGATAGAATCTCATTGAGAGTTTAAAAAATTATAAGTTGGTTCAGTCAGGATTGTTCAGTATAGGGTCTGTAGTAGGTTATTTCCTGCTATGTGAGATAGAGAGAGAAAGAGAGAGAGAGAGAGAGAGAGATCATATACTATAAACCTTATTTTGAAATCCTCCTTTACTCATAAAAAGGTCTGTGAACTTCAAGAAAAAGAAAAAGAAAAAAATATTTCAAAATTCTGCTCAGATAATTTGCACTAATAATCAGCTTGTCTCAGATGTCTTTTTTCCCCTGCACCCAGCCTTTGTAATGAGATAATGAAATACGCCTATGCATGGCCAAACTCCAATGGACATTAAAGCACGTTTATATAACAAAACATTTTTGCCACTGCAAAGAATTTTCTCTTTAGAGGACTAATGAAAGATATGGCAACAGCAGACAGAAAACAACACTAGCCAAAATGCACAATCTTTGCCAAAAACATCTTCATAATCTATGCAAAAAGATCTTCTAATCAAACACACCTGAATCAGGGCATTAGCTCATTAGTAGAGACACTAAGACCTCAAATCAGACAAAGAAGACATTCAAAATGTGCTGTGTTGGGGGGCTCCAGGACACACTCACTGCATCCAAAATCGAATACTTCCCTATACGTAGTATATATACGTAGTATGTGATACGTAGTATGTGAAAAACAGTACACCAATAGAGAAGTATGTTCGAATACATAGTTTTAGAAAAACAGTAGGAGAAAAGCACCTGGATGACCTGCTACATTTGCAGAGATTCTGAAGTGCGCATTCAACAGACACTTGACTATCCCATGAGGCCACGGGAGAGGATTTATGAATGGAAGTGAAGCGATGCAACTGACGCTGGTAGGTCACATGATAATGACAACATGGCGGATGTAGTACGTACAAATTTCATTCATACTACCCATATTCATAAGATACTTTTTAGCGGACGTGAAGTAAGTTCAAATGTAGTAGGCATACCTACTCAGACACTAAGGCGATTTTGGACACAGCAACCAGTCTTACATCACAAAGCAGTTCAAACTAAAGATGCCCTTGCTGCACACTTAGTTTGACTTGTGGCATAGAAACGGGGACTGTCAATTTACAATTCAAATCAACCAAATTGCTTGAATGTTTGGCAAGAGTTATCCTCACCTAAAGGGCAAGATTAGAGCTATCTGCATAGAGCAGACTAATCATGAATAATTTGACACCAAAAATGACTTTTATGTTGTTTATTACCAGACTGTCATATTTTTCCTCATGTCAGACATGCAAATGTTGCCCTGTCTTGGCTTAATTAGCTCCACAGTCACACAATTTTTATTTGATCACTCACTACTGGAGTTACTGAGGACAAAACATAGCCCAAAGGGTCTTATCAGATAAAACAGGATGATATCACTGCAGACACTTTGCATCTATTTTACATCATTCCAAATTATGTGTAGGACCCAGTCCTTTCGAAATTACATCAATATCACTACTGTTTTTTTTATTTGTATTAATATTATTTTTTATATATGGTTGTAGTATCCAAAGTTGTTCATTGTTCGCACATCCTAATTTTTTAAAGTTAGACGCAACATATTTTTTTGATCCTGGAAAAAAATTTTATCCTCACCCCTAATCATAATCCTACCCATAATTCATCCCTAAAATCAGAGGGAAATGATAGGTGAATAACACTGGTCGTAAGCTTAAACCTAAACTGTAAATGTGTCCCTCAAATCTGATTGGTTGATTGGAATGCTGTTCCAGGATCAACAACGATGTTCATCCAGGAACATGTTGCACTTGGTGAAATCACGTTCTGCTCATTGTTCAGCTGAAGTTAGTTCAGTGTTGATTCAGTTCTATTCAATAACTGTAAATATGAAATGAGTTTGATACAGCTATAAAGCAGCTCTGTAGAAAAAAAGAGATGACATCATCCAGCTTAGTTCAGTTTTCAACCAATAGTGTCAGTACAGTCAAATCAATAATATTATGTCCCCAACAATAGTGATTTTGAATAATTTAAACATGTCAGTATACAAAATGCATTCAAAGACAAGCATTAGGCCTACAGTATAGTATATGTTTCAGGATTTCTCTCCATATTAAATGTAGAAGGCCTAAAATGAATCACATTTCTTCCATTCCTGTAGAAGAAGACAGCCCGAAAATTGACACTTTACTTACTCTGGTCCAAAAGTATAATATTTGGCTCAAGAGCTACACTAATTCACTGAAAAAGGTGCTTTAGAGGTGTGTTCATACTAAAACAAAAATGTGTTCTTCTGAGGTCCTCAAGGGCAGAAGTCAGCTACTTCATAATTAGAGAACTCTAACAGCTAAGAAAAATGGAGTAGCTGGCATTCAGACTTCCTTTCTTCTAGGTAAATGGATTTTTTTTATGGTGTTTTTTTTTCCATAACTATATTTAGGTTATGTCTGAACTGGGAACGCACTTCATACCGTGTTTTAGGTGGTTTGAGTGAGAGGTGGCTGTAAATTGCATTTGCATTCATTAGTTTCATCCCTTGTCTCTGCACTGCCATTAAGTTAATATGAGAGTGTGTGTGTGTGTGTGTGTGTGTGTGTGTGTGTGTGTGTGTGTGTGTGTGTGTGTGTGTGTGTGTGTGTGTGTGTGTGTGTGTGTGTGTGTGTGTGAATCTCCTATTTAGGTGAAAATGGATTTGGGCTCCATTAGCTGATTAGCCGTAAAATGACATTATCTCTCACAATGTGAACTTAATGCCAGTAATTTAAAGATGGATTACTCTGTGCTGAGACCCTCTCCCCGTCAATCAGTTTGTCATCTAACATATATAATAATTCTAATAAATAAGTAATATAGCCTATTATTTGTGCACTGATATATTAGCAAACATAGTCAGAATGCCTTGTACAGGACACAATAAGTAAATATGACTTTTTTGAAGAAGA
Organism: Rhinogobio ventralis; assembly: GCA_039654625.1. NCBI lineage: Eukaryota > Metazoa > Chordata > Actinopteri > Cypriniformes > Gobionidae > Rhinogobio > Rhinogobio ventralis. The sequence goes on along the minus strand of CM077193.1, from coordinate 21,194,472 downwards.
AAAAGAAGAAGAAGAAATGTCAAACTATGGAAACTGACTTTCCCAAACTTTTGTTGGTTTATGTATGATAGGCTATAGTTTGTATCCTAATCTTAACATATCCCATATTCCAAAAATAGTTTTTCTTATCAGTTTCTCATTTAATTAAATGAATATTTCTTCAATTGAATCTAAATATATGGTCCATCAATAGTGTTTCTGAAGAATTAGAGTTTCTCTTGAAGTTTCTCTTGAAGCCAATGCGGAAGTGACTTAAACTGCAATTCATAGACTGGCCACTAGAGACAGGCTCCAGAAGAGAGCAGAATCTCAATCTCAATGTGTGTTAAAATGCCCAACTTTACAGCAGAAAAAAAACGTTTACAGCCTGGTACAAATTGTGTTTTTTGTCTATACGGCAAATTTTGCCTTTCATGACAACTGTGAGGGGGGTGAATTTTTTTGTTTGTTTACATTATATAAAGCCTTAAAGTTCTGCATAATTAAGGGCGTGGCCACTTTGAGTGACAGGTGGATAGCCATTTATCTGCTGTCTGTTAGTCATCGCTTTACCTCAGCTCCGCCCACGTGCCGCCTCTTTGCCCATTTTCTGTTATCCGGGTGTGACGCACGATGACGCGCTGCCAAGATGGCAACGGCCAGCTCGTCCCTACTTTACACTTCAGAACTGCTCTTCAGAATCCTATGGGTGACGTCACGGATACTACGTCCATATATTTTTAAAGTCTATGCATTTTACCCATAGACTGTAAAAAAAAATATGGACGTAGTGTCCGTGACGTCAACCGTAGGTTTCTGAAGGCAGCGCATCACCGCACGTCACTCCCGGGTCAGTGAAAATGGGCAAAGAGGCGGGATGTGGGTGGAGCTGAGGTGTCTGGTTGCTGAAACCAGCAGTGGCAATCCACCTGTCACCCATATGGCCACTCCTTTAATTATGCAGCACTTTAAGGCTTAATATAATTTAAACGGATGAGTTATAAAAAATATCAGCTCCCTCACAGTTGTCATGAAGGGCAAAATTAGCTGTATATACCAAAACCACTTTTTGTACTAGGTTGTAAACATATTTTTTTTCTGCTGTAAAGTTTGGCATTTTAACATGGGGTAGATAGATTTGACTCCCATTGTTTTTCTATGTAAACACGCACTAGATGGACATGTATAACCATTGCGCTCGAGGCTTGAGTCTCACATCTAGCGCATGACACAGCCTTTTAAAAATGCAGTGCTCCCGTTGAAAACAATTGGGAAAATAAGCTAAAAAAAAATGCTTTGGTCTTAAATGCACGGCCTTAACTGTCATTACAGGTCAGTGAAAATAAACCATCCAACCATGATTAAAGTTCATATTACTTTAGCTTGATACTTGCACAGACACATCATCAATGTGTATTTAGATTAATATTTTTACTGTGTAGCTCCTTCCTCAGGTGTGTGAAAAAAAACTAATCACACAGAGATGTTGTGATTACATTATGAACAGTATAATGTGTTGGCTGGGAACCCTCAAGATAATCAATGAAAACTTGATGAAAAAGACGTTGCGCTATTGTCGTGGAGAGGAGGGTCTTCAGGGAAAACAAAGCCAGAAAAAAAGGAAAATGGGTCTGCAAGGTGTTGTCATAATAGAGAATGTCACATTTACATTTCACATTAGTGAAGTAGCTGTTATGCTTTTCTCCAATTGTTTAGGCCCAAAGATTACAAAACCAGAATAGAAAGTCTCATAATAATATTATACAATAATGTGTTTTATTATTAAGTGCCTTTCAGCTCAAGTTCGCTTTACAACAAAGAATGAACTTTTAAGAGACAGATGCAACTGACAGACATGAGTAACTTCACATCACAGGAGAGAGAGAGAAACACACACATTCAGAGTCAGAGGTAGAGAAACACTATTGCAGGGGGGTTTGGCATTTGATGACATGCTGCAAAGACTCGATGGGAGTGAGATTCAGAGTTTTGGTGCCATGATACAGAATTAACTTCCACCCACAAAAGAAACTCGAAATCTTAGGCATGAGGTAACTCACAGAGGTATTGAAAGGTAAGGCTGTTGAGACATTTAAAGGTTAGGAGTATCTTGTAATGGATACAAGGAAGAGACGGGCAGCCAATGTAATTTACAAAGGATGGGAGTGATGTGGGCACATTGTTTGGTGTGGGTGACTTTTGCTGCAGAAGTTTGAACATATTGCAGTGATTTTAGCAGGTACTGTAGGCCAACCAAGTGAGAAGGGCTAGTGGTTCAAATAGCATAACATCAGTCTATGTTTAATTTGAGAAAATTAAAGCAACCATGCTTTCAAATCACTGGTGCAGGCATTAAGAGGGCAGAGTGGGAGGACAGATCTGAAAAATAACAGCAGAGCAATGGAAGCTGAGACTAGGACAGACATGAGTATGTTGTCGCAGACAGTATTGAACACAGCGCTAAGATCAAAACACTTACATAATCAGCAGCTAAAGGAAGGTCATTGAGACCCGGGATTGCAAGATTGCAAGAAACCAGTGTCTGTGCAGTGGAAAGTGTGAAAAACATATTGAAAAGGGTCATAGAGACAAGAGTGAGTAAGCAGATGCGATTGTAGTTGTGAAGCAACAAGCAGGTTAGATAAGAAAGAAGATTTGAGATAGACCTGAAATTGTTCAGTTCAGACAGATCCAAGACACATTTCCTAATGATAGGAGAGACAGCATCAGTTTTCAGGTGTGTTGGGACACGAGCAGAAAAGAGACATCATTTTATCAAATGTTAAATGGGAGCAGTTTTTTTAAGAGGGGGTGAGGGAAGGGTCTAGGTGGCAAGATTTTATAATTAACTCGCTGGCAGAGGATGAGAGAATTTGTTTCAAGGCCTGAAGCCCAGGGGTAAACCACAGAGACTAAGAGGAGGGCATTAGCCTACATTTACTGGGAGCAAGTCTCTATAAAACTTCACAGATGGTTATACACTACTGTTTAAAAATTTGCGGTCAGTAAGATGTGTTGAAGTCTCACCAAGTTGGCATTTATTTGAGCAAATATACAGTACAACCCATAAAATTGTGAAATATAATTACATTTTAAAAGCTTTGTATTTGAATATATTTAAAAATGTAATTTATTCCTGTGATGGCAAAGCTGAATTTTCAGCATCATTACTCCAGTATCAGTATCTTCAGTGTCACATGATCTTTTCAGAAATCATTCTAATATGATGATTTTCATAAAGAGAACCATTGACTTCACTCCTGAATGAATGAATGGCTCAATTAGACATTTACCCACCTACTGGCAGTTTCTTAGAGTATAATTTCATATTTCCATATTGATAAAAACAAACATTAAAGGTATAGTTCACCCAAAAATATTTATTTCTGAAGCTACTTTTTGTAATGTCTATTTGATTTTTTTACACAATCATGACTTTAAATTATCTTTTGGAAGTAATTTCTCAGCCAAATTTGTTTTTTTGGATTGCGATTAATCATCAGAGCCAATAAGCTGAAAACATTAATACTAATACTTGTGAAGGGGGAACATTTCTTTGAAACAATTTCATTAAACTTTGTTGTTAATATGAATCCATTGTGATGTACTATAATTTGAAGTGATAGAAACAAATATCTGAATAGCCCTGTTCCCAATTTCCTGGTTCTTCTGATGCCTCATATCAAAATGTCTCTTATCAGTATTTCACCGTACCGGCATTATCACAGATCCGTTTGTCTGAAGCTGTAAAATGAAAAGAACACAAAATATTCTGGGCCTAAATGTATTTTCCTTATTATCTAAAAATAATTTAAATAATTTTTAATTGTAATATATAAATTTGAGATTCATTGTCATTCTAGTAGCAACATGACTGAAGATTCACACTTATTCTGTTTTCTGAATTCCAATGACTCTTTGTGTTAATGGTTCAATTGTTTTGCCATTATTCACATTGAAGGCTGGCACTAAAATAACCTGTGGTGTACCAGCTACATTGAAGTCATTAAACCAGCACATATGCAATTTAAAAAATTGTCCTTGACTCAGTAATTTGGCTGATATGAAGAAAGACCTGAACACATCAGTAAGGGGTAAGTATATTACCTCTGCTTGTTCTATAGAGTGTGAAATGTGATTAAAAAAAAAAGTGGTAAAGAAAGAACTTTAAAACACATTTTATATTGGAAATTGTCCACTGGTCTTTTTACTGCACAAAGGGAATTGTGGCTTGGAGAAAGAAGTCTCTAGAGTAGGGAACATTAATTGACTTTGCTAAGTGAACCTTTAATGTACAAATCACTGTAGAAATACCATCCTTGCCACTATTTTGCTTCTTTTTCATGTGGCAGAAGCATTCTGCTCATAGTCAAGAAGACATTAATTCCTTTCAATCTTCACACTCAATTTATTCTTAAATGTCCCTGCCGATAAGCCTGGTCCTCTAAATTAGAGGCGGTGAATTATACGGTAAAGAAAGAAGAAAGAAAAAACTTAATCATACACCATAGCTGCTTGTGTGGAGTCTTGTATTATGAAATATGTTCCTTCTTCCCTGAGGATATAAGTGGTCAATGGAGGGATGGAAGCCAATGGAATGAACCAATAAATAGCAAAGAGCTCAAATAATTAGGTCTTTTAGTTCCGCTTTGGGTATTTTGTTAAAGGCTATTTCTATGCCTGCATTCTACGAAGTGAAGGGTGAAATAAATGAATTGTAAAAGTACAACACTGCCCAATTTCTAGCAATCTTTTCTCACCACTCACATGCCTTGAACGCTGCTGATACTGTTCAATTGGTTTACGCTTCATTCCAAATATTCATAAATCAAGTGTATTTGAAAATATGTGTCCATGTGATTGGAAAACATTAATTGTATGGTTTATTAATGTGATCAATGCACCAATGTTTTAGCATTAATTCCAGTGTGAGGGCAAATGAATGATGAGACTGGCATTCGAGGAGGAGAAAAAGAACTGAACCATTATAATGAACAAATTAACCTCTCTATCCACCCCCAAAAGACGCAGACCTTGAATCTAAGCCATCCATCAAAATTACATGCAAATTAGGCACCAGGAGGCCATATGAGACTTTACTCTTAAGTCAAAGAGCTGGCACTGGTTTCACCATCATTAAAGTCTATCATTTAGTGCCCTTTTACAGACAGACAGACATACAGGGGCTTGCTGCTTTCAGCAGTTAATGTTTGGGGTTCACTGTATTACAGTGAATGTATTACCATTTCTGAGGGTTTGGGGCAACCAGAGAGGTGCAGTGATGGCAAGGTCTGCAAGCTGCTGTCATATATTTCAGGCAGAGTCAAGCTCTGCTGGTGCTGAATGTCTACAAAAATATCTTTGTCTGTTTGAGGACTTGAAGAGGTGTGAGACAGAAATTTTGATGTAACAACAGAGACCCCTAATGGAAGAAAGAAATCATCCATCCCTCAGCAGCAATGAGTTTTAAAAAAAAGAAAAGAAAAACGATTTGCTGCCATGATCAGTTACTGTAATGATTTACTTGTTCTGGAAATAAAAAGACACAAGATAAGATATATGATATCTTAGATTATGAAAACATATTTTCAGGTATTCTTGAAAAATAAACTAAATATTCTTACTTATGGAATGTTTTTTATAGTTTAGGGTTCTTTAAGTCATTTCAAAATAATAACGTATCTTTGCAGTTAATATTTCTCAAGTTTATTGTTGAATATTTTTTTGTATGCAAGCACAAAAGTTAAAACTACAAAAAACATTTCAGTTAAATGATTGTAATGAGGGTTTTTTCTGTTTTGAAAGTTTCTTAACTTTATTCGTGAAGCTCATCTAAATGGTGTTTTGAACCAAGGAAGCACAAATTAGAAACGGATTAGGCCTAATAATCACAAACAGTTATCCTTCACAAATTATACATTAGTTCTTATGACGAAAAAAAAAAGCTATTGAACATTTTCACCACTATTGCCTAGAAAAAAAATAAGATGCAGTTTATTCTCATTGACCTTTTGTGAAAACATAACCCAGTAATGCCAACCACTGCACCACCCGCTTAGACAATATTTTCTATTTAACACTGGGTACTAAAAATGCTGTTTTAGACTCTTCTATTTATAAGACACTAAAGACAATTAACAACTAAGACATTTTAAATACAGGCGCTATTATAGAGCAACATGGGGTTGCTTTGCTCAAGAGCACAGCTGTATTAGTTCTCTCTAAACCCTTGGGTTACCAAAAGATAGAGAGGCTCATATGAAGTGAACGTCAAGGTCTTTAACTATGGAGTCGTGCTGAGCCATTTTTATGAGGAAATGAGCATCTTACCAAACCAGTGTGTCCTCCCTCCTCGATGACGTGATTTTAAGCCAAATTGTTCATTAAAAGGTGTCATGAAGAGAGCCTCATAACCCCCGTTTCTATCGATTTAAGATTATAGTGGAAATTAGACCTTGACTTCATGCCAATTCCAAAATAAATCAGAGTCAAACTAAAGAAAATACAATTTCCAATTATACACTTAATATAACTTTATTAGCCTTTCAATAAACAAACATGACCATCAAGTATGTATATCAAGTTACTCAGCTTAAAGGAACAATGTACAAAATTAAAATCAATATTCACAAAAAGATTTGCCCTATGTCTGTTTAAATCATGATTGGAATAATCAATAAATGAGTAAGAAAAGAAAATCTGCACAAACTTCAGTGGTTTGTATGTGTCTCAACATACAACTGAACAGGGTGAATGAGATTGTATATGAAGGAGAGAAACATTTTCAGCAATTTAAAATTAACATGAAAAGTTCACAACCACTTTTCTTCAGTAATGTGACAATATCTGAGTGAATCAGGATATTGAATGACTTAATGTAGAACGATGCTTATTGAGCATTACATTCCAGAATGGAGCCAAGTGATTAGAGCTGAAAAGCAAGACGGATTTATGACTTCAATTGAAAAGTCAATTTCACAGGGGCAGAAAGTTATTATATTTGTAAAAAAGGATTATCGTTTTTTTAAGCAAAAGCAAATAGCCACCTAACCAGCTGTTAGTGAAAGAAGAAAGTTGTTTCTGAGGAAGAGAAGGTATTACAATTGTTGAGACTGAGAGCATTTGTATGTAACAGGACTTTGCATGGAAAAGAGCAACTTTTAACATTCTACTAAATAAATCCCTTGTCTTCCATTGAATAAATAAATCAATGTTTGGGGGCAAGCATTAAAGTCCGTAAACGGGGGCAGAACACACTTCTAAAAGCTTGAGAGAAATCTCAGCTGAAGAGAAGCTCAATGTCCTGAACCCCAAAAAGGTTAAATTAAAAACAAAAAGCTAAATGCCAACAATAACCCAGCCGACCAACCAGCTAAAAATCTGAGGGCCACTTTGAAAATTGCATCGCGCAAACATCATCCGACTAACTTACAACAAGAATCACACCTGAACAGAGTGTGAAGAGCTGTTACGTATACTTACCTCAAAAGCTTATTTTGCATTTCAATGATTAATTTTGTTTCTAAGAATATCACAGAGAATTAAATTTCAATGAAAATGAACACTGAAAGGGTTCACCCAAATTGTCATTGTTTACTCATGTTGATCCAAACCTATATGTCTTACTTTTTTTCTGCTGAACACAAATGTAATGTTGAAGAATGATGGTGACCTAACAGTTTTGGTTACCACTGACTTGAATAGTATGAATGAAAACACAAACACACACATAAAAAAAAAACAGACATTTAAAAAAAAAAAGTAATTTAGCTTTGGAATGATGAATGATGATGAGCAAATGACCAAAGCAAGCAAAGTAACCCTTTAATATACTGCAATGTACAGAAAACATTTGAGCATAAGCATAAAGCAAAAAAACTTTGTGTAATTCTAAAGAATCAAGGACTCATAAAACAATATATTTTTTACATTCAAAACTTTATTGCACAGATCATATAAAGACAAATTGAGACAAAATATAAAGCAGTTATTTTCAAATGCATCTGTGAGAAAACAGTCTTAAGAGAGATTTTGCCTATGGCAAAACCGTAATAGTGCTAATGTGTGGCCCATTATCTCCACAGCTTTTCTTGGCAGATGGACAGACATGCAACACATTTCCAGTATTAACAGCAAGTAACATGCTACACATTAGCCATTTACTAGTGCCAGAAAAAAAATCAGAACATAAACATATTACAGCTTAACTAGCAAATTACCCATCTTTGGTAGGTATAAACAGCTTGGGTCTGTCAGTCTGGCTTCATTGTGAAGCATCTACCCTGACTGTTCCCTTAAAATAGTCTCCATTCTACACTGAATCTCAGTCTCTCAGTCCATACAGGTTCAAGGTGAGGTCCAAGCTGGCCTTCAGGCTCTTCGAGTTACTGGCGTCCTTGCGTGCATCTGCGCAGTCTCTCAAGAGACTGCAAGAAAGAGCGCCATGCTTTGTCTTCCTCCACTGCGAACGGTCCTTCCTCATCCACCTCTTCAGCAATCCTGCCGCAGCTGAACTTGCTCTTCCTCCGCAGGACGGACCGGGCCCTGCCGCAGTCATGGGTCCTGGACAACCCCAGCAGCTGGGGGAATTCCTCCATAGCCAAAGACATCCGGTGAACAGCCAAAGTATTCAAGTGGCTCATCTCCACTGCATGTGTGGACATCCTGTGAGGTTGTAGGTTTGGATGAGCGAGGAAACAAAGTTCTTTACGAGGTGAGTAGATGATGAAGAAACCGGCGAGAAGCTCTTCAGTCAGTTTGCTGCTCTTGTTCTGTATCCGTCTCGAGTGTTCGTGAACCAGAGCTGCTCTGAGGCTTTATATAGGCCTTCTCTTCCCACTCACTCCTCACGACTCCTCCTTCATCACAGGACTTGTCACGCTTCCGACTTCCATTCCTATCCTCCGGAATCACCCCCCACTACTGCCTGGAACAAACACGCATGCGGGAGGGGGCTGAGGGATGGCACTCGAGGATTTGGCACTCAGACACAACATGAGATCGTGCACATCTATCAGAGGAGGTGGCCGTGACACCAGGCAGATGGTCTTTTAAACACTGCCACAAAGCTACAACATAGGGAGGAATTCATTTTTACCAAGGCTCAAAGAATACAATTTTTGTAGCATTTGCAAAGGGCATGCACATGGGTTGGACACAGATGGTTCGTGCCCGCAGGGGAGAAATAGATAGAGGCAATAAAGGGCAAGGGGGAAACTCTGGTGTGAAGTCCAGTGAGGACAGGACTCAGGAGTGTCTTCCTGACTGATTGCAACTAAAATAGCCTAAGTAGATGCCTAGCAGAAAATACACACTTCTCAATGCTATTTTATTCATCAGATTGGAAATCTTGGATTTTAAATCTAATTTAAACCTGTAAAAAACTAATTGTAATTGATTTTGAAAAATGCTGAAAGCCAGACTGAAAAAATTAAACATTATGACTTGAAATGAATAGTTTTGCACTATTTCTAGGTCTGTAATCAAAGTACACTACCATTCAAAAGTTTGTGGTCAGTGAGAAATTTATTTAAAAGAAATAAATACTTTAAGACAGTAAGGATAACATTTAAAATAAATGTTTTTTTTTTATTTTCTATTTAAAAATTAAACAGCACAGCCATTTTCAACATTGATAATAAATGTTGCTTGAACAGCAAATCAGTATACAGGTGCTGGTCATATAATTAGAATATCATCAAAAAGTTGATTTATTTCACTAAATTCAGTATCTCAGAAAATTAGAATATTACTTAAAACCAATACAAAGAAAGGGTTTTAAGAAATCTTGGCCAACTGAAAAGTATGAACATAAAAAGTATGAGCATGTACACCACTCAATACTTAGTTGGGGCTCCTTTTGCCTGAATTACTGCAGCAATGCGGCGTGGCATGGAGTCCATCAGTCTGTGGCACTGCTCAGGTGTTATGAGAGCCCAGGTTGCTCTGATAGTGGCCTTCAGCTCTTCTGCATTGTTGGATCTGGCATATCGCATCTTCCTCTTCACAATACCCCATAGATTTTCTATCGGGTTAAGGTCAGGCGAGTTTGTTGGCCAATTAAGAACAGGGATACCATGGTCCTTAAACCAGGTACTGGTTGCTTTGGCTCTGTGTGCAGGTGCCAAGTTCTGTTGGAAAATGAAATCTGCATCTCCATAAAGTTGGTCAGCAGCAGGAAGCATGAAGTGCTCTAAAACTTCCTAGTATACGGCTGCGTTGACCTTGGACCTCAGAAAACTCAGTGGACCAACACCAGCAGATGACATGGCACCCCAAACCATCACTGACTGTGAAAACTTTACACTGGACCTCAAGCAATGTGGATTGTGTGCCTGTCCTCTCTTCCTCCAGACTCTGGGACCCTGATTTCCAAAGGAAAGGCAAAATTTACTTTCATCAGAGAACATAACTTTGGACCACTCAGCAGCAGTCCAGTCCTTTTTGTCTTTAGCCCAGGCGAGACGCTTCTGACGCTGTCTGTTGTTCAAGAGTGGCTTGACACAAGGAATGCGACAGCTGAAACCCATGTCTGGCATACGTCTGTGCGTAGTGGTTCTTGAAGAGGTGCAGCTGCAGTCCACTCTTTGTAAATCTCCCCCACATTTTTGAATGGGTTTTGTTTCACAATCCTCTCCAGGTTGCGGTTATCCCTATTGCTTGTACACTTTTTTTCTACCACATCTTTTCCTTCCCTTCGCCTCTCTATTAATGTGCTTGGACACAGAGCTCTGTGAACAGCCAGCCTCTTTTGCAATGACCTTTTGTGTCTTGCCCTCCTTGTGCAAGGTGTCAATGGTCGTCTTTTGGACAACTGTCAAGTCAGCAGTCTTCCCCATGATTGTGTAGCCTACAGAACTAGACTGAGAGACCATTTAAAGGCCTTTGCAGGTGTTTTGAGTTAATTAGCTGATTAGAGTGTGGCACCAGGTGTCTTCAATATTCAACCTTTTCACAATATTCTAATTTTCTGAGACACTGAATTTGGGATTTTCCTTAGTTGTCAGTTATAATCATCAAAATGAAAAGAAATAAACATTTGAAATATATCAGTCTGTGTGTAATGAATGAATATAATATACAAGTTTCACTTTTTGAATGGAATTAGTGAAATAAATCAACTTTTTGATGATATTCTAATTATATGACCAGCACCTGTATAATGATTTCTGAAGGATCATGTGACAATGAAGACTGAAGTAAAGGCTGCTGAAAATACATCTTTGCCATCACATGAATAAATTACAATTTCAAATATATGCAAAAAGAAAACGGTTATTTAAAATTTTCACAGGATTACTGTTTTTATTGTATTTTGATCAAATAAATGCATAGCTGATACTTAAAAAAAAAAAAGATGCTCTAATGGCTCTGAAATTATGATCTATTAAATGTATTAATTATTTATTAAGGGAATTAAGCCATGCATGCCAAAATCATGATAATATTTGTCTTACTATAGACCTTCCATCTCAATTTACCACAAACACACTTATCTGATACATAATACATACACTCACCTAAAGGATTATTAGGAACACCATACTAATACTGTGTTTGACCCCCTTTCGCCTTCAGAACTGCCTTAATTCTACGTGGCATTGATTCAACAAGGTGCTGAAAGCATTCTTTAGAAATGTTGGCCCATATTGATAGGATAGCATCTTGCAGTTGATGGAGATTTGTGGGATGCACATCCAGGGCACGAAGCTCCCGTTCCACCACATCCCAAAGATGCTCTATTGGGTTGAGATCTGGTGACTGTGGGGGCCATTTTAGTACAGTGAACTCATTGTCATGTTCAAGAAACCAATTTGAAATGATTGGAGCTTTGTGACATGGTGCATTATCCTGCTGGAAGTAGCCATCAGAGGATGGGTACATGGTGGTCATAAAGGGATGGACATGGTCAGAAACAATGCTCAGGTAGGCCGTGGCATTTAAACGATGCCCAATTGGCACCAAGGGGCCTAAAGTGTGCCAAGAAAACATCCCCCACACCATTACACCACCACCACCAGCCTGCACAGTGGTAACAAGGCATGATGGATCCATGTTCTCATTCTGTTTACGCCAAATTCTGACTACCATCTGAATGTCTCAACAGAAATCGAGACTCATCAGACCAGGCAACATTTTTCCAGTCTTCAACTGTCCAATTTTGGTGAGCTCGTGCAAATTGTAGCCTCTTTTTCCTATTTGTAGTGGAGATGAGTGGTACCCGGTGGGGTCTTCTGCTGTTGTAGCCCATCCGCCTCAAGGTTGTGCGTGTTGTGGCTTCACAAATGCTTTGCTGCATACCTCGGTTGTAACGAGTGGTTATTTCAGTCAAAGTTGCTCTTCTATCAGCTTGAATCAGTCGGCCCATTCTCCTCTGACCTCTAGCATCAACAAGGCATTTTCGCCCACAGGACTGCCGCATACTGGATGTTTTTCTCTTTTCACACCATTCTTTGTAAACTCTAGAAATGGTTGTACGTGAAAATCCCAGTAACTGAGCAGACTGTGAAATACTCAGACCGGCCCGTCTGGCACTAACAACCATGCCACGCTCAAAATTGCTTAAATCACCTTTCTTTCCCATTCTGACATTCAGTTTGGAGTTCAGGAGATTGTCTTGACCAGGACCACACCCCTAAATGCATTGAAGCAACTGCCATGTGATTGGTTGATTAGATAATTGCATTAATGAGAAATTGAACAGGTGTTCCTAATAATCCTTTAGGTGAGTGTATATTAAGGTCAAATAACATTCCCTTTTTGTTTATGAAAAATCCATAAAACATACGAGTGAGAAATGTTAATAGAAATACTTTTTTATTATTTGAAATGCAAGATTAATTCACAAGCAAGCATATGGATTGCATTTAGTCTGCTGCAGACTTTTTTTTGTAAAAGTAATTCAAAATGAAACCTGAACGTGCCAATCATTATTTAGGAATTCTAATTTATTTTAGAGAAAATACTGTATTATCATTGACTAGACAATAACGGAAACACAGCCTCAGCTTACAAATAAACTGTTGTCAGAGTTGAAATTTGCTTCCTCAAATTCCTCAAAACCCCAGCAGCACCAGCATTACAAAGTGAACCATACAGGAGAGGACATATACACACTTTCCACAATGTTAGTGCAATATAACTGCATCTCCTTTCAAATAGATGCTCTAACAGTAGAATGCATAGTGCCATCTGTGATGGGCACAAATAGTTTATGTAGTGCATTTCATTTGTAAACAACTGCTGAGTCAGACAGGGGGGGAGCAAATATGGACCACAAATAATGCACCACAAATAATGCACCATTTTGTAGATGTTCCAGGTGCAATTTTTAAATGGTTGTAGGCAACCTGCCTAATTTCAGTCATATATCTTTTGATTATGGTAATGGGTGTGCTGTTGCGCAAATAGACATTTCATTAAGGTTATTTTTCATTATTATGTTCATCAGATGACTATTACCAGAGAACTACTTATTTACTCTCTCTAAACATTAAAGAAAACCAAACAAACTGTACTGATCAATGCTGTTATTGACTGTTAGGACACAAAGTACATTACAGAGACTTCAGCTATTCTGGGGTTGTCCAATAGAGTTAATAAGCACTGTTGGTCAGCAAAGGCTGTTCAAGCAAATCATTTTTGGTTAGCAACAACTCAATACACCACTCTAATGTCTGGAAAACACATTGCTTGATTCGTACCATCTCAAACAGACTTATCAGGAGCAGTTAGGTGTGACTGCTCTTGGCCCCTGACAGCAAAAGGGAAGAGAGATTAAGGATTTTTTGTTGCTGTTCGTCCCTCATTTCATCTCACCATTCCTTCATCCCTCTGTCTGTCCTTTTTTCTGTCTCTAGCCTTGCTTCTGTTTCTTCAGATAGCGTGCACGCTGGGACAACCCCATGCTCATAACATATTTGTTGAGCAGTTTTGCAGGAAGCAGAGCAGTAGTCACCCAACCCTGCAGCAATGACATAATAACAGACATGTTAGACTGTCAGAATCCAGAAGGCGAAAACTATCTGCTTTAGTACTATAGTCTATACCATATACAAGCTTCCATCATTCTAAATGGTCCTTTTAGGGTATGTTCACACTTGTGGTTTGGTTCTCTTGGTTCTTTTGGTCCAGATACATTTAGTAGAAAACAATACATTTAGTTTTGAGCTTGAGCATTCTGTCCTTTTTAGGGTCACATCTTGTGACATCATGACCCTTTTTTGGTTTGTTTACATGTCTTTGTTCCATGTTGCATTCATATTTCATTAAAATGCCAAAGTGAACACTAAGCGGACCAGGACTAAATGTTTTGTTTTGGTCAGGACCAAACAAACCGATCTACAAGTGTGAACACACCCTTATTCAAATGAACCGCGCTAAGAGAGCAATCACACCTGGGTTCGTTTTAATTGAACCAAACTTGCCAAGTGTGAACACACCCTTAAGCATAGTTTGAAGGACTTGCACTACTGTACAAATGTTTGGGGTCAGTAGGATTTAAGAAATTATTACTTTTGTTTAGCAAGGATGCATTCAATTGATCAAAAGTGACACTAAAGACATTCACAATGTCACAAAAGATTTCTATTTCAAATAAATGAAATATATTTGATATATTCATCATATATGTTCTATTCATCAAAAAAAATTCTACAAAAATATTAACCAGTGCAACCGTTTTCAACATGGATTAATAATCAGAAATGTTTTTTGAGCAGCAATTTAGCACATTAGAATGATTTCTGAAGGATCATGTGACACTCAAGACTGGAGTGATGATGCTGAAAATTCAGCTTTGCCATCACAGGAATACATTTTAAAATACATTAAAAAAGATAAGTTACTTTAAATTGTTATATTAATGTTTTACTGTATTTTTGACCAAATAAACGCAGCCTTACGGAGCATGAGAGACTTCTTTCAAAGACATAAAAAAAATCTTTCTGCCCCCTTGATTTCACTGTAGACCTGAACACTGAATTAAAGATGGTGAAGGCATTTTAAGAGGGTCTCACCATGACGGCATGAGGGAGGTAACCGTTAGACTGAGTCTGCAGGCCTACGGTACTCAGCTGGGCTTTTACGTAGCGCTCTGGAGTGGGGATGTCGAGAGATGCCCTCTTAATTTTGCTCAGCTTGGTTGTCACATAAAACGGCAGCACGCTCTTCAAGAAGATACACAAGACACTTTATCACTGGAAGCAGTTGAACTAGTCTAAGTCTGGGTGAGCAGAACACATCACATCACAAATGGAAAAAGCCAAACACTATATCTCTCAAATGGATTTATACTTAAAATCATCAGTCGCATATTTAAAGGGACAATATGTAACATTTAAAAAATAAAACTGCATGCATTAAGTGTAAGAACATTGTTTTGGTTGTGCTTCGGCTGTGCGTGAATGTGCGGATGAATGACACTTCACAACAGATAATGCTTTAAAATGAACTCTGTTAGCTTTTCTCAATTTACGGATATGACGAGACGCGCACAGGCGAGTGACGCATGTACACAATTTCCTGCGAAAACCATCCCGCTAGGTCTTATTATAAACACTTATAATAAGCTTAATATAGTCAATCAGGGTAAGACAAAACACGTTTTAGAGAAAGGATTGATGATGCTTTTTTTTTTTTTTTTTACATGTTCATTTTGAACAAAAAAAGTTGTGTACACAGTATACCTTTAAATGTCATTCTTTTCAGCCAACATCTGAAAATAGCGCTTTGTTTTAACTAAACAATTTCGGTCATAAATTTTCACTCACCTGTATAATAATTCCTTTGCTTTTGTATTCAGCATCAAGTCCACGGGAGAAGAAGTCCACAAAGGCCTGGAGGAGTGAGAATAATCATCTAATGTGTGCCCTTCAACATCATGAATGTCACAAACTCATTAACCTTCACATAACCAAAAAGAATCAAGCTGCTGTAGTATTCTAAAATCAACAACTAATATGCTCAAAGCAGTGCTGCTAAACACAATGAGATTTCCAATCAGGGAACTTTATATACAGCAACATCTTCTGAGAACATTAGCAACAAAAGACAAGACAGACTTTTCTTAGAAAGATTTCCAAGACCTGATCCGTGGTAGAGAGAATAAAAGAAAGATGACTTGCCTTTGAGGAAGAATAGAGGGTGAGGAGAGGAACTGGGTACATGCCACTCGCTGAGGCAACATTCAAGATCACTCCTTTAGACCTAGAAAGAGTTTTTTTTCACCCATTAATGGTCAAACTGTTGTAGAACAGTACATAAGCATGTTTAATACAGACAACAGTGCTTATAATGTCCCTTATATTTGTTCCATTTTTACTTGACTATTTTGACAGCACAGAATTATCCCTTCTAACACACAGGTACCTGCTAATGGATTCGTGCAACCCTGTTGCTATGGCAACCGGTGCCCATGCCAGTGTACATACTGTTGCATTATGTACTAGTGCACACCAGACTCTAGGGCTCTAGATGGGAGGAGCTACAGATACTTTCAGTATGGCTTTTATTCTCCAAACTAAGGAAAATTTTTCTAAAGACTTTAGCTTAGTACATTGCTTGAAACAAACTTAAGTCTTCCATTAATTCTGTGTTTCAATTTGGCTCGACACAGCCAGCCTTTGCCACAAGAAATAATTAACAGCTTCTCAAGATGCATTTATAATTGCCAATGTGATAGTAATGTGTAAAATATAAAATATGTAAAAGTGGCATATTTGTTCATCATTATTGGACTGAAATGTGCAAGAACTAAAGGCCAAAACCACCACGTAAGCATGAGATGACAAACAGTATAAAAATAACCAAGTAAAGATTTGCATGACACACTCCTGTGGGACATACTAGTCATATCGCTACAAGTAAAAAAATCATGCCATCTGCATTGAATGACCGTACACTACTTTAAATATCAACAAAATTTCTGAACGTACCTGTCAACCATCCTGGGCAGTACCAATCGCGTCATCTATAATAGCACAGGGACAGTATATATGAATCAGATCTACAATGATTTAAAATGCTATTGCACAATGAATTAAAGAACATGATTATAAACTCTGATAACTTCCAATTATCTTTTCAGTAATATTTCATAAATGCAAAACAATGCACATGACAAACCTTGAAAATCTGCCTTATTAAAATCTGTCTTATAAATGCACATGTATTTTCATCCACCACATACACTGAATTGCACTCTTGTATAACAGAGTAATACATCTTGAATCCTGAGGGTGGCATCACAGACTCAAAATTCAAGCTTTATAATACAGAACTGCACAACTTTTTGTGCACAAACAAGGCTATAACAGGCCTATAAATATTTTAAGTGTTTAGTTTATTTATAGTGCTGTAAATATATTTTATAAATTAGTCAATCAGTCACATCATAAGGAAGCAAATTTTTCCTTGATATTTTGAGAGAAAAGAGTTTATTGTAGTATGACGCAAAACTCTCTCCAGTCTTAAAAGGTGTTCTGTAAATATCTAATACCAAAACAATAAACACATTAACACATCACCGGCCATATTAATACACCAACAGCAGTTTGTGTTGAGAAACTTGGCCCACCCAGACACAATACAGAGATAATATTGAGGAAGTCAGAGCGGCAACAAAACAAAAAAAGGACCAAACAAAAACTAAATTATGACTTACCTTACAAATTACATTATGACTGTTATTGTCCTTTATACATACACTTTGTTACCAGCCACAATGGGCATGTAAAGGCCATTTCTAAGACTCAAGTGAAGAGCAAATGCCTCTTACCTGACAAACTGATGTGATGTTGATATTGATCATATTGTTGATTAACTGCAATTACAACTGTCAATATGTTACCAACCAAAACAAAATGTAAAAACAACAGACAATTACTCTTCTATTTAATAAAATGGAAGTTTTGCGTAATGGCAACACAAACTCACACTGTCAATATTAGGAATGTTGAGGAAGAACTCTGGGTAGGTATAAGACACTCCAACATTGTTAACTGTAGGTGGAAAAATAATAAAAGGACTTTCAATGTGCTTGAGCAATATTAAAAAACATGTTAAGAAAGAGATGTGGAAAGATAGGTAGTTCCCGCCACTTTCCCATAGCTGGCAGCAAATACTAAAGCGTCACTAAACAGACAACTGATTATTAAAAAAAGAGAGAGAAAAAGTTTTGCTGTTTGAGCACAGAACATATTGTACCAAAAAGAAAAAAGACACCCTAACCAAATAGTATCCCACTACCACTTAAAAAAACAGATATCTAATATACCTAAAACTCCTATTTCCAGTCCAGCCAGTCCAGACTCGATCTTAGGGTAGATGTCCACAGATCCAAAGTCAGCAGAAATGGTTTTGGTCTCAACATTATATTTGCTTTCTGGAAGAAAAGAAAAAGCAGAACATTAGGAAAGCAGGTGCTTTATGGAATGTCACAGAACGTTAAAGGAGCCATGAACTGAGAAATAAAAATTTCCTTGAGCTTTTGCCATAGGAGGTCATCATACTATAAGAATATCCTGTAAGTTTCAGAACTGAAAACGTCCTTGTTAGTCCAAAAACAGCTTTTATTGTTACCAAGCCCAGCAAACGACTCGTAGAATGTGCCTATAAATACCGCATCTGGAGAGAAAAAAATAAATAAAAATCAACGCCTACTTCATCATTGCAACTTTGGCCCCGCCCACTGGCATGTTAGTGAGATGACGAGGAGAGAGAGCAATACAGCATCACTGGACTAAAAATAACATGACCTTCCAAAGGATTCTAATGATATATGTGGTTATTTATTTTCAACAATATGAATGTCTCAGTTGTGTATTATTTATTTGTATGCGGTACATTTCACTGTGGATTCTAAATTAGTCGCAATTTTGTCGCAGGCTTTGGACTTTTAGATTTTTCCGATAGGGACTCGACAATAATGTGTCAACGTGTAAGTAACTGTGTTAATTATAATGGCTGATCTGTGACCAGTGATTTCTGATATGTAATGACAGTCAGATGTTCTTTGTCTATGCATCTGTAAATCAAACCAGTGACTAAACGGTCAACTTCACATTGTTTCGCCTTGTCATTTTGAGTACTTAAAAGGCACTGTATGTAAGTTTTTGACTGTTCTGAAGCATAAAAATGCCATAATATGTTTGCGGATATTTAGGAAACATGCTGAGTTCACATACTCGTCTCTCTGAAAAACAATGCTACGGCCAGTTATTTTACTTTGAAATGTGCATTCTGTGTCGGAATGTCTGTTTTTTGTTTTGGTCTGTGAGATGACGCACAATGCCAGTTTACCCAATAGTATTTAGACACCACAGGCTGCCAGTTGAAAAACACAGCGTATTGCAGCTGCCATGGAAGCCAGCAAACAAACTGGGTCAGAGATCGCAGATTCTACCCGACCTAAAATGCCTCAGCATCCATCTAAAAAAGCACATTATAACGTGGATAAATCAACTCAACTTACAGTGTTTAAGTCTCCTCGCCTTCCATTGTCAATTACGCTCGTTCCTGTTGCATGTACTCAAACTGGCAACCCGCGTGAGCATCTGAGGAGGAGGGGGCGGGGCAAACAATATTTTGAATTTGGATTGCAGTACCAATACAGTACCAACCACTAGCTGTTATTCTTACATACAGCACCTTTAAAGCACAATCATCAGTATAAACTACTGATATTTTTTACACTGATATTTTGGCTAATATACACTCACCTAAAGGATTATTAGGAACACCATACTAATACTGTGTTTGACCCCCTTTCGCCTTCAGAACTGCCTTAATTCTACGTGGCATTGATTCAACAAGGTGCTGAAAGCATTCTTTAGAAATGTTGGCCCATATTGATAGGATAGCATCTTGCAGTTGATGGAGATTTGTGGGATGCACATCCAGGGCACGAAGCTCCCGTTCCACCACATCCCAAAGATGCTCTATTGGGTTGAGATCTGGTGACTGTGGGGGCCATTTTAGTACAGTGAACTCATTGTCATGTTCAAGAAACCAATTTGAAATGATTGGAGCTTTGTGACATGGTGCATTATCCTGCTGGAAGTAGCCATCAGAGGATGGGTACATGGTGGTCAAAAAGGGATGGACATGGTCAGAAACAATGCTCAGGTAGGCCGTGGCATTTAAACGATGCCCAATTGGCACTAAGGGGCCTAAAGTGTGCCAAGAAAACATCCCCCACACCATTACACCACCACCACCAGCCTGCACAGTGGTAACAAGGCATGATGGATCCATGTTCTCATTCTGTTTACGCCAAATTCTGACTCTACCATCTGAATGTCTCAACAGAAATCGAGACTCATCAGACCAGGCAACATTTTTCCAGTCTTCAACTGTCCAATTTTGGTGAGCTCGTGCAAATTGTAGCCTCTTTTTCCTATTTGTAGTGGAGATGAGTGGTACCCGGTGGGGTCTTCTGCTGTTGTAGCCCATCCGCCTCAAGGTTGTGCGTGTTGTGGCTTCACAAATGCTTTGCTGCATACCTCGGTTGTAACAAGTGGTTATTTCAGTCAAAGTTGCTCTTCTATCAGCTTGAATCAGTCGGCCCATTGTCCTCTGACCTCTAGCATCAACAAGGCATTTTCACCCACAGGACTGCCGCATACTGGATGTTTTTCCCTTTTCACACCATTCTTTGTAAACTCGTGAAATGGTTGTGCGTGAAAATCCCAGTAACTGAGCAGATTGTGAAATACTCAGACCGGCCCGTCTGGCACCAACAACCATGCCACGCTCAAAATTGCTTAAATCACCTTTCTTTCCCATTCTGACATTCAGTTTGGAGTTCAGGAGATTGTCTTGACCAGGACCACACCCCTAAATGCATTGAAGCAACTGTCATGTGATTGGTTGATTAGATAATTGCATTAATGAGAAATTGAACAGGTGTTCCTAATAATCCTTTAGGTGAGTGCACGTCATCATAGTGACTTCATTAGAATTAGTTGATGGCCACTTGGCTGAACTTCTTCTGGTAAAAATTGTGTTTGCGAATCAAAAATGCTTTTTTATTATTTAATAATTATTATTCTTATATTTTATTATTTTTATTTATTTAAAAAAGCTTCAGTGCTTATTTCTATGGATACGTAATTTGTATTAATATAATATTCATTGTATTGTAATATTTCAGTGTAAAATAAAAAAATAGTATTTAAGAAAAATATAATAATTTTGTTTTACAGTGCAACTCTAATATTTGTCTTTATTAATTTTTAAAAGTTAAACCATAAAGCTTTTATTTTGGCAAAAAAAAACGCAGGAAGACCATAAAGCTTCTCTTTTGTTGGCAACAGCTGGTTGTTAAGCTCTTCTCAACAAGGAAGATAGTTGGTGCTTGTCACCAAATTACGTTATAAGAGACCCAAGCTTATGAGACACTGAAAACTAATTTTGAGCCGCTCGTGTGTAAATGAGCACTGTGCTTCACTTCATATATTTATTTAATTAAATAGCAGCCATTGCAATCACGATAGTCATATCATTGGTCAATCACCAGTATACACCATACAGAAGTCCTGTCCATTTGGAGGACTACACCACACATGTAAGACAAAATGTCCAACGCTTTTGTCAAATGCTTCCAACTGCATCTGACGAAAGGTGCGCATGACTATATTTGCCAGTGTTCAGTGGAGGTCACTGGGCTGATGTCCTCCATTCGATGCTTGCTCTCTCTCGCTCTCTCTCTCTCTCTCTCATCCCTGCCATGACATCTCCAGGATCCACCTCCATCTGTGAAGTCGCGCTCTGCTGCAGCAGCCAGGCAGCTCAATTGGCAGAGTGCCTGCCTTTCAACACAGAGCTAAAAATAACTCCACTCATTAACATCCACATTCATTTAGCAGAGGGAGACACTCGCTGCCTCACAAACAAGAGCAGCACTTGCTCCTCACCACTCCATCACACACACACACACGAATAGGTACCCCACACGTGCGTGCATGCTCTAAATCATGCCATCCTCCTCAGATCAGGAGTCAGCCAACCAAAGGACAAGAAAAAATGAATGGGGGGGCATCTGCGATTCAGCCACTGCTGCTCCATTCATTCAATGATGCCACACTAAGAGTGTGCCTTTGCTTTGTTCTTGTGCTACCAATGATATAAAGAGTGCAATCAACACAATCAACAGTGGATTTTTAATGATGAAAATACATTTTTGAAATTGAAAGGTCACATTTTATTACAAGAAATGGATGCACCTCTTAATGGAAATTAATTTTGTGATGTTATTTCCATCAAGATGGACCATCAATTTTTGGTCAAGATCTTTGTATTGACAATGCAAGAGACAAGCACTCTGTAAAGTCTACTCCAGCACATCCCAAAGACTTGACATCCCAATGAATTTAAGGCAGATGTGCCAATTCATGTTCGAAAATGATCCTTCATGCTCCCTCCCAACCATTCTTTCACAATGTGAGCCTGATGAATCTTGACATTGTCATCCTGGAATATGGCCATGATGCGTTTTCCTACATGGTTGTTTAAGAAACGAAAAGCTACACACTCTATCATTTAGGGTTAGAAGAACTGTTGACAAACATATAACATGCTAGAAACATAATAATCACTGCAATAATGATTATTTTATTTTATAGTAATTGCAATAACTGGGTAATAACTAGGTACTAACCCTGACCCTGAACATAAAACTAAACCTACCCTTAACCCATGTAGTTACCTTATATTACCCAATACTTTCTTAGGTAAGTACACGTAAGTGCACATACTGTAAAATAAAGTGCAACCCCAAACACTTTTGCTGCTATTGAGGTTTGATACGGGTAAGGTTAGGGACAGTTTTGGTGTTATGGGTAGGTTTAAGGGTGGGTTAAGATGTAAGAAAAGGGTCAACAGTGTAATTATAGATGTAAATTCAGAGCTTTAAAGATTTAACTACATGCAGGTATTTTTTTTAAAATATAAATACAATGTAAAAACATGTATGTACACAATAAGTGCATTATATCAAATTATTAATTTAAATGTTAGTACAGTACATAGTAGTTAAAGACCCTTAATATAAAGTGGGACCAAATGAAAATTTTCCTGCAACACAATGTACATACAACAAGAAAATCAGCAATATAATTTTAAGTGTATTTTTAAAAAATGGGTAAACAGAGTGGTGGCAGACAATATTTGGCCATTTTGAGATTATCAGCATCAAGTGCTAACCAAGCGGCAACTTCCCCCAGTTTCTCTTGAAGCCAATACAGAAGTGACTTTGTAGTGGAAAAATTTAATCATAGAGGAAGATTAATTAAGACATATATTTGAGATCATACAGGAGCTAACGTGTTTCTGCCATGCCTGACACCTTATTTGAGGGCTCTCCTGTACCAAAGGTGTCGGGCAGAACTAATTCTAAATCTGTGTGCCGTTTCTTTCTTTTACCATGTGTGGAAAACTACTGAGAAGGATTGTTTACACTTTGGGGGGTATAAGAGATTGTGGCTTCTGTTATGTCTTCAGTTAGCACTCTACAGACATTCAGGATGGCTGTATGACTGACTCTTTTCTTGCAAGAAAATAAATCTTTATAAAAGACAATTGGCTAAGGTTTGTCTCTTATTCAGTGGTGCAACAGAGTAAATTTTTTGCCATGACAACTTAAACTGCAATTTATCGACTGGCCACTAGAGACAGGCTCCAGAAGGGAGCAGAATCTCATTGAGCCCCATGTTAAAATGCCCAACTTTACAGCAGAAAAAAACATGTTTACAGCCTGGTACAAATTGTGGTTTTGGCTTATACGACTAATTTTGCCCTTCATAACAACTGTGAGGGAGTGAATTTTTTTTATATTATATAAAGCCTTAAAGTTCTGCATAACTAAGGGCGTGGTCACTTTGAGTGACAGGTGGATAGCCATTTATTTGCTGTCTGTTAGTCATCGCGTCACCTCAGCTCCGCCCACGTCCCGCCTCTTTGCCCATTTTCTGTTCTCCAGGAGTGTTGCGCTGCTAAGATGGCAACGGCCAGCTCGTCCCTATTTTACGCTTCAAAACTGCTCTTCAGAATCCTATGGGTGACGTCACGGACACTACATTAAAAAATGTCTATGGTGCTAACCAAGCATGCTGCACACATCCTGAAAAATGAAGCCAAAATGTTTCGATTGCCCCAACCCATGTAGTCTAATGGGACGTAAGGCAAACTAAATAAAATTTCACCTCAAATCATGTGAATTTGGGATTTTCCTTAGTTGTCAGTTATAATCATCAAAATTAAAAGAAATAAACATTTGAAATATATCAGTCTGTGTGTAATGAATGAATATAATATACAAGTTTCACTTTTTGAATGGAATTAGTGAAATAAATCAACTTTTTGATGATATTCTAATTATATGACCAGCACCTGTACTCTCTAATGCCGATTTTTACACGCATTTGGCGCTTGGCGAGTGTTAATTTTAGGCCCTTTGTGTACGTTAATGTATTCCAACCATTCATAAATAGGGCACATAATATGCATGCTCACTTATAATTAGAATAAATCCCACCCATGAATTATGTGTACAGGAATGTTGTGGGATCTTCTGGACTCCCTTATCAGGTTTGGCAGACTTATTGGCCATGTGCCTAATAAAAATTAATTAAATAAAGTGTTAATCATGCTGACAAATACACACTACACACAGTAATAGTAATCTATAATAAAAAGGGAAAATGGACTAGACAGCTATTTTCAATCATTTTTGTTTATCAGTGAAATTAACTTTCACATTTAACTAAATGATTTTGTTATTATATATTATTATAATAAATAGTGTTATCAAAATCCAGCCATTACTTACACACCATTAACGCGTGTTTGGAAGCAGGTGAATTTTTTTTCCATACCAACTAACAATTTGCAAATACAAACCGAAAAAAAGGCTTTATGAATAGTTTATGCAATCATTCTGCTTGCGTTTCATAAATGCAGTCAGAGTGTTTTCACAGGTCGAAGCAGACACCTACCAATAGCTTTGGACACTTCATCCAGCTTCTCTTGAGTACGGCTGATGAGAACTACAGCAAAACCTTGTCGAGCAAGCTGTATAGAATCAGAAACATTAACAATATAACTATACTATATTATTCTA
The DNA here is from genome assembly GCA_039654625.1 of Rhinogobio ventralis. Classification (NCBI taxonomy): domain Eukaryota; kingdom Metazoa; phylum Chordata; class Actinopteri; order Cypriniformes; family Gobionidae; genus Rhinogobio; species Rhinogobio ventralis. The sequence continues at coordinate 21,169,376 of CM077193.1, read as the reverse complement.
ATATCTTTATTAAACATTTAAGCTGAAATCACGTATGATCAGATCATAATTACGCTAGCATTCACAATCAACATACATTTCTATCCACATTGCTACACAAAGGATCCTACTCTAAACATCCCGATATACTTGAAGTAAAATCAAAGGAATAAATTGTCAGCTTTTTAGTATAAACTGAAGTTGTAATTCTAATTGAAAGTGACCCTGACACGTTTTTTTTTTCCATGTTCAATATTGTAAACCTGCTTGCTTTAATCAGATCAGAATCAGATGTATTATGTTACAAATAATCACTCAAAAAATTGCATATAATAAAAATTGCAATTTCATAAAGGCCATAAAACAGTAGAAAAGAGAAGCAGTAGGGTGGTAAATGCTTGCTGGTTTGTCGACTGTACGAGGAAAACCTTTGAGAGCGGAGTTCTCCCTGATCTCTGACTGAGACCTCTAGTTTGATGACGCATTGTGATTTCCGTGAAGGGGGGGGGGCAAATAAAACCTGAGGAATCTTACCTCCTCCGCGTAGGCTTTTCCAATTCCATCGGTGGCCCCAGTCACAACTATAGGGAAAAAGACAGAGTCAGAAGGAGGTTACTGAAGGGAGAAATGTAAATTAATCACACTAAACACACATCACCTCAACGACACTTTGACAGCAGGTGTACTTATCTTATACATATTGATAGTGCTTAATAGTGCTTAAAACACAAGCTATTAATTTTATTAGAAAAGAAAGAGGATGCCAATAAATTCACCCATAAAATCTAACCATATTATTTTTTAAATGCTTTTGTCTGCTGTATGAGCTGATGAGAACATGGAAACGACAGCAAAACAGACTACATGTTCATTTACTGTGCTCTATTACACTCTTAAAAATATAAATGATCCAAAAAAGTTTTTGCACTGATTCCATAGACAAATCATTATGGGTTCCCCAAACCTTTCAGCAAACAGTTCCTTAAAAAAAAAAAAATTATAAATCTACACTCTTAAACCTAAAGGTTTTTTATTGGTATCTATGGTTCCAACTGCACAAAAGGATCTTCAGATTATGAAAGGATCTTTCAGATTAACAAAAAAGGATCTTTTAAGAACTGTTCACTGGAAGGTTCTTTAGGAAACCCAAAATGGCTCTGTGAAAACCCCTTATTGGAACCTTTATTTTAAAAAAAAACTTTTTCCAGCCTAAAGAACCTTTTGTGGAATTAATGATGTTAAAGGTTCTTCATGGAAACATTCACTCCGAAAAATAAAGGTAGTAGTAGTAAAGGAAGCATTGGCAATGATTGTTCCATGAAGAACCTTTAACATCCATAAAACCTTTCCATTGAATATAAGGTTCTTTATAGTGGAAAAAGGTTCTTTAGAATATTAAAATGTTCTTCACAATAAGAAAAAAAAAATAACTGTTCACTAAAAGGTTCTTTGGGAGAACCAAAAATGATTCTTCCAAACCCCTTTTGGAATTTGAACCTCTTTTTTAAGAGACTAGATGCCAATAAAGAACGTTTATTTTTAAGGGTGTAGTTGTCCTGGCTTCACCTAGAGGAACAGGCCGTCACCCCACATACGCGGTTCACCTCTGTAAAAATAGCTTGAAGACAAGCAAAGAGGGAAACGGCTTCACATTTATAGAAAGGGCATAAAAACTTGAATTCATGCATGGTTCACTCTTCACTGGGCATCAAGGACACGGGACAAGCATCCCCACCCTTTAGCCTGGCATCTTTGGTGTCAGAGATGCCAGCACTGATTAAAGATTTACATGGGCAGCCCACATGCACCGGCTGGAGTAACACAAGAGTGTGGAGAGGGAGGGGTGGATGACGAACAATAAGGCAGCGCAAGGGAGGAGCGAATGAGGACTGATCCTGGGGGCAGTTAAAAATAGAAAGGAAAGAGTGAAAGGCAAGCGGTTAACAGAGTGCCGTTGGGAGGGGGCGGCACACAGTTAGAGGCAAGGGAACCATTTTCCTAGTTATTTTTAAACACATTTACAATACATTACTCCACATGAGCAGAGGGGGAAAAAAACACTGGTTGGGACGAAACGCTGTACTGCTAGGTGAGGACACAAAGTGAAATTTTGTATGAATGCTGCTGTATGGCGAACTGCCTCCATCTCACCCTGAGCAATGTCCACAACACATGCTGGAAATGTGAATGAATGGAAGTCTTATTCAGAAAAACTCTGCTTAGTAAGAAGACCTCACGTGTTTAGTGCTGTTGTATCACACATTACATCTGTACTTTACAGTTTAACTAGACATCAAATGTAAAGACGACACATCAGTTCACATCAATTCTGCAGAAAAGGTGAAAACATATCTTGATTTGAGTACAATTAACAACAACTACATTGGTTGTTTGATTGTCTTGCGTTTCAAGGCGTTGACATGTTTAGAATTTCATAACATAGCAAAATAACCTTGTCCTTCATCTAAATGGAGGCAATGATTTGAAGAAAAATTAAGTTGATGCATTACAGTTAATAAACATGAACACAAATAGCTCAATAGAAGATACCAGTCAAGGTCTTGCTTACTGCAGTTAAAGGGTCAGATCACCCCCCAAAAAAGAAAAAAATTATTTTAAATACAACTTAATTTAAAACCACAATATATCATATTGATAAAAAAGAATATAAAAATACCACAATATGCAAGGGATCATGACTATAGTACAGAATATGGTCAAAACGAGTCCCGTTCTATTGGATTATTTTACTGAAAATGACAAATAAATGGTACATGACAAATAAACAAAACACATACTAAAATGTTACACATTTAACACAGTTAACTTTTTTTTTTTTTTTATTACAGTAAACAATAATATTATATATTAATACAATTTAAAAAAAACTTTTCTATTTTAATACATTTTAGATGGATTTTCAGCATACATTACTCCAAGAAACATTATTATCAATGTTAAAAACAGGTGTGCTGCTTAATATTTTTGTGGAAACAGTGGATTCTTTGAGGAATAGAACATTTAAAAGAATAGCATTTATTTGAAACTGAAATCTTTTGAAATATTATAAATGTGTTTACTATCACTTTTGATCAATGTAAATGCATCCTTGCTGAAGAAAAGAAAAATCGATCTTAACGGTAGTGTATTTAATAGTGAGACTTTTTGTTTACGGAGAAATTAACATTTTCACCTCCTTTACATTTTGTAGAAAAGGGTTTGTAGAACCAACCAACCAAACTTCCTCCAATAAAAGGGAAGCAGTACTAATCTGAGTCTGAGTGAAAACATTCACAGAATGATTGTGAATTTGGGAATCATCTGTTAGAAAATGTCAGAGAAAAAGTGATGCCAAACCTAGCGATGAGGAAATAGGGTCAGTGTAATTCAAATGATTTGTGCATAGCTAATGCATAGCTAATCAATGACGTTAAACAACCCAGTGAATTATTTTTAAATCACACTAACTGTACATTAGTCAGACACGGCCTCTTCCCGTCTGCCATATGAAAAACAACAGAGAAAACCGCAAAATAAACCTGGAGGTTTAACAACCTGGAGAACCATTTCAGTTTTGTGAACATGCGAGGTGGCAACAGGGAAATTTCCCTTGTTAATTTCACATTCGTAACTGGCAGGTTATCACAAACATGAAAAAAAGTGTTTTGTCTACCTTCTCGAGCTACATATCAAAAGATTAAATGCTGGAGTCTGGTCAACTGAGAAATGATCTTATAAGAGTGAAGACGCCCCCTCACAGCGCACACTGATGCTGCTGCCGCTAAATATTCTGAAGGCTAAAAAAAGAACAGGAGATTAAAAATACCAGGCAGGCACTGCAGCCTCGTCTGGAACAGCTGCAGCACTTGAATACAAACGAGCCTGAGCCTTCCCCCAGCATCACGTGCACTGCACTCCTAGCTCCTCCCCGGGCCGTATACATGCAGACGCACATCCACACAGAGCCCTGTGCATTTGATGCGCCATTTACTGCAGCTGCATGTTAACTGACAAGGATGAAGCTGTAAAACAGGGTACACAAAAACCCTGACTTCTAGCTGCCGTCAATAATGGATTTGTTTTTATGTTCCACATATACTGCAGCAATCATTGGAGCTTTAGATTAAACGTTTAACAATATCAGATGATCGTGTTTACTTACAAGTCTACAGGTTTCTCTCTCTCAAACCTGGAAATCTTTGAGAAAAACAAAAGTGCCATCCCTCACTGCCCTTGGATGTTCCCATGTTCCCATGTTATGTAATAGCACACCCATCTCCGTCCGCAGACCGGGATCCTCCCTCCTCATTGGATGCTGCAGTAGAGGATTCAAAGTGTCTCCTGGGCCTCCACTCCCAGTAACATGCTTCTTTAAATAGCATGGGGTGCCACGTGCCTCTCTCGACGGCTTTATTTGCTTCACATCAGCAGCACTGTTCAAAAGGACGGTTTTAAAATCAGCTGCTCTAAAAATAGAGCAAGATGCATTTATTTTTTCCTGAGGCAAGATATTTTCAGAAAGGGGGAGAACTATGTGAATGTCTTCTGCAATCAAGTGTGCAGTACAGTAGCGTTACAGCAAATCATAAATATCTATTAATGAAGCATTCAGAACAATGTGCAAAAGAGTGGAAGAACCTTCAATTAGGGAAAAGCAAAGGAATTGCAATCGATACCACATTTCTTGCTAAAATATCGCATAAATATTGTAAGACTGGAGAAACTGGAAGAACTGTAGGAGATGGCGACTCTCTGAGAAAACAAAGGAAATTAACATCTGAACTCACTCTTGTGCATTTAGCGTCCCCATCCGAGACGACATCACACTGAGTTAATCATCCAAGTATTGCCTTAATTTACATGTCTTTCCCTTCACTGCCTCTTCCCCCATCTCTCCTTATAATTCACCCAAAACCTATATGGGTTAGTAACAAAGGTTTTAAGAGTTTAGAGATATTTAGCTTATTGTGTGTGGGTGTGTCCTCTGCCAATTGGTCTTTACCTCCTTTCCTCAATAAGGTGTAAACTACAGGCATGGAGACTTGATTAATGCAAATTCCCATTGTGAAACAGTTGAAAGAGGTTTCTGTCTTGGTCTGGTATTTAAGGAGATGTTGCAGAAGTGTCAGGGCACGATTCTGTAACCAGATCAGCCCGTAATGCTATGCATTATGTATCCTATTTCCTTGAGGTCAGGTATGCATTTCTTACTCTTTACTTCAGAGCATTTGATTTTATGTATCGATTATCTTTGAATTGATTATGTAATTGGCATGATACATTTACCTGACTAATAATAAATTGTTACATTGATTTATTCTGACTTACTCTGAAATTATTAACTCTAGTAGATTACGTTAAGTCAATAACACCGCAAATCTACGCTCAGGTTAGTAGCGGACTAGAGCACAGTTCTGAGTGAAGCAGAGGGGCGCACCAGACTGATGTTTTAGAGCTCCGACTAACACATTGGCATTAGTTACGTATACTTGGACTGTAGAGGTTAGTAGACCAAATGGGTCTTCCGTTTAGAGCAACAAAAAGTTGTTAGACTAATCTAAATAGGGTGAGCCTCAACTCCTGATTATTGTGATATTATTCTAATTATGTGTACATGGGGAAAAAAAGTTACCATTAGAGGAAGTTGGTCGCTTGGTTCTATAGTAATGGTCATGGCCTCTGATTAGATATACACTCACCTAATGGATTATTAGGAACACCTGTTCAATTTATCATTAATGCAATTATCTAATCAACCAATCACATGGCAGTTGCTTCAATGCATTTAGGGGTGTGGTCCTGGTCAAGACAATCTCCTGAACTCCAAACTGAATGTCAGAATGGGAAAGAAAGGTGATTTAAGCAATTTTGAGCGTGGCATGGTTGTTGGTGCCAGACGGGCCGGTCTGAGTATTTCACAATCTGCTCAGTTACTAGGATTTTCACGCACAACCATTTCTAGAGTTTACAAAGAATGGTGTGAAAAGGGAAAAACATCCAGTATGCGGCAGTCCTGTGGGCGAAAATGCCTTGTTGATGCTAGAGGTCAGAGGACAATGGGCCGACTGATTCAAGCTGATAGAAGAGCAACTTTGACTGAAATAACCACTCGTTACAACCGAGGTATGCAGCAAAGCATTTGTGAAGCTACAACATGCACAACCTTGAGGCAGATGGGCTACAACAGCAGAAGACCCCACCGGGTACCACTCATCTCCACTACAAATAGGAAAAAGAGGCTACAATTTGCACGAGCTCACCAAAATTGGACAGTTGAAGACTGGAAAAAAGTTGCCTGGTCTGATGAGTCTCGATTTCTGTTGAGACATTCAGATGGTAGAGTCAGAATTTGGCGTAAACAGAATGAGAACATGGATCCATCATGCCTTGTTACCACTGTGCAGCCTGGTGGTGGTGGTGTAATGGTGTGGGGGATGTTTTCTTGGCACACTTTAGGCCCCTTAAATGCCACGGCCTACCTGAGCATTGTTTCTGACCATGTCCATCCCTTTATGACCACCATGTACCCATCCTCTGATGGCTACTTCCAGCAGGATAATGCACCATGTCACAAAGCTCCAATCATTTCAAATTGGTTTCTTGAACATGACAATGAGTTCACTGTACTAAAATGGCCCCCACAGTCACCAGATCTCAACCCAATAGAGCATCTTTGGGATGTGGTGGAACGGGAGCTTCGTGCCCTGGATGTGCATCCCACAAATCTCCATCAACTGCAAGATGCTATCCTATCAATATGGGCCAACATTTCTAAAGAATGCTTTCAGCACCTTGTTGAATCAATGCCACGTAGAATTAAGGCAGTTCTGAAGGCGAAAGGGGGTCAAACACAGTATTAGTATGGTGTTCCTAATAATCCTTTAGGTGAGTGTAGTCTTGCATTAATTAAGTGGGTTCAGATCTAAGTGGACTGAAGAAAAAATATTCTAGAATGATCAACGTGGAGCACGGGCGTCTAGGATATCAGTTAATCGCCTCTGTCTAGTGACCAAGATTGACCGGTTTGTGATAAAGAGATCGTAATCCGTCCGGTGCGAGACTCGAAGTGTTATTGAGATCCAGATGAACGGGTATAATTTCAATAAAGAGTTAAACAGATTAATCAAATGTGTAGTTAAACTATTATACAAATGAGCAAATAACCAATTGCCATTCTAACCTAAATTCGAGGACATGATAAAATGGAGTCAGATAAAAGTAAATTGGAATTAAATTACTTTGCCCCACTGAAAAGACCGAACGCACAGAAACCTTCCCCCGCTAATCGTAAGCCGTCATTGGGACGATTGGGCTTACAATATTCATAATTATGTCACGTCGTTGTGGTGAAATGCGTATGACCGTGTATGTGTAGCACGCACGTTCAAGTATTTTTTATTCAAATTCTCAGTAAATGACACACATTGTACCATGCAAATTCCTTGGAATAAAGATGAATCGCAGACATTTATAGCGGGCCTGGATGAGCTGAGATACACTTTCATGTTCAGGCATTAAAGAATATTCCAGTCTTTATATTAAGTATAATTTTTTAATAAAAGCATATATTGGTCTGTATTTATCAATTCACTCCAGAGGAGTTGAGAGAGAAAAAAGCACTGTGCACATTGTTCCATGAGAAAGAGGAGGGAATGACAATAAAAGAGACAGCTAAACGGAGGGAGATAATATGCAAAGCAAGGAGACGAGGCACGCGTTACTGAGGGTGCTCTTCATGAGAGATGTAAATACACACCTGAACTCAAATGTCCAACTGCAGCTCTCATTCAGTCAACCAATTACATCCAACCACACCTTGAGCCAAAAAATGCATTCATTCACAAAAGTAGCTAACCACAGACATGCATAATAATTGCTGAAAAATTTAAAGAATGCATTTATTAACAGGACAATACCAGATTTTCCATGCATATTTGTATATTTTTTATTTTCTGTGTTATGTTATATATTGTCTCTTAAATGCCTTCAAGGGGATTCTTTTGAAGAAATTGCTTGTTTTAATCCATGCAACTACTAATTACTAACTAATAGGGCCTGGAGCTTTCAAGCCTCAAAGAGGATATTAGAGTTCACATGATTCCTTCTGAATTCATACTACCGCTTTATATTAGGAACAAGCTGGTAATTCACTGATAATCTTCATCTTTAGTGAGATATTAACTGCTGCAACTGGATCATTGATAGGGATGGGCAAAAAAAATTTATTTCTGCAGACAATGAACATTAAGGGACCTGTTTTAACGATCTGAGCACATAGTCTGAAGCGCATGATGCAGGTGCACTTAGGGCTTGTTTAAAGACGGAAGAAACGGTCGGCGCGGCAGGCGCATGGTCCAAAAGGGCTGTACCTCTTAATGAGTCATGGGTGTGTTTTGGGCGTAACGTGCAATAAACCAATCAAAGTCAGAGTGCATTTGCTATAACGTGGAACTGGACATGAAAACGTTAACTGCGTCAGGCTGAAACTAGAAAAAAACACTTGCGTCGCATTGCGCCGGGTGTATGATAGGGCCCAATATCTGATTGACGTTAAACTTATTACTAGTCTTCTCCACTAGATATCATCCTCTTATTTACCTTGTGTGATGTTACAGCGGGGACCCTCTCATTCATTTAGTGAAAAACATGACGGATGCAGGTGTGCCTTTCAGCGTGAAAGACGTTCCAAACATTTGAAGGAACTGTCACTGTACCGATCTGGCCAGTGTTGCATTGTCACAAAGGTTTATCATTTGCACACGTTTCGAAGCATTCAAGTGAAAAAAAACGTGTGCGCTGTGTCAGACAGCGTGCAAATAGTAAGATTAATTCTCTTTTAAGTCTTCATGCGCTTGAATGGACAAATTCACCCAGATTTATCTCTATATGCCTGCTTTGGTGAGTATCCTAGTAAATATAGTCGGTTATGGCTTAAGTGAACATAAACCGCAGTGAAAGACAACGCATGTGCATCATATTGGACCTGTGCATTAGTCTTAAAGTGACAGCAGCCTAATAATCCTGCTGCTGTCTGTGTTTTTAATGTTAATCACACTACAATAGACAATTTACATTTGATTACTTTATTCAATTTCTGTACCTGAAAACTACTGTTACACCTACCTGAAAAAACTGATCATTTCATTTGTATCTTTGTTCTATTACATTTATTTATTTGTGCTATTGCTTGTAGTTGGATTACTTGTTCTTTTTTATTATTAATGACTGTTTACTTGTCTTTAATAATCTTTGAAATTTATATTAGTTAGATCGTTTTAGCTGTGATATAGAAATTGGAATTGGAGAATTTCACTGGTATCTAAAATTTTGGTGTCATAACCTTATTACAACAAACAAACAACAAAAACAATAACTATTTTATTCATTTATTACTTTTTTTATGGTGGGCTAGTGAAAATTGAATAATTTAATTCACTGAATCAAATTGAATTAAAAAATTGAGAAGCGAAAGCGAATAGAATCGTGACATCTGTATCGGTACCCAGCCCTAATCATTTAATCAGTGAGTTGAATAGATCGAGCAGTTCTTTAAAAAAATATGACTTGAAAAAACGAATGACACAAAGCTATGGCTTGTTATTCACTGAAACTATTCACATCTTCCCTAGCTCTCCTTGGTGAAAGAGAAGTACTAATACAGGATTCATGAACAAATACATTTGAATTAGATCTTTTCGATGAACTATTTGGTTCACAAAACCAGTCATGAATGATTAATTTACAAATGGGACCTAATAATTCTTACGTTCAAGTCAATGATCACAGATCCCTGATGTTAACGGCTCTCCGGAGTAAGATTATCAGTGAAAAACAACTTGAATTTCAATTTATTCTTCACACAAAGCGATTTTATGAAAAAATTATTCAAATTTGAAATAGTGCACAAGTGGCATGGACTAACCTACTGGCTTTCATACTTTAACAATATTATTATTAAAAATATTATTTTAAAATATGTTGATGCTCTTTTGAAGATTAAAGGGGGCATATTTATGAAGACATAAAATTTATTTTGATGAACACCTAATCTATATTTTACCAAAGATATAGCTATTTTTACAATATTAGTGATTCACAACCAGGGAGCCAGGGCCCACTAGGGGGTCTCAGCATGTTGCATCATTATTATTACATTAAAATTATCTAACTCAATTTTTTTTTAAGCATACATTACACATACTATAACTAACTAATATAGGGCCCTATAATTTCCGCAACGCAGAAAACGTGGATTTTACAGTATAATGTGGAATTTCACGGAATTTGTCAAATTTTTGATGAATACACTTAAATGAAATTGCGATATAGACCAGTGTCTGTGAATATTAATCCACAAAAAACGAGGCTATTTAAATATGAATCCTGCATGTTCTGCATGTCTCTGTGAGAATGAATGGCGCAGATGTGCGGTTTCATTTACCACACACTGAAGCACGCGTGATGCTCGCTGTGTTTTCAGCCTCTGCTGCCTCACTATGAGGACATGAATGCATGAACTTCATCTCCAGAGCTGCTCTGAGTCACTTCATCAGCATTTTAACGTTTCATTTGAGAAAAACTACCATCATATCATAAACACACAGAAACTCAAAAGGTCATCACAAGGACCTGTCAAAATAAAAGTTTGGTTTAACTTGAAATTGTGACAGAAATATATTACTGTTTTATAATAGAATTGAGCTATGTCTTAATGTAATAATAATAATAATAATAATGATACTAACAACAATAATAATAACAATAATAATAATTTTTTATTAAAACAATTTTTTTAAATAGAAGTTTAATTTTATATAATTAAAAGATAATTTAAATTAATGTTTTATGCTTTCCTTTGATTGCCAGATAAATTAAAATACACAACACAGATTTTCTGAAATAAAAAAAAATATTTTTAGAAATTTTAAATTAATAAATTCTTGTTTTTATGAATTCAATTAATTAGACATGCTTTTTGATTATTAAAATGTAAAGGTGCAGTGTGTAGTATTTATGAGGCTCTAAAGAGAGAACTGCAATATAATATACATAACTGTTTCCAGTGGTGTATAAAGACCTTTTTATTACCTTAGAATGAGCCATTTCGATCTACATAATAACTGCGCTGCCAGTCCCCTTACAGTGAAGTCACCATTTTGCGCTGCCATGTTTCTACAGTAGCCCTAAACGGACAAACTGCTCTACAGAACACTAGCCACTCTCTGCTGTCTCAGATGACGACATCGGTGTTGGCCACCGTAACGTCTCTATGTGCTTCCAAAAGAGATGGGTGAGCGGTGGCCAGTTGCAGTTCACAACCTCACTGCTAGATGTCGCTAAAATGTACACAGTGCACCTTTAATTAAACCATTAAAATGGAATCCAGAAAACTTAAAACACAGAATTTGGTAAATAAAACAGAATTTGAGGGGGGGGGGAATTATTTCATAGGGCCCTAAACATGTAATTTTTGTGAAATGTTTAATAAATTGTTGTTAAATTGTATGTTTCATGATTTCAATTAATTAGACAAGCTTTTTGATTACTAAAAGTTTATTTAACCATTAAAATAGAGTCCAAATATATATATATATATTTATATTTATTTTAAATTTTAACAGAATCTAGAAAAATTCAAACAGAAAAAAAAAACTGAATTTGGGGGGGAAAAAATAAAACAGATTTCATAGGGCCCTACAATAAATCAATAACTAATAACTACAAATGAATAAGTATTGTTTTTATTGAAGAACGAACAGCTCTTGAAACTTCTGTAATCACTAAATTAATCTTGGTTCATTAAATTAATATATCAATGCTATCAGTTTCTGTTAATAAAAAAAAAAGTTTGAAAATCAGCAGCTATGTCATTCTAAAACATTGAGAACCACTTATTAATATTGGTCTAAAAAGGCAAAAGTAAATGCATTTAAGTATCATTTACAAACACGCAGGAGGATTTCACAGACGACTTTTAATCTATGACACGTTCAGTGCTTGTCATTGGAGGATCGACATCGGCCATTTAAACATGGTTTACTAATTAATGACAGACAAAAGAAGCCCCTTTATCAGATATGAGCTTAGGTCAAAATCAGAGCAAAGCATGTTGGTGGTGACTGGTCTAAACTGGTTTAAGGATGATGGACTTTTGGAACTCCACGTACGATAAGCCCATGGTCAAAAGTCAGATCTACCAATAAGGCAAAAAGACTACAGTCAGTGTGAGGATCACTCCACCTCCTATGCTAAAAAGTCAAAGGCATTATCCATTGGTTAACTCCAGATCCCACCCACAGTGGTGGTCACCATCACCTTCATCCCTTTGTCACAGAGCACATGTCAGTTAAGACCCAAAGCCATTAACTAATTTATGACCTTGCGCTTCTATGAGCTTCAGCATCTGTAAAATCACAATAAAATCAAAATGGTTTAATTTTTGTTTTTATGAAATATTGCAGTATTTATTATAAATGATTTACTGTGCTCATTATTTTTGTAAATTTATGTGCCCTCATAATTTATCAAAATAACTTCCCCTCCCTCTTGCGGTGACATCTCTTATCTTCTCTGATGACGTGTTTACTGACGTGAGGGCGGGACAACGTGACACTTACAAGAGTTGAAATAATGCAAACTAATGGCGTCAACAAAATAATTTTCCAATCGTTCAACAAACTCGTGTTTATCTGTCTTTATAGTTAGTTGTTACAAAATCTATTTTTCTATGGAGAAAAATAAATAAAAATAAATGGATTTTTACTTTCGGAACCCATTGTTGCACTGTATTAGGAGAAGGGAAGTTTCTGTACTGCAATCACTCTATAAGAGATAAGTGGTTCCTGGAGGGCAAATCAAATACCTTCATACTTAGTTGTGGTGCAACCATTCAAGATTTATTCAAATAATAAAGGACACAGCGACAGAACTGTAGCATTGAAGCAACGAGAGTCTCAGCCCAAGACCCGGAAACGTCAAACAGATTACATCAGTGGAAGTCAGTAAAAGTTAGTAAAAGAAAAAATGTTAGGCTCCAGCCCTCATCTTAATAGACATTCATCTTGATAGACAAAAATAAATGATGTATGAAGTGTTTCACAATGAATCATCATATGACATGAATCATCACGTTACCATCAAGACACACAGTAACTGATGGCTGATTGTTGACTGTTAATAATGTCAGCGCAGTGTGTGTACGGAGTACCAACCTGCCCATTTCCCGAGTTTGGATGCCCTCATCAAATTTCCATTCCCCACAATCCACACGCGAATCCCGTTAAGCAGAGAGCACAAAGTGCTCACCAACACCCAGGCCACAGTGACAGCACCGATCCAAAACAATGCATCTGTCAGCAGCTCCATGATAACAGAATCAACGTGCCTCGGTGTCTCACACACGTAAGATCACAACTGTTTTCGCAAATTCTGTAACAAATGACAAATAGCCGAGATGCTACACGCTGTCGGCTCGTTAGTGTGCAGGATTAAAACACATCCGCTTCCGCGTTGATTACGTGTTGTTACGTTACTCTTCAGACTGCGTTCTGATTGGATGGAAGTTCTGTTCGTCCACTCATCGGCACGTCACCGCCCACCACCTCATGGCTATCTGGACTCGGTGAGAAAGGCTGAAGATTCAAGGTGTGAATCTTTGTTGTTGTTCAAAAAAATATGGACGGTCTCTGAGAAGACTTTAAATCATTTAAATTGCTTTATCGGAATCATACGTTGTAGCGGGAACGATTACATATCAGGCACATGTTGAGTCACAGAGTCACTTGTTTTTTGCGGGAAAATTAAAAAAACAGACACAAATAAAACTGTACATTATGGAAGCAGGCCTAACAAAGGGTTTTAAGTTGAAATGCTGTTTCGTATTTAATAAATAAATGATTTAATCAATACTTTTTTATTATATTTTATTATGCAAAACATGACATCTAAAACAGAAAATATACCAGTGCCCTTTTATGAATTTTGTTCAATATATTAGTGAAAATCTTGGTTCTGAAAGGAATGAAGACTTTATATTGTTTAAATATTTAAATGATATATATTAAATTATACCAATATTTATATTTAATATTTCAAGTTTTTTCATGAACTTGCACCTCAAAAAGGTGTGTGTCTGCTTTGCCTTGTTCTAAAGCTTCAATATATCACATAAAGCAAGCTCTTGTGAGTTTGAAGGTAACAACAGTCAAAGTTACTTGTTTCATAGGGTTAGCTATTCAATTAAATAGGTAATATGTTTTTCTGGTGATATTTAACACAAATTACTTATGACGTATTTCATGGAAATATTATAAACATAGCTATAGCCAGATGATATCCTACGTGCTCATTTATTCTCTCTTATTTTTAACATGTTCATATTTGCTTATAAATGTAACATATATGCTTTACCTACGACACATGCCTGTACTGATATATAATTGCTTGAGCTGTCTGTTTCTCATTGTTCTTGTCTTGGTTTTTATTTTCTCGGCCACAATGTCTAAAATAAACTCTCTTTTTTTTACAGAATGCTTCATTCGAAACATATGTGAGTTCAGGGTATGTACATGTTTCTTTTTTTACAGTGCATCTTGCTTTTCACATACTGCCAGATTTGTTTTTTTAAGGTAGCTATTACTCATCATTCAGCACAAAAAAGTGTAAAATGTATCAAATAGGCTAAAGTGCAAACAACAAAAGACAAATCTGATTAAGAAAATTGTAATTAGTGGGCAGGTTAAAGCACGGGAGCACCAGAGAGCTATAACAAAAAACATTGATAAAGGTCTGACTCTTTATACATAAAAAAAAAGATAATAGAAAATTAATGTCAAAAATCCTTGAAAGTGGATACACACACCTAAAACACACATTTCAATCATAACGCACTATAGACTTTTTATATTTAAGTAGATTTTTAAGTATTATTACTTCAGACTATGGTTAACCCAAGCACTAAAACATTTTTTAAAATAAAAGAAACATTGATTGCTTTATTTTTGAACCTGTAATTCTTTTAGGGCATCCACAACATGTTTTGTCTAGTTAAAGGAATTTCTGCAATTTTGTCCTTATAGGGTTTGGGTACAAAATACACACAAAGACTGTGTAGATGTTTTCTATAATGCTTGTGGGAACGCAGGCCAAAGTGTAAAGTTTGGATATTTTGATGATCCGTAATCAGCATTTACAAAATTGGACAAAATGTTTCTGATGATTAGCTGTGATTGATCATACTGTAAGACAAATCGTTTAACATTTTATATAAATGCCTGCATTGAATTACGATGTGCATTAAGATGTGATCAATTAGTCTCTGTGTGTGTGTGTGTGTGTGTGTGTGTGTGCTTGTTTATATAATTTATGAGGACACAAATTTGTGTAATGACATGGGTATAACACTTGTATTACAATTAAGAACATTTCCATGGCTTAAACATACACCGATTAGGCATAACATGACCAATGACAGGTTAAGATAAACACTGATTATCTCTTCATCACAGCACCTGTTAGTGGGTGGGTCAGAGCATCTCCAAAACTGCAGCTCTTGTGGGGTGTTCCCGGTCTGCAGTGTTCAGTATCTATCAAAAGTGGTCCACGTGGGGAGGTGTTGACTTGGCCTCTAAAATTCCCCAGATCTCAATCCAATCGAGCATCTGTGGGATGTGCTGAACAAACAAGTCTGATTCATGGAGGCCCCACCTCGCAACTTACAGGACTTTAAGGATCTGCTGCTAACATCTTGGTGCCAGATACCACAGCACACCTTCAGGGGTCTAGTGGAGTCCATGCCTCGAGGGGGTCAGTGCTGTTTTGGCAGCAAAAGGGGTACTAACACAATATTAGGTCATAATGTTAGGCCTGATATGTGTATTTTTTATTAAAAATGTAAAAAACAATTCTGTGATGGGTAGCTTTAGGGGTAGGGTTAGAAGATACAGTTAGTACAGTATAAAATCCATTTGTGTGCTGTGTGCTTGTTTATATGATTTATGAGGACACACATTTGTATAATGACATGGGTATTACACTTGTATTACAAATAAGGATATTTCCATGGCTTAAAAAAACACTATTTTATTTAAATGTTTTCTGTAATGGGTAGCTTTAGGGGTAGGGTTAGTGTAGGGGGATAGAAGATACAGTTTGTACAGTATAAAAAACATTATGTCTATGGAATGTGTGTGTGTGTAGGTGTGTGTGTGTGTGTGTGTGTGTGTGTGTGTGTGTGTGTGTGTGTGTGTGTAGGTGTGTGTGTGTGTGTGTGTGTGTGTGTGTTCAATCTGTCAAATTCCCTTCAACCTCATAGATTTTATTTGCTTTACAGCAGTTTTTGAGGGGGAGTGATATGACATAACATCAAGAAATCTACATAATTTTTAATGATTTTAATAGTAAAATAAGGTAGGGTAATTAAGGATAATTAAATAACAAGCATAAATGATCAAGACCTTTAAGATATTTAAAGAAACTTTGGAATAAACACTTTACAATAAGATCTCATTTGTTAGCATTAGTTAATGTAAGTAGTTAAACATGAACTAACAATGAGCAATACATTTGTTAAAGTATTTATTCATCTTTATTAATGTAAGTTACTAAAAATACAGTCATTCATTGTTAGTTCATGTTAATTCACAGTTCATTAGCGGATGTTAACAAATACAACGTTTGATTTTAATAATGTATTAGTAAATGTTGAAATTAACATCAACTAAGATTAATAAATGCTGAAAAGTATTGTTCATTCTTAGTTCATGTTAACTAAGTAATGCTACCTAATGAAACCTTATTGTAAAGTGTTACCGAAACTTTAAATTGAAAACAGACATAATAAATGTTTTCAGTAATCTATAACTTTTTCTTTATATTCTTTTTTTCTACAAGACCTCAGGTGTCTACATACAACTATGGGTGTTTTGAATGTTATGTCATGTGGAACCAGGGTTATAACTATAGTTTTATAACTAAAACTTAAACTAAAATAAAAAATAATAAAAACTATATAGACATATTAAAAATAAAAAAAACACACATAGCAAAATTATTAAAACTATAATATAAAATAAAATGTAATGAAAATGTAAAATTTTCATTCAAAGTATTAATAAAACCTATATCTCAGTGATACTAAAATAACACTCACCAATAACAACTAAACAAAATATCAATTAAAATAAAGTGACTTGTAATTTCTGAACATTGTTGTTAGCAGAAGATAGTGTACATAATTATTTCAAACAAAGTAACATTTTGATCTGATTCAGCTCATTTGAATGAATTAGTTTATGTAGAAATATCTTTAACTTCCAATTCTAAAGTGGAAAGGGAAGATGTTTGGTTACATTTTTATTTTATTACATTTTTAGATTTAGATTTCAGTGCCTATACTGAAAAGAAGCTACAGGTAAAATGTCATTGTAAAGACCCCAAGTCTCTTTATTATCAGGTTACAACCATTCAAAGAACAGCATTGTTTGTAAGTGCAGTAGCTTTGAAAATATTTAATTTATAATTTAAAATTTCAAAATCTATTAAATGGCAGACAGAAACGACTGGTGTGTACTGATGCAGAGTTCTCTCCTTTTGCTCCCATTTGGGATTGAAACTGCACACAGTGTTTAATTGTCCAAATGAGATTCAAGCATTTGCAGTATAGTGTAATATTCTTCTATGCTTATCATTGTCTAGTCTACATTAGTTTTTCTGATTTTCCTGAACACCCGGCATATTTCAAGCATGCAATGAACAAAAAATATTTCTAATGTAAGATCTATATAAACCCACATTCTATTTCACATATATAAAGAAATCTTTAAAGAGATCTCTAAAGTGGCACAAGAAAAATGCAGTCAGTTCTCTGCACATCTCGGTCGTGACTCGCGAGTATTATTGTTGGCAGGTGCATTCCTTACTCAGTATTCAGAATTTTTTAATCCGTAAAAATGCTTAATTTTAAATCACTTGAATTGTTTTAATGTGACTTTGCAATAGCTAAAGTGACCATTATGTATATTGAACCTGTCACAATGTCAAGAGCAAAAGAAAAAGGCAGTGAATAAGGTACATGGTTTGTATGCAACTTACAGTATTGGCCAAAAGTGATGTCAGACCTAGGAAAATTGGCATCTTCACCCTTTATTTAAATATTATTATAAATGTGTTAAAGCTTTTGTAAGCATATTGTGTAGTTGTGCTTAATTGTTTTATTTGTGATAACCCATGAAACATGCCAAATTGTGCGGACATAATTTTTGACCAGGCTGTCATACAAAGAAATTATAAACACATGCAAAAACGAGAGAACCAATGGAATATTAATAACTGATTATGTTGTATAGTCAGTGTATGCTTTTTTGCTAAATAAAACCCGTAGCTGTAGTTTTCCTTTTTTCCCAAATAATTTTGTCAGGTAAATACCTTAACCAAGATTGTTCTTCCCTCATATTTAATTAAAATTTGTGTTGTCAAATCGATTAATCACGATTAATCACATCTCACATAAAAGTTTGTAAATATCTGATAAATATATATTAAATGTGTGTGTGTGTGTGTGTGTGTGTGTGTGTGTGTGTGTGTGTGTGTGTGTGTGTGTGTGTGTGTGTGTGTGTGTGTGTGTATTTCAAAGTATTATGTTAAATGCGATTAATCGCGATTGATCGATTTGACATCACTAATTAAAAAATATTAAATATCTTCATATTTTGCTGGTTTAATTGAGCTTAAAACAAATATCCCATCCGGACATCACTTTTGGCCACTACTGTATATCAAGCATGTCCATTAAAAATTCAAAATGTGTTCCCAAGTCATTTCATGTATTTTCATATCTTTTTAAAATAAATTCATATCTGTTTTAAATACATCCAGCATAATCTGAATCTCACTTTAAGACAAGAAAACTACTAGAGAACAAAAACAAATCTGTCTTTTTGTATGTTCTGTGAGGGGGAAAAAAGTATATCAACACGTTCAAGAACGTATTAATGAACGTAGTTTTTACTAAACCAGAAAAAGAGTATTGTAATGAGAGTATTGTTGAGTTTAGAAAGAAAAATACAATTAGTGTTATTCTTCAAAATCATAATACAATGATGTAGACTGACAACACATGTTATTTTCCAGAAATCAGGAATCATTGCTGAACACCCTGAATCAAGGTTAAGCAAGCTTTCAGAGCAAGGTCTTCACTTTGCTTTCGACTGAAATGCTTGATGCAAAAAATATACAGCTGGAAAGGAAATAAAAATCAAAATGAAAACATGAAAATAAACTGTCTACATAACATCTACCATATTAGAAAGTGTTTATTTCATATAAAAAAAAAGGTTTATTTAAAGCTGATTTGCATTTATGTTAATTAAAACCGGTAACACATTACAATAAGGTCTCATTTGTTAACATTTGTTAATGTATTAACTAACATGAACTAACAATGAGCAATAGTATTTATTAATCTTTGTTAATGTTAGTTAATAAAAAAAATACAGCTGTTCATTGTTAGTTCACAGTACATAATGTTAACTAATACAACTGTTAGTTATAATAATGTATTAGTAAATGTTAAAATAAACATTATTAATAAATGCTGAATCTTGTTAACTATTTAACTAATGTTAACTAATGAAATCTCATTGTAAAGTGTTACCATAAAATCAAAGTTTGCAGCCTTTGGACATAGTGCAAAAGACTGTAAATTTGTGCATGTGTAAAGTACTGTATCAAGGCTTCCTATACATGTCGTATTCATTATATATGTATATATATATATATATAACCTTATGCATGGTGTGTTTACCAAAACAAACCAATCAGTTTGACCGTCTAGATATTTTACCACACTGCAAAAATGATCGAGAATGATTTGTGAACATTTATTTTCTCATTGATGAATTAATACAAAATAACAAACACTGTTTGTACATGTGATTCAGAGTGGTTATGATATAAACGCATCACCTCTAAACCCGAGTCAGAGGACGGGAATCAACATTACGTTTTAGTTTAAAAGCATAAAAAGGAACAATTCCAAAAGCTTACAGATCTGTAATTCTGAGCATTTAAACGAAATATGCAGTCAGTGCACCTGCTTACAATCAAAAGAAAAATCCATAAATGTTACATAGTAGGTATCCAGTATAGCTATCAAATCAATGACATGATAACAAGCATTTGAGAAAACACACATTATTCACGTGCCTGGCATCTGTTATTTAGGCATGGGCTCTCCTGATCTGTTGAATTATATGTTGGATTTACTTTACTTTTTTATGTCAACAGGTTCCGTGTAACTGGGTTATGTTGAATTTAATGAACATTTTTAATTCAATTAAGGTTAATTCAATGCCATTTAGTTGAATTAGGTTAACATTCTTAATTTTGTCCAAAACTATTAAGTTCAGTTAAAAAACAACACAAGTAATCCAGTTTAACCTATTATTTTTATTTAGTGAAATAACATTTTTACAACATTTACAAATGTTATCTAACAAGAAAACCTTTTACAAAATCTTATTGGCTAGCCAGAAGATGGTTTTGTTACATCCATGGCATGTCCAAAGTAGTTGTTTTTTATTATTAAAACAACTTTAATTGTTATTAGCAGGTCCTCACCCCAAGCACATGCTCTACACTTCACCACAATGATAGCCTCCAAAAACACTAACATACCAGAATCTCAGAATCAACATTTACTCTCTTTATCCAGTCCTGTGCAAAGCATGATGGGAAGGGGAAATCCTGTCTCTGGTTTCTATAATGCAGTTTTAAAACAACTAAAAACATTTATGTACTCTCAACTCAAATGGATTAAGTAAAGTGGTCGAAAAGAATTGTGTTGGATTAACTTAATTTACTTAAGTAAATTGAACAAGCATCAAATGTTATTTTCGGCCTACTTAACTGAAACATGTTCTTTCAAAATGAAAATATTGAATTGAGCTAAAACACAATTGTTTAAAGTCAGTTTAACACTATGCAATTGTGTTTGAATGAGAAACCTAATACAATGGTGTTAAATTAAAATAATTTTTTTAATAAACTGAACCATATCGGGAAAAAAATGTTTTGAGTCTCTCCCTCTCTCTCTCTTTCTCTGTGTGTGTTTGTGTGTGTGTGTGTCTGCTTCTCTGTTTTAGCTCAGGGGCTAAACCCTGGGGCTGGAATAACCTGCACATAAACTAACATGCATTGATGTTGTACATTAGTTTTATTTAAAATGCCTTACTTTACAAGACAAAGTGAATTGTTTTAATGTGTTGTTTCTGCTTGATTAGAGGACGAGACTGGAAAATGAAATGCACGAAGCCCTGAAAGTGAGAAGCCCTGAACATAACTTTGTCATAACAAACTTTTGTTAGGGCATTTCTATTGACTATTAGAGACAAAAGAAAATAGTGCTGTCAGCACCTACACAAGCATACACACTTATGACTCGTGAATTTGTATATATCAAATAATTATTTTTATTTTTTTAAAACCACATAATGTTGACTCCATTAAACAATTGTTGTGTCCAAGTGTATTTGAGCCTTCACGAAACCATCACAACATCAAGCATTATATTGCATGCACATACATTGAGCAATATTCTCACAAGCAAGTACACCTATTATCCAGTATTTTCAAAACGCGTAATCAGATTTCAAAGCATAATGAAGGAAAGCATAAACCTTGCCTTTAAAACTTAACACTGTTGTGGTTAACTGTTCTTTCAGTAATGCATTCATGCTTATTTTTGCGTCTTTACGGTAGCACATTACATTATCAGATGATGTGCACAAGTCTCATACCATCCCATGATGATGACGATAAAATATATTTTTTTTCCCTTAAAAGTTTATTAAGAGAGTGTATGTGCTGCCTGATGAAGTGTGGATAAATCTAATGTTGAGAAGTTTGAGTGGATTATGAAGGCTCCCTTATGAAGATTGGTTTACTTTATCTTGTATGCAGTTAATCTGTCTATAACGTCTTAAGGTAACAAGCCTTGTCTTTTCTGAGCAACATTTTTGATCACAGGTAAGGGCACGTGACACTGGTAGCTTAACGTTTTGGTTCTAAGCAAACATTTTGACATGTTCCTATAGTGAGCACCAAACGTGTTTTTAAATGAATTTAGCAAGGGGTTATTCAAGGGTCGGTCTGTCCATACAACGTTTACTGTTGACTACATTTCTATGTAAACTCATTGGAGTGCCACGGGTCGTGTTTTGAAATCGTTTTGAAACACATTTGATGTTCCACGAGCTGTATGCAACAGCACCTGCGCGCGCGTCAGCTGCGTCTCTGCAAAACTCCAAATAAGATGTCACGATCCAGATGTAATATTCTTTTTATTGCATGTGTGCTTTAATTTAGTTGTTTATTCACATAGTAAAACCGTCAAGCATCGCGTCGTTTATATGAGTTAGTAAGCATACCGTCCCCAACCCTTATACTCTTAAAATTCAGAATTAAATCACATGTTAAATTGATATGGCGCGGTTGGAGTTACTTGATACTGAAAGGGTGTGCCAGACTTAGGTTTGAAAAAAAGAAGGAAAATCGTAAAGACCGATGATCTTGTTTCCAGTTTTTTTTTTTTTTTAAATCACATAATAACTCATGAGAATTGCAACGTGTGCCATTCTGGCTATGAGTATGATGATAGTCCAAGAGGAGCAGAAGTAAGAGAGAGCTTTCTTCTATTATTCGCTGTGTGTGCCCTCCGCAAATGCTTTTTGGGGTAAGGGCTTCCCAATGATACTTGAGAACAGCAAGCCCAGACCGCAAAAAGATTCGTGAAAGACTTTTCCATACGCTTTGAATGTGGCATCTGAGTTGCAGGCTTGGTCCATAATTACTGACAGTCCATGTTGTTGTAGCCAATGGCCGGACCGTGTGCAGTAGACTCCAATTCTACACATTCGCGGAGAAATGCACAGGATCCGCTCTGATGTACGACTCCCTTCCCATCCGAGCCCGTGTACCGTCATTTTATCCGTGCTCTGATGCCGTTCCTATGGCCATACTGTACATATTCTCCTGTTCGTGATGTGGTTAAGGAAAAAGCTGATCTACTCCTGTCAGTCGATAGATCTGTTGAAGGAGGGGAATTACTGCGCTCCAGCTCACAGTAAATAGAGAGCAGTGGAGGATTTCATTGGCGCATACGATAACTCGTCATTCGACCAATCCGTGCTCTTCTCACACAGGGACCCCCCTTTTTGAAAAAAGGAAAAATATAGAAAACTAATTCTCCACCGGTGTGCGAAATGCATTTAACAAATTTGCTTAATTGTTGCCCTTCTTAATCCGAATGTGTCATCCTGTTGTTCCTATCACATATCTCTGACAATGGAAGTGTTGTACTATACGGGGTTCGGTTGTTTACCGGGTGTTAATCTGAGAGTATTAACTCAAAGCATCTGGAATGATCCATTCAAATACAAAATGCATCTAACTATATCAATAAGCACCACCACCGCTGATAAATATCAAAATGATCCAGCTGGACACTTACCATACGTTCCTCAAGATCCTTGTGTACAAGCTTGCACTAGGTCTGTAGTCACCAACGCTTCCTCTTTTCCTTGTCTCATAAAATAATGAACATCATTCTCTGAGCCTGTCTATATTTGGATACCCCACACATCTCACGCACGCACGCACGCACACACACACACACACACATAACCTCGTCCTCACAAGCACGAGCACACACGCACACGTAAACTCTCTAACCACAGAGTCGCTTTTCTCTGAATGTAGAATTGCCTCCGGATTCCAAGGTCAGGACTGAGAGTGACAGGGGAGAACAGCGAGACCTTAACATTTAAGTCCAGTCTTAACAGATAGCGCTGTCGCGGAGACATGATGAGGTTGTGGTTTCATTTGTGGAAGTTTCCAGTCAGTCACGATTCCCTCCATCTGTCTCCGGCACCCAGCGCTTTGCCCCTACTGACGCAGCCGACGCGCATTACTCACTTTAGCAGTCACGACTCGCCAATCTGTGCTGTTTCCGATGAAACCGCACGCCAAAAATGAATTACCAAGGAGCGCTGGGCTCAAACGTTTGGCAAATGTGAAGAATTGATTGGTCTTTGAAGTGATGAACATAAACCATATGACCGAAATTTTACAGCTACATGTGTAGTCTGACGAGCTGGATTTACAAAGACCACGCATTTGGTCTATAAACAAACCGGATTGTTTACAAGCGTTGCTAGATTTGATGCTTTGGCTACTACACAGATCACTGGGGGGTTTTCCTTTTAAAAAAAGTGTCACCACTGACGTGATCTCGAGGTGCTATGCATGGTTTATCACAGGTTCTTGTTAGATGGATCCCATGGTTTTAGATTTTGCTCAGGATTAGGGACCATCTCGATCAGCTTCTTAGGCTGGTTTAGGATGGTGTTTACAGCAGGTTTCCCATACTAACCTCAGGGTCCCCGTGCAGGGTATGCATTATTAAACGTATGTGATATTCTGAGCTATTGAGGAAATGATCATACACAAAAGTAATATCTTTAGTGTGTGGACCAGAAAACGCACTGCCACATACAACAATTTCCACATGACGGAGGTCATGAAAGGTTTTATTTATCGGTAAAGGTCTAGAATGAATCTTTCATACGTTTCTGTAACGACTGGATCTTTGGACTGGACACTAGCAGCAGTGTGACTGAAATTTCAGCACCACTCGCAGTGGACAGCGCCTCTGCATTATAGAGGATTCATCGTGTGATATCGGCCAAGAATGATAATAATAAAATGTACTATGTTATATAGAGAGTTCATCATAGGCAACCTTTTTTCGTGATTAAGGGCAAGCTCCAATGAGATCCCCCTCCATCTTCATTCACTGAATACAGATTCCCTGACATGATACGTGTGGTAACTAAACCTCCGCGTGCTGAATTAAGTTACCATATACAGAATCGTCCAGAATATATATATATATATATATATATATAAAGCCAGAACATGCAACTGAGGTCACCAGGAGAGCTAGAGGTCTCGCCGGTGGAGGGAGCCCTCGATGTGAGAAATACATGTGTCAGCACTGAATGAAACGTTCAATAACACACGGAAATATCTCAAGGACACAACGAGTACATAACGTGCCGCCCTGGTGTGTTTTTATGCCTCAAAACGATGGCTGCATATGAGGGTGATATCCCTGTCTATTTCTGGATCAAGCTGTTACTATTTTTAGAGCACTTGGAGAAAAAAGCACTCACAAATGCTCCTCAGAGGAATTGTACGTGATCACCGTGACATGCGCGTTCACATCTACTCTCTAACGCGGTCGTGACGCTCAGCTATGGAGACATGGCATCCTTTAGAAAGGACTAATCGTGATTTCTGCTTTTATTCAAATGTATGCGGATTTTTCTCTTTTTTGACAGGCTGTTGAACTGATTTGAACCACAGTTAAACCCAAATTAACTGCATCAAAACGATACTTACAATAACAGATATAATCATAGACAAACTCGTATACAATTATAGCTCATAAATACTATGTATGTATGGAAAATAAGTATTTTCTGTTTCCTCCTTCATCCAAAGCTGCGTCAGTTGCATTGACGTCACGTTCATATTCTCCTCCTTTTGCCGAAGCCTTAATGAAATACTTTACTGCTGTATTCAGTGGCTTATCGTTTAAGGCGATAGTATGATAAATGCTCGAGGCAAAACTGTAAACATTATTTATGCCATATTATTAGTTTTTACACACACACGCTCATCAAACTAACCACATAAACACGCCAATGATGTTAGTAGGGACGGACACACTGATTAAACTCTTTCTTGAAAACAGAAGGACCAAGAAAAAAACGACTCTTTCTAATCTTAGCCTACTCCAAGTCGCATAGTAGCCTACAAACCAGACTACATACAATAAAACCTGACACAGACAGTCATATAATGGTTGTGCCAATGGCGGATGATGAGGATGATGATGCAAAGACGAGCATACGTTGCCAGTAAAATCGGGATCTGAGGCCTAACCTACGTCCATCTGTTCACGGCTGTGCTGCAAAAAGCCACAATTCAGCCTGTTAAATTTATCATAAATATTTTTTAGTTATTTATCATAAATCATCCATTCTGCCCAGAGTTTACATGGTCCTTGCAAAAACCTTAACGTAACACGCAAAAGATATAGCCCATATAAAGAAATGGAAACACAGGGTAACGATTTGCAAAGTGATCACTGGTTAAAACCCTATACAAATATGTTTCCATATGTGCTTTGTGTTTATGCATCAATAGACTTGTTATTGCATACTGTTTCATGTGAAATGTAGTCGTGTAGTCGCTGTCCGTGGTGCTGAACCCGCAGCCCGCTCATTTCAGCTGAGGGAACAGATTCATACCCCTCTTTGTTCTGTCGGGGTGCAGCAGGACAGAGTTGGCGCGGTCTAGACAGGTTACATAGTCAGTGACTTAAGTTGTAGCAGAGCATGCTCAGTTAAGAGGAGTAAAACATGAACACGACTGGATTTTTTTTGCTCTATTTAAAACATAACTCTATCAGTGCGATTCATAAATGTTACAACAGCGCGAATCGTGACCACTCGGCAACAATGAGAACAACACGCTTTGAGAACATCGCAGTAGTGAATTTAAAGTTGTGAAAGAGCCGCATAATATCAAGGACGAATAATTTGCTACTATTATAACACTCTGCCAAGTATCGAGATTAATAAAAAAGTTATTAGAAAGACTCATACAAAGTGAAGCGTGCGTGCAATCCTGAACACAAACAAAAAAAGTAGCATCTAGTTTGATCTGGACGGTTTATATTC
The DNA here is from genome assembly GCA_039654625.1 of Rhinogobio ventralis. Lineage (NCBI taxonomy): Eukaryota > Metazoa > Chordata > Actinopteri > Cypriniformes > Gobionidae > Rhinogobio > Rhinogobio ventralis. The sequence goes on along the minus strand of CM077193.1, from coordinate 21,142,593 downwards.
CAAATGCATGCACAATTCAACCAAAGCAATCAAAATCTGTAGAGTTATCGCTATAGTTCAATTCTTGATCACCGATCAGAAGTCAATATAAACCCCCCTAAAGTTCAGACCTGAAACAGAAAGAAATATCACTCACCGTATGCATGTTCTCGTTCATCGAGATGAAAAGTGAGGGCTCTGAGAGGAATCTAGACTATACGGGGTACACAGACGTGCGCGTGCATTTGGAGACCAAAGTGAGACCATAGTGCATGAATGAGCTCACTCGGTTTTTTTTTGTGGTTTTTTTTAATGAAGAGAAATACCTAGAGAAAGTAGAAGCGTTCCCAGTGTATTTAAGGGTGGGGATTGAACTTGATTGCTGAGAAGTTAAAGGAGGGCTGGCATCCCACAAACTAGTTTTGCACAGACAGAACACGATGTTCTGCGTAGATCTTCACATTCAAGGTAAGAATTTACGTAGTTTTGCTAACACAATACACGATTTTAGTATTTTGTGTAATAAAGCAGGCTGTAGTGTTTTCTCATTATTTATATTCAGTTATTTTATATACATGCTCCGTATGCTTAATTGACTGGACACCAGGGCTTCTTAGATACAGCAGTGTCATTTCTGTTGGTGGAGAGCACAGCTTTCCCCGCCAGCAGCCTATCACTGTGCTATTGACCAGCATTGACGTCATTAGGTTTCCCTGGGAAACGCAGAAATTCAAAAATAGTATCAAATTAATTCAGCTGACAAAGAGAGGGGGCGGGGCCCTGGGTAAAACGGGTTTGATTGGGATGGATAGTAAGTGGGGGCTCAAGTGTGGCGGTGTTACTACTGAAGTGTCAAGCAAAATCTATCGAAGTGTAAGTCCAACTGCTAGCGTGTGGCTGGTACTATTTTTATAATAGCAAAGGAGCTTAAATATTTTGTATTGGGTATCATGATTAGCCTACATATTGATCTAGTATTAAGCATAATCTTAAAATTGACATTATTGATATTTTAAATAGCAATTCTTTACCATGGATGAATATAAAGTGAATTTTTTTAATGGTATTACACCATATAGTAAGCAAAAAATAACCTATGTACGTCTTGTACGTTTATTGAATGTCCTGAGGCTTCACAGCCACCTTGTGGTCAAACTCAGCATCGAAGCATAGCATAGACCTCTTCAGCCCATGTTAAAATTGGCTTGCAATCATATTAAAGTGTCAAAACATATTTACATAATATCCATCCTGCATCCCAACTACCACTTTATATTCAATTAAAGTTAGCATTTTTCAAGGGGGTTCATTTGATTAAACATTTTATAATGTGACCCATTCACAAAGTTGTTGGCGGTAAACGCTTTACAAGAGACACACTAGCATGAATTATATTAAATTATATGAATTTAAGCTTAACAATACTAATACGTGTGATTCAGAATTAATTTAGTTAAATAAGAAAACAATAATAAAAATGTCTTTAAAAACCTCATGTCCATTTCCAGCTTAATTTCTGAGGAACTTGTATGCTTCCACAGACTATTGACAACATTTTTTTGTTTTGACTTTCTAAGTTTTATATATATATATATATATATATATATATATATATATATATAGAATACAGATCAAATTGGAGTGATTGGAAGTCTATTTTAGAACTTTGAGCAAAATCTCCTTATAAAAATAAATAAAAAAAAGAATAAATATGCTGTTAAAAACTTGTTATTGATCTTTTGCATAGTTTAAATATTTGCAGCGGCTCTGTCTTAAGCCTGAACATTAAGGATTTATTCCATGTCAGCTATAACAGTAGTTTGAAAGCACAGTACAGTAAACGATCAGGGGAAACTCTCCTCTCCACATGTTTGCAGTAGTGGATATTTTTAGCTAAGAAAAAGCAACAGGAGGACAAACAAGATGCTTCAGGCTGCTTTGATGGCAGATACAAGAAAATCATCTGAGCATACAGGCCTAGATAACAGCAAGATGTGACGGCCTGAACTGTTACCATCAGCAATAACTAAATGGATGTGTAAAAGAAAGATTATAGTGTTTCTTTTAACAATCTGTATTCTGAAAAACATTTTAAGACACCCTTTATACACCTAGCAGCTATTGCTGAGAGAGGGACATATGGATATGGTGGGACTAAAAGATTAATTGTATTATTTGTGTTATTGCAAAAAACAAAACAAAAAAACATTAGCATTCAAATACAGTCCGGCACATACAATGTCAGGCACGCTGAATCTGGACCCCAGCAAAAATATCCCTTTATAGGAATATCAAGATGTTTTATAAAAAATAAACAACCCTTAAGCCATAAAACAACATCATAAAATTCTTAAATATCACAAAAAGGGTAACCGTTTTAATTGCTCAATTGAAAGCCAGCCTTATAGACAGTAATAATATGGTTTATATTTATGAAATTAAGACAACAAATAGACAAATACTCTGTTCCTCACTGATAGCTAAGATTAAGGAGCATGTTCAAGTTATATATGTGTGTGTGTGTGTGTGTGTCCGTTCTCAGGGAGCTCGTCGGTCCCTCTTGGAGAGGAGGTAGCACTGGATGGTACGCAGACGGTCTTTGGCTGGCCCAAATTCTGGCTGTAGTTTTAGAGTCGACTCATACCATTGCATGGCCTTCTCAAATTCCTCCTATGAAGATATCATTTAAGTATTTATTAAATACGGTCATCATTTAACATCAATAAAATACTTCATACTTCAATGATAATGATAATGTCTTAAAAAACAACACTAACCATAGCTATATAGACGTTTGCCAGAGTAAAATGATTAACAACAAAGTGAGGAGCAATTTCCACTGCCATGCGCGCCACAGTCAGGGCATCCTCCCATAGTCTCGCATTTTGGAAGATGTTGGCAAGGCTGATGAGAGGCACATCCTAGCAGAACAGGAATAAATATTTATGGCATGCAGTACAAGCCAACCAATGGAGAAGAACTTTCTGAGACTCTAAGGCCCCGATATACTCCCGGCGAAGTTTTTTTCGTTCTTCACTTAGGTGTAAAAAGAAAAAGTTATACTATTAGCAAACATCCCAATGCCACTCACACTGCTGAGAGCGGCGTTTAGATGAATATGTAAATATGTGCTGCGCGCTTTCCTCGCAATAGCAAAATAAACACACAACAAAATAACAGCGGCAAGAAAACAGCAGTTAAGAAAGCATCTGATCATAGCGATGTGGATTTGTTCACACAAGCTCCGTAATTCAACACTTGTCAAGTCACGTCATGTCACGTTTATTTACACAAACACTTCATGCAATAGATTGCATGAACCGGAATGTTTCAACTTCAAAGAAGCCGGAGCCACAGAGTAGAGATCTGCATGGGCTTTAAATTGAAGCCCGAACCCGGCCCGTTCCCGATATTGTTTGACCCAACCCGAACTGTTAAATTTTAAAGAATTCCTGCGTAATAAATCAAGGAACTTTGCTGCCGTACCATGGGTGCAGCGGCGCAATGATATTACGCAGCGCCTGAAAATAGTCCCCAGCACGCTCTCTGTGCAAACAGGTTGTCACATTGGTTATGTTGACGGAAGTTAGCCTATTTTCAGGCACTGCGTAATATCATTGCGCCGCTGCACCCAAGGTACGGCAGCAAAGTTCCTGTATTATTACGCAGGAATGAGAGTATAGTCCCCAGCCATATCTGTCTACAAAAATCGCAACTTTTCGTTTTCCGTTGGTCTTAGTACACAATGTCACTATACACATCACAACATGTAAATAGGAAAATGTTGGCGTTATTTTGTCACTTATTGAGCAGTAGGCTAGATGGAGCCGTTTACCTCCAGTCTTTGTGCTAAGCTAGGCTAGCGGTGGGTGCGTCAGACAGACTTTTGGCACGCACGGAGATGAGAATGGTATGTATGGACTTATCTAACTCTGGGAGATACGGTGAATAAGCTAAAGTCCCAAAAATTCGGCGTGTTCCTTTAATGGATTCATCTAACAGCCAATCACCCCGCAGAAATAAACACGACAACATTCAGTCAGCCTGCAGATTTTAGCTTGCATGTCAAAGTACACGCTCATTTCCTACTGCACATTATAAGCTATTGGCAAAGAAAACTCGACACGAAGAGGAAAAAATGAGTGAACTTGGCGACAAAAGTAAAAGCGAAAGTGAAACTAACCTCGCGTTATCATCTAGAGATGACAAAATTGTCGACAAATGATATACTCATTTGAATATACATTTAAATATATATATATAAATTATTAGCCTATATATAAACATGCTCCCACGCTCTTTTGACCACAACACAGCAGATGGCATGTAAACCCTGAAGCTATTCATGAGACATTAACCCGAACCCACCCCGAAACCCGCAGGTTAAGCATGGGTACCTCTACCACAGAGCACACCAAACAATTACGTAATTGCCACGGACCAATGGTAGTTTAAAGGTTTTACCAGTCAGAGCAAAGCTTTCTAGAAAGTTTGCTTTGGCAAGGTGTTTCAAACTCCCGAAACAAACCCCAAATGAACGTTTTGGCCAGATTTTGTTTGAAATGACATCAAACCAGTTTGTTCTTCAATTTCGCTAAAAGTATGTCGGGGCCTTAATAGTAAGAGAATGAGCAGAACCTTCATGTGATGAGGAGCGTAGTTCAGAGCCTGGCGGAGGCAGTCGATGGCTCTCTTTCCCTGACCTTTCACCCTCCAGTACAATGCTGCCATGCTGGACAGAACCCAGGATGTCTGATTCTAATGGATATACAAACAAACAGATCACAAAATATAACAAAATCTATCAATCACTCTTTTCACTGATAAACTTTCCATTGAGTTGTTCTCAGCTAGAAATACAAACAGTCATAAAAGTATATTTACACGCACAGTTAGAATCGAGCAACAGTGGGTTTTTGCACAGTGCACTGTCCTGTCTGTCCTAGTATACGAAGGCCAATTTTTATCTGATTAAATGTATACATGATGGATGAAACCAAGCTACAATCGCATTTTGGGGTCAGTAAGATTTTCTTTTTTTAAAGAAATTAACGCATCTTACTGAACTCAAAACGTTTGAACAGCAGTGTAGGTCTGTTAGTCCGACTTTGCAAAGAAAAATTTCAGACATCATTCAGACTAAAGCATTTACATGACATTATGAAAAAAAAAAATTGCTTTAATCCAATTGAAGGCAACTTTTAAAGTGCATATGACTGCACTTGTAGTTACATTCCCACAGCAGACAATACTCAGTGTCATACCTTTTCCAACACCTTAGCAATACGTGTTCCCACTTGTTCAAAAGACAGTGAGGGAAATTTATCTTTTCCCAGATTCTGTAAAACCTGTGACAGAAGAATGAGAGTGAGCCAAGACAGCCATCCACAAACATCAGAAGCTTTTGGTCGACATATTGGTCGGTCACGGATGTAAATAGGAGGGGGAAAAAAGCACCTCTCTGAGCTGACTCTCTCCAGTATAGTGAATGCCTCCGCGGTTGGCCACCCCACTCAGGTGGTCCAGAGTGTGCATACTGGCAGGGAGGTTGGCATTACACACCGGCTCCACCGCAGGTTCCTGAAGTGGAGTGGCAAAGTCTATATGCTCTGTGATACTGTGAGGAGTTTGGAATCATATGTTAGTGGAAAAGAGCCAACTATAAAAGCATCCCAATTGTATTTTAAGAGTACAGAAGGACACTAGGAATGATATCCTACTCTATGTTCTTGGCAGACACAGCCAGCCAGGTACTAGCCACAGTTGTGAGGTCCACACGACGTGTGCGTTGACATTCCTCAGGACCGGGCCAACCCAGACTGCTGTAGTCCTTCCATCGCTCTGTAAACAAAAAAACATTATGTTGTCACAATGGCTTCTGCAGCTACAGTAATCACCTCTGTCTGTGTCAAATAAAGCTGAATAAAATAAAACATAAATATTAGATGAAAATCTTAAACATAACAAAAATTAAAGATTAGAAATTTTGCATTGGAAACTAACTGATATACAATAAAAAGAAGTACTAAAATTATTAAATAATAAAAACAAAATAATCAGAAATATTACAGAAGTATTAAAAAAACACAACAAATGAGCAATGTTACCTTGGCAACTAACTGAAATAAAATTTAAGTTGAAGAGGTAAAAATAAAAACAGAAATAAAAATAAAAATAAAGTAAAGCTAAACAAAAATGTTAAAAACAAAACTAATAAAACAATAAAAAAGACAAAATCAAAAAACAAAATGTCAAATATATAAAATACACTCACCTAAAGGATTATTAGGAACACCTGTTCAATTTCTCATTAATGCAATTATCTAATCAACCAATCACATGGCAGTTGCTTCAATGCATTTAGGGGTGTGGTCCTGGTCAAGACAATCTCCTGAACTCCAAACTGAATGTCAGAATGGGAAAGAAAGGTGATTTAAGCAATTTTGAGCGTGGCATGGTTGTTGGTGCCAGACGGGCCGGTCTGAGTATTTCACAATCTGCTCAGTTACTGGGATTTTCACGCACAACCATTTCTAGAGTTTACAAAGAATGGTGTGAAAAGGGAAAAACATCCAGTATGCGGCAGTCCTGTGGGCAAAAATGCCTTGTTGATGCTAGAGGTCAGAGGAGAATGGGCCGACTGATTCAAGCTGATAGAAGAGCAACTTTGACTGAAATAACCACTCGTTACAACCGAGGTATGCAGCAAAGCATTTGTGAAGCCACAACACGCACAACCTTGAGGCGGATGGGCTACAACAGCAGAAGACCCCACCGGGTACCACTCATCTCCACTACAAATAGGAAAAAGAGGCTACAATTTGCACGAGCTCACCAAAATTGGACAGTTGAAGACTGGAAAAATGTTGCCTGGTCTGATGAGTCTCGATTTCTGTTGAGACATTCAGATGGTAGAGTCAGAATTTGGCGTAAACAGAATGAGAACATGGATCCATCATGACTTGTTACCACTGTGCAGGCTGGTGGTGGTGGTGTAATGGTGTGGGGGATGTTTTCTTGGCACACTTTAGGCCCCTTAGTGCCAATTGGGCATCGTTTAAATGCCACGGCCTACCTGAGCATTGTTTCTGACCATGTCCATCCCTTTATGACCACCATGTACCCATCCTCTGATGGCTACTTCCAGCAGGATAATGCACCATGTCACAAAGCTCCAATCATTTCAAATTGGTTTCTTGAACATGACAATGAGTTCACTGAACTAAAATGGCCCCCACAGTCACCAGATCTCAACCCAATAGAGCATCTTTGGGATGTGGTGGAACGGGAGCTTCGTGCCCTGGATGTGCATCCCACAAATCTCCATCAACTGCAAGATGCTATCCTATCAATATGGGCCAACATTTCTAAAGAATGCTTTCAGCACCTTGTTAAATCAATGGCACGTAGAATTAAGGCAGTTCTGAAGGCGAAAGGGGGTCAAACACAGTATTAGTATGGTGTTCCTAATAATCCTTTAGGTGAGTGTATAAGCTATATTATTCAAAATATTAATAAATACAATAATTGTATCTAAATAATACTAAAATAGCACAGCTCTGTGTTGATAGACAAAGCACGTCCTGTAGGAAGGCAGTTCATTCTCAGCACCTGAGGGTCCAGGCGAGGGGATTGTGGGCCCACTGATCTCAAGGATGGAACTGCTTGATGTTGATTCACTTTGACGAACATCTCCATCTCCCACCCAACCCTCTGAGGTATCGGTTTTGGGCTTTTTCACACGTTTCACCTGGAATGTTATCTGAAGGGATAGAAGAGAACAGGAGAGAGTCAAATTCACTTCGATAATGAATGCAAAACGTTCCTGAACTTTTCAACAGATAGACGTACCCATTCAGCTCCCTCATCGTCCTCACAGTTGCCAAAGCAGGGTCCTCCCCCTCTCGCCCCCATGACCCTGTCGTTTTTCAGCACGCGGATGCCCCGTAGGTCCCCTGTCTTCCCATTCATGTCCAGAGCCCCCTCAAATGCTCCTATCAGTTCTTCTCTCAGACGCCAGTCCTGTTCCTCTTCCTCCACCCCCTCAGCCTTTTGCCCTTCTCGGCCCCTCTCCTGCCCACTCACCTCCCCTGAGCCGTTACTGTCCACCACCACCTCTGCACAACACAAGAAAGTAAAAGTAAATTAGAACACTGTATTAGAATCAAGAGTTAAGCAGAAGTCCTTGTTCAGATTATTTAATTCATTTATTTCCATGTGGATTGACATCAGCAATGTTTGAAATGAAATGCTACTGTATGCCATGTGTCCTGCCAGCTATTGTTTAAAAATAGCAAGCGAAACAGCATGAAATATTAAACAGAATAAAATATGCAACCATAAATCTTTAAAATAGTAGTGTGCTATACTGCTGTATCACATGACCTCACTACACGGCATGTTTAATTTAGCAATGACAGGACAGTTATCATCTCAGAGACTTTTTTTCATACATTCAAATGGTCCATGAAGCTTGGGGAAAGTGGTTGCATCACTAAATTATTACACTGAGCTCCATGTTCGCACTTTCTGTGTGTTTTTTATTGCAGTTTAAGAAATATAGAATCTGTTGTTTTCTGTTTGAAAATCACATTTAAATATTTTAATGTACTGATAGCCCCGGTTTCTAGATTTTTTTTAAGCAAATAATCAAAATGAGTTAGGAAAGACATAAAAATCACAGATTTAGTATGCTTAGTATGGTGCTATGCTTTCCTGCACAGAGCCAGTCTAAGACCCTAAAGATGTAGTCACATTTATTTTGTTTAAAGTTTAGTGGACGAATTCCAGGCATTTTAACAGGAATCCACAAGGCCAGGAATTTCATATGAGAGAAAAATATTTCTTCACATAGATTTAAAAAAGAAAGCTGCCTGGTTTAAAAAATTACTTTCGTGTGAGTTTTGCTTCTTACATTTCTACACTATTGACAATAGACCCATTTAACCCCAATAATTTGCACAAAAAAATTCACACCTTAATGAGGTCAAATTCTTACAGTCTTACAACTGTCGCATCAATTAAAACTTCCAGTGGAAACATACAGTCCAAAAGACCACATTGAATATCTGGGATTAAAAATGTAATTTCAAACCTGGAAAGAGAGCTTTAGGATTTTGAACAATGTCAAAAAGAAATGCTATAACAAAATTAATAAGAGATATTTAAGATTAAGTCACTAAAGGAATAAATACAATACAAATAAAATTTTGTTAGTGGTCTCAGACTGCTGGATGGAGTCCACTGCATCTTATGTGATCATCAAACACAAAGAAAGAAGCCCCATAAGCTCCATTATTAATCTTACTCTCAAAGAGGAGAGAGTCTTCTAAAGCAGACACGGGCATGGCATCAATGTCCCAGGCCTCCTGCCTGCCGCTGCTGCCCGAGTCCCAGTCCTCCAGCTCAGAGTCTTCCTCTGCCTCACAGCCAAAGCCAGCTACAAACACACACACGCGTTGCTTAACTCACATTCAAATAAATATAACTGCATTATTTATATTAAAACAAAGTAACAAAGGTAGAAAAACGGGCCACTTGGACACATATTCATCATTTGAACTTCTGTATAAGCAAGTGTGTTAGTTTATAAGGGGTTGCCATATTAATCCCTAAATTAATAGTTCCCCCCAAAAAGAAGAGGACAAGGAGTTCATTTTTGTCTGCAGAGCGCAGCAGCATCTAAATAAAGCCTGTGCTATTTTCAGTGCCCTGAATTATTGAGGACACGATTTCGCTATTTCAAAGTCTCTCTCGCTCAGAAGAGTGCCAGGGGAGAGAGAGAGCTGAGCTACAGAAGAGGAGCAGTGCAGGATGCTGAGGAGAAGAGAAAAGGGGAGCAGGAGAGAGGGAATGGAGTAAACCCAGAATAGAAGATGCAACGGTAAAGAGTCTAAAATTGGCTCAAAGATTACAGTGCCTGGGCTATAAAAAGAGCGCCAAGCACTCTACAGCTGAGGTTGCAACACCAGGGAGAAGGAAGGAGTAAGTGATGGAGGGAGGTGAAGTGGGGTAGCTGTCCAGGGGGAAAAACTCTTGATTCAGTGTTGGGAGGGTCCTATGGGTTTACATAGGAGACTACTTACATGGACAGGCCTGATGCTGGAGATTGTAAAGAAAGGGGTAAAACTGGAGACAGCGCATTAAAGGCAGGCTGGCACGACACTGGGGACAGTGAACTGTGAGAGTCAGGGCCCGACGAAACACTGCCAGAGCGCCAGTCAGGTTTCCCTGAGAAAGGTGAATGTTGACCAGACTTAATAGGGTGTGAGGCTGGTGTAAAAGAGAGAGAGAGGGAAAAAGACACAGTTAAGTCACAAAATAAACTTTTTTTCTTTGATTAATAAAGCTTTTGGTGTGGGCATCTACTGAAAGAATCACAAGTAAGAAAAGAAAACATACATCGAAATTTTTCGTTAATAATTTTATAAAAAACATTTATACTAGGACTGTCAATTAATAATGTTAGTGCCATTGATTCCAAAGAAAATTGCGAAAAAAATGAATGCCCTCTGACCTGTATCTAAATACAATTCAAGTTTGAAGTGCCACCTGCCTGTTTTTCCAAATACGCATTAAGCTAACAATCAACTAGCCACACTAAAAAGCCTCTCGGCAGCCATTTTAGTATGCAAGTACAGCTCCCATCTCTTTGAAAAGAAAAACATCAAATTCGCCAAAGCTCACCAAGCTTACGATTAATTTTCAGATTTGAAATCACCAGTAATAATATCTGATATGACTACCTCATAAATGTTGTTTCTTAAGATCAAATTACGCTAATAAAAGCACACATTTCAGGTTGGTCCAGCCACAATGCAGGTCCAATGCACGTGTCAAGTTTCTATGGGAATCTGAGCTTCTAACAGCAGCTGAAGTGACGCAATGACTTTACCAACTGCTGATTGGCTCTTTTATTTAGAAGGCAAGATATATTCCTCCATATTGCATGTTGCAATTTCCTCCATTCATTGTGATATGAGTGAACTGTCTTTGTAAATCTATAGTCTTTGGTGGCATGTCAAAATAAGATAATCAACAAGCGGTCTACACTGCAAACACTGCAATCTAGTTATGGAATCACTTACAGTGTAAATTGGGTGGTTGAAGTCAAAGTCTGCACTATAGAAGATGTGGTGTTGTTCAACGTTTAACATTGTAGATCAGTGTCAGTACATACCTCTGAGCGGTTGATCTGCAGGGCCTGTTGTAGCAGATCATGGGCCTCGTCATGCAGGCCAAAGTGCAGCAGCAGGTTGGCAGTGTTGACCAGAGGCATGTCTCTGTGCTGTGGAGGGGCAGAATGGAGCGCCTGACGCAGACACACTAAAGCTTGTGTGCCATTTCCCTTAGCACGCCAGAAAAGACCTGCTTCATTCTGTATCATCCACAGCGGCCCACTCATCTGAGAGAAAGAGACTTTCCATTTGATCTTCTTTAATGCCCTTGTTTTTACTGTCACATTCCTATTTTTATTTTAAAAATGCTGCACAGAAAAAATCTGATGTTATGCAACAACCAATTATTTCTAAGATGTAAATCCAATCCAAAATGAAACACCTGTCAATTCACCTACATTAGGTTCCAATATTTTTTCAGTGAAACACACATACACAATGTTTTTAAAAGAATCATCACATAGAAATGTTCTCTATCAAGACAGTGACCATGTGCTGTTGTGCAGTGACCAGGTCAATTTAGCACTATAAAAGCAACATTGCACCAAACAGTACCATATACACTACCATTCAAAAGTTTGGGTCAATATGTTTTTTTTTAAAGAAATTAATACTTTTATTCAGCAAGGATACATTAAAGTGATCAAAACTGACAGTAATTACTTTTTATTTCAAATAAATCCTGTTATTTAAAACTTTCTATTAATTAAAGAATCCTGAAAAACAAGTATCACTGTTTTCTTAATGTCTTAAATTTGGGTTTGTTGCTCACGCAAATCAGAACACTTTATATTATTTACACTACAGCGAAAAGGTTTTATAGTGATTTTTTTGTTATTTTCTGAGCTTAACAGTCCATAGTAACTATGAACTCTCATTGTATAGTAAAAAACACCCATGTAAACATTCTTAGCAAAATGAATAGTATATGGGTGTGGAAAAGACATGAGGGTATATTGCTATTAATTTTTTAATTGATTGATTTTCCAGTTCAATATGTACAGCTCCACACTGCCCACCCTTACACAGTTAGTCAAATCTTTAACAATAATTTTTTTTTTTTTTTTACAATCTTCAATTTACAGTTCAATGTAGTAATTTGGTCCACAATTATCTACACAAAGCAAATTGTGCAACTGCTTATGCACTCGACATGAGCCATATGCAACCTTGATTCTTTACCTTGTCCAGAGCCTGAGCAATCAGTGCTCCAGTTTGCTCCAAACTCCTCCCACCACTTCGCTTCAGCAGCACCTGCACAAAACACACACACAGAATGACTCACCTGGGAAAACACAACACTCCTACATACCAAATAACTCCCACTGCTTCATCTACCCGCACAAATATCTCAGGCAAACTAAGGGTGTGGTACAGAATTTCTTTTAGACTGACAGTGTTGGCAGCTGGCTCATACCTCTGAAGCATGTGGGTCAGGCAGCTCCTTCTCTAAGGCCCAGGCTAGAGAGTCCAGTGCGTCTCTAGCGGTGACAAGACTTTTAAAGGTGCAGTCTGGCGTCTTTGCTGATGGTGGAGGACTTTTGCTTTCTAAGAGCATATTCAGAGTCCTGGTAACATGACACCAATAACAAGCTCATTGATTAATACAATTCAGATAAATAAAATACAACAGATTCCAGTTTCCAGACAAAATTATCAATCTTTCTGCCCTTCAAATAGCATTATAATAAATAATCAATCATAATAAATGATGTTACATCTTGAAAGGTTATGCTACTATACATCCTGTCTGTGATCTTGTGGTTTATACTGAAGAAATGTAACATAAGAGTTAATGTTACACTTCCACATATCTTACATAAAGTTGCGGGACTCAGGGGGCAGGAAATAGGTGGGAAGTAGGTGCACAGGGGGAATCAAGGGGAATCGTTGTGCACAGTCTGACCTCCTGGGCCACAGCACCGTCTGACTCTCCTGTTCACACATAACAACCAGAGAGAATTTGACCTCTACTGTAAAATATACAGGACAAGACATATGGTGCCTTCACAACAATTACAGTAATTACTAGATGTTTATTTGTCTTACTTAGTAGGAAATTTGTTATTAGTTATCCAAATCTATTAAATTGTATTGTAGCCTGTTTTTTGTTTATCTTTCAGATTATGCTTGCATAATTAGGACATTAACAATAGACAATTATTGGAATTATTAAATAGAAACATTCTGAGAAAACTCAATTTTACTACTGAAGTTGCCACAATTTTGAGTGCTTTCTCATGGCGTTGCAATGGTCAGGTGACACTCTGAAACTGAAAGCTCTCCGGAGCTCTCTGAAAATTCAAGTTGTAATAGCAAGTTCTATGAGGTAATGACTTTTTACAAGTCAGAATAAACTTTTATATTGTGTTCTAACATACAATGATTAGCCACAACATTAAAACCACGTCTAATATAATCCCCCATCGTGCTGCCAAAACAGCTCTAATTCATCGAGGTATGGACTCCACAAGACCTCTTTATGTGTCCTGTGGTATCTGGCCCCAATACATTAGCAGCAGATCCTTCAACTCCAGCAAGTTGCGAGGTGGGGCTTCCATTGATCAGATTTTTTGGTCCAGCACGTCCCATAGATGACCAATTGGATTGAGAATTGGGGACAACAGGGTGCATTATCCTGCTTAAAGCAGCCAGGAAACCAGGAAATACCATTATCATGAAGGGGTGTACCTGGTCTGCAACAATGTTAAAGTAGGTGGTATGTATCAAAGTAACATCCACATGAATGTCAGGCACCCAAGATTTTTATTGCAGAACATTGCCCAAAGCATCCCACTGTCTCAGTCAGCCTTCTTTCTTACTATAGTGCATCCTGCTGCCATATATTTCCCAGGTAAACAACACACAAATACCTGGCCATCCACCTGATCTAAAAGAAAACATGATCCACCAGACCAGGTAACTTTCTTCCATTGCTTCATGGTCCACCTCTCAGTGGTTTTAATGTTGTGGTTGATCAAAGTATATATACATACATACACAAATAGCATGCATGTAAATATGCAGATAATGAGGTGCACATGAAATTCTAAAGTGGAATCCTTCATCTGTGATTGATAAAGATCTAGACAACCTCTTCCCATGCATTTGTGTTAATTAAATAATTAGGCAAACTCAATTGATTTCAGCTAACCTTAAGAGTGGATATCAGCTCTATTGACCATATTTAAACCCCTTGTACAGATTTTTGTACACAAAAAAAAACACATCAACACTCTCTTACGTCAGTGGAGGTGATCTCCTTGTCCCAGTGGGCTGCAGGTACCCGTCCTAAGGACACAGTGTAGGACTGCTGAGGACTGTGACTCTCATTCACACTCAACTCGGACACCAGAGCAACACTGTTGGCTATTGACACCTCCTCACCGAACTACAAACACACACACATAACATGTCAGAGAAAAAGGAGATTGACATCTAAATCAATATCACACAAGCAGGAGTGCTATTATACTGAATATCAACAACAATTATTGCATGAGAAACTGAAACTCTTTTATAAATAGTTTCAGCTAATCAGATCAAAAAGGTTGAGAACAGCTGCACTGTGGTGATGTTTAAAGGGGTCATCAGATGCAAAATTCACTTTTATAAGGTGTTTGCATATAAATGTGTCTTTGCAGTGTGTGGACACAACCATCCTACAATGATAAATCCATTCACTGCTTTTTTTAATCTTCAAAAAGCCTAAACACTCTCAATAATCAAGCCGTTTGAAATATTCTGAGCAATATGTCATATCCGCCCACAACCGCTCGCGGACTATCCCATATTAGCATATTTCTGCTCTCAGCCAGTTGTACACTGTCCACCAAGGCAGCACTTCACGTGTCTACACGCCCCACGGAAAAAAGGGTGGGGTGAGCAGTAGCTCATTATCATTTAAAGAGACATGCACTGAAACGGGTCGCTGTGAACAGTGCTGTTTTTGAGGAGGTAAAAAGGGTGTTGTTTTACACAAACATTGAGGAATTTTAACCAAAGTATGTTACAGACTTTACATGAAGACCCTAAAGAACCATACCAACTTGTGGAAAATGGACATCCGATGACCCCTTTAAGAGCCTAAACTGGTTCAATATTTAGTTTCACTATTAAAGTCCACGTGAACTGGAAGTTGCGACTGACTTACTTTTTAAGTTGTAACTTACTTATTTTTCAGAGTGAAACGGAATATTGAATGAGATAAATAGAGGGTGTGGCTTGCTTTTTTTTGGGAATTGATTGGATCTAGAAAAGTAGGCGTTCCATTAATGTTCTACCCAAGCCGTAAAAATGACGTCATTTTTAAAATCCAGGCCAATCCAGCAGGGAAGTACACTTTCAGATTTTGATTAAAGATTACAAAGACAAAATGAATAATAATTTGTGGATTAACTTGCACAGATGAATTGTTCACCACAAGACTAGTAATGTGTGCCAAAAAAGAAAATAGGGTCAAAATGTTGATTTCATGTCGACTTTAACAATGCACACAATAATTCAAACATTGTGTTTTCAGTCTCACCTGAATGTAGTGGACATTTTCAAACAGTTCTCCACGGTGATACCGTACAGGCAAGTCAAATGGGCAGTGCAGGGTGAACTTCTGCTGGCCCATATGACACATTTGGTGATTTCCTGAAACAAAACATCACACAGGCCTGTTATGCGCATTCATGCGAGCAACAAGAATGTGGTGCCAACAAGATCTGGCAGGCTTGTGAAACTTGTTTATCCAGTATATTGTACAACCGTATTTAGGACTATGAGTTTGTGGGTCTATGTTACAGAAACTGTATGAATGGAATTGAAAGGTGAAGATATGCAGTCTAACCAAGTTGTGCTTCTTTAGCCATCTGGGTTTCGTGGATGATGTTTCTCAGGATTTGCTCCTCCTGAATGAGCTTGTGCTTTTCCAGCATCTCCTGCTGCCGCAGGTAATGATCGTGTTGCTTCTGGTACTCCTTCAGTTCATTCAGGGTGCGTTGCAAAGACCTGCACAAAGAGCGAAAGAAGATGTGTGTTGACTTCCCACTTGCACAGCATTTTTTGAGCACAAACTCAAATTAATTTGTGCCCCCTTCCTTTTCATCAACATGAGAAAAATTGTAAGCTTATTATTTACTGCAAATGTTTAAATATAAATATAAAAAAAATGCAGAACAGTGGTCACTTTACTGTGTATTTTTTGTTTATTTGTTGTAACTACCAAAATATTGTCAGAAACAAGAATAGTGTGTCAATATTTACATATTTTATGTATTTAACATAATATTTACAGCACCATATGTGGTTCTTAGTTTGTAAGACAACTTCCACAAGAAACAAGTCAAACTAGAAAGAGAGTATATCGTATAAAATCTTATTTTTAGCCTTTATACATACGTATAGAAGCATATTAATGTACAGTACCGTTCAAAACGTTCTTTAATGATGTTAAAAGTAGTCTCTTATGCTCGCCATGGCTTCATTTACTAAAAATATGTTAAAAACAGTAATATTGTAAAATATTATAATTTAAAATAATTTAAATGTAATTTATTCCTGTGATGGCAAAGCTGTATTTTCAGCATCATTACTCCAGTCTTCAGTGTCACATGATCCTTTAGAAATCATTCTAATATGATGATTTGCTGCTCAAGAAACATTTCTTATTATTATCAGTGTTGAAAACACTTAACATATTTTTGGAAACTGATTTTTTTTCCAGGACTCTTTAACAAACAGAAAGTACAACAAAAACAGGATTTATTTGAAGCAGAAATCATTTGCAACATTATACATTTCTTTACTGTCACTTTTGATTAATTGAATGCGTTCTTGCTAAATAAAATGTTTAATTTCTTTAAAAAAAACTTTTGAACAATAGTGTATTTACATACTTTGTTATGATGCTTACTTTGCAAAGCCAATAAAATAATTATTATTGGCATTTATTTAATCAGACATTTATTTTAATTTATTGCATGCTATTGTGTAAGGGGCATTGGCACATTTAGCTGGATTTTAAGATGGGTGTTTCTACCGCACACTGCCAGTACAGGTAACTGACCTAACACAAAATAGATTTCTTTATGTATGTAATAATGCAGAAAATATTATGCATGAACATATATATACACATTAAATATTACAATACACACATATTACTATATTGCACAAAATTGATAAAATCCAAGGTTTAACATGCATCATCTTGCTCGGAGCGAGAGTAAATGCTTGGAAATAAAGCTTCATGTCTTTAAATCTATACACAGTCAGCGTTGTCTCTGAATAAGTTGTAACGCATGTATATTATTTCCTGATGTCTTTTTGTTAAAGTCCACTTGTTAAAAAGACACAGATCAGCTTAAATTCTATGGATTTTTACTAGCATGACAGTTTGCATATGAATTAAATATTATTTGTATATATTGTTGAGCATATTATTATAATTTAACCAATGTTTACGTCGTTGTCTTTACTGCATCGAAATGCATGCTGTTAATGAAAACACTGTTGAATCATTTAGTTAGTGTAAAAATTTAAATATTATATAACACAACATAATTACATAACCACAGCGAACAACTGTACATGGCGAATTAAGTTGTATGCATAAATCTGAATTTAGATTTTTTACATTTGTAATATAAATGCTGAGGTGTCTTGTCCGTCAGCTGATCTGAGCTGAAATTCCTGACTTTAAACAAATAATTAATTAAATATGTTGGACGTTTGCGTTGTAAGAATATACAGAGAGAATTCAGATATAAAAACACGGACTCATCAGGTAATGTTTTCACATTAAAATCAGATGATTTCCTATTAATTCAATAGACTGTGAAGGAATACTGGGGAATACCAATATGGCAGCTTCACTTTTTATGAGGTCATGAGCAATCTAGTCATTTATATAGATCAGTGGTTTGAGACCTGCAGTACAACTCAAGGGGTCACAGCAATGTTCCAAAATGAATTCCTCATCATAAACAGAGTGTAGGGGGAAGTTATTAGCAGAAATATGGCATGAATGAAAGAGGAGCCACTCATTACCAGTAACAAGGCTACTCCATACTCTGAAGGTTTTCCTAATGAGAGTAATTGCACAGAAAAAGAGAGACAGTCAGTCAGCACCGTCCATGAGAAAAGAAATGAAATACCGGTGTTGAGCCTCAAGCCGCTGCTCCAGCTTCTGCTGACAGAGGACGGCATGTTTCCTCCTCAAGGCCTGTTCAAAGCCTGGCTGAGCCTGCAGGGCCTGCTCATAGCACAGCACCGAGTGATTATACTCCCCCAACATCTACCAGAGAGACAGGAGGAAGGGGAGAGATGCCAAAGAAACGGTGTCATTTGATACAAACAAGGAAATCAGATAATAAACTCAAAACTGACATTTCCTGTCCAGAAAGTGTGCACAGAGGATTATGAGGAAGTTCAAAAACATTTTAAACATTTATTTTCAAGAAACCATCCATCCCTCTTCTTCACAGCGCTGCACTCACAGCATAAATGTTGCCCAGGGTGTAATGGCTGGTTAGCAGATCGGTGGTGAGATCCAGAGCCGCGTGGGCAAGGATGGCTGCGTCAGCTGAGAAGTGTGCTCTGTGAAGTACGTTTGCCATATTGACGAGAGCAACGTCTTTGTGCTGCCTGCAAAAGAAGTGGAAATACATGCAAATGTATGCAAAACAAGATGACACAACTTGCAGATCTTTGTGCAAGTGGTTGAGAGACTGATTTCACTGTTGATATGCTATGCATTTGATACATCTGCCATTTGTATCCATGTGTCATTTCCCATTACCTAGGAGAAAAATGGAGGGCACGGACCACACAGTCCACAGTTCGCTTGGGTTCATTCTTCATCCGCCAGTAGAAAGAGGCCAAGTTATAAAACACCCATGAAGAGGAATTCTTAAAAAAGTGAGAAAACAAAAGATGGTCATCATTAATCTTCAGGGATGACCATTTCAGATGACTTCTGAGGTCGTCTGTGAGTCTTTAAGACTGCAATCATATAAGAAAAAATGAACTATAGAGGAAATCAGCTTCCACTAATACATTACAATGACTTTTAAACACTTTTTTAGTAGATTTACATTTGTATTTCAGGTACCAATCCTAAGAATAAATAAGTTAAAACAATTATTCTTAATAATGTCTTTAATTAAGCAAATAGTAGACTGCTAAATGGCAGATCTTAAAATTATATACTATTTTGTCTAAATAAATAAAAAATAAAAATAAAATCAATCATTTCAAACACTACAAGTGCACTACAAATCTGCCAAAAATTGTCCTGATTCTGGCAAAATGACCAAAAAGTACCAATAAATTACCTAACTGGTATGTTGTATGTTAGTTGGGAAGGATTTGCATGCAGGTATGATGCTCATTCTATTCATCAGGTTCAATGTCATATTTTGTATTAACAGTTCATTTTAGTATTGTGTATTTACCATGGTAACCGTTTTTTCCGTAACCTTAACCAAAAATACCACTTTACTTGCAATATTTTTGGCTTACTAACTTTACATACTTACCAACATAAACTACTTTGGGACTGCTATTTAATAGTCTTACCTTATTATACTGTTGTTGTTTTTTTCAGTGTTAGTGATATTCTTAGAATTTATGTGTCTGTTAAGTAAAGTAGGATGGTACTTGTGTGTTTGTCAACCATTTTTGAGAAATAAATTTGTTTAAATTCCTAAAAATCTGGGTCACAGCATAATGACCATAGGAAAATGTGGGTCCAATGGTGAAACCAGTTGAGAACCACTGCCATAAGAAAATATTAGCTTTGAGTCACAAAGGCGGCTTCCCTCATTGTGCATATTGATGCTGCTTGCATATCACGAAGAACAATCATATTACATTAGAGGAGACAAAGATTTCCAGTCATAACAACAACGATTTCAAGTCACCATAGGAGACTTTCCCAGGCCTAGAAATCATAACTGTAACATTTCAAGGATTTTTATGATTGTGGGAACCCATAAGTTTATAAATTAAGCAAATCAACTTACTCTTAGTAGGGCCTGGTGTATCCGATGCCCAAGCTCATCCATACTCTGCCCCTGTTTAAGAGGCAGGGAGGTAAAGATTGGGTCATCCTTTGAAAGCAAGGGGGATGTTAGGTTTACCTTCTCTTGGACACCCTGAGAGGGAAAGATCAGAGCAACAAAGACAATGAGGGTACATATGAGATATTAAGATAAATATATACGTAAGGGTGCATCTTAAAACACTCAAAACACTCACCCTGAGGTGCTGAAATGCATGAATGCTATAGGGGAGATCAAGAATTTTTGCACAGTCAGGTGTTTCCAGGTCTGGAGGTAGAGGTGACATCTGATCCAAAAAATCCTCCGGACTAGAAAACCACAACAACAATAAAAATGTAATGACGTATATAATAACGACAACTGAAATGTTCACTACATTAAAAAAAAACAAAAAAAACATGAGGAAACACATTTCCTCCATAAGCAGACAACACTTACTTTATGTCTTTGCTTTCCAGGGATATAAAAGTGCCATCATAGAGATCCAAGTCTCCCAGAGGGACTTTAGCTGTGACACAGTCAGCATCTTCTTTGTAATGCCGCTGCTCTAAACCAGTATCCCGGTCCTCGTTCTCTTCAATGT
This sequence comes from Rhinogobio ventralis, assembly GCA_039654625.1. NCBI lineage: Eukaryota > Metazoa > Chordata > Actinopteri > Cypriniformes > Gobionidae > Rhinogobio > Rhinogobio ventralis. The sequence goes on along the minus strand of CM077193.1, from coordinate 21,121,801 downwards.
GAATCTTCTGAGCAACTAGTTGCTTCTGCAAAATGTATAAGAACTCACTGTCAGACTAAGAGTTTAGGAAAGCGTATGTTTACTTTAGAGTGGTCTTCTTCAAGACACAGCACATTATAAAAGAGCCTTTTAAGTTATGTTGAATGTGAGGCTTAACATCACCTCTAACTTCTTGAGGTAGTTCACACGAGTCTCTTGTTGCATGAAAAGAACTAAATGGTGGGGATGTTTCAAGTTAAGAGGAGAGTCCACCTAAGAACGAAAGAGCATGTGAAAGGCAAATGCAAAGGCAAAATCAATGCACACACATGCTTAGAGCAAGAGTGTATCTGATAGATATTAGGTCACAGGTTAGATGACATCAAGAAACCAAATCAGGCTGATGATTTGAAGAGCATTATTGAATCAGCACACAAGAGAGCGCTGTGATATGATAAGCAGCAGACAACAGCTGTCAACACACGCATCTGCCTGACAGCTGTATAAAGCAGGGTTAGTGGGTAACAATCAGATCAGGAAGTGATTGTTGAGGCTCTTTCGTCTTTCGTCTTGTAAATATGATCTAGAGAGCGGTGGAGTGACTAAACACGACACAGTCGCTTACCTGCTGTTGGATTTTGCCGTCCTCTGTCACCACCCAGTGCGTCGTGGCTCGCACGGGCTCGGCCAACAGTACACAGATAAACACGAACGCTGGTCCTCGAACGGACGAGCTCCAAAAGCTTTTATTACTGGAATGATTGCCTATGCTATTGCTCTTGTCATCCGCCATCTTTCTACCGTCTGTCCATTCGACCCTAAAGGTTCGCGTCATTCACCAAAATCTGCTTCCGGGGTATAGAGTGACCCCGCCCCCACATGACCTAAAAACATTCGACAGACTGATTTTTTTTCTTTTTACGATTATTAAATATCGTCACAACAATCAAATAAATTGGCAAACCATGGCGTTTCTGTGTTTTAAACTACTATATTTTATTATATTTATTTAGTCAGAGAACAATAACATTTTATAACGTACTTAAGACCAAAAACAGAAAGGAGTATCAATATTATTTACAATTCCTGTAAAATTTTCCTAAAACGCTAAAAAAAAAAAGCATACCCAAAGTAAATTGCATGCTGTTCTTGAACCATTTGGAGTATATGCATAGTTTTGGTCTCTTTTGAAAGGTGACAATCTAAGGTTTGTTCCTAAACAGTCAGAATCACTGTAAGTCATACTGGTATTGGGTAATAGAACTTTGAACTGAAAATATAAAAAATAAAATTCCGCCAACATTTGTTTGGTAAAAAGATGCCTGCTTTTGACTATAGCAGGGAGCTATTAGCTGGAACACAATGGGATCACAGCATGAAGTCTTACCAAGTCCAGTTTCACATTTGATAACTATACCTTTAGAGAATGAGTGTTTTGCACATGCTTATCTAAGTTTGTGTCTAGGCGCTTCCCAAAAAAAGCCACTTGGAGACTCCAAATGACCCTTTGTAACCATTGACACATACAATGCTGCTATTCTTGAATGCTTTGATGTACAGTCATAATTTTGGGCTCTAATGAAAGGTTACACTTAGAGCTATTCTATTCCTTATCCAGATTTGAAATATTTGGGTGAATAATTGCTGAAACATAAACATTATAGTGTTTTTATAGTGCATATTATAGTGTTTTTCCAATTTTTGAAACTAAACTTTGTGCAAATAAAGACAAAACAAGTGCTATGGTATTTATAAAACTCTTTAATATTAAAACTCAAACTAATATATAATAATATATATAATAATATATAATATCAAACTATCTGCACACTTTACATTTCACTCTCTCCCCCTCCCCCTCTCTGGGAAGAATATGGCATCTCTGCAGGAGTGCTGTCCTGTCCTGTGTCCTCTAACACTTTATGGTCAGTGAGATGATAGTCTGTGATATAAAAAAAAACAAAGAAATAAATACATTTACAAAACATTTACACGCAGACACACACACACACACACACTCTTGCGCGACACCCAAACACGACAGAGCAGTAATGGATCGGAATACATCAAAACACTGACACATACATCTGTATTTGCAGTAAAATGAGTTATATAATATATAAAAAAACACTTACTTGTCAAGAGTCTTTTCTTCCCATTCAAAACATCCTCACTGTTGTGTATCATGCAATTTAACCCCTTGCCGTTAGAACTGGAGGAGGTTAACGAATACAATTATTCATTCATATTAATATTTGTACAAATCAACCATACAAATTGTATAATAAAATATATTAGAAATACAGAGTTGAGGTTTATATCTTCTTTTTTTTTTTGATAGTAACCAGTTTTTCCCCACAACTAATCAGTTTTCTGCTCAAAAAGAAAAATACATTGAATAGAAAAGTCATAGTAATACATTTTTGAAAAAGGACAGTGGCTACATTATTATTGGGCATTATTTGAATTGGCAGGGGAATGTTTAATGTAAGTTGCTTACAAATCACTAAGAACAACTGGATGTGAATGTACATGCTTGAGAAATTAGATTTTAAAAATTAAATAGCAACTTGTTTGGAATAAAACAACAGAAATTCAAAAACCTTAGGTACTGTGAACAGAAGGAATAGTTTGACTAATATAAAGACAGGAATCACAGAATGTTCAAAGGTGAATTTTTATGTAGTGAATTGTACAATTTTATAAAGAATGCAATAAAGATTTTTTTTTCATTGTGCAAAACATTCAAAAGCATAAAAACTGTGATTTTGTACCTAATACTGAGAAAGAACGCTATAGAATTTCATTTTCTAAAGTCTTAATTAGTTTGAGACAGCTGACCAGTTGTAAGTTTGTAACATTAAAATGCACATTCATTTGTTAAATTACAAGTACAAATAAAGTAAAGCTTGTCCTAGTGTTAAAGTGAACATACACATAGAATCCCTCAGAAACATTTAAATATATATTACCTTTATTTACATATAAAATGCATAGCTACAGCTAAAAAGAACAAGAACCCACAAGCCATCATATAATGATCCCAGTCCTAATAGCACAAAGTGTTGCATGCAGTAGAGTTAAAGTTGAATGATGGTTGAGTTCAGGATTCCAGGTACATGTTTTGATTTAGATGATTTGGAGAGGTCTCGCTGTGAGAAGAAAATGACAAATTAAAGATTTTTAACTAGTAAATATGTTCTGAACATTGATATGCAAAGTAGTTATTCATAATAATATATACAAGTTATATTTACAACCTAGAAAAACAATACAAAAACTGTCATATACTGCAGCAGAAAGAGCGACAGATATGGCAGCTAGGCATTAGACTGATTTGTAAATAAAGCTACTAGTCTTGGTTAGAAGTGTGGATTAGGAGAAAACACAGTCCAGTTCAAAGAGAGGACAAGAGGATGTAAAAGAGCAAACTAATCAGAGATTATACATGCAGCACAGTAGAGACAAATGTAAATTAGTGTTTTTATTTTATTTATTTATTTGTTTGGTTTTATTTACACAATGCCATCCTATGATATATCTCAGGATACAAAAAAATGAATCGGCCATTTAGCATATGAAGCCACAGCAAATAAAACTATTACAAAAGTCAGAGGGGTAAATATATTAAATACAATTTGGCAATATTGTATAATAGATACAATATTAGATACAATTTGGCAAATATTCATTTAACAGTGTAAAGTCAGCAAGTCATTATTGCAAAATAAACCCCTTCAGGGTAATTACACGACTCTGTCAGAGACCTGATCACCCTGTCAGGGTTTATTTTTCAATAATCTGACTGCACATTATCCCTTACATACTTTATAAAAGAGGCGTTAATTGTTTTATACAGCACAAAATACAGTTTAAACAGTGTTAGCCAAACAAATGTTATGTGGTGCATTGTTTAAACCATGCAGTTGCAAAATTTAGGCTGTTTGGAAATACATCTCAAACAAACCTTGATTATATGGATTCAGCCTTGACAGCTTCCTTTAGAGACAAGGTTTTCTTTTATTAGTGTAACGTTATGCCAGTAACACCAACATTTATATAGGCAAGCTCTTGCTCTCTTTGACCAGACTGTGAGTTAGTGATGAAAAAGATGAGGAGTTTACCTGAAATTCTGAATAGGTGCTTGCAACAGAGTTAATGCTGAAGTTACGCTGTGGACTAGCTGGTACCTTCATCATTCCAGCCACGCCACCGGTTAGATGACAGATATTTTCCTTATTGCGTTCTAGCAAACCTTGATGAGGAGGTTTGCCATGGCCTGGTGTCCTCACCGCATTACCCTGCTTTGAAAGAAGGCATATAAGGGAAGAGTTAATGTAACATTACCTCAGTTAATCAGTAAATGATTGCGTGAATTAGTTAATTAAAAGCTTGAGAGCAATAGTTTTGTTATTGCCATGCACTGACCTTGCTTGCAGATATCGGAGGGCGAGATATAGGAGAATGACAGACGGTACCACCAAAGACAGATCGGATAGTGCTGTTAGAAGTGCCAGTACTTGAGGTAGCATTTAGCTGAGGAAAAGTCAAAGAGTTAATACTGCCATGCATTCATTTAAGATGTGTAGTGAGTCACGGTGTGATGTGTAATGAGAATATTACTCATATTATTAAGGCAGAATATTAAGTCAGTATGAACACTCATTTTTCAGTACGTTTTCTATTCCAATACTTTTTTTCACTCGGAAATGCCACATTAAAAGTAGTAAAGTGGGCTGTTTTCATCAGGAAATAAATATGCTGTTTTCATCAGGAAATAAATTCCATTTGTACTTGCCTTTCGAGCTTTGCAAGGTGTTGTGCTGCCCAGAAATCTTCGTTTAGTCGGTGTCCGGACCACAGTGCCATAGACCATGTCCTCCTCTGTCTGCTTGCTCTTCTTTAGTTGCTGCAAGACAGTTCTTGTATGACTAAAATCTACAACTAATGGGTTTCAACTGGTCATTCCCTAGTAATGTACAATTCATGAATACAAACAACACTGTAAATTTGGGTTGATGCAGATTCACAGCTCTAGATAACATGTACATTCTTATGCCCAGTAATGTGAAGTACATACTCGCTCCTGCTTTTCCCGCTCCTTCTCCTGCCGGTACGACTCCCATTGATCAGTAACAAACTGCATGAACTTCTGACCATTCACCAGGAACTCTCGGTTCTGTTCTTGTTCCCACTGTTCAATCTCAGCTTTCAGTTTCTTCTCAAGCTAAATAAGAGAGACTCCGTTACTAAGCTTATAATGTAAACTGTACACTACTGTTCAAAGATTTGGGTATGGCAAGATTTTTTAAATGGTTTTGAAAGAAGTCTCCTATGCTTACCAAGGCTTGATTTATTTTATCAAAATACATTAAAAAATTTATTAAATTATAAAATATGATTATAATTTGAAATAACCGAAATAAAAGAACAGCATTTAATTAAAATAGAAGTCTTTGTAACAATAAAAAATATTTAATTTAACACATTCTTGCTGAATAAAAGTATTAATTTCTTTCAAAAATATCTTACTGACCCCAAACTTTTGTATGGTAGTGTATTTATACACATACATGTCATAATTACCTTGGGGAGACCTTTGACCAGATCAGCCCGTTGTTTCTCCTCCTTTAGAAGGTTTCCTCCTCTGTTGGTGAATCTGGATGGATCTTTGGCCTTTTCCTATCACAAAACGTGCAGTGTTAGTTAATGCAAAACATTTGACAAAAATTTTCAGCCAGTTTAACTTACTTCAAGCTCTAAGAAAAGTGTCCAGCTCTCCTCCCATTTGTGAACACCTTCAAAGAGTTCTTTATGTTCCTCATAATACTGTTTTAGTCGCACATTTTCTGCATCATGTAAGCTCAGGAGTTCCTCGCTAAACTCATCTGATAGAAAAGGCAACCTTTAAATCTTTATATTTTTAGAAAAGACAGGCAGATTTTGAACAGTCAACAGTGCAATTTAGAAAATTACAACTCACCATCATAATAGGGCACAAAAGCTTGCCGCTGGTCAGCACTATAAAAACACTTATCCCAGAACACTGCAATCTCCTTCCGAATGGCCTCGGTAACATTCTGCATATTTTTAAGCTTCAGTTTTTCAAGACGTTTGACCTCAGCTTGTAACTGACAGTAGAGGACATAAAAAATTTAATCTTCTGAGCTCAATACAATGGTTAGCAATTTAAAAGCCTTCATTAATGCAGCATTGTATAAGTGAAGTAAGGAAAAAGAAAAGCAGAAAATCAAAAGGTTACTAACAGCTTCCATATTCCTTTTCTTTGACAGGGTCATGTGTTCAGAAACTGCATCACGCTCTTCCTGTGGAATCTGCAACCTTTCCCACAGTTCCTGGATCTTCTCCCGATAAGAGCCACAGACACATTCATTCTCAGCCTTTCTGCTCTCCAACTAAAATATAAAAAGAATGTATTATACAACTGGTAATGCTTAAGTTAATAGTTTGCCAGACTGAGCTTATGTTGTACCTGGTGAAGAAGGACTTTGAGTGAATCAATGTTTTCTTTAGACAAGCAAAAACTCTCTTCATCTTCACATACAACATCCTTTTCAAAACTAGTCTCAGGCAACTGATCCAGATCATCCATGCAAAGTATTATCTTCTTCTTCAACATGACAAATTCATTGTGTCTCCGCTCCTTAAAAGATTTGTTTAAAAAAATTGTACATCAAACTAACCACAATACATTCATAAATCACTAAGACATTTATAAAAGTCTAATGTTTAAAAGGACTTATTGTCATACTTTCTCAGCAGTGAGACAGGAGATGTGTTGACGGAAATTCTCCAGCTGTTCCAGAGAAGGAACAGAACTGGCAGAAATAGAAAACGGCTGTGAGCAGAGAAGATCACAGAGATCCTGATCCTGCTCGTTTAAGGCTTTGAGTGCTTGCATTCTCTGATTTTTCTCTTTTAACATCACATCAACGTGGGTCCGGAGGTCTTTTTCCTGCTGGAGCATAGTGCTACTCCTCTCTTCCTAAAATGATTAGGAACCACACACAAAAAAAGTTGTTTTGAAGACATTTGTGTTTCTTTATTCTATAGATACCCCATAAAATCAAAATTGTTGTGGCTTTCAGTCCATGTCTAGCTATGAAGTCATCTACACTAGCACTCAAAAGTTTGGCATCATAAATGTAGCCTTTGTGAGCATTAATTTGAACAAAAATACAGTAAAAACAGTAATATTATTACAATTTAAGATAAAAAAATTTTTTTAACATATTTATGAAAAGGCTACATTTTCAGCATCATTACTCCAGTCTTCAGTGCCACATGACCCTTCAGAAATCATTCTAATATGCTGATTTGCTGCTTAAGAAACATTTATTATTATCAAAGTTAATATTTTTGTGGAAAGCATAAACTACCATTCAAAAGTTTGGGGTAAGTCAGATTTAGTTTTTAAAGAAATGAATACTTTTCTTCAGCAGGGATGCATTAAATTGATCAAAAGTGACAATAAAGACATTCATAATGATTTCTATTTAAAATAAATGCTGTTCTTTTGAACTTTCTATTCATCAAAGAATTCATAAAAATTTCTCACCGTTTCCACAAAAATATTTTGAACATTGATATTGCATTTTATAATGTTTTACTGTATTTTTGATCATATACATGCAGCCTTGGTGAGTATAAGAGGTTTCTTTCTTTAAAAATAAAATCTTAATACATTTCAAACTTTTGACTGGTAGTGTCATAAACTACTCCTAAAATAAGTTTTGTCCTTCAAACTTCCCATTTTGATAGGAAATACATTAACACAAGACTTCTGAATCTTTGAGGTTAACATTGGGTCATCTAAAGATTGTATTCAGATTAAATACTTGCCTGAAATGGGGGAAGCTGCAGTTCCAAGCACAATTTACTCAACTCTTTGTGACATTTATCAATACTGGTCATCAGACGTTTCCGCAGACTCTCTTCCTCTGCAATCATCATGTCAAGAAGACCCTAAAGTACATGTTTTGTTAGTTTACCACTGAAACATATTTCACAGGATCCATGTTGCACAAGTACACTCAACACTCACTTTGATATGATTCTTAACCACATTTGTTCTTTCTAACCGCTGATCCTCAGGGATACCAATTTCCTCCCAGATGTCCTTCAGATGGCAGAGAGCTTTATTCAGACATGCCACTGATTCTGCAGCAATCACCTCACTAAAATCATGGAGAGAAAGAACATAAAATGCATTGTTGATAAACATCCATTCATTGACAAGTATGTACTTTGATCCACCAGTGATGACATTCATTAATAACATTAACAGAAGTTATTACATTATTATACTTCACAAGTCTTTCGTTATGTACATTAATGTTGTTACAAAATGTTATAAAACGTTTTCATATATCGTCATTTATTCTAATGCACATGAACTACTGCTCTACTGAGCATTATATATAATGTTTGCTAATGACATTATATGAATAGAGACCCACCCATACGAGCTAAAGTGAAATGTGCTGAAAACACCTGCTAACTTCTGTCAACAGCAGTAAAGATACCGCGTGAATCTCAGGACTCATATGCCATGTAATGATCGCGTGTTTGGATTAACATACAATGCCAATGTTATCATCAAAACAAGCTTCTGCTCAAACTGCATATTGATCAAATTACACACATTCTTAATTCTGTCTCCGTATTCGTAGACAAACAAAATTATAACGTATCCGTAAACATACTCACCTCTTCCTCATCCTAGAACCCCAATGCAAAGCTTTTCGCTTGTTTATTTGTATTTTATAAAGGAATATTAGACTGTACAGTCCTCTCACTCGTACGCGTAACCGTTTCTGCCCGATTCAAAATATGCATCAAAATAGCGCCGCTCGTCTGATTGGCCGGTTAGAGCAGAGCTGCGCATGCGTGAAGATGTGTCAAACTGACGGATTGTTCCACCATGACCTCAGAAACGTTTTCAAATGACCACTCCTGATTTTTCTCCCCATGAATACTCTTTAGCAACACACACACAATAAATTGTTCGTCATTTGTCCAATTTACCATTTATTCCCGATACCATATAAGAAATATGTTGTATATCTGTTTAGGCACATTTCATTTCTATATTCATTTACTGTTTAATTGATTTTTATATACCGACATTTTGTGTTTTTATTTTTCATGTTTGGATGTTATGATTGTTAAATATTTATTACATATCTGTCTCACAACAAAACGTATCATCCATATATATGTGGTGTGCCATTTTAATTATGATACAATATCATAAACATTGACCATTTTGCATACACCAGTCATATTTTTGCGCTTTTGAAAAAATAAACGTATTCATTTTGACTTAAAATATACACACAGCTAAACAGGGCCACTTCACTGTGTACTCAGTAATGGTTCTGGAGATAAAAGACTCACCAGACACCAGTAACTGTTTATTGTTCAGTCTTAAATCAGTTATTACAGTTCTTGCCACACACAAAGTTTTTAAAAACAAAAAAATTATAAAGTGCAATTTTGTATCCTATGTTTGCCACTTCTCCATTCATAAATCAAGATGACACCTGCCAGGACGATTCATTTATTCACCTTTTTGTCTGTGAAACATAAAATAACAGTTTGTTTGTCCATATAAATGAAAATCAATGGTAACCAATGCATTTTGGTTATGAATAATCTTCAAAATGTGTTATGTTATGTTCTGCAGAAAAAGGGACATCATCCAGGTTTGGAACAACATGAGAGTGAGTAAATGATGACAGTTTTCCTTTTTGGGTGAACTATCCTTTTAAGACTGAACACATCTTATTGTCATCCCCTCTAACATTCCATTTGTTAAATGGGAGATATAGATGACCAGGATGATAAGCACATATTTTGTCCTTTTTGCTGTCCTAGTATTGGTCATAAAGTGTCCTTATGTGGAATGTTGTCATGGACTCAAGGGTGGTTATCCAGTAATGCTTCCAGAAGCCGCGCACTGTTTGTGATGGCTGTAGTGACCACTATGAATCTGCAACCTTTCAAATGGACAATTTTATATTAATCAAATATTCAATTTGTTTGTTTACTTACTAATATATTTATTTACATACAATATATTAATACTAATATATTATACATTTGATACTATATTGACTTGTATATAATATTACTTATAATACTAATAAGTAAGTATAAAAACTAAGAAATACATTCTAGAATATTTCACCTCTTTCCTTGCCAAGGAACCGGAGTGCAGATATCTCAGAGAAGGTGCAGCCACCAAGGAACATCACTAGAACGATCCTTTGCGCATCAGTTTTGTTCCTGGTTTCTGAAATACTACTGCCCCCTGAAACAAAAACAGGGAAAAGAGGGATGAAAGGCAGGCTTGATGGGACCAAAAAAAGACTATAAATTATTTATAATTAAATAATTTTATAAGAAACTTCCAGGGTGGCCCCAATAAGTCTTACAATTATTTATATTGTTATTTTAACATAATCTTAATTAAATAAAATAAAGATAAACATTAAACTGACACACACATATATATATATATACACAGTGGTGGTCAGAATTATTGGCACCCCTGGTTAATATGATCAAATATGGCTAAAAGAATTGAAAGTGGGGGGGGTTTCATAATTACATTATGAAATAAATGCTTTTCTCCAAAACACGTTGTCCACAATTATTGGCACCCTTTTGTTAAATACTTTTTGCAACCTCCTTTTGCCAAGATAACAGCTCTGAGTCTTCTCCTATAATGCCTGATGAGTTTGGAGAACACCTGACGAGATCAGAGACCATTCCTCCATACAGAATCTCTCCAGATCCTTCAGATTCCCAGATCCATGTTGGTGCTTCTTCTCTTCAGTCCACCCCACTCATTTTCTATAGGGTTCAGGTCAGGGACTGGGATGGTCATGGCAGAAGCTTCATTTTGTGTTCAGTGACATTTGTGTGTTGATTTTGATGTTTGTTTTGGATCATTGTCCTGATTAAAGATGCAACCACGGCCCATTATAAGATTTCTAGCAGAGGCCGTCAGGTTTAGATTTTTTATCTGTTGGTATTTGCTAGAATTATACCATGTATCTGAACAAGATGTCCAGGACCTCCAGCAGAAAAATAGGCACACAACATTAAAGATCCAGCGGTATATTTAACAGTGGGCATGGGGTACTTTTTATCCCTGTTTGCACCAAACCCATCTGGTGGATTTGCTGCCAAAAAGCTCTTTTTATAGTTTCATCTGACCACAGAACCCGGTCCCTTCTGAATTTCCAGTCATGTCTGATAACTGAATATGCTGGAGTTTGTTTCTGGATGAGCCAGAAGGATTTTTCTTGAATCCCTCCCAAACAACATGTGGTGATGTAGGGGTTGTTTGATTTTTTTTTATTTTTTAGGCTTTCTGACCCCAAGACTCAACTAATCTCTGCGATTCTCCATCTGTGATCCTTGGAGAGTCTTTGGCCACTCAAACTTTCCTCCTCGCCGTGCATTAAGACAATAGTAATTATTGCCCTGATGGTGGAAATGGGAATTTTAAATGCTTTAGCTATTTTCCTACAGCCACTTTCTATTTTGTGAAGCTAAACAATCTTTTGCTGCACATCAGAACTATATTCTTTGGCTTTACTCATTGTGATGAATGATTAAGGGAATTTGGCCTTTGTGTTTCCTCATATTTATACTCCTGTGGAACAAGACATCATAGCTGGACAATTTCATGTTCCTAGTCACCCTGGTGTGTTAAAAAAAAAAAGTAAATATTAATGGGAATATATTTTAGAGTTATTTTACTAAAAAAAAATCTAGGGGTGCCAATAATTATGGCCAACGTGTTTTGGAGAAAAGCATTTATTTCATAATGTGATTTACCCCCTACTTTAAATTCTTTTACTTCAATGAAAGGTTAGATTTTTGAGATTTTTTTTTAATAAAAGATCAAAAGGATAATAGGATACAGCCATATTTGATCATATTTACCAGGGGTGTCAATAATTCTGACCATCACTGTATATACACACACACACACACACACATATATATACATACATATACATACATATACATATATATATATATATATATATATATATATATATATATATATATATATATATATATATATATATATATATATATAGCTTTATACAAACAAATACTGTTCAAACCTGTTACAGCAAATTCCTGTCCATTTAGCATGCGGGTGACCTCCTCCAGACCGGTCCAACCATCTCTCTCCAACACCTGCGGGGAGCACAGGCCAGAAGCAAACACTGTTAAATATTGTTCAGCGAGACAGAGAGAGAGAAAAAAATAATGGCTAACCAGTCAAAGGCTTTTTGGAAAGCTAACCTGTTCGATAAGTTTGCAGCTCAGAGGAATATAAGCTCCACTAAAAATATATGCCATGTCTCGAGGAACACGAAGATCATATTCCTCCCCAGACTTTGGTACCTGTACATGTAATCGGATGATTATGATAATTTTATACATGTTTTTTTTTGTTCTTTTTAGTATTTAAAAAAACTGTACATATTTGCTAACCAGAGCCAGTTTTTTACTCAGAGCTCGGAAATTGCTCTTCTTAGCCAGTGAGGAGAAAGCATCGGTCAGCTTCCCTGGACAGAAAACATAAGTAACTAACCAATGCATGTACAGAATGTGTACATTATAGTCAGTGTAATAAATATGAGAGTGAGAGAGACTGCACTTGTCAAGATTCTCACCCGCAGTCTTGTCATTGACAAGTTTCCCTACTTTGCTCTCCATGACTGTCAGTGTTTCTCCAGCTTGCTGTTCTTCCAGTAGACCCAGCTGCTTCAGGTTTGCAAACGTCAGCAGGTGCTCTATACCATAACTCTGAACAAAAGACAACATATAGTAACAACAAATAGAACATAATCTCAAAAACATCTTCAGTCATTTCTGATGATTCACTTAAACACTTTAAAAACATTCTTAAAAAGTAACAATATGGCTTTATGAAGGGTTATGTAAATAACCATAACATACCTGAAGGTACTGAGCTTTAAGAGATCGATAGTCTTTGGACAGAAGGCCTGTCGGACAATTAAATGCAATATTTAACAGAAATTGTTGAAATAAACAACTTGAGCCATAGAACTTGCATATTAGAGTAAATCAGTCTCACCATTTTCTGTGATGGACAACAGGCAAAGGAGTCTAAGGCTGTCAATCATTGAGACCTGTTGGACAGAGTTTTCTCATTCTTTAAATCAAGCATCTATATTATTGTAGAGCTAGTATAAGTCTTTATTTTTTCATACCTGTCTGCTGATATGTTCTTCAATGCAGGTGATACATTCACGGATCTCAAAACCTTCAAGTAAAGCTGGATTTGTATAAAGAGATGGAAATATAGAAACGGGTGAGGTTACAGTGTCATGGTGTAGATTTCATGAAGAAATACTATAGCATGATCTCACATTTATCAAGACAACTTACAATGTTCAGTCTTCAACAATTCCTGGAAGTCTTGCTTTGTTTTCTTCTTCATCATGGATTCACTTGCACCAATATCTAGTGGAAAAACACAGAAAGCATATTCTTTTATTTATTACTAAGAAACTCTACTGTACTAACTAACAAGATTTGCTGTGGCCAGAATGAGAAGAATGAGGCCAGAGGAAATATTTAACTTTGATAAAAATGCAGTAAAAACAGTTTCTATGTTATTATAATTTATTCCTGTGATGGCAAATCTTAATTTTTCAGCATCATTAGTCCAAAAAGTCTCCAAATTCTCAAAAGTCAACTTGACGAGCAAGCAGGTTGAGCAGTTGAGAGGGCGTAGAGAGGGTCGAGCAAGCGCTACTCAGCGTCGTTCTCGCGAGAGCACATTTTTGCACACGTTTACGGTTCTGTGCGCTCGCGGTGCAGAAATGCTCCCTCGCGAGGATTGTTTTCCGCGCACGGATACTGTTCTGTGCGCTCATATCATGTGTCTTTGTTTTATGTGCACGAGATTTGACACTACAGGGAGTGCAGAATTATTAGGCAAGTTGTATTTTTGAGGATTAATTTTATTATTGAACAACAACCATGTTCTCAATGAACACAAAAAACTCATTAATATCAAAGCTGAATATTTTTGTATCAATATTTTAAGTAGTTTTTAGTTTTAGCTATTTTAGGGGGATATCTGTGTGTGCAGGTGACTATTACTGTGCATAATTATTAGGCAACTTAACAAAAAACAAATTTATACCCATTTCAATTATTTATTTTTACCAGTGAAACCAATATAACATCTCAACATTCACAAATATACATTTCTGACATTCAAAAACCAAACAAAAACAAATCAGTGACCAATATAGCCACCTTTCTTTGCAAGGACACTCAAAAGCCTGCCATCCATGGATTCTGTCAGTGTTTTGATCTGTTCACCATCAACATTGCGTGCAGCAGCAACCACAGCCTCCCAGACACTGTTCAGAGAGGTGTACTGTTTTCCCTCCTTGTAAATCGCACATTTGATGATGGACCACAGGTTCTCAATGGGGTTCAGATCAGGTGAACAAGGAGGCCATATCATCATCAGATTTTCTTCTTTTATACCCTTTCTTGCCAGCCACGCTGTGGAGTACTTGGACGCGTGTGATGGAGCATTGTCCTGCATGAAAATCATGTTTTTCTTGAAGGATGCAGACTTCTTCCTGTACCACTGCCTGAAGAAGGTGTCTTCCAGAAACTGGCAGTAGGACTGGGAGTTGAGCTTGACTCCATCCTCAACCCGAAAAGGCCCCACAAGCTCATCTTTGATGATACCAGCCCAAACCAGTACTCCACCTCCACCTTGCTGGCGTCTGATTGGAACTGGAGCTCTCTGCCCTTTACCAATCCAGCCACGGGCCCATCCATCTGGCCCATCAAGACTCACTCTCATTTCATCAGTCCATAAAACCTTAGAAAAATCAGTCTTGAGATATTTCTTGGCCCAGTCTTGACGTTTCAGCTTGTGTGTCTTGTTCAGTGGTGGTCGACTTTCTGCCTTTCTTACCTTGGCCATGTCTCTGAGTATTGCACACCTTGTGCTTTTGGGCACTCCAGTGATGTTGCAGCTCTGAAATATGGCCAAACTGGTGGCAAGTGGCATCTTGGCAGCTGCACGCTTGACTTTTCTCAGTTCACGGGCAGTTATTTTGCGCCTTGGTTTTTCCACACGCTTCTTGCGACCCTGTTGACTATTTTGAATGAAACGCTTGATTGTTCGATGATCACGCTTCAGAAGCTTGGCTATTTTAAGACTGCTGCATCCCTCTGCAATATATCTCACTATTTTTGACTTTTCTGAGCCTGTCAAGTCCTTCTTTTGACCCATTTTGCCAAAGGAAAGGAAGTTGCCTAATAATTATGCACACCTGATATAGGGTGTTGATGTCATTAGACCACACCCCTTTTCATTACAGAGATGCACATCACCTAATATGCTTAATTGGTAGTAGGCTTTCCAGCCTATACAGCTTGGAGTAAGACAACATGCATAACGAGGATGATGTGGTCAAAATACTCATTTGCCTAATAATTCTGCACTCCCTGTATTTGAACGCCATAGATTTGCTGCTCAAGAACCATTTCTTATGCAGCTTAAATTTTTTGCCACTGTTTTGTCACACATTTTATTTAGAAAATTATAATCAATGTAATGCATCCTTGCTTAAATTAGTAATAATTTCTATCTCACTGACCTCAAATCTTTTAGCAGTAGTGTGTACAAAACTTACGAAGACTGAGAAGACGATGTTCCTGTTTCAGGCCTTTTAGTTCATCTGCAACAAATGCCTTCATCTGCTGGATGTCCATCCCACGCCGTTTCTGTTACCAATTCACACACATTTTTGATAATTGTCACACTAAGAATACGCTAAAATGTATCCTGATGTCTTCACACTAATGCGCTTTGAAATACATGCCATCTGCAGTAGACACTTACATCATATGCTGTCTGAAGATTTTTGGCCTTCTGACTTAAAAAGCCAAACACATTAGAGAAATGCTCGTTCCTTATTTCATTGAACACCTGATGAATTCAAACAAGCAGGGTCATTTTTTTTAAAACAGCTGTTTCTAACCACTGTCCATTTAGTCAAGTCTATGTCACTCTTACTTTATCTTGAGAGTTAAGCATCACTTTGATACTCTTGTCAGAGGAAGTGACATCAGGTCCAAACTCCACACTGCCTAGTAACAAAATAAAAAATGACATGACAAAAGATGAACTTGAAGATGTCAGAATTATCTGTTCAGCTGGTGATGTTTCATTAAACATGTTTTGAACAACGACACAAAGCAATAAAAACAATGGTTACTTACCACATTTTATTCTGAAAATGTCATCTACTAATCCCTCATAAACAACTTGAGAGCAGAGAGGAGTAACAAAATCCACATCTAAAATAGTAAAAAAAAGACCAGGATATAAAATTATGCAAGCTCAGTTTCCAAAAACTGTAAGAGCAAGTAAGTAGTTGTAAGTAGTAAGTAGTTTTATTTTAAATAACTGACCTCTGTCAATAAGAAAGACTTTTGCGAATTCAGGTTGCCTTGTTCTCTGTTCCCCCTCCTCCATTAGCTCCCTCCAGGATTCATACACCATCTACATAAAGAGACATACGATATGAAAGACTGCCTTGATTTTCATCCAACAAAATCTATGAGGTTGAGGGTTTTGTCGCAAATCCTCACCTTGGCACACCTACCAATCCCATAAATCTTTGTGAAGGAACCATAGACAGACTGTAAAAGATGTAGAGCACTTCCTCCAGTGGTCACCCAGCGCTGGTCTCCCTCCTGACAAATCACATAATTATCAATTATCATTTATCAAAAATGACACTACTGGTCAAAAGTTTGGGTTAATTATTATTATTATTTTTAAAGGAATTAATACTTTTATTCAGCTAGGACACACAATAATAAAATAATTTCAAGTGACAGTGAAGACATTTATAATGTTACAAAATATGATGTCGTTTTCAAATATATACTCTTCTTGTGGATTTTCTATTACTTAAAGAATCCGGACAGCACTGAAATAATTAATAATAAATGTTTCTTGAGCAGAAAATCAGCATTAGAATGACTTCTGAAGGATCATTTGACTGAAGACTGGAGTAATGATGCTGAAAAATTCAGCTTTGCATCACAGGAAGAAATTACATTTGAAAATATATTAAACTAGAAATAGTTATTTTTAATTAATATTTTAAAATATAACTGTTTTTTACTGTTATAAAAACACTAAAAAAACAAACAATAAAAATCTTTCTGACCAAAACCTTTCGGATGGTAGTGTCGTATATCAATAATATTCCTTCAAGAATAATATCAAGATACTATCAAGAATACTTGTCATACATACTAGAAATCTCAAAACAGGTAAAAATCTCACTAAAACTAAACAAACATTACAAATCAAAAGCATTTCTTAGATCTAAAGATATGTTACATAGCATCCAGAACAGCATTACCAGAAAGTTATCTCTGAAGAATTCAGGCAGCTCTAAACTCAGGATATCATCATCCAGAGGAAGAATGTAGAAATTCCACTCATCGGTTGTAACGTCTAAGAAAGAACATCATAGTTAGTGTCTGTATAAGGAGATGCATCAACAAGATTAGAAAAATTAAAAACATTTAACCCACCTCCATAGACTCCCTGCTCCTCCAAAACTGTCTCGCATGCATAAAACTGTAAAGTTTCATGATAACATTGTTATTGTTATTGTTAGTCGGGTACAAAAATAAAATATTTGCATATTTTAACAAAATTCTCAGATCACTAGTTACCTTTTGTGGAGTAAATATGATCTTATATCTTCTGAATCTTCCAGCCGTCTTATCTGAATTGACTAACTCTGTAAACATAGTTAAGACAAACTATCAAACTATACTTCCTCCAGCTTTTTCCAGCTAGATTATATATCAATATGTAACAGCAAAGAGTGCCAACCTGAAATCCACTTCACAGTTTGTATTCGAGGACGTATCAGGAAGCACAGCCTTTGAAAAAATGTGTAATATGTATATTTCATAGAAAAAGTCATGTATATAACCAAAACTTGTTTTCACTTGTTAAGAACTATTACTTACTGGTCTGAACTGCTGACAATTGGCTTGAGCTCAACTTTGTACAATTTGTCGACTTCATGTTGCTAAAAGGCCAAATCAAGAGTAGACTTGTTAGAGTTATTAAGGTGCGACTACATTTGTATATCAATAATATTTCAAGAAGATATAAATTGCTAATCATTTAGAAAGACAGTGGGCCAAAACGTTCTCCTAAAATGTCATACATGATATCATACCTTCAAGATTGTGACATTTGCTATTCGATCAAGAGGGCTCATTAAATCTGCATCAATAAATAAATCCTTCTTCCCTGGCAACTGCAAAACATACAATAGAATTATAAAATGAAAAGTACTTCTTTGCATGTAAAGAAACGGTGGGTGGTCATGTCACCTGTTCCAGCAGGAAGATGAGCTGGTCTCTGGCCAGTCTTTTGAGCAGAGAGAAATCAGGCAGCTCAGGGGCATCTCTCCTCTCTGTCTGTGCCATATGAAGAGATCCTAACAAACTATCCGCAGCTGGTTAAACCTGGAAAACATTTCTGGATAACATTAATGTCACTCAGATCTGTGGAGGCTGCATGTGCAGAATGACAAATATCACTCGGGTAGTGCATCTGCTGTATGAATTTTGAAGCTGGTTTTCATCCAGCAGCTCAAACTGACCAACCCCACCTTAGCCACAATAATAACATTAATGTAGTTATTCAAATTCGTTTAATTAGCATGTACACAAAGGGCTGAATTCGTATAATACCTCGTCCACCTTTTTCCGGAAGTGGTTTTCTATCTGATGACGCTTAGTGAAAGTCCGATTCATTTCCGCAAATCGATTCTTTCGAACACCAAACCAATTCAGTGATTCATTTGCTCCATCCCGTGGTCTTCATTACCACTAGTGTCATTACGTGTTGACACTTTACAATAAGAACATACATGTGAGGACAACATCGCTATTTACTCGTTTTTCGATTAGTGTTTGTTGTAATTTCATTCAGTATGGTTCAGTTGCAGCCATAATTCATCATAAAAGGTATTTACAACCTTAATTTGTTTTTACAATAAACAATACTAATCCATCACTTGGCTAAAAATGTATAATTGCACGCTTTAATTAAACTAAGTTAGTAAAACAACATGTTAACATTTCTGCTATTGGCTATTAAAATAACTTATATTTTGATCAACCTGACAAATCGTTGGTACACAAAGAAATTATCAAAGAATGTGTTTTGTAAACAGGTGAACTGATTCATTGAAAAGATCTGACTCAAACGAACAATTCCTTCACGAATCGAATATCCCGAGGCTTGTTTCAGTACGGACGTCTTAGACTTGAGGACACAAAACACCAGTATTCAAATCACTAACATCATAGATATAGTTAGTGTAAATTTACATGTATGTTACCTGTATATTCTGGTCAATCTATTTATAGACAAAGTTATCAGCCTGTGGACTCTCTTATTCTTTTTCAAAGTAACTATGAATTCATCGTCGACTGCAGTGCTGCTGGAAACGATCAACTTCGCGGCTGAGAAACATCGTAATCAGCGCCGAAAGGATCCTGATGCCACACCATATATCAATCACCCTATAGGTAACGTTACTACACTGCAACACTTTACTACAAATCATATAAAATCCGAATCACTCCAGAAAATTAAGCTGCTCTTATCTTTACAGGGGTGGCAAGGATTTTAAGTCATGAGGGTGGAATCACAGATACAGAAGTTTTACAAGTAAGTCAGAGATATGTTTGTGGGTGACTTACAGTACAGTTTGTGCTTAATCTATAAATATTGTAATTTATCAAGAAATAACAAGAGTTTTATTTTATGAGCCATGCAATGATTTATTACAGAGGCTAAATGATTTTTGCAAATGCATTTATGTGATTGAACTGTGCACTTGTGATACAGGCAGCGTTGCTTCATGACACAGTAGAGGACACTGACACAACTATTGCTGAGCTGGAGTCTGTGTTTGGACCAACAGTGGCAAGAATTGTTCAGGAGGTGACGGATGACAAGTCGCTGCCAAAAGAGGAAAGAAAACGCCTGCAAGTGGAGCATGCGCCGCATCGCAGCCATCAGGCCAAGCTAGTTAAACTAGCTGACAAGTTGTATAATTTGCGGGACCTCAATCGTTGCACTCCCACAGGTGAGATATTGAAACTGCTGCTCAGGGCCCGTATTCATGAAAAATCTTAATGCGAAGAGTAGCCCCTAGTGACAAAATTCTAAGAAAATCCTTAGAAAGGTTTGCGATTCCTCTTGAAATGAAAGAAAAAATCCTAGTAAACAAAAAAGTAATTCAGAAAGCATCTTATCCCTTAAAAGAGGTCTTAAGGTCCAAAAGTGTTAGGAGTACGGACGAGGACTTTTAAGAGGCTTAAGAGTTTCTTTAGCAGTGGAGAGGGAGAAGAAATCTGTTATCTGAGTTAATAAGACACTACACATTATATCGTGCAGGGATCATGTTTGCGACCGATTAGAGACACGCTAACATCTCCGACACAGTGCAGAAATGCCATAGCGCCAGAAATGGAAGTAATCACTACATTACAATATTTGGCAACTGGAAAAATGCAACTATGCAGCAGTGATGATTTGGGTCTCTCACAACCTTCTATAAGCAAAGTGATCACACAATTACAGCAGTTTCAGAACCATATTGTGTCGCTGTTCATTTCCTATCAAATACATTAAGTACAACATTAACAGCATGGTAAATAAAATAAAAAAGAATATATATATATATGTATATGTGAGAGAGAGTACGGTAAAACAGGAAAAATGACGCCTGTAATTTCAAAGTGTAGGTTTATATAGAATCTATACTTAAAAGCACTCTAAACCAATCAATCACAGTCTTCAAAAGACTGTCATACGTACCAACGGGGTCACCCCTGCCTCCTCACTAAGATAAAAGTTTTTGTATTTTCCTCGCTCAGAGTTGCGCTCAGATCGGTCCTGAATCACTCTTAAGCTAAGACTCCTACGTAAAAGTTTTTAAGGTAAATTAGGAGCTTTCTGAGAGGATTCTTAGAAGCTTTAAGAATACGGGCCCAGGAGATTTGTGTGAGCATGAATATATTTCTGTAATATATCTGTAATTTTACCGTTTGTGTAAGAATTCTGTCTTGTGCCTATGCTGACAGGTTGGACGGCAGAAAGGGTTCAAGAATACTTTGTATGGGCATCTCGGGTGGCAAAAGGGCTTCGTGGCACCAATGCAGCACTTGAGGAGAAAATGCTGCAGCTGTTTTTGGAGAGAGGAGTGGCGTTCTGATGTCACAATCCACTGGAATGTTCTTTAATCTACAGGGACAGTCCAGCAAAAATTATCATTCTGTCATCATTCACCTGCCCTGATGTTGCTCCAAACCTGTATGATATTCTTCTGTGGAACACAAGAGGAGATGTTAGGAAGAATGACATTTCCTTTTGTGTTCCACGTAATAAAGTCATCCACATCAGGATAGGATGACTGAATTAGATTTTTTGTTATTTAATAATAATAATGTGTACAATACATGCACAGATATGAAATTCAATTAAAGTTTTGTTAAATGTGATAAATGTTGTGTATTATTTCATAAATTGATCAATATTAATAATAAAATATACTACTTTTTTGGTAAACATAGTTTAGTTTTCACACAGTTACTGCTATATAGCCTAGTTACAGTTATTGTTTCTACAATAAAACTGTACAAGAGACTTTTAGACTAGGTACCTTTGGAATAAACCACCTCAGTGGTTGTTAAGTGAAATTTAAAATAATATTAATAATAATAAAATAACCAAATAATCCTAAAAGCTTCTAACACTGAAGGAGATATTAATTTGAGAGAGAGAATGACATAATTACTGTATGATTTTAGAGTAAAAACAACTATAAAATGTAACCAATGTTTCCATAGTAATTGTTCGTTAAAGAATAAATAAAAGTTAATATGTATAAAAAATTTTTTTTAAATGCATCGCTTTTACATACGCTTTTTTATTATACAGCTGATAACTTATCACAAAAAAATGACAGGAGAATAACAATGTGTTGAATATTAAAAGAGCAATTGAAGGTAGGAACTGCTAAAAAGGTTAGTGTTTCCGTGAGGGAATTTTACGTGCGACAGTTACCGTTGGCGTAATATTTCCGGGACGTCCATGTTAGTGGATAAAGGATTGTAAACAGGATTTTTACGCATCCTTTCACTGACTGTGTATTTTTTAAGTGTACAGGGACCCGCGTGAACTGTCCAAAATGTCAGGACCAAACGCATTAAATTCAAAGCAGCCGCCGATCCAGTCGACGGCAGGAGCTGTGCCCATCCGCAATGAAAAAGGTATTTTGTCGGAGAAACAGTTAGCTTTGACTATTAGCATGTCATGTACGAAATCATTATAATGGAAACATTTGAAAATCTTCGTCTCAAACATAATAAAACCCCTGTAATTAGACTGATTTGGATATATATATATATATATATATATATATATATATATATATATATATATATATATATATATATATCTCACACATACATATATTAGTCATTAAATGTTACTCATGTCTATGATGACATGAAGCGAAAAGCAAATAACATTTTGCCATCTTTTAATAACTTTACACACAGCTTATATCATCATTGTTTTGTTTTTAATTTCAGGTGAACTTTCTATGGAGAAGGTGAAGGTGAAGCGATATGTGTCAGGTAAGCGTCCAGATTATGCCCCAATGGAGTCCTCAGATGAAGAGGAGGAGGATTTCCAATTTGTTAAGAAGGGGAAAGAAGCTGAACCAGAGATGGAAGTTGAAGAGGAGGAAAAATCTGATCCTCGTCTTCGACGTCTCTTGAATCGAGTCTCTGAAGATGTTGAAGAAAGGTATAACTTATCCACCTGTGCAATACAATTTATACAAATATATTATCCTTGTACTGGAGATCTGTCTGTGTTAATGTGAAATGCACTGTTATGTCCTCCACAGGCTTGCTAGACACAGGCAGATCGCAGAGCCAGAGCTGATTGCTCAAAGCAGTGAGGACTCGGACGAAGGAACCTGGCACCCTGAGCGAGAGGAGAGCAGCGAAGATGAAGAGGAGGAGGAAGTTGATGATGAAGTGAGCCACTTGAACAAAATATTTAGGAAAAGCAAAGACTTGTATATGCATTAAATGAGTTTACAAATAAGTGGCCTTCTTCTGTATAGGAAATTGAGAGGAGGAGAGCAATGATGCGTCAACGTGCACAAGAGAGGAAGAATGAGGATATGGAGATCATGGAGGTTGAGGAGGAGGGGAAGTCCGGTGAAGAGTCTGAATCAGAGTCGGAGTATGAGGAATACACAGACAGTGAGGATGAAGCTGAGCCTCGGTTGAAACCGGTGTTCATTCGCAAGTGAGTTTCTTAATATAAATAAATCTTAAAGAGGACCTATTATGCTTTTTTTACATATTCAACTTTTCTTTAGTGTGTAATGTTGCTGTTTGAGCATGAAAAATGTCTGCAGTTACAGAGCACAAAGTCCACTCCAAAGAGGGTGATTCTCTATATCAGTAAGCACTGTTTCTGAACTCCCTGAAACGCTTCGATTGTAGTCTTGAGTTTCCTTCTGGGAACGATCACGTCACAATATTCCACAATATTCTGAAACCATAGTGGACGTTATCGAGTGCACTCATTCTATCCCACATTGCACCGCAATAATGAGTGTTCAACTGATGTACACTCAGCTGCTGTCTGAATTTGCTCACTCGTTTTCATTCACTCCTTCAACAAGTGAACTGTATTAGTGGACTGACGTAGGGAATAGTGATTGAGGGTTTAGGGGGACGATTTCGGATTCAGCCGTAGTGTTACTGACAGAATGGGAAGAGAGGTGCTGCAATAATGTGAAAAATATTTTTTTAAGCATGAAAACCTATTCTAGTAGACTGCAGAAACATCAAACATTTTGTAAAGGGGCACAATATGGCCTTTCTAAGTGTGTTTTTTCAGAAACAAAAAAAAGTCTGTTACATTACATCCTTTACAGTGCCGGTGAATGTTATTTTACTCTTGTACTGTCTAACACTGAGATTAATACAAGGCTAGACAGTTGACCGTTGACCCTTGATGGATGAAAATATAATAAAAGCTAATTCAAAATGTTAAGCAAAATTATAATAGTATTTAAATAACACTGATAAATTTCTCATGAATGTGACATTTCAGGAAGGACAGGGTGACAGTTGCAGAACGAGAAGCAGAGGAGCAGAAACAGAAAGAACTGGAAGTCGAAGCCAAAAAACAAGCTGAAGAGAGGCGACGCTACACACTGAAGATTGTAGAGGAAGAGGCCAAGAAAGAGTTTGAGGAGAACAAACGTACGCTGGCTGCTCTTGATGCTCTGGACACAGATGGAGAAAATGAGGAGGAGGAGTATGAGGCCTGGAAAGTGAGAGAACTGAAGCGTATTAAGAGGGACAGAGAATCCAGAGAAGCGTGAGTACTCATCATTTTCAAAAAACGGTTTTGTTTAACATTACCTTATTTTATAAAGCAAGTCATTAAAAATCTGACATGGCATTTCTTTAAATTACAGATTGGAGAAAGAGAAAGCAGAAATCGAGAGGTTTCACAGTCTTACCGAGGAAGAGCGCAGAGCAGAACTGCGCACAAATGGAAAAGTTGTCACCAACAAAGCAACAAAGGGCAAATACAAGTTTCTGCAGAAGTATTATCACAGAGGAGCTTTCTTCATGGTGAGTGATGATAAAGCAGATCATCATTACCAGATTACCATAATTTGTTGTTTTTGTCTGATACACATTTCATCTTTCCTGCAGGATGAAGAGCAAGATGTCTTCAGGAGAGACTTTAGTGCTCCAACTCTTGAGGACCATTTCAACAAAACAATCTTACCCAAAGTCATGCAGGTCAGTGCCATGTATTTGAATCCATCATACTGTTTTAGAAATAAATGCCATTCTGTAGCTGTATAGTTTATTCTTCAGATCAGTTTATTTTGGGTGTTGGGTTTGTTTTCCAAAGTTAAACACTTAAAATCAGATTTTGGAAATTACCATTGCCAATCAAATCTCATATTTTGAGATCCGGGGTCCGTTCTTGGATTTTTTTTGTTCTTTGACGCTCATCCATGACTTACTGTCATAGCACCTGCTCGGGAGCAGGCTTATTTCATGTAAACAGGAATAGATTGCATCTCTTTAAGCGCTGTTGATACTTAAAATCTGTCCCAAACACTGCTACTTTATTACAAGAGTTCCTTACTGAACTAGGGCAATAATAATTTTAAATAATATAAACATTTATTTGAAAATATTTATATAGATCAGTGGTGGTGACCGATATTATGGTGTAGTGCATCAGATGCAGATAACTTGATCTTGACCCTTAAGAAACTTTAGTAGATAGATATGTGTGTAGTATATTAATGCTGCTCTAATGAATTGCTAATTGCAACATTGAAATAAAAATGTAAAGCCTGTACAAATACTAGAAATCGTTAATATAAATGATTGGAGGAAAAAAAATGGGGGGAAAAAAACATTTAATTGATCTGTTATAACTTTTATGTCATTTTGGTTGCTTGGCTGTTTCCTTATAAAGGTCCAGAAATTCAAGTTTCTATTTTAATTATATGATGTCACTACATTGCTGTCTTGACCCCAGCCAATCTCTGCATTGCTGATTGTGGTTTTGAGTATTGATACATCTGCCCTCTTCAAGAAACACAAGTAATCACAGACAATTTAATCCAGATATTTTAATCCAATCCATTAATTAGTTTGAAGAACCAAATTAGCCAGAGTTCAGTTATCACGATTAGAAGATCTGGCATCTGTCAAATCATCTCCGATGTATTAAGCAAAGTATGATGAACGGATCCCTGAAGTTGAGATGCAATGGAAGTAGCAGATCTTTTCTGATGTATTATGACACATCCTTGTGAAAAGGATTATCATAAAGGAAAAAACTGTTAATTCCCTTGGTTGTTTATTGGATGGATGGCAGATCGGAATGCGAGTTTGTGGACGGCTGTAAGAAAGAGGTGGCTGAAGCAGAATAAATCATTTGTGATGTTGGTTTAATTTAGTAGTTAGTATCAGTTAAATGTACTAGCAAGTACCTTCTAGCAAATCTACTTTAATGTCACATTTTGGGCTCATGACTTTAGTAGTCTCTCTAGCATCCATGTTTATACTAATATAACTGATTATTCAACGTACTTTTGTAGGTCAAAAACTTTGGACGTTCTGGACGCACAAAATACACACATCTAGTGGATCAGGACACCACTTCATTTGATTCTGCCTGGGCTCAGGAGAGCGCTCAGAACAGCAAGTTCTTCAAACAGAAGGCAGGGGGTGTGAGAGACGTGTTCGATCGGCCGACAGTGCATAAGAGGAAGACATAATCCTGTTATTTATGCTAGAAGAGCAAATTCAGCTCAAACAAGGACACTTTTAAACTTCCCCCGCCCCACATCACCCTTGTTTTACATGCTAGTGTTGGAGAAACCTCATATCCATCAAATCTTTATTGCATTTAGATTGTGTACATCTAGATAATGTTTCATGTGTACAGGATTCTGACGCTTTAATTTCATTGTTTCTAATAGAAAAAACTCAATGGAGAAAATGTACTTTTTGTTTTACGGTAATAAATTACTACGATACTGATCTCATTGGTTCATCTGGAGTGCATTACCCAAAAGAAGGCTGGAGCTTCTAAGAAATGAAAAGAGGTGAGCTGTACTGTTAAAAAAGTTTAATTATAGACTAAATACAGTGTGAAAAAGGGTTCATCATGAGCAGGAAGGCGGTAGTCCAATGTGTCCATACATCTCAAAGCACACATCCACTCAGTTGGTCAGTGCAATCAATGCCTCCACCACATTTCCCATGTGTTCTCTCAGACTGCGCTCTGCCACTGCTCGAGGAATCTCCATCTCTCCCATCTGTCAGAAAGACATTATCATGCTTATTCATTTCCATGTTAAAGTAAACCGGTTCATGAATCTTGCATAAACACACTTCTGTATACTTACAATGAGCTCCACATCTTCCTTCTTTATTGTTACTTTGGCCAGTTCTTTTTCTCTGTGGAAATGATAGAAAGGAGTATTGTAATGACGGTCATTTATTAACCACTATTGCTAAAATATTGTATTGTTAAAACAAGATGACGAGGAATCACAATTTCCCACCTCTCCTGTTTCGCCTTTTGCTCTCTGGATCTTCTGTCTCCAATCACGGACATGGCCTTTAAAACACACGTCAAATACGCATGAAATTCATAACAGACATTCATTCTTAATATTGCTTAAGATTACTGAGCATCTCTTTGCTTGGCGACGTAATCGAACACAATAATGATTGTTTCGAGAGGTTCGGTCTCACTTCTCTCTTCAGTGCTCACTTGGTAGCAAATTAACTAACCCGGCTGAGCAGTCCACTACTGAAACATGGCAATATTAAAAATCATAATTTGTGTGATTTCAGAGGATGCACCATAGTTATACTTTAATACGTAAATCTAGTGTCCACTCCAGCCGCACATGGTTACTCAGCTAGCCAGGCTATCTTCATTCGCTTCTGATACTTATATTAACTCACCGTTTCCAAATTCGAGCTGGATATTTCTTTTTCCTCCGCATAGTCGGTAACCCTTTCCAAATCAGCAGCTCCACTATCATGTTTTCGGGGCTTTTCTGTTGGTTTTCCCGTGCAGTTCTCATCAGCCTCCAGGTCCAAATCCACATCTCCCTCAGCCGCCATGTTTGCTTCTACACGCAGCCGGAACGCAAAACAGTGATGAAAACACCAGGACGGAGATTCGTGTAACACACTATGATGGTCACGTCACGTGTGTACACACCGACATTAATAGAAATATAGGCTAATACTCTCTAAACTGTAAATCTCTACATGGATGATCAATAACAAATAAGGAGAAATCTTTTTAAAATCTACTTTAAAACACAAAAAACCATTGCTCAAGCTGTCCATTAAGCAAATCTGAAAAATAACAAACTTACTTTCTCTTTCTTTCTTTTTTTAGACAATAGGATGCTTGACATTTGGCCACTTTTCCAGACTTTTTTTTTATAGAAGTCACTATAAAATTCAAAATTGACCATATTTATGGAATGCAGTAGAGTAGGCTATTTATTATAAATTATTTATCCACGTGCTCTCATAATCTTAAATCAAACTAACTTCCCCTCCCACTTACAACAGCATCTCTTCCCTGATGACTTGTGTACCGGCGCGAGGGCGGGACAACCTGTCACTCACATGAGACCTTATTGAGAGCAGCGCCATGACAGGTATGAAAGCGAGGCTGTGAGGGATAGATTTATCGCGTTGTCAAATTCACCCGCTGTAAAAAGCTGTGTAAAGCCCCTAGATCACTTATAATTTTCCACAATTCATGTTGTCTGTAGTTATATACTGCAATTTCTTGGAAATATATTTTTGCAGTGTTTCGTAAGCAGAACAATCCAAAAACACAGTCCAACAAATATGGCGCTGCGAAGAATAAGGTGTATACAAATCCAGTCAAATCCGATCCAACGATCCAATCAATTCCCAATGGAAAAATCATGTCCTACATTTTTTTCTTGATTGGGAAGCCGTTTCACTCAGATATGGGACTTTTGCAGAATTTTAGCATTTAGTTCAAATATAAAACGTTTCGTGAGACAAATTCAACTTTTGACTAGTAGCCTAGTGTGCATGTATACAATGTTGAGCTTTTTTAGAGAGAGAAAATTAAAGTTTTTGATATCTCTGAAAAAATTTTATGTCGATTTTATTACAGTCACTCACAAGGCCGAAGAGGATTATGAGATGCCATAAAATAGGAAAATTAGTTAAAAAATTGTAAGCATCCAGACATCAGTTCTTACATAAAACCATGCGCACAATTAATCCCACCGGTCACAATAACTGGCCTGAGATATATATATATATATATATATATATATATATATTTATGACTGCAGAAATATGTTAATTCAGTACACATGATCCCACCGGTCCAACCACAAAACACAATTTTTCACACACTTTTCAATAAAAATTGTAAAAAAATAAAAAAATAAAAAAATAAAAAAATATTATTATTATTGATTATTTTGTAGGGGTTACTAATGACACATCATTTGGATATTTTCATGTGGGATTAAATGAGTTAAACAGCCTCACTTATAAACAGACATGTTGTTTATAGGTTCCAAAGCTTTCACCTCACTATTTTTGTCCCTTAATAGGTTTACCAGCATTGACAAAGACTTAAAGCAACACTGTTACTACTACGTGCCTTTCTTGTCCACCTAGGTTTTCCCACCTCCTCAATTTATAATCAGCTTAACAAAAAGGATGCCTTTCCAGAGCACACCTGAAATGCAGCACCTGCTCTTCTCTTCTGCTGTTTTCCTTTGAATAATGTTTACAGTCTTTGAGGAATGTTACAAAGGTTTCATAGGAAGCCTTTCCCCATCATTACCAGTCTATTTATTCTACTGTACGATTGATCTCTGACAGGCACTGGACTCTGATAGCCGGATCAGTGCGGGAAGTGATGCGTTGTCGCTGTTGCTGGGCACAAGTAAGCTTTCCTGTATGTGATGGTAGCACTGTGTGAGCATTAGCATTTAGAGATTGACCTAAAATGTAGCTTGATTTGATCATTTAGTAGGGCAGTACCCTTTAGTGACGATGGGATTGAGCTGTGGCTGTCAAATTAGTGAGTAGACCAGGTCATGTTTTGGAAAGTGTTGGCTCTTTATGATGGAAGGGGAAAATGAATAATTCCTTCATGCTTTATATGATTTTTTTTTTTATCGAGAATATTTGTTCTGCACATATAATTTGTTGTTTTTTTAATTTACTGGTATTATATTTTCTCAGATAATTATTGCTGGAAGAATATTTTTCTGGATAACTTTTATGGTTCCATCTGATGATGTTTTTCAGATGTAATGAAACATGAAACACAAAGTAAAGGTAGTGACAACATTAACCCAGAAACAGGGAACATTCTCAGAACTTTGGCTAACATTCTGGCAAGGTTATGAACAAATGTTATTCCAATAATGTTAATAGAACATTTGTTCAGAGTTATCTGAGCTTTAATAATCAAAATGTAAGCAGAAAAACATTATTTACACATCGTTCATAGAACGTTTTTTTTCCTGTAATGTTGCAGTTGGATGTTTGAACATTTTTAGTTTTAGAATGTTGTTAGTACATTCAAAAGTAACATTCCCAAAATTATAAAATGGAATGTTCGTGTTTCTTTAACACTCGCATAACCAAGACAAACTTTTTTTAAACATTAAAAAAGTTATTGTTTTGAATGTTCAGAACACAACATTCAGAAATAACGTTTTCATAACTTAATAAAATGTTTGCTTTTGTTAGCTGGGAGACAACATCTTTCTGTCTATCTAATAACACAAGATTAAAACCTGTGATTATTAACACATTTTTTGGTCATTGTATGAATGTAAACATTGTTTTTCAGATGTGATGAAACATGAAACAAAGTAAAGGCAGTGACAAAACATTAACCCTGCAAACAGGGAACGTCCTCGGAATCTTGTCTAATGTTCTGGCAAGGTTCTATCCAGTAACGTTCATTCTCATAATGGTCAGACTGTAGAACGCCTCCTCTATGTGTGTATTTAAAGCCCATTAAATAACATAGATCAGATGTTTCTCATGGAGCTAGCTGAGTGATTTGCATTGTATGTTGTGCATTTGTCCGAACAGTGTGCTAGTGTCCCTCTCTCACACAAGGCCCCCAATTATCGAGTGGAAAGACCTCCAGTCATTCTGGGTGTTTCACTCTGAGGGAGAGATTAGAGGTTCATTGAATATACACTGTATACTTTAAAAGACTCTAATTGGTTTAGAAGAGTTCATGCCTGTGTCATTTAGCTAACCAAGGATTAAAGCTGCTAAATTAAACGGGCAGTTCCTAGTAACACTTGTTGTTATGCACCTATTTACAGAACAAATAACGCTGATTCAAAAAGCAGAATGTTAGTTACAAATAGAAATGAGAGCTGCATCCCATGAACAGTGTTACGTAATGATATTGTGCCCGACAGGGTTTTGGCCACATGACTGTGGAACTGTCAATACTTTGAAAAGTTCTTTCCAGACTGGAATAGTACACATAGTCTGTAAAAAAAGGGATAGTTCACCCAAAAATGAAAATGTACTCACTCTCAAGTGTATATGACATTCTTCAAATACAATCAGAGTTATATTAAAATATGTCCTGGCTCTCAAGCATTATAACGGCAGTGAATGGCAGCCCAAAATTTGAAGACCAAAATAGTGTATCCATCTATTATAAAAGTAAACCACTTTTTCACAAAAAAAAAAAAAAAAAAAAAGTTTTAAAGTTAAGTTAAGACAGTGGAAAGGTATAGTTCACCTAAAAATAGAAATTCTGTCATCATTTACTCATCCTCATGTCCATTCCACATCTGTAAGACATTCTTTTGACTGCAGGACAAAAAAGAAGATATTTTGGAGAAAATACAATGGGGTCCAATGTCATTTTGATCGCAACGTTCTTTAAAACATATTCCATTTACATATGAACACTTCAGATGCAAAAGCCTCTAAGTCCATCTGACGTTTTTCTTTAAAATAAGCATTTTTGCATTCCTGTATAGGTTTTTACCCAAGTACCAGTACTTCTGAATGGGCTGAGGCTGGGATTTAGTGGGTTTGAAGTGGAAGTATTTTATGAACGTATATTATATGCGGAGAGCATTCACTCAGTATCGTTATCTCATTTTTGACCGAAGTGGCTTTTAGAGGCTTTTGCATCTGAACTCTTCATACATTGAATCATTTAGCAGACGCTTTTATCCAAAGCAACTTACAAACGAGGAGAACAACAGAAGCAATCAAACTTACAATAGGGCAACAGTATGCATTTTTTAGTCTAGCACTAAATATATATATATATATATATATATATATATATATATATATATATATATATATACAGGTGCTGGTCATATACAGTAATTAGAATATCATCAAAAAGTTGATTTATTTCACTAATTCCATTCAAAAAGTGAAACTTGTATATTATATTCATTCATTACACACAGACTGATATATTTCAAATGTTATTTCTTTTAATTTTGATGATTATAACTGACAACTAAGGAAAATCCCAAATTCAGTATCTCAGAAAATTAGAATATTACTTAAGACCAATACAAAGAGAGGACTTTTAGAAATCTTGGCCAACTGAGAAGTATGAACATGAAAAGTATGAGCATGTACAGCACTCAATACTTAGTTGGGGCTCCTTTTGCCTGAATTACTGCAGCAATGCAGCGTGGCATGGAGTCGATCAGTCTGTGGCACTGCTCAGGTGTTATGAGAGCCCAGGTTGCTCTGATAGTGGCCTTCAGCTCTTCTGCATTGTTGGGTCTGGCATATCGTATCTTCCTCTTCACAATACCCCATAGATTTTCTATCGGGTTAAGGTCAGGCGAGTTTGCTGGCCAATTAAGAACAGGGATACCATGGTCCTTAAACCAGGTACTGGTTGCTTTGGCACTGTGTGCAGGTGCCAAGTCCTGTTGGAAAATGAAATCTGCATCTCCATAAAGTTGGTCAGCAGCAGGAAGCATGAAGTGCTCTAAAACTTCCTGGTATACTGCTGCGTTGACCTTGGACCTCAGAAAACACAGTGGACCAACACCAGCAGGTGACATGGCACCCCAAACCATCACTGACTGTGGAAACTTTACACTGGACCTCAAGCAACGTGGATTGTGTGCCTCTCCTCTCTTCCTCCAGACTCTGGGACCCTGATTTCCAAAGGAAATGCAAAATTTACTTTCATCAGAGAACATAACTTTGGACCACTCAGCAGCAGTCCAGTCCTTTTTGTCTTTAGCCCAGGCGAGACGCTTCTGACGCTGTCTGTTGTTCAAGAGTGGCTTGACACAAGGAATGCGACAGCTGAAACCCATGTCTGGCATACGTCTGTGCGTAGTGGTTCTTGAAGCACTGACTCCAGCTGCAGTCCACTCTTTGTGAATCTCCCCCACATTTTTGAATGGGTTTTGTTTCACAATCCTCTCCAGGGTGCGGTTATCCCTATTGCTTGTACACTTTTTTTCTACCACATCTTTTCCTTCCCTTCGCCTCTCTATTAATGTGCTTGGACACAGAGCTCTGTGAACAGCCAGCCTCTTTTGCAATGACCTTTTGTGTCTTGCCCTCCTTGTGCAAGGTGTCAATGGTCGTCTTTTGGACAACTGTCAAGTCAGCAGTCTTCCCCATGATTGTGTAGTCTACAGAACTAGACTGAGAGACCATTTAAAGGCCTTTGCAGGTGTTTTGAGTTAATTAGCTGATTAGAGTGTGGCACCAGGTGTCTTCAATATTGAACCTTTTCACAATATTCAAATTTTCTGAGATACTGAATTTGGGATTTTCCTTAGTTGTCAGTTATAATCATCAAAATTAAAATAAACATTTGAAATATATCAGTCTGTGTGTAATGAATGAATATAATATACAAGTTTCACTTTTTGAATGGAATTAGTGAAATAAATCAACTTTTTGATGATATTCTAATTATATGACCAGCACCTGTATATATATATATATATATATATATATATATATATAGAGAGAGAGAGAGAGAGAGAGAGAGAGAGAGAATAGTAAGCGTTAGTATTAATGGGTCGAGTGTTGACAAAAAATATGCATCTTCAGCCGTTTCTTGAAAATGACTAAAGACTCAGCAGCTCAGGTTGAGATAGGCAGGTCTTGGAACAGTCAAAGTAAAGGTCTGTGAAAAAGATTTTGTGCCTCTTTGGGATGGCACCACAGATGCAGAATGCAAGCTTGCAGGTTTGGAACAACATGAGGGAGAGTAAATGATGACAGACTTTCTATTTTTGAGTGAACTGTCCCTTCAAGCATGATTTCTGAATCAACAACGCAACTGTTTTTACCATATGTATGTTGTCATGTTTGTACATAATGCTGAAGGCTGATGATGGGACCATGTTTGTCAGACCCTGCTGTCTGGATTAGTCACTCTACCGGAGAGAGAAGGTCATCCAGGCTGAGACGAGGACTAAAAAACTCCAGGATAATCCCGGCACACATCCTCAGAGATACACACTGACCCAAATATAGAGCTACCGGGAGCCCTGCACGCTACAAACCCATAACACAGCCCCTGACACTACAGAGACTTGACACACTATCACATGTATAATGATGTCCACTTCGTTATAATATTCAACTGAAACAACTCGTCTCATATTGTGCAGACTTATTATGTTAGGGTTGCTAGTGTTTGTTGAAGTATACCTCCATTTCACATTGAGACTCTGGGCAATGTATGCAAAAGAATGCAGGATTTGACCTGTGCATTCCTCCAAACACCCGCTTTATTCGCTTCCCTCTGTTTCTGGGTCAAAGCATAAGGACCAGATTACATATGTGGCCTCTATAAAATCAGACAAGTGAGCAGTTGCTCAGGTGCCACTCCAGAAATGGGGGGTTCCAAAGT
The DNA here is from genome assembly GCA_039654625.1 of Rhinogobio ventralis. NCBI lineage: Eukaryota > Metazoa > Chordata > Actinopteri > Cypriniformes > Gobionidae > Rhinogobio > Rhinogobio ventralis. The sequence continues at coordinate 21,087,138 of CM077193.1, read as the reverse complement.
TATGACGACTTTGCAAGAGAAATCACAAAGTCGCAAGTTTAATTACATTATTCTGCCCTAAACCGATTAGGACCCTTGAGAAATCCAATTGTGCGTGAGGGTGCTCTGAAGCCGGTGCATTGGAGCGAGGGCCTGGGGGAAGGGAGGGACAGATGGAACCTGCCCCCTCCTCCCGCTGCTCTTGTTGACTAATCTCACTGAGTGAGTACAGGCGACTGGAGGGAGGGCAACTGGGCATCCACCCTTGCTCACAAACTCTCCTGGCACAATTCGATGCCACTAGGCAGCTTGTGTAGTATATGGGAAGACGGTTCGGATGTTCCAATGAGTGGAACATGAGGGTGTACAGTGGATGTACAGTGGATCCGTGGAACCACACCTGCAGAGGAAACTAGCTGAGCACCAGTTCATGTAAAGCTGAGGGACTCCTACAGTTGATAAATTGACTCATTGTTTATAGTATATATCTTTTTTTAAATTTGATATTTTCTCCAATAATTTTTTTCTGGAGGTTTTGTTTTAATGACTAAACATCCTTGACAAATAAGAAGCCATGTCGACTGCTCAAGCATTACACCACACCGCTGTCTACAACTATTTCCTCAACATGGTGGCTTATCAGGTGAGAGAGAAATAGAGAGATAGATGGATATTTTGGCTGATATGAGTCCTAAATATGAGTGAAGTTGCTACAGAATGACATAAACGTTGTGTATTAGAAAATAGAGCTCATTATATGATACGATTTTTATTAGTGGAGCACTATATGTGGAATATATACTCATATATAAAAGCTTGTTTAAGGCAATAGACTTTAGCTCAAATACTGCAGAACCTCATTTTTCAAGCTTGCAAAGTGATGCAGTTTGTCTACAGGTTGTCGCATAACTTGTCATCATGCTCTGTGATAGTCCTCAATTTATGAGCTCCATGTTTCTATGTTACTGTTTTAACTAATTATCCTTGCATTTCATTTGAATGACTCAATTTAAGTGACTGGAGGTTGAGTTCAATCACTGTTGTCTGCATTAGGATGAACAGTCCCAGAAAAGAATAATCCACTATTTAATGATTTATATGATAATTGCTATTATTATTGCATGGTTAAAACTATTGGTCAGTTGTTGTTTGGTATAATAAGGTAAAACTCTGGTGTAAAACTCACACAGGCATCATGGAAAATGCTTTCTGTCAAATGAAATTAAGAAGATGAATGACTCATTCTGTCATCATAAGCTTTAAGAGTCAATGTGTACTTACTTCTGAGATGTGAGAATCAATAATAAAACTTTTGTAAATTCATTTATATAAAGGACCAAATGTCGTCACCCCTCAAAATTCCTATTTCTAATCCACAAGCTGGCATGTTCTGAGTCATGGTATTTCAGAACATGAATATCCTGCTGTCACAAATTGTCACCATCACTTTAAAACGAATTTATTCCATTTACATTCTGAAAAAAAGTCAGCACACCAAAATGCAAAGAGTTTTAGTAGTGGACTCACACACTGGTTACATTTCGAGCAACATAGGCTTCTTCGTCAGACAATTAAAAACTTTATATTCACAGGATCACATGACATTAAAAAATCATGGCACACAAAAGCAAAAGAAAAATACTAAATGTGAAAGTCAAATTTTAAACATGCATTAATAATAATATCAAAAATATATATGGATATTTTACTACTTCTATTCCTACATATTGTAAGGTAGATACCGAATTTATAAAGTTAGCGAAGTGCTGAGCTACTTGGTTTCTGAAATGCGGGTTTTTAAAGGTCTACTAGTTTTACCCATATAACAGAGACCACAAGGGCAACGCAACATTTACACCACATTTTCCATTTACATTCTAAAAATTAATTCATGAGACCTGTTACCACATCTTAAAGCTGTGGTCTGTAACTTATTTTGGTTAAAAATGATCCAAAATCCATTTTTGAGCAAGTACATAACCAGCCAGTGTTCAAAAGTCTCTCTTTACCTTAGCCCGAATGACAATGGTAAGCATGTAATAATGTTTTATAATTTGAATGGTATTGGTTGCTTTCCACTGGAAATACGAGCTTCCGCCATTCGTCTTTACGTCATTACGTCACGTATACATAAATGAGTCCGGGCTAGTAGGCTATATCGCATGTGTGGATGCTGCAGGTGGCGGATCGGCCAGATAAAATTTTCATTTTGATGGTGACTTGTAATCCAGAAAGTTCAAAACGACAATCATTGTTGATAACTGGTGCGTTGATACAACCCACACATACTTCTAAATAGATTAGATTCTTCCACAATGAGAAGCACATGAAGAAGATAACTCTTTAAATAACTGAGATGGCCACAAAGAGGTAAAACTTGTGGACTGCAGCTTTAAATACATGGTTGCAAGTTAAAAATCAGTGATTTAATTATAACTTTTGTTGCTCATTAACATAATATTGTGTGTAATTTAAACTAAAATTTCTGCGTTAATAGATTTTTTACATTTAAAGTTGTAGAAATTGCGGTGGGTTTCTAGTTCCCTGCATGCTTTGCATAAGACTGGATAAGGAGAATACATTTTAAAATCATTATTTTATTTGTTTTGGGTTTTTTTAATGAATGGAAAGACCTGTTCATGTTTGATATGTTGAAGTATTTGTGGTTACCATTGTGCTGAAGACATGAAGGTAAACACTACATTGACTATAAGCAATGCCAGTGCTAATGCCAGTGAAGTAATATCTTACTTATTCATTATATTTGCATGCTAAATAAGTTATATTTAGCATTTGCTATGTTAGCTGTGGATTTTAACTGAAATAGATACGATTAATTGGTTCCAGTGCTACTAATTAAGTAGTTGGACCGACTTCATTTTTACTTCTTTTTTTTTTTTACTTTTTACTGTGTTTATGTTACAAATGATTACGTTTCTGTAATTAGAAGTAATTATATACATTTTCAAAATGTATATTTTTTGAGCCAACACATTGAGTCCAACAATTGTGACATTCTCCTATTTTGTCTCTAAACAGCCAAATCAAATGTAATTGAATAATCATTTACTCATTATTTACTCACCTTCATGTCATTCCAAACCTGTAAGACTTTCTTTCTTCTGTGGACCATAAAAGAAGATATTTTAAATAATGTTTCAACTGTTCTTGTCCAATATTAAAGTTAATGAGGTCCAAAACAACACTGGTCCCCATTGACTTTGATTGTATGGTTCTGTTCTGGGAAAGAACTCCCTGCACATCCATGCAGCCTAGCAAGAGCAGGGTGAGCAGCGATAACCCCCCTTAGGGTAAACCGAACAGAACCAATATAAGGTAGCGATATCATTAATGTTCATAATGACAAATATTTAATGTAACAACATAATTCGAGAGTCGGATTTGAAGAGAATATCAGAAGGCCAAATTCTGAATGGGCGACAGGAGGAGCTGGGGATGGAGGAGGGTAATTAGCTACTGAGCTACGCGATAGCTGCTGATAATACTGAATGGACCCTATATAGATATGCTGTGATAGGCGTTGTATATAGGTAGGAGAGAATCAGCTCAGAGTCCGCTGGAGCGAGCTTGAATAACATGACCTGCCAGAACTAACGCTACGCCTGATTTCTGACTTTTTTCTCAGAATTGTGAAATATAAACTCACATTTGTAAGTAAAAAAGTTGGAATTGAGAGATAAAAAGTTGCACTTACCTTTTTTTATTTTTTTTTTCTATAATAACAAGTGTCCATACTTTTGTGTTCCTGAAAAGAAAGAATTTACTCATTTACTCATGAGGGTGAGTAAATGAGTAAATGATTTTCATTTTTGGGTGAATCTTGACATTTCAATTGGGAATTACTCTATATTTTGACGACTTTCTCCTCAAGTCATATAGTAAATAACTGTGACAGGATATCAGATTGAAGCACAGTATTACTTAAAAATTATGTTTTTCAATATAACATGTGCTGCTATCATTCAAGATCCAGTATACACTTGTGAAAAATGGATTGTTAATCTGTCAGTGGGAACCGAGTTTTAGCCCAATCTCTGCTTCTGGGTTTAGCTGAGGTTAAAAGATGTTTGGACTCCATCCAGGCAACCAGCCCTGATCCATCAGGAAAAATCCAGATGATGAGCAATCTTTGAGCAATCTTGATTAATCCTAAACCCGGCTGGTCTGCTTTTCTTTCTGTCAGATATGCTGCTGCTGTGGCCCGGCACCATGTTCCCTGTGTTGCTCCTTCTGTCCGCCTGTCAAGTCATCATCCAGCACGCGGGTCATGTACACGTTATTCCACATCCTGGCCTGCACTGTCTCATGCCTCATGCTGTCTAAGACCGTGTCCGAGGCGGTGAGGGAGAATGTACGTTTTTTACAAATCGCACACGCTCCAGTTGGTTTTCATTCGCCTAACCTACTTTTATTTGTGCTATTGCTGTAAACAGCCAAAACTCTGCTGATACTCTGCTTATTTGTATCAAGTCTCATCCAGTCAAATCTTGGCTAATCTGCTTGGCAGGACACACACCAGCTACAGCAGTCTGTACCCTACACAATAACAGACATATCTCTTCCTCAGGTGCCTTTCTTTAATGTGGTGTGTGACAAGGCGCATGGTGGAGGAGACTGTCAGATGTTGGTGGGCTATTCTGCCGTCTACAGGGTATGTTTTGGCACAGCTTGTTTCTACTTGATGATGGCCATCTTCCTCATCGATGTGAAGTCCAGTCAGGATTTCCGAGCCCTCATCCATAACGGGTTGGTGACTGCATTATTCCCTTTGCACTGTAACACAACAGAAAGTTGCTTCGACTTCTTTTGATTGCTCTACAGATTAAAGACTACACAGCATTTGTGGAGACGTTAGGTTGTTAAGTTCTTAAGAGGAAGAACATGATATAGACAAGGGTCAACTAGATCCATGGACCATAAATATGGTGTACATGCTGCCTCATCCATGTTTATCAGCAGGTTTGTTAAGTTACTCATATAAATAAACTAACACACACTTATTCTCCTCATTCTCATTTAGGTTCTGGTTTCTGAAGTTCATCACCATGCTTGGAATGATCGCTGCTGCCTTCTTTATTCCCACAGAATCCTTTTTGCATGGTGAGCTGTTCATCTGTAAAACAAATTATTATATTTAATAAATAATAGAGATGAACTGATATTAAAATTCTGGTGGATACCAATAAATAAATTAATAACACTACCATTCAAATGTTTGGGGTCAGTTTCCATAAAATATTTAGCAACTGTTTTCACTGAAAGCATCACAACATACTTTATGAAAACGCATATTCTTTTTGAGATTTGCTAAACATTGAATTTAACTGTGATTAAATTATTACTTTAAATGACCGTTACATGATTGCAAAGGTAATCTAAATAAAAAATGTGGGGAATGCACAATTAAATATTCAATATAAAACAAATTAATATCTAATACTGGCAGATAAATTGATATATAATATCAATATATTGTGCATCCCTACGGGAAAGGAGATCAAAACATAGTGCTGTGTAATGAATAGACTATCTAAAGTGATTATGTGCTTAAAGTGATTATGTTACAGTCTTGGCTCATGGCTCTAGTGAGGATCAATCTGGATCATGTGATTTTCACTTCTTATTTCAGTCCTCCAGGTGGCCCTATAGACACATTGAACATGTTTTACATTTGCACACAAAGTGGGGATTCACTCAGTGGGCCTCATTTTTAAAACACAAAACATACAAATGTATTGGAAAATGTTCCAATGTTGCATTCAATTCAGTGGGACATTTTAAGTACAAATGGTTGTATGTGTAATTTAGACATTTAAAAGAATTTGTTCTGATTAATAAAGCCCAGTAAATCTCATTTCAATGTATTTCACTGTCTTGTTTTCTCTTCTTTTTCCTCTTTCCATGTAGCTTGGCATTACGTTGGAGTGGTGGGAGGCTTTTCGTTTATCCTAATTCAACTCATTCTCATCACAGCTTTTGCTCATACCTGGAATAAAAACTGGTAAGTGAGGTTCACACCAACAGTATGGGTACGTCCTCTTGACCCACAATGACTACTGTAGGAAGGTGACAAGCGCTCATTACCAGACTATGAAGAACCACATCTGGTTCATGTCTGAGTCACATCTCGCTCAGGAATGATAAAATATCACCCTCCACAGTTGTAGGGTTTTAGATAATCTCTGTCCTTCACTCCCTTCCTGTTTCTCGCTCTGGTATCTCACTTATTCATATACACACACATTCATACTCATCTCCCCGTTCACCCTCTGACATCCAGCTTTTCCCAGATGTTTGTGGAGTCTACCTCAAGCCATTTTGAGGCAGAATGTCATCTTAACACATTGGACATAATAGGACTGCTTGTACTGCCTGTGAATGGTCATTGATCTCACTCACCCTGTCTCTCCCCTGCCTCTCATTGCCAGGTTAACCGGTGCAGCTGAGAATAAAAGGTGGTACGTGGCAGTCATGTGTGCTACCCTGTTTTTCTACACCATCGCCACCATGGCCTTCACTTTCATGTTCAAATACTACACTCACCCAGCGGGATGCCACCTGAATAAAGCCCTGCTATGGACTAACCTGGCCCTTTGCACCATCATGTCTTTTATTGCAATCACTCCCTGTGTGCAGCAAAGTTAGTGCTTCATTTTGCATCTGTTTCTGTCCTCTCACCAAAACAATAGTTTAGTAGTTTATATCAGTAGTTTAGATATGAATACGTCAAAGGTTTGTGGAAATATTCTTGCAACAATTTAAATATAATGTATATGAATGATTAGTCATTTAAGTTGACAGTTTGTTTTGCTCTCCCTCTCAGAACAGCCTCGCTCAGGTCTCCTGCAGGCTTCCATCATTTGCTGCTATGTCATGTACCTGACCTTCTCTGCTCTGTCCAGCCGCCCACCAGAAAAAGGTAAATAAGATTTGCTTGTTCCATGCAAATATTTTAAGAACATTTTCATTTTTTTCATGCTCTGGTCAATTTTGAGATTTTGGGCTATAATTTGCTTCCACAACATGTCTTTCAGAATAGTAGAAAGAAAACATTTAAAATAAATATTTATCAAAAAGATATCAGTTCTGCTGTTGTTCATAAATACCAGTAGTGATGAGGACGTCCCAATGTGTAGTGAGCCAGGGTCCTTACCAGTGCCTGGATTCATGTAGACCTATACAATATACTGATTCACAACCTAGGAAGTTAGGGAGCTGATTGAGATGAACCCACTGATAACACTGTAAACCTGAAGTTGGGCTAACTCAAAATATTTGAGGTAATCAGTTACATCAAATGTTTTGAGTTATGATGTTCCCAATTTTAAGTAAGCAGAACTATCAAGCTTTGAGTTTGTAGTACTCATGCATGTTAATTGCTCTTAACTTGAAGTATGAGTTAGCTAATACATACATTTTGATAGCAATTAACTTAAAATTGTTCTTTTATTTTGAGTTCTTGCAAATCAAATGAGTTATTTACTCCACTGTAAACCCTAATAAGTTGTCAGAACTTTTTAAAGTTAAGAAACTCAAAGTTTAAACAAGATTTTTTATTTTGTACTCATTCATTTTTATTGTTCTTAACTTGAATTATTTGAACACACTTTTTTTTATACATTTAACTTAAAATTATCAGGTTATCTCAACATAAATATTTTGCTATAACAAACTCATTTAGAAAATGCCAACTTGCTAATGTGCTAAAATGTTATCAATAGCATGGTATAGTACAGCAACATAAAACATAACTTACCTGCTCTCAAACCAAGCAGCATGCCCCACTTGCCACCATGATTGTAACTCTCCAAAAACCCACATTAACGGAAACTCAATTAAATTAGCATAACAAAAAATCAATCACTACTAAATCTCTCTTGCCATTAATCTTGCACAAAAACGCCTAATTTTAGCATTTACTCTCCCTTTTAGTGCCATGGGCAAAGCATGCTGGGAAATTAAAAATCCCAGCCCAGTTTCAGTCAAACTTATTTTAGTCTAAATTAAAGGAAATGAGTTCATACAACTCAAAACAATGAAACAGTTCAGTTAACTTGAAATATGTCAGTGCTGTGAAGTCAAAAGAAAAATACATTTTTAAATACTCATAACAGTTAATTCAACTGAACTAATTTGTTTAATTTAAGTTTGTCCTACTCAAACCAAATAAGTATTTTGAGCATTAGGGTTTACAGTGTAGCACGGGACAAAAATATGACGTCACATTACTGTAGAAACATATTAAGCAATATAGCCTACATGCAGACATAAGATTGGGCTAATAGAAACATATTAGCCTAAAATATTTAAAATAGTATAAAACTACAAAATAGTTTTGACATTCTATTCCTATTAATTGTAAAATAAATGGCTTGTAAATAATCTTTAATGTCTCACTGTACATTGCTGTTCTTGTTATGATGGAGCCATTGCTTACACATTACATCTGCACTTTACTCTCACTAGTACCCTCACTAATTTTTTACTGCAACATGTTCAATTTTAACAATGAGACGCATGTGCACACCTGAGCTGACGCTGAGCGTAATGGTTTGACCAATCAATGGGCATATATTTACATACAACACACCTCCAGAGTTAGACCGTCTCGCTTTTACTTTTTATTAACTAAATAACGAAGCAACAATTTTCTTACAAATACATCTGTTCGATATAAAATATGTATATTCATATTAATGTTTTTTTCCCATATGTTTTTTCGTATTACCATTGACATTGAGTATTTACAGCCAGAAAGGGTAGCCTATAAATCCACGCTAAAGCAGCGTGAGCGGATAGAGCGGGGTAAAGCTCACTGTAGAGGTCACTCGGCCAATCACCTCGGGGACGGTCTGAGACAGGGCCAATCGCTGTCCTCACAAGACATCATCTTGTGCCCAATAAACACGGGTCACATGCGGCGTTCTCGCACAAGATATTGGTAGAAGCGAAAATTCAGCATACCAGCTGATGCGACCCGCGTCGATTTGGAAACCCGCGGCTGGTGTGTTGAGTTAAATGTGTGAGCTGGCACAAGATGCTAGAACCCAATTCAGACTACTCTCCCTCTGCTCCTTCTTCCAAAACTGATTAGTTGAATATTAATATGAAATAATGTAGCCCAATTCACTTATTAAAACCAGGAGATATTGCAATGGCAATATTACAGACAATTAGAAACTGTATACACAAGAATGACTTAAAATGATAAACTTGATGTGCAGCATCATAACCAGTGTTAAAACTAATTATTACTAAAACTAATAATTAATCATTTAAAGTATTAAAATCATTTTTTGTTAGTTGTAGTAAAATATTAGACACTAATTGAAAATCATTTTGTTGAAAATACTAAAACTGAAATAAAATAAATAGAAAAATAAAAAACGAATAAAAATGACCAACATAATAACATTAGCCTACTAAAACCTAAACTAAAATGAAAACTAAAAGATAAACAGTATATTCTATATAAATAATTCGAAAATAAAACTGATCATAACTTACATTGCTGATGAATTATGCAACATGGCACAGTTACCCATTTGCAAGATCATTAGACACTTACCATTGATTGTGATGGAAAAAACTAATCCTGGATCCAGCATGTGTGAGCCTGTCTCTATCTGTCAACACAAAGCCAAGAAACTAGCCAGCCAGTCACCGTGATGACGCGGGGCACTTGACGAGTGATTGGTGGCCTGTTTGAATACTTTCAGCTCTTTATGAAACACTAAAATGCTTTATAGAGAGCAATGTAGAATCACAGACTGATCTGTCGTTTCAAGGTCAGAGCGCAGCCTCCATGCAGTGATGCATGCAAACCTCTATTAGAGTAACTGAATTGATTCATCCCTCAGCAAAGTTAATCAAACTGGCTGTATTCACATAGTCATTAACAAAAGGTCATTAGTGGAGCCCGCAAATATCTTCCTCACATCATTTCATCCATTAGTGGTGCATTTCAGAGGAAATCTGTGGCACGCCACAAAGGTGATGAATGGTACAAGCTCAATATACGACAGAGATGAATGAGATTTCCAGAAAGAAAAGCTTTGGTGACTGAGGTCATAGAAAAGCTCTCAAGCATGTAACACAGATGTAGCTGAGGGTGTTTCACGTATTTGAAATAGCCTACAGATGTTGATGGTGAAATTACAGATGTAAAAGGATTGCAGAATAATTCTTAAATTTGCCAGTTTTTGATTTAGGATGATTTACATCATGTCTGATGAAGAGCTTTTGGGTTGAAATATCACGTATGTGGTTTGATTAATATTGCAGTATTGTTGCTTTCTGGAGAAGCATTGTACTGACTTCCACTCCCCCCCCCCCTCTCTCTCTCTCTCTCTCTCTCTCTCTCTCTCTCTGTTTTGTGTGTTTTCAGTGGAGTATCAAGGGGTCAACATGACGGTGTGTTACCCCAAAGTCAGCAGAGATGAGATTCAAAATGAAGGCAATGCCGTGGCCATTATTGGGGCTGCGATCATGTACTGCTGTGTTCTCTTTGCATGGTAGGCAAAAAAAGTACTGAGTTGTTAATAATAGAGATATTAATAAAATATCTACTTTGGCTAATAAAATTTATGCTGATTTTCTTTCTCAGCAATGAGGCTTCATACTTGGCTGAGGTCTTTGGACCTTTCTGGATGATAAAAGTTTACCGCTATGAGTTCCAAGTATGTGACTTTCAGAATATCTTATAAAAAATGTTTTGGCTGATTTGAGCTTTTCAACTCCCAATGTCTCTGACAATCTCTGTCCTGAACAGAAAGCATCCTGTTGCTTTTGCTGCCCAGAGCCAGAAGATGGTGAGAAGAATATCACAAGTCACAATATCCATAGATTTAACAAACATACAAACAAAAAGTGAAAATTCTGTCATCATTTACTCACCAAAAATCATGTTGCTTCAAACCTGTATGACATTCTTCTGCAGAACACAAAAAGATATTTTGAAAAATGTTCGGCTCCCATTAACTTCTATTAACAAAATAGAAGTTACATTTCCCATTAACAAAAAATACAATGGAAGTCAACAAGAACTGAAACTGTTACCCAACATTATATATACAGTGTATATATATATATATATATATATGTATATATGTATATATGTATGTGTTCTGCAGAAAAAATAAAGTCATACAGACTGATGACAGAATTTTCATTTTTGGGTGAACTGTGCCTTTTAATGTCAAGGTATTAACATCTTTGTTTCTGTCCTGCCAGAGGAGGAGTTTGTCATTGACGAGAACAAAGGCTGTCAGAAAGTCATCCACAATGAGACCCAGCGCGTTGCCTACAGCTACTTTTTCTTCCATTTTGTTTTCTTTCTGGCCTCCCTCTACGTAATGATGACCCTCACTAATTGGTTCAGGTCAGTTGTTAAAGAGCTCGTCTGAGCTGGAGATTCGAGCAGAAAGCCCAGAAACAACAGTAAACACACAAAAGTGTTTTCATGGATAGAACCAATATTTACATACAAGCACAGACACAAACTGTTTAAACAGAGATTTCCTTTTGTTCTTAAAAATAAATTAAGCTTTCCGTGGTTTTCAGAAGTCTGTGAAGACCCTGCAGGTGGATATATACAGGTGCTGGTCATATAATTAGAATATCATCAAAAAGTTGATTTATTTCACTAATTCCATTCAAAAAGTGAAACTTGTATATTATATTCATTCATTACACACAGACTGATATATTTCAAATGTTTATTTCTTTTCATTTTGATGATTATAACTGACAACTAAGGAAAATCCCAAATTCAGTATCTCAGAAAATTTGAATATTGTGAAAAGGTTCAATATTGAAGACACCTGGTGCCACACTCTAATCAGCTAATTAACTCAAAACACCTGCAAAGGCCTTTAAATGGTCTCTCAGTCTAGTTCTGTAGGCTACACAATCATGGGGAAGACTGCTGACTTGACAGTTGTCCAAAAGACGACCATTGACACCTAGCACAAGGAGGGCAAGACACAAAAGGTCATTGCAAAAGAGGCTGGCGGTTCACAGAGCTCTGTGTCCAAGCACATTAATAGAGAGGCGAAGGGAAGGAAAAGATGTGGTAGAAAAAAAGTGTACAAGCAATAGGGATAACTGCAACCTGGAGAGGATTGTGAAACAAAACCCATTCAAAAATGTGGGGGAGATTTACAAAGAGTGGACTGCAGCTGCACCTCTTCAAGAACCACTACGCACAGACGTATGCCAGACATGGGTTTCAGCTGTCGCATTCCTTGTGTCAAGCCACTCTCGAACAACAGACAGCGTCAGAAGCGTCTCGCCTGGGCTAAAGACAAAAAGGACTGGACTGCTGCTGAGTGGTCCAAAGTTATGTTCTCTGATGAAAGTCAATTTTGCATTTCCTTTGGAAATCAGGGTCCCAGAGTCTGGAGGAAGAGAGGAGAGGCACACAATCCACGTTGCTTGAGGTCCAGTGTAAAGTTTCCACAGTCAGTGATGGTTTGGGTCAACGCAGCTGTATACCAGGAAGTTTTAGAGCACTTCATGCTTCCTGCTGCTGACCAACTTTTAGATTTCATTTTCCAACAGGACTTGGCACCTGCACATAGTGCCAAAGCAACCAGTACCATGTTTAAGGACCATGGTATCCCTGTTCTTAATTGGCCAGCAAACTCGCCTGACCTTAACCCCATAGAAAATCTATGGGGTATTGTGAAGAGGAAGATGCGATATGCCAGACCCAACAATGCAGAAGAGCTGAAGGCCACTATCAGAGCAACCTGGGCTCTCATAACACCTGAGCAGTGCCACAGACTGATCGACTCCATGCCACGCCGCATTGCTGCAGTAATTCAGGCAAAAGGAGCCCCAACTAAGTATTGAGTGCTGTACATGCTCATACTTTTCATGTTCATACTTTTCAGTTGGCCAAGATTTCTAAAAATCCTCTTTTTTTTGTGGAATTTTTGTGGAAACCGTGACACAATTTTTTTTCATTCTTTGAATAGAAAGTTCAAAAGAACAGCATTTATTTGAAATAGAAATCTGACCCCAAACTTTTGTATTTATATGTTTTTATATATATATATATATGTGTGTGTGTGTGTATTATTTTATTATATTTCAACCTTTCTAAATGTGGTGTATTATTGCTCTTTAAAATATTTTAAACTGTGTTAATATTTGTCATCAATTAATGCTATAAAGTGTAACAGAGAAAAAAAAAACATATAGTAGTCCCTAAATTGGCTGAGAGTCTGAATGAAGTCTAAAAACCCTTGTTATAAACACTCCAGCTAGATATTTAAGGTCCTCGAATCAGAAACTCTTACTGGTCCTATAGATCTAGGCTGAAGAAAAAGGGTGTCCAGGCTTTTGCCACATCCAGCCCTGTGGATTTCATTTTGATAACATCTTTAAAATAGGTTTTTGCAGAATCAGCTAATATCTGGGGATTTTTAGAAAAACAATTTTGTTTTGCCAAAAGTATAAAACCCACACATATGTACACATAATCTGAAAGCGTACACAAATCACAATTTGACCAATTTTTATAATGCCATTCTGTCTCCCCCAGTTATGAGACTGCTGTGCTGGAGACAACCTTCACCCATGGGAGTTACTCCACATTCTGGGTCAAGCTCTCGTCCTGCTGGGCATGTGTTGTTCTGTATCTGTGGCTCCTCCTGGGTCCCCTGTGCCACTGCCAGTCTGATCACAAACGACCTCGCCGTGCCCGCATCAAGAGACGGGCTACCTCCCACCGCCACGTTAGCGTCAGTGTGTGAATCACACAAAACAGACTGTTCAACAGTGTCAAAGACAGTGGGGATGGGTGCAGGTTACAGGGGATTTCCACCGCAATGGAAATGGGTCACACAGGATCTCTGAACGCTGAAGAGTAGAACATTGATCCTCCTGATAATCCTGTTAGGATTAAAATCACCAGCCCTAGTGAATGCAATTCAACACGGGAACGGAAAATGTTAACCATGTTTAAGACTGTACGAGCATATCTGTAGGGGATGTGCTAAAATTGCCAAAAGGAATATGACATTAACATTTTCTGGACAAGCTGGATGTCTGTATATTTAGTTCGTTGTTTTTTTTAAAATGTAGAATAATTTTTCATTGGCTTAAAGTGTAGACATACTGAAATAGGCTTTTTTAACATTTTGATACATGTATGCTTATCAAATTGTGTAGATTATATGAGCAATGCTTTATTTTAGTGATCTGTGGCTTGTATATATATGCTCTCTGGGGGATTGCCCCACCTACTCTCTCAGCCAATCAGAGGCCACAGGGAGAAAAGGCTGTTATCTACAGTAAAAATTACTTTAATAGCCCGGCGACAGCCAGCCAATTTAGCTCTAATTGCATGTTTATGTTAGAAAGTTTCTTGTCACTGTCATAAAAGATAAGTTATTTTTGTAAATATATTTTTAACAAAACACATTCTAGAGTTTATGTGTGTTTTGCCGAAAGGCAGGACTATAATTTAACAACCACATCAAGGTAATAGGACAATCTCAGTTAGTCTACTAATGATTAAAGGGAAAAACGGCTGCCAAAAATAGAGGAAAACAACTGTTAATTGGAAAAAGCACTCTGCCATAAACAGATATATGCATACGCTGCTTATCTTGAATGTGTAAATGTGACTCATAAACACTCATTATCATTTCATTTTATAAGGGGCTTTATAACTGTTGATAAAAGCAAATATATTGATGGTAACACATTTAAAATTATAGGAAATATATAAATCAAGGTTTCCTCTAGAAATACTGTCAGCTTATAAATACATATATAAAAAACAACATCAAAATGCACATGATAAAGATATACATGCTGTCAAGTGATTGTATGCCAATAACAAACACGTGGTACTAGGAAGGGCATCATGTTGTGTAAATTATTTACTTTGGTGATTACGTTTTAAAAAAAGGTGACTGTCCACCTAAAGTGCTTCATTTAGTGACTTTCTTTACTTTGATTTTCCTCGTGCCCCCATAGACATAAATAATCCCGACAAAGTGTCCATTATCCTTGTTGCGGAATGCAGCAAAGTAAAATCATCATTGATTTCATGTCAGCATCAGAGCGTGGTTTCAGTCTGTGCCTTGTTTTTTGGCATAAGAGCTGAGCTTCAGAATAATTGTGCAGTGAAAGTGTGATCGTTCATGTGTTTAACCCCTAAACTGAGTCCTGCTACCTCTGTTACCACAGAGCTCCTCTAGGGGGCGCAGCAGGCCATCTTCACGTGCTCGATAAGGCTGCGCGTAGCTGTCCTCCTCTAACAGGATGCGATTGAGAGTGCGTTCGTAATTTATATGCCGTCGCAGCATCAACACGTACTGGTGCCCTTCCTCTAGAAGGGGACAGTCACATTTGTTAGGGGCCCACAGGAACTCACGGTGCTCCAGACGATAACGGTTGCGGTACGTGTGGATGATTTGGACGTCGTAGCGGGTCTCCTCACCATGATAGACCTTTCCCAGCACTTTTGCTCGAAGTACTGTCGCAGCAGAAAAATTTATTGTTGTCATCCAATATATTATGTACATGAAACCAAAATTCTGTTGTGTTGGGATCATATGTTGGGAGACATACTGATTGAACTCACCAAAATCTTTTTGGCAATACTGTCTCTGGCGCTCACCTTTCCCTCGAACCCGGCGGCATTTCCCACAATGGTCTACAAAAGGAAGAAATGTTTGACATTGCAAAAAAAAAGCCCAGACTTAGTCATCCATGCAAACAACAATTAACAATGGGAATGAACAAGTAACATTAATGGAAAATTATGTGTTTGGCATTGTATGTAAGATTTTACATTAGTGTTGTAATACCGGCACTTCTGTACCACGATGTAAATAAGAGACTATTTGTGCGTCGTAGAAAGAACTCAGTCAGTGATCAATTCACACTGAACTGAAGTGATTGGCAGCTTCAGTGATTATAAAGAGAAAACTTTATGTAATTGCGGGACTGAATTCAGAATTGCGATGATTTACATAGTAATCATAGCGGACGGGACAAAATAAATCTATGTTCAGTGTAATGTGTAATGTATTGTTCTTCATTTTAATAACATTGCTCTGTACCATTTCGCTTAAGCAATGTTTGTTTAATTAATAACAAAATTGTTAAATTTAACATAATTCATTATTAGAGGTTTGCATAGTATTTTATTCATTTTGAGGAATACTGAATCTTTTTTTTGTGCAAGTGAGATGAGTAAATGCCTGCTCACATTTAGTCTAGAACTACAATAACCTTCATGTTCACACACAGCGCACACGCCTCTGCACTTACTCTTGATTTTTCTCAACAAGGGGACACGAGAGCTGTCAGTCAATAAATGGGAAAACAAGTAACTTGTGTTACTTATTTGAAAAAGTAACTCAGATATTTTGTTGTACATTTTAAAGTGATGCGTCACTTTACTATGTACTAGAAAAAAGTAATCTGATTACATAATTCAAGTTACTGGTGACAACACTAATGACAATGATAAAGTTCTGACCTCTACGATGTATTTCAGGCAGTCGGTTCCTGCGGTTTTCATCTCTTTCCAAACGTGGGACTGGCTGCTGTTGATAGGGGGGTTGAAGGGGCCAGCGAGCAGCGGGACCTGAGAACATGACCTCGTAAATCACAGTTGTATTTACAAAAGGCTCCTAACATTATTAGACTCCACATTAAATATCTACCTCTATCTCAAGATCTTGTTACAGCACAGATAATACTTCTAAATACAATTTTACAACACATGTAATTTAAACAAAAGCTTGAGAGATTCTTATTCCTAAATACCAGGAATGAAAGGTTTTTACCCCAGAAAAGAGGTTTTGTGGCGTAGTAGTTTGTTGTAGTAGTGGTTGTGGTTGTAGTAGTCATAGTGGTTGGAGGTTCAAATGGCAAGTGGTTTGCTGTACGGTGAGGCTGCCGAAGTTGACTTCTCCCATGATACAGGGCATAGCGTTCTGGAGGGAGCCAGTACTCATATTCTATCCCAGAGTTCTTATCAGTTGACAAGACCTACAATCAGACCAGTACAAATGAACACAAATGGGGTGCTAGGCATTAAGAATCATGAACTGAAGCTTACCATGATGTGCAGGTCCTCCTGAGTAGGTCCTGGAACTTCAAAACTCTCCCAGGTATCAGCCGAGCGGCGATACAGCAGTTTGGACCCTGCCACATTGTACTCCCCAGGAATATTGATCTTCCAGTTCCCATTGATCACAAACTGAGAGCGCCCATTCTGGAGTGCTTTAAAAAAATGTTTACAAACAGTGAATTTTCCTAAAAACATTGGAATACACAGCATTATTGCACACAATTTTCTCACACAGCAATTGGACAAAGTGCACAAACATTTTGTTACTGCAAGAAAATTTTGAAAAATACATTGGCCGCATCCGAAATTGCATACTTTCTACTTATTTTGATATGTAATTACTTCACAGCCGCTAAAAAAGTATGTACTTTATAGTATGAATGTGTGTAGTATTAATATGTAACTCCCAAACATTCAGTTTACAACAGAAATTAATTAATCAAAAACTTACTTTAGCTTCTTTTCTGGAGCAAAATTAATTTCCTATTATCAGTAAAGCTGCTTTGAAGCAATCTGTTGTAAAAAGTGCTATATAAATGAAGGTGAAGGTCGCTTCAGCTCCATTCACAAATCCTCTCCCATGGCCTTATGCACACTTCAGAATCTCGCCGGAAGAAGTAGGTTATCCAGGTACTTTTTGTCTACTCTTTTATGAGTACTGTGAATTCGGACATACTTCTTTTGTCACATACTGTTTTTCTCCTACTATGACATCAAATATGGTAGGGGAGTATGCGATTTTGAATGCAGCCATAATTTTACTGCAGTAATAAAGGCGTAGTAAATGCTTTTGTCTGTATTCATCTACAATTCTTATCTCACGCTGTGCACCTTGGCACTTTTGCTTTGAGAAACACATGTTGAACCTCCAGTGGAGAGATCACACACAAGGCTGTTCTCTAACCTAGATAGTTTCTGCTGTTATCAGTCACTCTGATATGTGTGGCTCCGGCCGGGATCATAGTGACCTCACTATATCCAAACAGTCCTGCAGGGAAACACAGATGAAGAAGTAATGTGCCTCAGCCCATTTAAAAAAAAAAAAAAAAAAAAAAAACACAGTTATTTCCAACAGGTGCGCAATCCTGCACGTAACAAGACTATATGTTTCCATGTGTCCGCTGCAAGGCACTGAACTGCAGAATTACGACCCAGGCTGAACTTTTCTCTTCTCCTTTGACTTTTGACCCTCTTTTACAGAGTGTTGTGCTGGCAGCCTGGAATCTGTTATACTACTCTCAGAAATCCACATGCAAGAAAGGGGGAAATGGAGTAGTTTTCGTTTAGCCTAACAATGACAGTATTCTCGCTGTGTTTTCCCCGATGTAAACGCTCTGTATTTTCAGTTGGCGAGAATGAAGGAAGCTTTAAAAAGAGGTTCTGTTTCATGCAGAGAAGTTCAAAGGCAGAGGTGTCAGTGTTCTAAGTGTGTAGATATGTGTGAGGGAGAGAGAAACGACCAGATAAAGAAGAGAAAGAGAGGTCACTGTCCGCAAGAAACCACTTAATCTACCGTTCAAAAGTTTGAGGTCAGTACGATTTAAAGAACGCATTCAACTGACCAAAAATGGCAGTAAAGACTTTTACATTGTTACAAAAAAAACCTTTCTATTCAGCAAAGAATCCTGAAATAAAAAAGATCACAATTTCCACAAAAATATTAAGCAGCACAACTGTTTTTAACATTGATATTAGTAAAAATTCCAACTTTACAGTTTGGGGGCCATTGTACTTTGAATAACAAGATTAACATAAGGGTTTATTCACATCTCTTATTTTAATGTTAAAATAAAACTACTGATTTTAAAGTTGTGAAGTCATATAAATAAGATTGAGCATATTTGTAATTCTAAGTTTATTTTTTCTGTTTTACTGAGTCAATGTGAGTGTATTTAGATTCATAGCTGACCATTGTTCTGCCCATTGCTTTGATAAACACTTCTGTGATGAAGGCAGGTTGAGTTGTGGCCTCCACACACCATGCAGGCGTCCTCCTGCTGCTGTGATCCAAAGATCAAGTCACATCCTGGCTTCTGCACACACACACACACACACACACACACACAAACCTTGTGATTAGAAGCCAAAATATCAAGTACCGTCACATTCCGTTTCAACAGTACAAGCTGATCCCACAACACTCCTGATGAATACTGGAACAGCTCATGGCCTACAGAGTCTTGGAGATTTTCCAAGAAATAAATTTAGACACTACTAAAGAGTGAAGCATCTAAGATTAAATATCCTCAAAATAAATGCATTATCACACTACTACACACACAAAAAATCTGTTTTCATCCATTCATCTCCGCACAATAATTTCTGGCATGTGTATTGATTTTATGCATTTTCAACTTAATTTATTTAACCTTAAGTATAATCAGAGTGCTTGGATTAACACTGTAAATTGCATCTCATGCTGTAGGCCTACCTCAGTTCCCAACATGCACTAAAGCATACATAATGCAGATTGCTGTTTATTGTTAGCTGCTTTTACTTATGCTGTTGTTTTGGTGTTTGTCATTTTCAGCTATTAAATGTCTAATCAGTAAAGACATTTATAATGTTTTATAAAATGTATTTTAAATAAATGCTGTTCTTCTGAACATTCTATTCATCAGGGAATCCTGAAATACATGTATCACGATTTCCACAAAAAACATTAAGCAGCACAACTGTTTTCAACATTGATAATAATAAGAAACGTTTCTTGAGCAGCAAATCCTCATATTAGAATGATTTCTGAAGGATCATATGACTCTGAAGACTGGAGTAATGATGCTGAAAATACAGCTTTGCCATCACAGGAATAAATTACTGTTTTACTGTATTTTTGATTAAATAAATGCAGCCTTGATGAGCATGAGACTTCTTTCAAAAACATTAAAATCTTATCAACCCCAAACTTTTGAATGGAAGTGTACACTCACCTAAAGGATTATTAGGAACACCTGTTCAATTTCTCATTAATGCAATTATCTAATCAACCAATCACATGACAGTTGCTTCAATGCATTTAGGGATGTGGTCCTGGTCAAGACAATCTCCTGAACTCCAAACTGAATGTCAGAATGGGAAAGAAAGGTGATTTAAGCAATTTTGAGCGTGGCATGGTTGTTGGTGCCTGACGGGCCGGTCTGAGTATTTCACAATCTGCTCAGTTACTGGGATTTTCACGCACAACCATTTCTAGAGTTTACAAAGAATGGTGTGAAAAGGGAAAAACATCCAGTATGCGGCAGTCCTGTGGGCGAAAATGCCTTGTTGATGCTAGAGGTCAGAGGAGAATGGGCCGACTGATTCAAGCTGATAGAAGAGCAACTTTGACTGAAATAACCACTCGTTACAACCGAGGTATGCAGCAAAGCATTTGTGAAGCCACAACACGCACAACATTGAGGCGGATGGGCTACAACAGCAGAAGACCCCATCGGGTACCACTCATCTCCACTACAAATAGGAAAAAGAGGCTACAATTTGCACAAGCTCACCAAAATTGGACAGTTGATGACTGGAAAAATGTTGCCTGGTCTGATGAGTCTCGATTTCTGTTGAGACATTCAGATGGTAGAGTCAGAATTTGGCGTAAACAGAATGAGAACATGGATCCATCATGCCTTGTTACCACTGTGCAGGCTGGTGGTGGTGGTGTAATGGTGTGGGGGATGTTTTCTTGGCACACTTTAGGCCCCTTAGTGCCAATTGGGCATTGTTTAAATGCCACGGCCTACCTGAGCATTGTTTCTGACCATGTCCATCCCTTTATGACCACCATGTATCCATCCTCTGATGGCTACTTCCAGCAGGATAATGCACCATGTCACAAAGCTCCAATCATTTCAAATTGGTTTCTTGAACATGACAATGAGTTCACTGTACTAAAATGGCCCCCACAGTCACCAGATCTCAACCCAATAGAGCATCTTTGGGATGTGGTGGAACGGGAGCTTCGTGCCCTGGATGTGCATCCCACAAATCTCCATCAACTGCAAGATGCTATCCTATCAATATGGGCCAACATTTCTAAAGAATGCTTTTAGCACCTTGTTGAACCAATGCCACGTAGAATTAAGGCAGTTCTGAAGGCGAAAGGGGGTCAAACACAGTATTAGTATGGTGTTCCTAATAATCCTTTAGGTGAGTGTATATATAAACAACAAAGCAAGTCAGAATGCAGAATACTTTTTGTATTATAAATAAATATATATTATTTCTGATATCAAATTTCATCAACTGAAACTCTAAAAGACCAAAATCAATCTACTCTTCAATATGGAGATCAGAATTTTTTTTTGATCTCCATCAAATTTTTCAAATTGAAGTGGGTTCTTTGAAAACGTATTGAAGTTTGGTTTTAATGACAAGAAAAGAGATCAAAGACTATCAGGAGTGACAACACAATCTGCTTTAACCTCCACTACAGGAGTATAACCTTAAGTAAGACTGCACTGTTCTGAAAGGTCTGTGTGTGTGTGTTTGTGTGCTCAGGTCCACAGGTCCAAACAGAGGCAGGTGAAAACAGATGGTCAGCAGAATGACAGAGATCTCTCTCTGAGCCACCGTATACAAACATGAGTAGGATCATGAGGCCCAGGCAGGGATCAAGACCATTCAGGCAGAAGTTTGGCTTAAGCTCCAGAGAGCAGGGGAGGAGGAGGAGACATCAGAGGTAGAAGGGAGGTGTGCAGGACTACAATGTCCTCAGCAATTCCTGCAGGATATAATTAAGCCCCTCTTTCTTTTTAGACTTCTCATGCACTCCATTTCACGGAGGTTCAACCCTCCTCCTAAAGCGTGACCTCCTGTTCTGTCTCTCCTTATCTCTTGCTTTGCCTTTGTCTTCCCATCCTTCCTTTATCTCTGTAGTTTGTGAAATAGGTGTTCTGAATGGCACATTCCCATGATTCAGGGGGCCTCACAGAGGGGCAACCACACACACACACACACACACATGCAAGGTGTGCTTCACACATATGGATTCAATCTGCCACATGGTGCTAATGATTGGGCCCCACTATGTGCTTCTCTATTCCAGTCCTCATGTGATGGAAACCAAATTCACACCAGTATGACTTTAGGACTAGACAGTTCATTGAGTGCTGGGGAAAAATTAATCGTGATTAATCGCATCCAAAATAAAATTTTGTTTACAAAATATATGTGTGTGTACTGTGTATAATTATTATGTATATATAAATACACACACATGCATGTATATATTTGAGAAATATTTGCATACTGTATATATCATTTATCTTATATATAAATATATATTTTTTAATAGCCTGGTTTAGCCCTTAGCTAATCACTATTAGCATGTAGCTATTCACTGCTAACATGTGTAGCATGTTGGAAGTCCTGTTTGCTAGCATGAGTCAAAAGACCCAACCCCCATGTCTCTACGATGTTTAGTTGCTATGGAGTGGCTTGGCAGCATCCAGTGATGATACTCTTGTCAGTATGAATGATATAAAGCAACCCCCATGCCTCTATGACATTCAGAAGTGAAGATATCCCTCTGTGGATTTGGGTTGCTAGGGGGCTTGATAATGGTTGCTAGGGCGTGGCTAGGAAGTGCTGAAGGTGATTTGTGATAGGCTGTTGATGCCCTGAGTCAAACAAACCCACCCTCGTGTTTCTATGACACTTCTATCCAAAGATATCCCTTTGATCTCTTTCAATGGAAGTCTATGGGATCAGTTGCTAAGGAGCTGTAAATGGTTGCTAGGGCATGGCTTGACAGTTTCACGATGATCCTGAGATAGTGATTGGTTGGTTGAGTAAATTGAGCCCACCCCCTTGTCTCTGTGACACTGTGAGCCAGAGCTATGGTCAATGCAAGTCCCTATGCAAGTTACCATAGTATGAAAAACGTTTAATGGGACGAAATGCGTTTAATGGGACGTCCCTCCCCATAGTAAGTCAATGGGGAAATTTGGGCCACTCTTGCGCTCCAGGGGTACAACTTATACCCCATTACGATGCATGTTCTGATAGAGCCTGCCAGCCTCTTCAAATGTGATAAGTCACAAGTATCTACGAAATCCTCGCTCTGAGCTATGACACATTAAAGTTTGCCGCAATGTTAAGTCAATGCGATTTTTTGGCTACTTTTTCGCCCCTCGGGAGAACATCGTACACCTGATCGCTTAGAAGAGATATACCACACGATTCCCGAATAAGCCACACGATTTGACGCCTCATTCGTGGGTCTATGACAAACGGTGTGGGAGGAGTAGCACGGCAAACTTTTGTCCAGAAGAATAATTATTATTCTTCTGGACAAAAGTTTGCCCGAGGGGCGAAAAAGTAGCCGAAAAATTTCAAGAGCGGCCCAAATTTCCCCATTGACTTACTATGGGGAGGGACGTCCCATTAAACGCATGTGTTTTATATATATATATATATTTAGTGCTGGGTAGATTACTTACAAATTGTAATCAGTTACAATTACATCACAAAAATTTTAGTAAGTAATGTAATCCATTACATACACATTTAAGGTAATATAATCTGACTACTTTTAGATTATTTTTAACCTAATTTGTCTATCACATTGATTTGAATAGGAAATTCTTGAACCATATTGATACAGTGCAAAGAGTACAAAGAGAAAGAACATATAAACCATTCTTTGTTACCAACAACATCAAGTGCATTTAACATTACATTACGTCAGGGTTTCACAGACTAGTGGCACTTCTAGTTCTAAGAAAAGCCACTAACAAAATCATTTTTTAATGTCATCAGATTAGGTAGAAATAGCTATTTAAAGCAAAACCTGCACATTTTTGGTGTGGGTGTACATTTTGTGATTATTCCCTGTTATGAAACTGTGTCTTAACCAGCTACTCACCAGACACTTTCCATTCACACAGACTGTCCCTAGATCTGATTGGCATTGTGTGCCATCAAGCACCCGTCCAAAGTTGTAATAGAAGTTGTGTCCAATAGCCAAGCAGCTGAGCTCACACGGGTTGGAGCCTGAAAGCAGTATAAATCAGGCACATAGCAGAAAGAGAACTCCACACAGTAACACAACACATGCTTCAAAGAGGAGAGTCATGCTCCACTGACCTCCATGAAAGGTAGTCCAATGGTAACTGCTGCCAGCGACCAGGGGTCTGTCATTGAAAGCTTTACACTGCAGTTCTCTGAAGTCCATAGAGTCAGCAGGACACTCCTGATGTTACAGACACAAAGCTCAGGAGAGAAAACACGCACATCTAAAGCTGCTAAAGCCCTGATTCATTATCACTCTCAAAATCATTAGAACACATGCATCTGTGTACTGACACAATGACCCCACTTAAATCTGGTATTAACATCTGTCCCGGGGGATCACAGGTGTGTAAATGGGGTACAGATCATTTTGTGATTTGATCAGTTAAACCACATTCAGAGGTAGTCAGGAACACCTCACCATATCGTATTTGTAGTGCAAATGCTAATCCAACTCAATGCGTCTCAGATAACAGTGAAAGGCAGTTTACTTGTCCGTTGTCATCAAATTTTTTTTACACTTTTTGGTAGTATGTCATAATGTTAAAGTGCCCCTATTACTGTATTTTAAAAGTTCTTAATTTTGTTTTGGAGTTCTCCTACAATAGGTTTACATGCATCCAAGGTCAAAAAACACTTTAATTTTCTCATAACATACATTGCACATCACTTCATTTCTCAAAGAGTCTGAAAACAGTTTGTTTGAAGATTTAGTCTCTCTAAACCCCTCCTTTCAGCGAGCTTACTGTACTCTTTCTGGTCAGATGGCCCCGTCTGTTGTCATCGGTCTACTGCTTACAGCACGTGTTGGAAACAAAACAGCCATTACCATAACTGAATTTCACCTCCGGAGGCTCCTCAGCACTTGTATACACAGTAGGGGTGTAATCTAAACATTCTATAAGAACTTTTTTTTATTAAACAGTGGTTTATTGTACAAATTGTGACGCTCTCTTTAAATAAATTCAATTATAATTAACATTTTCTCAAAGATAAAAAAAATATCTCTCCTAATGCTGTAAACTACAAACAGGGAATTCTTATTTTGTTAATTTCTTTATTGAACTAACATGCTGTGGACACTAAATGACTTGCCTGGTAAATATAATGCTACGTGAGATATTCTCAAGCTGTTTTATTGATGTCTTTCCACGGTTGAAACACTGATTGAACCTAAACATACACTATATTGCCAAAAGTTTTGGGACGTCTGCCTTTACATGCACACAAACTTTAATGACATCCCATTCTTAATCCGTAGGATTTAATAGGAGTAAATGGAGTTGGCCCACCCTTTGCAGCTATAACAGCTTCAACTCTTCTGGGAAGGATTTAGGAGTGTGTTTATGGGAATTTTAGACCATTCTTCTAGAAGTGCGTTTGTGAGGTCAGGCACTGATGTTGGACGAGAAGGCCTGGCTTGCAGTTTCCGCTCTAATTCATCCCATAGGTGTTCAGTCGGGTTGAGGTCAAGACTCTGTGCAGGCCAGTCAAGTTCCTCCACACCAAACTCGCTCATCCATGACTTTATGGACCTTGCTTTGTGCACTGGTGTGCAGTCATGTTGAAACAGGAAGGAGCCATCCCCAAACTGTTGGGAGAATGAAATTGTCCAAAATGTCTTGGTATGCTGAATTGTTCCTTTCACTGGAACTAAGGGACCAAGCCCAACCCCTGAAAAACAACCCCACACCATAATCCCCCCTCCACTAAACTTTACACTCAGGCAAGTATGGTTCTCCTGGCAACCTCCAAACCCAGACTCATCCATCAGATTGCCAGACAGAGAAGTGTGATTCGTCACTCCAGAGAACACGTCTCCACTGCTCTAGAGTCCAGTGACGGTGTGCTTTACACCACTTCATCTGACGCATTGCATTGCATTTGGTGATGTAAGGCTTGGATGCAGCTGCTCGGCCATGGAAACCCATTCCATGAAGCTCTCTACACACTGTTCTTGAGCTAATCTGAAGGCCACATGAAGTTTGGAGGTCTGTAGCTATTGATTCTGCAGAAAGTTGGCGAACCATGACATCCGTACCATGACAGTTCAGGATGAATGCATGTACCATTACACCCCTAATACACAGTGATACGAACAGGAATAATGGCATCTGTTTTTCTGTATCTATTCCATTGCAGGCCCTCATTCTTTTGAAGTGCACGCAAAGTGGATTTGGAGCACTAAATAGCGTCTTCTTGACATGTCGACAACATGGACCAAACTCTTCCAGGCCTCAGCTACAATTACAGTGTTTGAGGGTGGGTCAAAGTAAACATTTGCAGGCAGCCAATGAAGAACTGCCACTATGCACATTTGTTACATTGTTATGTAGGTAAGTAACAGGAAGTGTTAACTGGAATTGTTTAGGAAATTCTTTTAGGAGACAATAACTTTATTTGTCCTGCAATTTGATCTTTAAAATTTTCCAGACCTTCTACATTCACAAACAGCTATTACACACTGCATGAAAGGTAATATTCAAAAAAGCAAAATAGGGGAACTTTAACATGCATCAACATACTTATGTATTAAGTGATATATAAAAATGAAGTGAAGTTATGAAATTGAAGACCATCCTTTCGAAATCTGATATGTTTGAGCCAAAACAAGTTTTGACCACTTGTATAAGCAATAAATACAATAAAAGTAATTCAACACAGTAGAATTACATAACTTGCACATTAACGCTATCGATATTATCAGTGTTGGGCAGTAGCGAGCTACAAGTAGCGATGCTACTAGCTTAACTACATTTTTCAGTAGCTTGTCAGTAGCTCAGTTACTTTTAAAACAGTGTAGCTTTTCCAGTAGCTAACTACTTTATCCAGCAAGTAGCTGTGTAGCGCGAACAAAAGCTACATTCCGTTTTGGTCTCTGATGAGAACAAGCCTGTAATGAGCGAAGCAGAGTGGTGTGACGTCCAGCTCAATAATCCACTCTATGCAGGCGCGCTCCACTCACGAAACGCTCACCGGTAAAACAACGTTCGCTCAAATCCCGCTCAGACATGAAATTCCTGTGCTGTACCCTACTAGTTGTAGCCATTAAACAATGTATTTTGTTTCATATTTATGTTTAAATATAATAATGTTATTTTTAAATTTTATCTAGGCTATATTGATTATGAAAAGAGCAAAGATGCGTAATATATGTCAAAGACATAGGGTCAGAAATGATTTTGACCACTTCATTAAGTTTTGTTTTGTAGAAAGCCTTTCTTTAAAGTGAATTTTGTTTTGTATAAATTGTATCTTAATTTTAATCAATGTTTCATCAGCCAATTGCCTAGATTTGTTAAATAAGAAGCAAATAGGCTATAGCAGACAATAATCGTGACATAGAGACGGAGTGATCACTTGCATTGCACATGAACTGGAGCGCGTCTCATAAGTAAACCAAAACTCAGCAGGCTACTTGCCTCACAGACATGAGAAATATGTGTATACTTGAAATGTCAAAACGATTCGAAACGAAAATAAATAGTCAAGCAATGCGCACTGGTTCTGTTAAAAATGCTGTGCGCTTCATCACTGCATGAGCTGTGAGTTTAACCTGACTCCTGAGTATTTAATTTAAGTTGCATACATTTTGTTCTTGGACTGATGTTAAATGTGTAGCCATTTTGCACTTTGACAGCTAGTTTGAGATATAGGCTATTTGAGTATTGTGTGTATTGGATAGTTTACAAAATCAAATGATTCTGACAGTTTTTGCCATTGAAATGACTGGGAAAAAAGTGTCCCAATCAACCTGAATTCACCCTACACTCTTTTAAATCATTGCATTATGTTGCATGAAACCCCAAATATTATAACATTCTTCATTAACAATTATTCAGTTATTTGTAGCAATGTCATTGTAAAGAAAAGTAAAAAAGAAAAGTAGTTTCAATGTAGCTAGCTACTTTTGATAGTAACTTGTAATGTAGCTAACTACTTTTTCAAAAGGGTAGCTTGACTGTAACTTAACTACTTTAAATTACAAGTAGCTTGTAAAGCTACAGTTTCAGAGTAGCTTGCCCAACACTGGCTATTATGCATTGAGGATAAGGTGTGACTGAAATGTATTTCTATTTAGACATCCTGTTCAAACTGTCAAAGAATTTACTGCACCTTTGTGTTACAAATCTTGTATTGCCTGGTGTCCCCTGGGCACGGCCCTCCTACCAGATTTCTAGAGAGAAAAACAATAACAAAGATGTCAGATGCAACAAATTTGTGTATTTAACGTTTTAAACTAATCACATGACCACGATCTAGCAGAACACCATAAAAGGCCAATTACAAAGGATGTGTTCTTGCATTCTTCAATGTCAGAAAAAAGCAATAGCTTGTCACTGGAGTACTTTTTCCGCGGGGGTATTTTTACCCTATCTTACTGAAATGTAAACGATTTTTGAATGTTTTTTCTGCATAACTATTTTTTTAAACTGATTCTTAGTTCCACAGAATTTTCACAGAAAACATGTATAATCATTATCTGACTGCAGAGAAGATGGTGTGATCGAATAGACAAAGCCTATACTTCACCTGGTGATGCAGGTGCGTGTACGGACAGAGGCCCCTCCCCCACAGGAGCGCGAACACACAGACCAACGGCCCCATGAGGCCCACTCATTCATGAAATGCATTTGGCTAAGCATCTGTGGCCCCTCACCTCCCAGCTCTACTCGTCTGGATGACTGCAAATATATAAACAACAAAGTGCATGAAAGGTTGCAGAACAACAACAAAGAGAGACAGCAGGGGCGGCAGATTTGATCAACTAACTTGTGCTATTGTGTTTTCAGCAAACTCATTTATTGAACAACAGTATGTAAAATATATATATATATACAGTATTTGTACAGAATTTTTTGTTATTAAGCCATTTGATATACTGTATGTTAAAGGGTCATGAAACCCTAAAACATTTTTTAATTCATGTTAATTTGGAGTGGTGATCGGCTGCTGTGGCTGAGAGTACACGTCTACATCATCAGTTTCCGAGCTTTTCTCCATATTATTCATGAGAATTAACTCTTTAATCTAATCACTACACTGTATTATGCATGAGATCGCATTACAGCGGAGAACTGTCACAAAAGACTGTTTCAGCGCTGTTTGTTCACCTCTGTCTGTTCAGCTTTCAGTTTGGACACATGTTCCCTAATTATAACACATAAGTGTTGTTTCCATTTTCCCCATGATGTGGTCAGAGCTGGAGTTTGACTACCAACACATGGAAAACATGACTGAAACAATATTTAATATGTAACAACATGCACATGAGAGCAGTTTCTGCGGCGACGATGAGTTTAACAACACTCGCTGCGTGGCTCATAGTTCGTATATGGACCAGAGCAAGCGTGTTTCAAGTTTTTATGGACACATTTATACTCTAGTGCTCCAAACATGAACCAGCAACATAAATGTGCACATATTGCATCATGTCTTCTTCAAATTAAATATATATATATATATATATATATATATATACACTCACCTAAAGGATTATTAGGAACACCTGTTCAATTTCTCATTAATGCAATTATCTAATCAACCAATCACATGGCAGTTGCTTCAATGCATTTAGGGGTGTGGTCCTGGTCAAGACAATCTCCTGAACTCCAAACTGAATGTCAGAATGGGAAAGAAAGGTGATTTAAGCAATTTTGAGCGTGGCATGGTTGTTGGTGCCAGACGGGCCGGTCTGAGTATTCCACAATCTGCTCAGTTACTGGGATTTTCACGCACAACCATTTCTAGAGTTTACAAAGAATGGTGTGAAAAGGGAAAAACATCCAGTATGCGGCAGTCCTGTGGGCGAAAATGCCTTGTTGATGCTAGAGGTCAGAGGAGAATGGGCCGACTGATTCAAGCTGATAGAAGAGCAACTTTGACTGAAATAACCACTCGTTACAACCGAGGTATGCAGCAAAGCATTTGTGAAGCCTACATCAGGGTGCATTTCATGAAACTTTAAGTAACTGAAGGTATCTTGTGCTTACAGCCGAAATTATTGCGCACTAGTGCTCAGGACACATGATATAAGCGGCCACCAAAACATTTCCTGCTCATCGGCCATGCTAGACTGCACTTGACATTTGTGGAAGTGTTTGAGTGTTTGAGTGTTCCCCAGGTGCGCGACTGAGGACGCCACATTAGCTCTATTGCACACAGCCTCCATTACACAAGTGGTATTCTTCTCAGACCACCACTAATCGTCCTCAAGGATAACATTACTCTGTCATTCTTAGATCCGCTGCTGGCTTTGATCCGAGACAAACAGGCAGTAACAGCCAGTGAAGAGTGAAGAGCTTCCATAGGTTGCCTGAAGCCTAACCGTCCCCTGAAGGTGTGTGCGTATTCTTGTAAACGTAATGTAGGTGTGAAGAGCATGCTTTTCTGCTTCTATCATGTTAAACAACCTCATTCACAGCAGCTGTTTGTCTTTCCAAAATAATATTCATCTATGGTATCACATAAATCTAATTTAAGCAACATCTAGAGTCACATGAGGTGTGTAAACACGTCGCAACAAAATGAAATAATTTCGCATTACAAACAGAGCATTGAACTTGCATTCCAAAGTTTATCCCTAAAGGGATGTTTTATTGGCACACATGACTGCTTTTTGGTGCAGAATTTTGTACCGGTTCCTAAGGATTAACCCTTTCAATGGAAATATTACAAAAAACAGAGAAGATTTTGCTTAATTTGGTTGGACTCATCTAATAAGGGTATAATGGCAGGAGATCATTGAATATTGTCAGAATCGTCTGACCTTATTTAGTCTAGAGACCTGTGGTGAATAGAGCTCTAATAATGAGTCAGGATGTCTATCTGTGAGGGTTAAAATGACAGATGACTGCACACACACAGACACAATAGAGCTTTATGGCCGATGTCCATCATTTTCAGTACCAGAATGACCTGGAACTGCCCTCATTATCGTACAGCAAAGACTCAAATTAGTGTTGATGACAGTCTTCCATGGGGCCCGTGGGCAAGGCGGATTAATGAAATCGACCTTTCACCTTCAGAACACCAGCTTCCCACCAAAGGCAAGATTTAAAAAAAAGATATGTTGACTTTAAAGTATGTTTCTTGGAATAAGATTTTGTTTTGGAAATGAAATTCATAATTCTGAAATTAGCTTGTTGGCTTTCTTTTGATAGGTTCTGTTTGTGTTTTTAATATTGATGGTGAAAGTCATTCCAGTGGAATGAGGATGATAATGACTGGAGGACATGACCTAGCTTGGATCTCACACTTTGGGAGGGAAACTGGGAAAATGACTGGGTGAGGTCCAGAAGGTACCAAAGGCAGAGTAGTACATGCAAATGTTTCCTATAGTTACCAGTGAAACGTAAGCGGTTAGTTCACCCAAAAGTTAAAGGAGCAGTGTGTAATATTTATGAGGATCTATTGACAGAAATGCAATATAATATACATAACTACGTTTTAAGTGGTGTACAAAGACCTTACATAATAAACCGTTATGTTTTTATTACCTTAGAACGAGCCATTTCTATCTACATATATCTACATAATATTGCGTCGTCATGTTTCTACAGTAACCCTAAACGGACAAACTGCTCTACAGAGCTCTAGCTACTCTCTGCTGTCTCAGACGACGACATCTTTGTCCTGTGTCGGCCACCGTAGCTTCTCTATGTGCTTCGAAAGGGAGGGGTGAGCGGTGGACGGTTGCAATTCGCAACCTCACTGCTAGATGCCGCTACAATTTACACAGTGCACCTTTAAAATTCTGTCATCAGTTGCTCACCCTCATGCTGTTCCAAACCCAAAAGACTTTCATTCATCTTTTGAACAAGAATGATATTTTAATGAAACCTGAGTAATTGAAAGTCCCACTGAAAGTCCATTCCACTAAAACTTTGATACTTATGCATATGAATCCATATGCGTAATCCAAATGAATCGAGCGGTTTAATCCAAGTATTCTGAAAAGACACTTTTATTCATATATAAACACTGACCAATGCTCATTGATAGAGCACATCAAATTTGGTCATCAGAAGATCAAATGTGCTTCCTTGATGTTTTATCATGTCTTTTTGAAATTTCTGAAACTTCAAAGTTTTGGTGGTATGTACTTTTAATGGAGGCAGAAATCTCTCAGGTTTCATTACAAATATCTACCGATTTACTTAAAGCCTTTATGTATAATGCATTATAAAGGCATTCATAATGTACGTTATAATGAATATTTCTTTTCATAAATAATTGTAACCAAAGTTAAAATGCATTACAATATTCACAGATTCCGTTACATCTAAAATTGGTTGTTTGTCGTGTTTTAATGCATTATGCTTTCTAAAGGTGTTTTATAATGTATAATAACTTTGGTTACAATTATTCATGAGACCATAACATGCATTATACTAGGCATAATTAATGAATTAAAAATACTTTTATAATGCATTATACATAAAGGTCCAGTTTTACAGACAGGGCTTAGATTAAGACAGGATTAGGCCTTAGTTCTTAGACATTTAAATAAACATGCCTTAGAAAAAAAACATTACTGGTGTTAGTTGCTTTTAGTTAAAACAGCTCAAACATGCATTTTGTCTGGGACTAAGCTTAAGCATTGTCTGTTAAACCGGGGGAAAGGCTTTAAGCAAAGTGTTACCAAAATATCTTCATATGTGTTTCAAAAAATTAAATGATTTGTAATGACATGAGGGTGAACTACAGTATTTCTCCAAAGATTGAAAAGAGCGCACGAGCCAAACGTCATGATTTCGTAACTGCGCATTTCTGCATTGTGTGTAAACAGCAATTTCAAAACAATACAGGGTGGCATCCCAGTCTCTGAATCCCCTAGATGAGCCTGCCAGGATTGCTCTGATTAAGCTCTGCTCTTGGCAATCAACAGGAAAGACAACACTCTAGTTAAAGTGAGCAAAACCTTGGCAGAGAGCCTTGCCACTCTGAGCATACCCAACTGACTGTTCAAGGTGGTCCTTAAAATTTCACTTTAACTGAATGACAGGACCAAAACATTAACATTAATTTTGCAAACGGTCTATAAACTTAAGGATAATGGGACAGGGACCATCTTACAGGCAGAGATGACAGGCAACCTGGAGACAGCAGCAGTGTAATGAGGGTGAGGGCCTGGCACAGAGACAGTTTCCTAGAGACAGAGAAAATAAATCATGTAAATCAATCACCAAATCCATTTACAAACCACCCCATTTGACTTTAAAATGGATCCCGGACAGAGACTTCAGGGCTAACTGTATAAGTGTTGTTGCACTACATCAAAGACTCTACATTGATTCATAACAACAAATAGTAACAGTGTCAGTGTATCCTATACATTGAGAAATCACCGCCACTGAGAAAACATGTTTATGTGCATTTTTAGAGGATGAGTCTGACTCCCACCAATGAGGTCAGAATACTAAGAGACCACACAACGATTGACTCATCAAAGGAGCAGCTTCCCAGAAACTCTTTACAGCTTTGCTAAAGCCCAACGGTCTTATTTGCATTGTTGCAATGACTATGAATTTGAAATGTGAGAAGTTTACAGGGGGAAACTGATGTAAACATCCCATAATATTCCTTTCTCCAGCACAGATTTGTGTACAAACAATATTCCTCTTTGTAATCTTCTCTGGACATGTGCTTATGGGCCTAAAGGTTTATTTTAGTGGACACTGGTCAATTATAAACAATACACTCCCATGAAGAACTGATTCAGAAAAACAATATGATGAAATACGTCTTCCTTTGATTACATTGTCCATTCCTAATCATAGACACTGTGAATAAACAAGATAAAAAAGAGATACAAGCTGTAAGTAATGCATCATAATTAACTCACAACAATAATAAAAATTCACAACAGCATCCTGCACTCAACAGTCCAGCATATTAGAGCTTGGTTTATTGTCAAGTTCAAGGGTCAAATGGTCTATAGTTAAAAGGCAATAATCATTTTCATTTAGATGGTTTTGAGTGATGTTGTAGCCTGAAGGTAAGAACATAAACATGAGCCTCCAATGACCTTGTGATAAAAACAATATGATTTCACATTAACCCTTAAACGCATACCTCGGGTCTTTAGTGACCCAGGACATTCATTTTTTTAAGTTAGACATCAACCTTCTTAGTATTCCTCAATAAAATCATTATAAACAATATAACAAGAAAAAAAAAATTTTTTTGTAAAAAATTGTATAGGGTTGCTAACGACCCGAGGTGTGTAACAGTGTAAGTATATTTATTCTGCACAACAATAATTGAATCTTTGATGACTGAATAAGTGCAATTCACCTTCAGTTCTATACATAATGATCAAGTGAAGTTTCACTCATAGTTACCGTAGGCAGAAAACAAAAGAATTATCATCAGCAAAACTTGACATGGCTCAGCGGTTTACTGCAGAGCAAATACTGAACACAATCAAATATTAGTGTCACTGTCACTCGATGGTGGATCTGGTGAAGAAACTGTCAGCGATCAAAATATTGATTTTGAAGATGATGAAAATGATAGTTTTGAGAATATGTTTGAGATGGCGAATATGAGGCAGATGTTGAATGTACTAATGAGCTCTGATGAGCACAGTGATGATGGTATAGAACATCTGCTCAAACTGAACCCTTCCAAGCTCCAAAAGGTAACAAAATATGCTTTATTTTATTCTTCTATAAGTGTTACTCTAATATCAGGAGAGTTTTATATTTTCGAGACAGCTAGAGATCCATCCGTGTTTGATATAGATCCTTGACGTTAAAGACCCGAATCTGTAATTATGATTGCTGAAACATTCATGCATTTAAGGGTTAATAATGGTTGAAATGCTAAACAATGTATATTGTTCACAGTTAAACCATATGAAGCCACATGAAAGAAACGTTAAATAGTTTTCTGCAACCATAGGTTTCTGGCAGACAAACCACAAAAGTGCTTCATCTGAACATAACTGGAGTTTTAAATCTGTTTATAGGTCATGCTGAAGCACCTCAAGTTTATGTGAACAGTAAACGATTCTCCTCTTAAAGATTAGATTAAACAGCTGTTTCCTGGATGCAGGAATAGACCATTTTACTCGTTTTTTTTTCTCCAAAACCAAGAATTCTACTAAAAAGACAAATACCTTAAAACTACATCAAGCCACCAACAATGCAAAGGCTCATAATGATGTTATTTTGATTTATGGTGTTGCAGACATATAATTACCAGTAGTGCTGAAAAGCTATGATAATAAATCAATATAATGATTTTCCC
The DNA here is from genome assembly GCA_039654625.1 of Rhinogobio ventralis. NCBI lineage: Eukaryota > Metazoa > Chordata > Actinopteri > Cypriniformes > Gobionidae > Rhinogobio > Rhinogobio ventralis. Next base: position 21,051,779 of record CM077193.1, on the reverse strand, counting down.
GTTAAACTGATTACGTGGAACAAACATTTGCAAAGTTAAATAGATATCTGTGACTGAAATAAAATTTGGCTTGGTATTACAAAAAGAAAGAAAAAAAACAGCACATGGGTTAATAAAAAATGAGGATGTCTGAGATGTTAAAATGTTCTTAGAAATAATATAGGCATATACGTGTTTCCATACACAGTAGAGAAGCATGTGATCCACGTAGCCTACCTGTTGTTTGACTTCTGCATTTTAGGTCTTCTTCAGGTGTCACACCTTAAAAACCGCTTGAGATTTAAAACTGGGCTCATCTGATAAAGTAAAGACCACGAGGTGTGTGATCCCAATCGTTTTTCTCATCAAAAAATTCGGGAAACCTAATTGCATCCATGCTTCACAAGCGTTTCTTCTGTACTTTTCCTGAAGTTTTCTCAAACGCAGAACCCAAAGAGGATGAGCTGTGTACAGAATCCTATAATCCTGAACACAAACGAATAACTGAAAATAAATATAGGCATAAATACAGGCTGCTTCACAGCGTCTCAGCTTATGTGGATGATTTAAGGTTCTTCCCGCGTCTCCATGATTGCAAGGTGCTGTTTCACAGTCGCTTTCAGTTTCCTATCAGTGTCCAGCGTCCGACCTCACAAGCAGAAGGTCTATACGCGTCAGACTTCAGGTGGGTTTCTCTGAACTCTACCTGAGCCTCTAATCACACACAACATCCGTTTTCCTTGAGCGAAAATAACGGCGCTTCGGTCAGGACCCTTGATCCCCCGGTAGATTTCACTTTCAGATTCACTCCTTCAGTCGCTAGATGTATCATCTGAGAAGACATAATATTGCGTGTAACATTTCTTTAGAATAGCATAGCCTAATACATTATCGCTAAGTCACGTTTAATTGCTGTCTTATTTTATCAGTACAATCAAAGTGACAAACTTTAAATAGGCTTAATTAATTGCACACTTTGTGCTTGATGACAATCAAGTTGAAACTTAGTAGAAATGCCAGAAATTATTGTGCCATGTTAAACAGATGAAAACATCACCATTAAATATGTTTACAGTAGCCTATATAGCTACAGTTTCCTTATATGGGTACAGAGCATCTTCTGTGAGAGTAAAAATCAGTTGAGAACACATAGATATGCAGCAAGCATAACAAAGTAGCAGTGAGTTACCCGTCCAACAGTCCGCGTCTGTGAGGACCCAGCGAGTGTGAGTTTGTATTACTGTGGATGAGAGCGCATTGCGTGCCGCCGCGTCCACCTGAAGCTCAGCCCAGTGTGTGCCTACATTCCGATGAAAAACTTGTAAACACGCCCCTCTTAAACGGAATGTTGCCCAATCCAGATTTTAAGTGCTCCAGTAGCTGTAGTTCGTGCATGCACTAAATTGTCCTTGTATTGTGACCCTTACAAAAAGTTCAAATAAGTTGAAGCATGTGCTTACTTCAGAGTATAAATTAGAAAATGACTTCCAGAGGGATTAACTTTTTTAATGGATTTTCTATAGGTAATTTTCGAACTCAATCTGTTGAGGCTCGTTTTGAGAAAGCCAAATTGTCTTTTGGCACGGTTGGATGAGCGTTAATTTATAGGCTTTTGAAACAAAACACGTTTAAAGGGTGCTTTTTTCTATGTAACTATATAATAAAGCTAAACAACTGGAATTACTAGTTATATCCTATTATATTGATATGCTGTCAGTTACTGATGAAAGGATATTGATCAGAAGCATACATTTCTGTTTCTTTAGGCCTATTAAGTGAAAACGTACATCAATTATTTTGAAAGATTATTTTAAACATTCCTCTTGTAATATCATTAGCCTCTTTGACTTTTGGGTTGTGCTGGGTTGTATAAGCCTGGCCACTGGGTTCATTGGATTTGTGCAATTCTAAAGTTATTAAGATGTTCAAGGGTTTCAGACACCAGATCATTCTTGGGAAATATTCATTGATTTGTTACTGTATATTATAGTCACACTGAAGATGCAGAAATATCACAACAATAACAGACCACAGCTCAACAAGTAGCTGTAGTTATATTGAGCTCTCCTGCAACCATGACCATGGAAACAGTCCCTAAAATAACTCCTATCAACTGCAATGGATCATCACATACAATCCACAGACCAGGCGTTGTTGTATCTCTTGTCTCTGGGCCCTTTGATTAAAAAAAGAAAAGAAAAGAAGGCAATGTCAACTCTACTAAGCATGATGATTGTTAAAGTGCCCCAGAGCCTCAAATGACAAGTTTCAACTTGCAGAGAAATTTCTTTAGCAAGTGTACTACATCTTTATGCTCCTCAATGAACATAGTCAACCTCTGATTCACAACCACTTAATCTCGATATAGGTAAGGAGAATCCCAGTCAGCACTTCAAATGGATAAATTGTGCATTGTCTTCAGTCAAACATAGTCATTCACTGATATGATGGAAGTTTGTGTGGTTGCTTAACAACATGTTTCTTGAAAACGGAATGTGTAGCGATTTGAGTGAATGCATAAGCTGCTAACAGTCCCAGTGGTGTCTTTAATGGTAGCAGATGCATTGCATTCTGTGGGGAACTTTTTACCACCTTTCGCCTCACTATAGCCCTGGAACAAACCACAACACATCTTCTGGTTTGTTGACCTTTCAATTGTTTATTCATCCTGGTTAAAAATGTATAACCTCACCAAATGATTGGTCAATCAGAATGACCAAAATAATCTTTAGTAACCATAATACAGGTGACTATAAAAACCTAGAAATGACAGTGTTCCAGAGTTCCATGCCTGCGTGACAAACAGGCAGAGAATCAACATGTCTATGAATATAATCCCTTTAAACCTGACACTGACAGCTGTACTCAACTTGTGATTTTGCCAACAGAATCCTCAATACAGTGCACCAACATCTCTTTCTCAAGTGCATAAAAGTGTGCATATGTTCATTTATTCTTTATGCACGTTGCATCATTATGCCAGTAGATCTTTACGATTAAGTAACTGAATCGTTTATTCAACAGATTTGTACAAAACAAATTCATTTAGAAACGAAACAAGTGACTATGGCTGCTTCTGAATATGCATACTTCCCTACTGTTTAGTAAGTGAAAAATAGTATATAATATATCCTAATTTACAGTATTCATAAAATCTAGGCATAAATAGCCTACCTTGATGATCAATTACTTCAGATTCTGACGAGATTCTGAAGTGTGTATCCAATAGACACTACTATCCTATGAGATCACATGAGAGAATTTGTGAATGGCAGTAAAGCGTCACAACTAGTGCTGGTAGGTCACATGACAAAGACAACATAACAAATGTAGTAATTGCGGATTACATCAATACTAAACACAAACATACTTTTTTAACAGTCGCTTAGTAATTACTTTTTCAAAAACAGTATGCCAACATAGCATGTCCAAATGCATAGTATTCGACAAACAGTTGGCAAAAAGTACCCGGATGGCTAATTACTTTACTGGTGAGATTCTGAAGTGTGCATTCGATGGACAATTTATTCTCCCATGAGGGCATAAGAGATGAGTTGTTTATGACAGTGAAGTGATGCAACTGATGCTTTAGGTCACATGACAAAGCCAACATGAAGGATGTAGTACGTCCGAATTTCATTCATACTACACACATTCATACTATATAGAATGTACTTTTTTTTAATGGACGCAAAGTACATTTCAAACCAAATGTAGTACCTACTCAGTATTTCGTACACATGTAAGTCACATGACAATATGGGGATGCAATAGAGTGGTGCAGGTATGATGTCTCTTTTTAAGCCTATCGGCAGTTAGCATCGCACTGGTTCCCTCGACAAAAACCCAATAGGGTTTTTCCATAGGCTTCTGGATTATCGCAAACAAAAACAAACTCTGTGATCAACAAAAATGTATGATACTTACATGTTTGGTCCATCAAGATCATTTTCACAGATGAACACAACTTTTATGAATTTTGAAGCCTAACTGCAGTTGCCACAAGTAAAAGCTAAAGACTATAAACGGACTACACCATGGTCTCACAACCTCAACGTCACCATCACTAAGCTTCCAACAACTCTTTCAGTTTTTATCTCAAAACATTTCCCCAGAAAGTTTGAGTTAGAATAGTTTATAAGAGCACAACTATAAGCATAATGAGGCTGTAAAAGTGGACTGAGTTTACCTGTTTGGTGCAATGATGTTTAATGTCCCTGACTGCCTCTGTCATTTAGCCACTTGTTAGCAACCACCTTTTCCAAGACACGTAAAAGCTTTTAAAAAATCACAAGTGGGGTAATACTGATGTATTTTATGTCGTAGAATAAAATGTGAAAGTGTCTTGAGTTTGTGTTCACCACAGACCTTATTTCAGCCATTTAAACAAAACCCAATTTAAAAAAAACATTGACTTTGGGACGAGGGAACCGGAACCTGCAATTACTCAGAGACATGCAGTTAATTCAGCTTCGTTTGGAACTAATTCTATTGGTGGAGCAAAAATAGTAATAAGTAACCGATATTTTGTCTCATAACTTTCTGTACTGTTAAAACATTCACACTTGCAGCCATGCTGTTGGTCTGAATATCAGCAGAAGTGTGATTATCTGCTTGTTATATTGCTTAAATAAATTTAAAAAAAATGACTCTCCACCTATACAGCCCTACAGCCACTCAACCCAGAGCTCACTTTCAGAAATTGGGGGTTACTGATTGTAAAAGTCCAATTAAGAGGCATCTAAACACATAAATCACTCCGTATACAAGCATCACATGCAAACATACACATTATTGCTGTGCATTATATACAATCAGCAGCTAGTTTACACATTCTTTCTTGATGAAGATATGTACACACCTCTTCTGCATTTAGCAAGTGCAAAATGTAATAGTTGCTCTGGCAACCTGACTAGCCTTCAACTCTCATGCTGTTTATTAGTAGCAGTTGTGATGTATCCCACAGTGCAAATGAATCCATTCCCTGTGTGCAGTTACTAGGTATGCGAGAGTGGAATGACTGCATGGTGAGGGCTGTTTTGGGATAGACCTTGTGAGCCAGATAGCACAAATGTTTGAGAGTTTCAGAGATGATAACAGGTCTCTGGAGGAGTGACTCTTCTGTACACTTCACTTATGATGGCTCTAAATGGTTTATGCCAGATGTGGTGGATGTTTAACAGGTTACAGCTACTAATATTACATATAGGCAGATGTTCTCTCCACCAGTCCTATTTAAAATATGCACTATTTAAGCTTTACAAACAAGGGACAAGAATAAATGCTTCATTCCTACTTGAGAGGAAAAGAAAAGCACTAATTGTGCGTTGACAGATTGTTACATGACATGTTTTAGCTCAGAGACTACTTACCCCAAACAATGTTCTGACTTAAATGGAGTTTAATAGGAAAATTAACAAGCACGTCAACTATTTTGACCCAGGAGGTATTTCATATGAGGCTCTGCTCGTCAAGATGTAAATAGCTGAATGATTTGGAATGAAATCTCAGAGGATCATCAGCTAAAGGTTAAAATATAGAACAGCTGCTTAGTAGCTGGAATAATCTCACAGTGTGAAAGCCCAGAGGGCAGCAGATGTGTGAGAGTTTTTTCTCCATCTCAGCAAGAAATATGCACAAACACCATGACAAAAAAAAGAGTGAGGGGAGGAAAGAATAAAATAAGATTTACAGAATACTATCAAATGTACTAACAATTACTAAGGAACCTGGCAAGGGAATTTCCCTTGTAGTCATACAAGCATAGTGTCTCTTCTCAAAGTGATGTTCAAAGTACTCAAGAGACTATTGGTTGGCATCCATGTGCAAACTATGACTTAAATTCATGTTTCATTTGTGATGGATAAATATCTACTTCTGTCATGAAACTCTAGATGGCGCAGGCTGATGGGTCCTTGTGTAATCTGTTTACTATATGGTAAGCTAATTGGTCTCAGTTGCATCAGTAGCCAATGAGATTGCTTGCTCAACATTTAAAGTGCCTCTATTATGGTTTTTCTAATATCCCCTTTCATGCAGTGTGTAATATAGCTGTTTGTGAATATAAAAGTTCTAAAGTTGAATCTGAACCGCCTATACAAGTCATTTGTAATTCGAATCCCACTGTGTGACGGTTCTACGTCACTAGAAAAGACATTTGTATAATGCCCACGAACAACTTGAGTGACGACTGCTTCCTTAAATCTCAGAGTTCAACACGGGATCCGCAAAACGTTTGCTCTTGAAAGAGTAAGAGGTCAGTACCCAGTTTATTTGGACCAGCTCGTTCCTCAGAATCACAACCTGTAAGTATGAATAATTATTGATGTATATATTTTCTACTGGGTGTTGAAAATACATAGTTTTGTGTTTTATATTGTGTAAGTTTCCGGCTAACTCACGTTATTATTGTCTTACTGAAATAGTTACTGCTAATCAGCTGTGCCACTATTACTTAAAACTGTGTCTATTAATGCAGATCTTACTACTTTGAGTAAAGATAAAAGATGGAGCAAGATTTGTTTTACAAAAGTTTATGTTACATCAGTCATTCATGTTAGTACTGGGCTAACGTATGCACTGTTATTGATACAGTTCCTGCATGTGCACCGCAATAAATTAGAAATACACTCACCTAAAGGATTATTAGGAACACCTGTTTAATTTCTCATTAATGCAATTATCTAATCAACCAATCACATGGCAGTTGCTTCAATGCATTTAGGGGTGTGGTCCTGGTCAAGACAATCTCCTGAACTCCAAACGGAATGTCAGAATGGGAAAGAAAGGTGATTTAAGCAATTTTGAGCGTGGCATGGTTGTTGGTGCCAGACGGGCCGGTCTGAGTATTTCACAATCTGCTCAGTTACTGGGATTTTCACGCACAACCATTTCTAGAGTTTACAAAGAATGGTGTGAAAAGGGAAAAACATCCAGTATGCGGCAGTCCTGTGGGCGAAAATGCCTTGTTGATGCTAGAGGTCAGAGGAAAATGGGCAGACTGATTCAAGCTGATAGAAGAGCAACTTTGACTGAAATAACCACTCGTTATAACCGAGGTATGCAGCTAAGCATTTGTGAAGCCACAACACGCACAACCTTGAGGCGGATGGGCTACAACAGCAGAAGACCCCACCAGGTACCACTCATCTCCACTACAAATAGGAAAAAGAGGCTACAATTTGCACAAGCTCACCAAAATTGGACAGTTGAAGACTGGAAAAAAGTTGCCTGGTCTGATGAGTCTCGATTTCTGTTGAGACATTCAGATGGTAGAGTCAGAATTTGGCGTAAACAGAATGAGAACATGGATCCATCATGCCTTGTTACCACTGTGCAGGCTGGTGGTGGTGGTGTAATGGTGTGGGGGATGTTTTCTTGGCACACTTTAGGCCCCTTAGTGCCAATTGGGCATCGTTTAAATGCCACGGCCTACCTGAGCATTGTTTCTGACCATGTCCATCCCTTTATGACCACCATGTACCCATCCTCTGATGGCTACTTCCAGCAGGATAATGCACCATGTCACAAAGCTCGAATCATTTCAAATTGGTTTCTTGAACATGACAATGAGTTCACTGTACTAAAATGGCCCCCACAGTCACCAGATCTCAACCCAATAGAGCATCTTTGGGATGTGGTGGAACGGGAGCTTTGTGCCCTGGATGTGCATCCCACAAATCTCCATCAACTGCAAGATGCTATCCTATCAATATGGGCCCACATTTCTAAAGAATGCTTTCAGCTCCTTGTTGAATCAATGCCACGTAGAATTAAGGCAGTTCTGAAGGCGAAAGGGGGTCAAACACAGTATTAGTATGGTGTTCCTAATAATCCTTTAGGTGAGTGTATACACATTGGTTTGTTGATGGACATACACTTGTTAATTTACTTGTTAGGAACTACAGCTGCAACATCTCATAATGTACCTCAAACTGAGTAGCGTATCACTGAGAAACGTCCTGCAAAATTAAATTGGGCTTGCGATGGAGGTTTGGGTTGATTAACTAGTTTTTTCAATGTTTCATCATTGGACTTGCGCCCGGATTGATATGGCTGAAGAACAGTTATGATAATAAACGTTAGCTTCCTAAACACGCACTGTACACAGAAGACCATCACAACAGACTGGGCCGTCTGGCCAATCAGAGCATAATAGCTTGCGGAAAGGAGGGCTTTAGAGAGACTGATTCATCCGTTGAGTCGTTTTAGAATCACTGAAAAATGTGATGTGCAATGTATATGAGAAAATGTAACTGTTTTTTTTGTTGTTGTTTGATGCATGTACTCCTGTTGTAGGAGACCTCAGAAAAACAAAATTAGGAGCCTTTAGCATAATAGGGGCACTTGAAATAGTCTGGTTCAGTGTTCACTGTAAGCTGTAAGTCCCTCTGAAACCCTCCACCTCCCCCAGCTCCACCTGTCTAGATCTGTTACGGGTAATTTCATGTATGCTATTTGCATGGCTACATGCTCACAGCAGCATAGCTGTGCAAACTATCTCAAAGAGTTGTCATGATAAACTATAGAGTTCCCCTCCCTGATTCTATCACTATATCCTTTGTGCAAAAATTTACTGTTAGTACTCTAGGACAAATAAATGCATGCTTAGTCATTGCATCACATTTGCTTTTGTGGAGTCCTTGAGGAGCACAGTAGTTTGACATACAGGAAGGGAAAGGGACCTGAGGAGATTGGGGTGAATAAACAGCTTCGGAGTGTTTTTTTTTTTATAAAACAGCTTTTAAACACAGCTGTGCTCTGTGTCAACACAAGATCATGTCCACAATTACCATTACACAGTGTCAATATGTTTGTGTCTGTAGACACATTTGTGCAAGATGTTTCTCTGTTAGTATGTCGGTCAGAGTAGTTGGCTGTATCTTAATCACACTAATGGGTTAAATCTGCTTGTTTTGTCATAACATACAAGACCTCTGTAGGAATGTTAGCCTTAGATGGAATGACTATGGACCACGACTTCCTCCAAACAATCTAATGAAAATGGACATGATTTGAGCAAATCAACAAAGTAAGATTAATTAGTAAGTGAGATTAAGAGACATAAAAGGGATAGTTCACCCAAAATTAAAAATTTTGTCATCATTTACTCACCCAAAAACCTGACTATGACTTTATTTCTTTTTTTCTGTGGAACATAAAAGAAGATATTTTGAAGAATGTTGGTAACAAAACAGTTGGTTCCCACTTACAAAATACAAAGTCGATGGCAACTGTTTACATAATTTAATTTATTTCCCAAACATGTCAGTTCCTAAATGTAAAAAAAGTATTTATCATCAAAAAATGATATACATGTACAAGCACTTCCAGGCCATTCTTTTTTGTAGTTGTTAGCTGATCCTACATCAGTGTTGGCTATTTTTGTTAACACTAAGCCAATATATTGTAATCCAAGGACCCAGAAGCACCCGGATGACTGCGTGCTAAAATTATGCCAGTGAGTGTTTGAAATAAATCTCTGGAGAAAGTTATTGATAGACTTTCTGTTCTTACTGTTTATGTTGAGCTAACAGTCACAAATACAGCAATGAGCACGAGAAAAAGTTTTAGACACCAGTCAGAGTGAAACAGAAGTCTGAAAAAGCAGTCGTGTCCAGACACACAGTTTCTGAATAACCTGTGGCAAAGGCTCTCACCCCTTTGTTTATAATACTGGGTGGTAAATGAGTGACGAAACATGTAGTGTGTCCGGGAAGTAGACATAAATCAGGTCTTGCTTACTTACCTCCCAGACATTCATCAGGAAAAAACACAAATTTCAGGGGCCCTGCAACAAGTGTGAAATGAAATAATTAGCCATGATCAAACCTACCCAAAGTCAGTGACGCAGTGAAGTCACTTTGAAGCTGAATAACACCAGGAATGAAACATTGATTCACTCAGGTCAGTCAGAAATAAACAATTTGTAATAGATTTGTTTCATGTAGGGGTTCTGATCACCTTGTCCGCATTAATTCTGTAATAATGACCGACTGACTGCACATTATCCTGCTTATTACATGGCTACTCACCAAATAAATAAACATAAATAAATAAAAGGAAATACAATACTGATTTTGAGTTTAAATAATTTTATAATCGTAACTGTATATTAGAAAAAATAGTCTGTTACACTGTGCAAAACAGTCAGTCTAGCAACAAGCCAAAAGCTGCAACAAATATTATACTTAAGGTCATTTTCAGTACAGTCGATAATTAAAATGCAAGATGGTGCATGTTGCGTTTATAGGAAACAAGACATGAGCGGACTGATACACAGCCATTAATGATGGTAGAGATTCCAGATAGTATACAAACCAAGAACAGTTCGAAAAATCCATATAAGCATTATTCACATTTAACTGTGGATATTAATCATTGACATTTAACTAATTAAAAAAGTACAAAGGAAGTTGTGGCAGCACAAATTTATCAAGAATTGTGCAAAACTGTACAAAAGAAACAGGAGGCTCTTGAGAGGATGGCTGTTTGAGGGAAAACGCGAGCAGTTAAGTGGAGAACACAATCAACCTTAAAGACCCCATGAAATCAAAATGTACGTTTTTTGGCTTGTAATATGAATTTGTTAGTCTTACTGTTATCTATAAGCTGATGTGCTCCAAAACAATGACAAAATAAACAATTAGAAAATATAAGCATTTAAAACTTACAGTCTCTCACTTCCGCCAATATGGATCAATGATTTTGATGACATCACTCTAGAATCTGAAGCGTCCCGCCCCCTACATTATAAATAGATGCTGAAGCGGTGGCTGAAATCGGTCACTTGTTCACACAAATACTTTTTTCTATGTGGTGAATTGCACATAGTGCACTATATAGGGGATAGGGAACGATTGGTGTAAATATGCTTTCCATTGGAGCAAACCACTGCAGTGTGCACACAGTCTGCTCCGGTGAGTCCAGTCCAGAGGACCTATTTAAATTCTGCAAGGAATGCTATATTTTAAAGTGATATGGAGGAGATGAGGAGAAACGGTTAGAAATTTGGAGGAAACTGCAGCTTTACCAAGCGCAACGGCTCTGGCCGAGCTGTGATATAAAATAAACGCTACTGGCTATTTAAAAAAAAAAAGGGAAGGAACTGTTCAGTATGTCCTGCCCTGTCTTCCTGTTTCAGTGGAAATTACAAGTCATCACATTAAATAATGCTGTGGGTCTTTAAAGTTTGAAATTGCAGATAGAATCAAGCAAATAAGCAGACAGCTAAACGCAACAGGCATGAGGGAAAGCAATTAGTGAGTCTAAAGTAAGAAAAGCTCCCAGAAGAGCTCAGCTAAATCCCTACAGCACACATCCCAAGGGTTTGAACTGATTTAACAATCCCAAGTGTGAGCGGTTATCTGCAAAAACAAAATATAGTAAGACAAATATATATCTTAGAAAATAGTTTGGTAACTTTGAATGATTGAATGTTCCTCTCCAGGACAAGGAGTGTCTGGCATCCTCCCTAAAAACTAACAAAATACCCTAATTGAAACATTCATTAAACTAAGGCGGCCATGGTCACTTTACCTAATCATGTCATCTGTCAATCAATTACCAGTTTATATCTAAACAAACACAAGCTCACTTCTCTTTCATGAGGTTATACAAAAGATGATTTAATTGACATGCAGGGGGATGGTGTCCACCATTCCGAAAAAAAGGCACCCTTCTCAGGTGACTAGATTAATCACATCACTTAGCAATGCAAGTGAATATTTTCTCAATATTTGCGATTAGAATGGTATTTTGTCTATAGCTGAAACTAATCGAGGGAGTTTTTCATAGATCTCTAAGCATTTGATGAGACTGCTCCTTCTGCAAACATGCTACATTAAAATCTTAAAGCTCTCTCTTTGTTCTGATTACTGACAGTATAAATCAGTGCTGTTTAACCTTTTTGATTTTAATATCCTTCTATCTAAGCTGATCTGTACCTTTGGTACAAATAACCCAAAACAAATAAACTAAAAAACAATGTCAGTTGTTGTACATCTTTAATTTTTTTTCTTTATTTTGTAAACATTTAATTAAGATTATGTTAACATAACTACATTTTAAGACTTACTGGGGCCCCGCTGGAAGTTTGCCAAGGCTTCGTAATGGGCCCCAGACCCCTACTTGAGAACAACCGGAATATATAATATAATGGCTATACCTACATTCAAATTAGCATAATTTCTGAGCTAACAAGTTCAGGGAATAATACATACTGACTAATGAAAAAAATCTGAAATATATCACACAAACTATTGTCACAGTACTGTTGGTTCTAACCATATCGTGACTCAGTTTATTCCTTTTAATGAAGACACAAAAATGAAAAAGCTCAGCTTGGCTTCAGTATACAGGGGTGGAGGGAGTCATCATAGATGGCCTTTTTTCAGAATTTATGTGAATTCCAGCAGTGAAAGAGATTAGCATGCTCTTATCATGTTCTTCCTCTCACTGCTTGTCCAACATGTTATTACTAGGCTACCTGTGTTTTAAAATCCATTATCGTGAGTACTGTATAACAGTAATGAAAGGCTTGCCAGGGCATCTCTCTACATATTTGAGGCATGTTACACGCTTTGCTGCATTTGAACCAGACGGATTGTTCACACCTTATAAAAACATCTACAGGAGCAGCCCACAATAGTTTGTACCAGCACTGTACAATATCGAATGGTGTCATGCCTTGGATTACCAGATACCAGAGGCTAGTAGATCAACAAGATCAAAGCAGATGGGATTTCTTCTCAATGCACAGGAATTCAACCCTTCATTCACCCTCGTTTCTTATGCTGATCATAGTGCAGTCTCCCGAAAAAGTGGCAAAAAGGGCCTATACCACAAAAATTCTATTTCCCTTTTCTCACTCTCATAACGTTTCCTAAGCGTAATGACTTTCTTTCTTCTATAGAATATATTTAAGATCATATTTTGAGAAATGTCTGTTTTTTGTGTCCATACAATGGAAGTCAACAGTTACCAGAACTGTTTCACTGTAAAAAATTATATGATCAATAAGTTGACAACATAGGCCTATGTTTTTACATTGCTCTTTAACTCATTTAAGTCAGTTTCATGTAATTTAAGATTAAATGACTTAAATTTTTAAGTACAATCAACTTGGATGTTTAAGGCAGTAACTTTTTTTTACCGACCAGGCATAACATTATGACCAAATATATATTCCTAATATTGTGTTATTAACATTAACCCTGAAGGTGTGCTGTGGTACCTGGCATTGCTCCGTGCCCACTGTTGCCGCTTTTGGCAGTGGACAGGGGTCAGCATAGGCACCCTGATGGGTCTGCGGCTATGCAGCCCCACACGCAACAAACTGAGATGCACTGTGTATTCTGACACCTTTCTATCAGAACCAGCATTAACTTCTTGAGCAATTTGAGCTCCAGTAGCTCGTCTGTTTGATTGGACCACACGGGACAGCCTTTGCTCCCCACGTGCATCAATGAACCTTGGCCGCCCATGACCGTCACCGGTTCTCCACTGTTCCTTCCTTGGAGCACTTTTGATAGATACTGACCACTGCAGACCGGGAACACCCCACAAGAGCTGCGGTTTTGGAGATGCTCTGACCCAGTCGTCTAGCCATCACAATTTGGCCCTTGCCAAACTCGCTCAAATCCTTACGCTTGCCCATTTTTCCTGCTTCTAACACATCAACTTTGAGGACAAAATGTTCACTTGCTGCCTAATATATCCCACCCACTAACAGGTGCCGTGATGAAGAGATAGTCAGTGTTATTCACTTCACCTGTCATAATGTTATGCCTGATCGGATATATATGTGCAAAGGAAGTCTTTCCAACTAGTTCTCTGCATCCATATCCTGTACTGTATGCACAAACGACACCAATGTCTTACTGACATCTAGTGGTGTAGTACAAAAAGACATCAAGTGAGGAGAAAATGGCTGAAAACAAAAAGCTCGTCACAGAAAAGAAGATCCACAGCAGATGTCTGAGACAGTAAAGAGTTTTATTTGTTTATATTAAATCAAAGGAAAGCACTATAACATACTTCACAAACCAAACGCCTTGTGGTGTAGTACAGTGGTTTTCAATCCGGGCCCTGGGGACTCACAGCACTGCACATTCTGTTTGTCTCTCATGGAGCTCTGCTAATGAGCTAATGATCTGATTCAGGCGCACTAAATAAGGAAGACCTACAACATGTGCAGTGCTGTGGGTCCCCAGGACCAGGACTGGAAACCACTGGTATAATAAATCTGTAATGTCAGAAAAAGAAAGATTTCAATATGGCATATTACAAAAAAGGAAGTAACACTAGTGGACAAGAAAATATTTTTTAAATAATATAACTGTACATTTTTAAAAAGGTGACAAAAAAAGACAAAAAAAAACCTATAAACAGAATATATTGTTATGAAGACTATATTTAAAAAAACAATAAACACCTTTTTTGCCATTAGAGCACAGGGCCTGGAAATGGAAAATTAAAAAAAAATGTAAGTATCACAGTACACTCAGAGGGACAGCAAGTGGTCAAGAGCAAGAATAAGGCAGGAGAAGATATGAACTCCTCCCAGAGAGAACGAGAGAGAGAGAGAATGAGTGATGGGAACAGACTCTTCTAGGGCTGAAACAAACCACCAGACCCATGGAAAACCACTGAAGAACATTTCACTCCATCTCTTATAATGTGATGCCACTGTTAATATTTATGAAAAAACTTCAAAGTTGACAGAATAAAAGAGATGATGTTAGTTATACAAAGAGACGCACACTTTTTTTTAGCAGAAGCAGGATGCAGTAACATGCACAACAGCCCCAACAGAGTGTATGTCTGCATCACCCATAATCATGTTCTTCTCATAATAGATGCTTATAATACACCTAAAGAACAAATGTACAAAATAAAAAGAAGCTGCAGCTGCAGGGAAAGGAAGTGCGGTCACATTTATGTTGTTTGGCGGATTTTTTTGCTGGCCAAATCCAGTCATTTCGATAGGAATCCAAGTGATTGGGAATTTCAAAAGAGGGCGAAAGATTTCCCCCCATGCAGATCTTGCAACGGGTTCAAGTTGGTCACACGAATTCGCCATGTTGACCAACAGAAAAGCTGCTTGGTTTGAAAGTGACATCTGTGTGAGCTGTGCTTCATCCATCTCTACACTATTGATAATAGATAATGGACATTTTTTCATGTCACCCTAAATCTCTGCTTGTGTCATTCGTCCTCTTTTCTCGCCTACTTGGACCACAATGAACAATGCACAACAAAAAGAGTAGTCAAGACTAGATTGATTTGACCAACAAGATGGTTTTGACCAAAACTCTATAATGACCTTGATGAATGCAAAAATGCACACCAAAAACAAAACAAAAAATTGTGGACATGGCACACAGATAACGTTGCTATTGCTTTCTATTACCAATTCTGTAACTGTAATAGAAAGCTACACAAATAACAACACAGATAGAAGAGTGTGTGGATCTTTGCTATAACAGTTTCTCTGGGGGAACATTTTGCCCAGATCTGGCAGTCAAGAGGCAGGAGACCACTCACGATATTGGTGAAAAAATACATTCCTGAGCTATATTTAGACGTCTTTCTTCATTTCAAAATATTTGGTCATTCACAAAATATACTGCATTCATTTCATAGTCCTCGCATGCATAACATGCTGAGAAGGCAAGAGCCCTCTAAACAGCCTAACATCAATCCTTGCATCATTGCAACAGCAGAATTTGCTTCTTAAAAACCAAGATCAATTTTGTTCAGATCAGTGCAAACTTCAACATGAGCAATAACAATGATACATGTGTCCCACGTCCACAAATCACGTGTTTTAAAAGTGTCTTTTTTCCCGTAAAACCCCTCACAAGGATTAGAGCTGCAGAGAGAGGGCCCATGCTGAACAACGGTGAAAAATACCATCACAACAAACGTTCACCAAAGAAGACATCCACAACAAAAGTTCAAAGGAAGAGAACATAGTACAAATACAACTGACATATTAGAAGCTGCATTACAAGTCTGTATAAAATCAAAAATAAGCACAAAGATATAGTAAATATACACATAAAATAGTTCCTTTTTGTGGTCTAGATTGTTCCAGCTGTCTGAGACAGTCCTGTGCTAAAATTCTGCATAGCCAAAGCTTCTATTCGCTAACTATGGACTGGATCAATGTCAGCGAGATACAAAGGTTTTTTCTTTTAGATTTATACCAAAATCATAAAAATTTCAGCGCCTACTCACAATTCGTAGTTCTTAAACTTTATCTTTGTAAACAGTTTGCCCTTTTTCTGTTTCAAAAATACATTCTAGTCAGAAAATTGTGAGGCATACATATGTGGCAAAGCTCTCTTTCATAGTTTTTTTTTCTTTTTATACAAAAAAATATGCAAAATAATGCTCTATACACATCATCTAGACTCTTCCATCCTCTCTTTCTAGTACGTGACGATGATGGGGACTTGCCACATTATTAAGGACGGACTGAGTTGACAGCCTGAAGCATGTACGAGTTGCTTTGGCTCACAGGCCAGCAAGGTGACTGCTGATTGGTCAGCGAACCTGACGCACAGCAATATCATAGCGCATGCTCTAAACTTCAGGCAGTGACAGCAAAAACTGTTGGTTAGTTTAGATGTGTCTGCTTAGTAGCCCGAGCCAGCCGATTCAGTAGAGCGGCTGACACCAAGCACGTTCTAGTCCTGGAACTGAAACAAAGGTTGGGTAGCATGGCAAGGGGGGAAGGCTCAACCCATCCTGCTGGTGTCTCGTATCACAGCATTTGGTGCATCAATATGGGCTGGTATTAGGCCGGCTGTCGACTCCTTCTGTTCCATAACACGTCATATTGTCGTCTTCACATTCAAGACCGTCCCATCCTTTTGCTGCTATCGAAATGTCAGTGAAAGCTGGTGTGACATGATAACATCAAAAAGCACTGTGTAAAACAAGCACATTCATTTTGTTTTGGTTGCATGGCTTTGAATTAGACCAGCAATGCAACGGCCCGAACCAGCCATCAGTTTGGCATTGCTATGGCTTCGGCAATCTGATTGTCACTCGGCACAAGGAGTAGATACACGGCAGGTTCATGTGTTCAAGCATCTTTGTTTGTTTCGTGCATCTTTACATGTCAAAGCACGTGTGAAGCATCCAGATTGGTTTCACACATCTGTTGAGTGAGGAGCGGTGTCTCGGGAGGCAGATGGACAATGCTGAGCAATGGCTGCCACTGAGAGACGGCGTCTGGGTGACTCGTGCGAACGTGATGATTCGTTTCATATCAACATGTAGTGTTTATGCATGCGCTTTGTGTTTAAGACATTTTTTTTATACGTTTATAGAAATTGAGTGCTATAGGTTCTGTGCTTTAGTCGTCATGTCCATGGACTTGTATGTATGTATACATGCATGATGTGGCTCTTTAAAGTCTGTCGCTTCGAAAGCTGTCCTCTACTGAGGGGTCAGGGAGGACCATATCGGGGTCACTGAGCATGCTCAGTCCATCCAAACTGAGTGGCTCAATACGTAGTTCATCCTCCAGTGGAAAACCTCCCTCTGAGTCCAAACACTCTGGCACTGCAGACAACACGCTGCTGATGTCCTTAGACAGGCTGGGATTGGAGTCGTCTGAGATAGAGCAGAATTGTGAGTGAATACAGGAGATGTAAAAAGAACAGATGTGCAAAACTTTTTTTTTTAGTCGGTCACCAGAAAGGCTAGTCCACTTCACATACCATCTTAAGACTCTAACACTTGTGTCGGGACACTCAAAACAAATGCAATGAGACACCTTTTTTTTCCATATATAAACACTACCATTCAAAAGTTTGGGGTCCTTAAGATTTTGTTGGTAAACAAATTAATACTTTTATTCAGCAAGGACACATTAAATATATCAAAAGTGACAGTAAAAACATTTATATTGTTACAAAAATTCTCTCTCATATAAATGCAGTTCTGTTGAACTTTCTTTTCAGAATCCGGGGTTAACAATTTATCACAGTTTCCACAAAAATATTAAACATATTAGAATGATTTCTGAAGGACCATGTGACACTGAAGACTGGAGTAGTGATGCTGAAAATTCAGCTTTGCCATCACAGGAATAAATTACATTTTACAATATATTCAAATACAATTTTTAATTTTAATAATATCATTTCAAAATCTTACAGATTTTACTGTATGTTTAATCAAATTATGGCTGCCTTGGTGAGCATATGAGACTTCTTTCTAAAAAATCATATCCCAAATTTTTGATCGGTATACATTAATGTTGTCAAAAACATTGATATTTCAATATGTATCGATACACTGATACCAGCTGCGTGTTCTCGCTCTCTTCTCTCAAATTGACACACAAATTGACAGCAAATTGACACACATCCGCCTCCTCTCATTCACTTGTTTGCTCCGGTTGAATAGTGCTTGTATTGCACATAATTTGACTCATTCCAGCAGGTTTCGCACTCGCACCAAAGGTGTGTGTACCACTGATTTCATAAAGCCGCCTTTCAAACAGCTTGCGAGTACCAAATGTACTTATTTTTCATGGCTTACTGCGATTAAACGGTCAAACACCTACAAAATGATGTCAAAATGCCCATCTTGCAGAGTATTCAGGTAAAAACAGTCAGTTTTGAAACGTAAATAGTTGAGAGAAAACACATTGTGACAAAGTGACAGCAGCCTAATAAACCTGCTGCTGTCTGTCATGTTAATCAAAGAACAAAATACAGTGAAAATCACTCGCTGCTCTTGACTGAATAACTTTTGTAACTTTAATTGTAAGCATTAATCTGTATTTAAAAACTATCCAGTGTTATTTTACATTTGATTGCTTTCATTTCTGTAGTATTTCTTACCTGAATACCAGTCAGACCCACCTGAAAAACTTAAAGCCGAGTTTTTTGTCTATTTATTTGTCTATATATTGTATTGTATTTATTTGTGCTTTTTTTCTTTTTTTTTTACAATTTGTTTATTTGTTATTTTATTACTGACTGTTTCTTGTCTTTTTTTGTGAATGTAGTTTAATGATTTAAACAAAGCCTCCCTGTTCTGAGTGTAAGCTATTATAACAAAATTATTATCAGAGATAATATCAAATTATCTGTATGCTGGCAGTTTCCCCTGTGGTATTGAATATCGATATTTTTCAAGGTTTTGTATCGAAGTTGGAAATCCCAATATCATGACAACACTAGTATACATATGAAATGTAAAAAAAATCTTCATAAACTAGACAGCTAGTTTTATTGCCAATTACATAAAACATTAGTCCATGAATGAGACTAATTTTTTGAATCAGAGCTTGTACCTGTAAGGATGATGTTGGGCACTCCTCCTCCACAATTAGAGTAAAACATGTTGGGCCTCATCTGATGGTGGTCTTGCAGGTTGCCATGGCTACCGCCTAAGCCCATAAGGGCAGCCTGGGAGCAGTAGAGGTTGGAGGAAGGGTCAAATCCTCCTGCCACTGAGCTCATGACATTCTCCAACATGTTATACTGATCCTGCGGTGTAAACGCATTCAAAATATTTGTTACAGTGTTTATAAGACAAAAGATGAACAGCTTAGGAACCAGAGTGCAATGCAGCATCTTATGTTTACCTGATAGGATGAACACTTGGATTGACGTCCGGAGAACTGCAGATCCAGAAAGGGATCGTTAAAGAACGCTGCCATGCTGTTGTGCTGCACGCAAAAAGAAAGAAAGAGGAAGTTATAAATATGTTAACACTATATAACAGCCATGGTCAGAATTATTGGCACTTTGGTAAATATGAACAAAGAATAAATCTGCATTGTTAATCCTTTTGATTTTTTTATTTAAAAAATCTAACCTTTCATTAAATTTAAAATGGGGGTGAAAATTTCTTTATAAAACAAATGTTTTTCTCCAATACATGTTGGCCACAATTAATGGCTCCCTTTTATTAAATACTTTTGTCAACTTCCCTTTGCCAAGATAACAGGGGGAGAACACCCGACAAGAGATCAGAGACCATTCCTCCATACAGAATCTCTCCAGATCCTTCAGATTAGCAGATCCATGTTGGTGCTTCTTCTCTTCAGTCCACCCCACTCATTTTCTATAGGGTTCAGGTCAGGGGACTGGGACGGCCATGGCAGAAGCTTCATTTTGTGCTCAGTGACACATTTTTGTGTTGATTTTAATGTTTGTTTTGGATCATGATGGAAGATCCAACCAAATTATAAGATTTCTAGCAGAGGCCGTCAGGTTTTGATTTTTTATCTGTTGGGATTTGATAGAATCCATGATGCCATGTATCTGAACAAGATGTCCAGGACCTCCAGCAGAAAAATAGGCCCACAACATTAAAGATCCAGCGGTATATTTAACCATGATCATGGGGTACTTTTTATCCCTGTTTGCACCAAAGCAATCTGGTGGGTTTGCAGCAATAAATGTCTTTTTTTAAGTTTCATCTGACCACAGAACCCGGTCCTGTTTGAAGTTCCAGTCATGTCTGACAACTGAAAATGCTGGAGTGTTTTTGGATAAGAGCAGATGATTTTTCATTAAACCTCCCAAACAACATGTTGTGATGTACTGTAGGTGCTGTTTGATTTTGATTTTGATTTTTTTAGGCTTTCTGACCCAAGACTCAACTAATTTCTGCAATTCTCCAGCTGAGAGACTCTTGGAGAGTCTTTGGCCACATTGAGACGGTATAGACATGTCCTCTTCCAGGCAGATTCATAACATCTCCTGTTGATTGGAGCTTCTTAATTATTGCCCTGATGGTGGAAATGGGAATTTAAGACTTTAGCTATTTTCTTACAGCCACTTTCTATTTTGTGAAGCTCAACGATCTTTTGCTGCACATCAGAACTATATTCTTTGGATTTACTCATTGTGATTAAGGGAATTTGGCCTTTGTGTTTCCTCATATTTATACTCCTGTGAAACTAGTAGTCATGGCTGGATAATTCCATGATCCTAGTCACCCAGGTGTGCTAAACACACATAAATATGAATGGGAATATACTTAGATTTTTTGTGAATTTTATGAAATGAAAGATCAAAAATTAAACAATGCAGATTTATTTGCACAGCCTTCTTTGATCATATTTACCAAGGGTGCCAATAATTCTGACCAGAACTATACATCTCATCGAATAACATTATTTACATTGTATAGTGCCGGAAATAGTGCCAAGTGTTTCTACAGTCTTGGCTGATCACAACATGTTTCAGTGTTTTCCTGTTCAGCCAAAAATAACCAGCCTGTGAAACAGCTGAACATTAGCCTCTCCCCTCAGAGCCCCATCTCTACTAACAGCTGATTTCAATGGGAACTTACAGCACTGGAATTAAAGTCAAATGGGACGTTCTGCAGTGGGGACACAGGCTGGTGCTGTTGGTGCTGTTGTTGCTGCTGCTGTTGCTGCTGCTGCTGTTGGTGCTGCTGCTGTTGGTGCTGCTGCTGTTGGTGCTGCTGCTGTTGGTGCTGCTGCTGTTGGCCACCTGTTGGTCGCTGCTGCACACCTGGATGCTGGGAGCTCTGCTGAATAGATGGATGGGACTGGGGAGGTGGTTGCTGCTGCTGCTGCGGCTGCTGGTAAAGGGGGTAGGGAGGGGGTGGTTCCATTGGCAAGTTGCTGGTGTCCAAGGCAACCCCCTAAAGAGAACAGGAAAGTTATAAAATCATTTGACTGGGCTATGGTACACAGCAGAACACTCTGTTCTTGGCAAAAACGAACAATAGACCAGCTGCAACATTTCTGAGCACAGCTCTTCACAAAATAAACAAAAGTAAAGAAATATCCATTTTAAAAAACGTGAGCGATGGCATTGAGACTAGCACCTGGTTTCGTAGTCTGTTCTGCACACACACACACACACACACCTAAAAAAATAGTTGTATGACTTCAGAAGACTTTGACAGTACACAGGTCATATGGACCATTTTTATGGTGCTTTTCCCCCTAAAAAAAAAAAAAAAAAAGGTAGCCAGATATGACAGTGCTATTGCAACACACATCGCCACTGATATGGCTCACCGCAGATGAGTCGCAGAGTATCTCTTCATCAAGCCGACATGCAACCGGCTGCAAATAAAAAATCAAAGTTTGGCGTCGCATCCTGAAATAGTGATACTAAATGATCTTTCCAGTGCTGATGTCGCTCTCTCCTGTTGCGATTTTTTTTTTCTTAAAATGAACTGATGATAAATAAAATGCAGCTCATATCTGTTGCTTACGCTGATATGAATTGAATATCAGATTTATATTTGTTTTGAGGAGACACATTTATTTGGCCGAGTGTAAATGGAACCGTTTTAACAAATCAGACAGCTATCCGATCAGAAAAAACGCATTAAGTGACCAGGTGTAAACAGGCCATTAAATGTAGCCATGGTGAGCATAAGGGATTTCTTTCAAAAACATTGGAAAAAAAAAAAAATCATACCAACACCACACGGTAGTGTATATTTGTATAACTGCTTTGTGAATACCAACTCAAGTACACTTTAGATTATATTTCTTGTGCAAACTCATAACAATGTGTACCTTTATTCTAAATTATAAACTTCAGTTATAAACTCCCATGAAAGAGTATAGAAAGTCTTGTTAAAGGATTCAATAAAAAGAACCTGTTTAAAAGCATTAGACTGGCACAGAGCATTAGATTAATCTTGGGATTTTAGGAATCAACATGGAGACTCTATAAAAACATTTGCAATTAAATGTTTAAAAAAAAGAAGCAGCAGAGAATCTGGTGTTGAACTCAAATGGCTGCGCCACATGGCCCAGACCAATTTGAAAGAGTTGCATAGTGCAACCATTTGAATTCACAGAAATATTTCTTACAATGCCTTACGGGGTCTAACTGATCAGTAGGGCGCCATTCAAAGACTCAGAATAAACAAACCTTTGCTTATTCACTCATGTTGTGCAGATAATTGGTCTGTACTGCATGGTTCAACTGTAAGTGCCACACATTTTAGTATTTGCCCTTTAGCATTCACCGTACACAGCAGAAAATGGTAGTGCATGATTAAAAATATTTTTTTAATGTATGGTCGCACCAGTGAAAAGTCTAACAACATTAGACGCAGTCTGCAGCCCTGTACAGTTGATCTTCTGGATGAATACTGAGAAAAGATACCACTGGAGAACTTGAGATGTTGGGTGAGGCATTTTAATGAGCACTTTCTCACCTGTGTGATCGGAGAGAGAGAGGGCGACATTGTCGGGGAGAGCTGCTTGCTCAGGCTTCGCCTCTGATCACCCCCTGGAGAGAGCGTCAGAGGACTAATGGGTGCCGGCCGCCTCCTGGGTGAACTCGCCATGCCCGTTGGAGGAGGGTTGGACAGCGAGGAGAGACGCAGGGACGTGTGGAGCGACGGATTGCTGAGAGATGAGTGCAGCTGAGAGTTGGTGAGGGACGCCTGGATGGAAGGGTTGCTTAGAGAGGATGACAGCCCTGAGAGTACAACAAACAAGACATAATCAGCTTCAGAGGTCAAAAGTTCTTTTTGAACTGTCTTAATGAAACCGAGATAAACCAATAATGGCTTTATGAGTCACTGCGTGCAGGCCGGCTCCTGTCCTGATGTCTACTCCTCAGAGAAGACACTGAGCAATTGTCTGCAGGTTACTGGACCAATGAGAGCAAGAGAGAAAAGAGCTGTTTATGAGCAGCCAATTCAGGGGTTAAAGGTCACCTGTGTCTCTGGGGACCAGCCAATGAGCGAGCAGCCCAGCTGAAACGGGCAGCAGAAACATCCCAGCACACCCTGTTCCCAGACATGAGAGCGAATGGAAAGAATAAAGCTCAAGAGAATGGAAGTCAAAGAGAGCGATCAGATGGCCGGTGGATTCAAAAAGGGGGGAAGAGAGAGGAGAACTGTGGACTTCTGCATGGATGTGGCCCTTTAGAAAACACATGGCATTCATTCCCCAGAAAGCGCCTACAGTGTAAGCCTACAGTGTGCCATTAAACAAAGACTGAAGTGTTCAGCCAGGCTCTTCTGAAGCCAGGAGATGCTTTAACAGCAAACAAGCCTCCTTGAATAACGATTTGGTCACAAACAAAAGCTCTTTTTATCTTTAAACTGTGCGTGAATGAGATTATGCATGTGTGAAAACCAGTACAAGTGTTAATGTGTCTGTTTATGCCGGATATGGTCAACCCACTGACCTTGTGAGTTTCCAATGCCCAGATGCATCATGGCTGCAGGCAGGTTGCCGGTGCTGCTGCCTCCGCTCAGGTTCGGATATCCAGCCTCGTCGGGGTCCAGCGGAGTAGGCAACGGAGAGGGGAAGTGCAGGTTACTGAGGTCAGGCAGAGACCCGCCAGTGTTTAACGTGCCCTGGTAGTGAGACAGACCAGCATTCTGCTCTGGAGATGGGAATATACTGCAGAGAAACGGAGACAAACAATTTCAGGATGTTTAAATGTACAGTCAATATCAACATGCACACACACACGCGCACACACACACCCTTGACTTACTTGATTCCAGGCACTTCACAGGACTTTGGCCGGGAGGACAGAGACTGCACCTGCAACCAGGCAACGTGTGAATTAAACGTTCACACTAACCAAAGATACATTTAACAAACTACCATCTACAAAGAATCAATTAGTACCGCTGTACCTAGTAAGACAAAATGGCATCATACTCAAATCAATAATACATTTTCTGTAGTCAACAGCACAAAGATCTGACAATTCCTATTTGTTTACTGAATGTTGCAGTGTTTATTACAAATGATTTATGCATGCACATCATTTATTTTTCACAAAAAAAGAAAAAAAGAATTGTGCTGTTTAACACGCACATTAACATGCCCCTCCTTATCTTAACAACATTCTCTGATGATGTGTATACTGATGCGAGGGCTAAGAAATAAGGTGTCCAAGTTCAGTCCCTCCAGTAACCTGTCAGTCACATTACATTTTCACAGCTATTAGCAAATTGCAACAATCCAATAATTCTTGATGGACAAAATTAAGTTACACTCTACATTTTACTCTAATTTGAGAGTACTTGGATAAACATCACTATAACAGAAAAAAAGATGATCACAATTTCTGTTTCATCTCAACTTTAAATACTTCATTACTAATTAATTACTACTTCTCTGAAATACTTTTCTAAATTCTCAAAAACACAAAATTATCAAATGACTGAATAAATGGTGGGCATAATACATTTGTTTATAGGGCAAATTTAAAAGTGTAAAACATCGAACAGACTAAACAAAAAGCTAAATATAGAGGTCAACCAAAAAAGCAACCCAGAGAGAGCGTGTGCGAATAATTGCCAGGTTGGGAAGATTAAGTAAAACACTTGGCAGAAAATGTATCTTTTTAAGAGAAAAGCTCTGTTTGGGGGGATTTTAACTCTTGACACCTGGCAACCCTAAGCCTGAAAGCTAGTGGAGGCTTGTTACCAACACAAGAAACACAGAAATGTCAAATGAAAAAGCAGCATTATACCAATACTTGATACCTTTTTTCTAAACAAAATGAATTAAAAAAAAACTACACTGAATACAGCTCTTTATTTTGTTGGTAATAATGGCCAGTAAAGCACAGATCTTCTATTTTGATCCAAATCAGATATTTTTTTGGAAAGACTTTTGCATTTAGCATCCTCATGTTCTCACCTTTTTGGCCTCCCATAACTGTTTGGGCAGTGGCTTATTCACACCGAGCAGACTCTCCTCATTAGGGCCAGCAGGAAATGAGAACACTGCAGAGGAAAAAAGACAGACTCACATTAAATAACACAAATAATCCCTGTTACTATCTTTTGCAGTATGCATTCACATTGCACCAGTAGTGTTGCTCAAGTCACTACTAGATAATTTTATGTTGTCAACAGCTTAAAATCACAAATATACCAAATAAACAATAAAACATTTTTTTTTTTTAAAAAAGAGTAAAAGTAAATACCCCATCTGCATCCTACAAAAAAAGAAAAAAAGGAAAGATTTATTAAGCTATTAAGGAATCTTAGGCTAAACTATATGAGAGGCTGAGTGGGATCTGACTGTCTTCAGAAAAGTTTAAATGGCATATTCTTTTCCTCTACCTCCATATAATGCCCATTTATAAGTGCAGCAGTGCTGCTTTGTGTACAGCGGTAATCAAGAAAACGCTATAACGCCGTTGTTCCATAAGCGCCACTTACTGGCAGAGAGTGAATTTACAATTTAATTCTGTCTATCTACTGTTTTTGTTTTGTGCAGGTGTATTTTATGTACTGTATCAATTTCACAAAGCTGAAGGCAAGCCATTCAGTTTTTGCTTTAAATTTTGAAATGATACAATCTAATTTAAATAAAAAATCCACTTGCATTTCAAATGACTACAGATTTTTTGTTTAAGGCTAGTTTGGTCTGTAAGATCAAATAAACATGTAAATTTGCCTAAACAAAGAAAACAATCAGAATCAGCTATGAAAAAAAATAAATTAAAAAAAAAACACGATCAGTGCATCACTACTTACCATCTCCAGTACCGTCCACCTCTGCTTCATTCATGCTGGCTGCATGACCACAAACACAAAGAGAGAGAAAGAAGAATTAGATCAAAGGGCAGTCAATCATTTTCCATTCACAAATGTCTGTTTTTCTCTCATTCATGGGCTGTTTGCTTTTCATGGCCAGGACAGTAGAGATTGAAAGAAAATATTTGGAGAGAGGATGACTGGTATCAAGAAACAACGCAAACCACGCTCTAACTCACATGAACAGTACTCGGGCACTGACCTTAATGTAAGATGCACCTGCTGACGTGATCAAGCACACATTTCTTTTAGCATTTGAGCATTAATGTAGCTAATTGAACCACTGCTAATGTAACAGACAAATTATTAACACATATCACTTGTGACATGCATGATTAACACAAGCTTTTATGTAAAACAGATCCTGAAATTAATTGTGTGTCAAATATCTACTTCACAAATGAATGTTTTAAAAAGCATTAAAATGAATTATTTCTTCACAGCTTCACAGAACCTATTCTAAGGTGTAACTGTGGTGAAAATACCATCACACTCATATTTTATATCGTTGTACAAAAATAAAAACGGGGATTATGTCATTAGAGCATACAATTTAATATTTAATCATATGATTGGCATATGCCCTAAGAACATTATTCTTGGTAAATCCCTTCAATATATATTTAAACAGGAGCACCTTAAGATAACCACAGGCCCCTGGGCTACAGCATTACAGTCATAGCCCCTACCAAGAATAAAAATGTCACTAGGCCATTAAACAATACATATAGACATTTCATTCATTTTTGTGCTAATGTATGAATAGATTCAAATGACATAACTTTATAAGGTTTTCCTCCTTGTTTTTCTAGCTCAAAAGTATTTCCAATGTTTGGAGAACGTCACTCTCGATAGACATTCGTTTTTTTTTTTTTTTTTTACCATGGACAGTTTTGAGAATGATTTAAGAAGAATTTGAATTTGAGTGTTGAAATATCCTGTTCACAGAGCAGCTTACAATAGCATCTTGAATATATAAAGGATTATATACACTCACCTAAAGGATTATTAGGAACACCTGTTCAATTTCTCATTAATGCAATTATCTAATCAACCAATCACATGGCAGTTGCTTCAATGCATTTAGGGGTGTGGTCCTGGTCAAGACAATCTCCTGAACTCCAAACTGAATGTCAGAATGGGAAAGAAAGGTGATTTAAGCAATTTTGAGCGTGGCATGGTTGTTGGTGCCAGACGGGCCGGTCTGAGTATTTCACAATCTGCTCAGTTACTGGGATTTTCACGCACAACCATTTCTAGAGTTTACAAAGAATGGTGTGAAAAGGGAAAAACATCCAGTATGCGGCAGTCCTGTGGGCAAAAATGCCTTGTTGATGCTAGAGGTCAGAGGAGAATGGGCCGACTGATTCAAGCTGATAGAAGAGCAACTTTGACTGAAATAACCACTCGTTACAACCGAGGTATGCAGCAAAGCATTTGTGAAGCCACAACACGCACAACCTTGAGGCGGATGGGCTACAACAGCAGAAGACCCCACCGGGTACCACTCATCTCCACTACAAATAGGAAAAAGAGGCTACAATTTGCACAAGCTCACCAAAATTGGACAGTTAAAGACTGGAAAAATGTTGCCTGGTCTGATGAGTCTCGATTTCTGTTGAGACATTCAGATGGTAGAGTCAGAATTTGGCGTAAACAGAATGAGAACATGGATCCATCATGCCTTGTTACCACTGTGCAGGCTGGTGGTGGTGGTGTAATGGTGTGGGGGATGTTTTCTTGGCACACTTTAGGCCCCTTAGTGCCAATTGGGCATCGTTTAAATGCCACGGCCTACCTGAGCATTGTTTCTGACCATGTCCATCCCTTTATGACCACCATGTACCCATCCTCTGATGGCTACTTCCAGCAGGATAATGCACCATGTCACAAAGCTCCAATCATTTCAAATTGGTTTCTTGAACATGACAATGAGTTCACTGTACTAAAATGGCCCCCACAGTCACCAGATCTCAACCCAATAGGGCATCTTTGGGATGTGGTGGAACGGGAGCTTCGTACCCTGGATGTGCATCCCACAAATCTCCATCAACTGCAAGATGCTATCCTATCAATATGGGCCAACATTTCTAAAGAATGCTTTCAGCACCTTGTTGAATCAATGCCACGTAGAATTAAGGCAGTTCTGAAGGCGAAAGGGGGTCAAACACAGTATTAGTATGGTGTTCCTAATAATCCTTTAGGTGAGTGTATAAACTTTAATGCTGGGCAAACGATTAATCGCATCCAAAATAAAAGTTTGTGTTTACATCGTATATGTGTGTGTACTGTGTATAATTAATATGTATATATAAATACACACACATGCGTGTATATATTTAAGAAAATATGTTATATTTATATATAAAATATTAATATTTTATATATAAAATATTAATATTTTATATATAAAATATTAATATTTTATATATAAAATAAATTATATACATATATACACACACAGTATATACATGCACATATTTCTTAAAGGGTTAGTTTCTGTCATTTATTACTCACCCTCATGTCATTCGACACCCGTAAGACCTTCAGAACACAAATTAAGAAATCCGATGGCTCAGAAAGGCCTCCATTGGCAGCAATGACATTTCCTCTCTCAAGACCCATAAAAGGTACTAAAGACGTTGTTAAAAAGTCTACAATAATTTTATGAAGCGACGAGAATAGTTCTTGTGCGCAAAAAAACCCTAAATAACAACTTATATAGTGATGGCCGATTTCAAAACACTGCTTCCTGAAGCTTCAGAGCGTTATGAATCAGCGTATCGAATCAGCGGTTCGGATCGCCAAAGTCACGTGATTTCAGCAGTTCACCGGATTGACACATGATCTGAATCATGAATCGATACACTGATTCATAACGCTCCGAAGCTCCAGGAAGCAGTGTTTATAAGTCGTTTTTGTAAGTCGTTATTTCGTTTTTTTTGCGCACAAAAACTATTTGAAACTATGAACAAAGGTCTTACGGGTGTCGAATGACATGAGGGTGAGTAATAAATGACATTATTTTCATTTTTGGGTGAACTAACCCTTTAAATATATACATGAAGGAGTGTGTATTTGTATATACATAATAATTATACACAGTACACACATACATACTATGTAAACACAAACTCTTATTTAGGATGCGATTAATCGTGATTAATCGATTGCCCAGCACTAATCAATTGTAACCATAGTGACAGTGACTAAAGTAATTATAAAACATGGCGACGTAAATAAACCTGTAAAGTCTTGTCACATTTTAAATGAGAAAAGTCTAGGCGCAAGTTCATTTAAGCAGATTTGTGCAAACATAGATGAACACACAAAGATGTGCTGTTTTCCCTCTTTCTTCCAGTGTTTCTTATTTTGTTTCTCTGTTGCATGTTTGAATTATGTTAAAGATGATTAATGTTACTAAATGAATCAGTAGTGACAAAGAATATATTAGCAAGCATCACTAATGACAAATGATTAACACTTTGACTGAAAGCTTTTACGTAAATCAGCTAAAATTAATCAGGTGTCCAATATCCACTTCTCAAATCAATCACGCCTTGAGCATTCAAAGTAATTAATTATTGAACACAGAACCTTCACTCTCCTCTGCTGCCTAGAGTGTAGAAGAAACAGCATCTATTAAGGTAGCTTTCCTTCATTTATATACACTACAGTTCAAAAGTTTGAGTTTGGTAAAATGTTTGAATGTTTTTGAACTCTTATGTTCACAAAGGCTGCATTTATTTGATTAAAAATACAGTACAAACAGCAAAATTATTACACTTCAAAATAACGGTCTTCTATCTGAATATATTTTGAAATGTAATGTATTCCTGTGATGCAAAGCTACATTTTCAACAACATCTTCAGTCACATGATCCTTCAGAAATCATTAGCTGCTCAAGACACATTTATTATCAATGATAAAAAACAACTGTACTGTTTAATATTTTCATAAAAACTTCAGGATTTCAGGATTCTTTGATGAACAAAGTTCAAAAGTACAGCATTTATTTGAATTTATTCGCTGCAGAGTTCATTTCAGTCTGCTCACAACTAGTCTAACACACAAACATTTGATTCATTGAAATGAGTCACTCCACCCATTGAAAATTCAGGGCACAAACTCCAGAAGAGGAAGTTAAAAAACGGTTTCTTAGTGTGCACTGTCTCTTTAAGGAACCCCCCATGAAAGGGAACGAGAGAGAGAATTTAAAAAAAAATGTATATCGGGAGAAATCAATGGAGAGGCATTGTTTTCCATACACCACAGAGATCCTGTGGAAAACAAACCTCCTTTCTACTTCCTCTGCTGATGCTGGCCCAGCACAGATGCAGTGTGGGCTCAAAGCCAGATCAACCCGCTCCGGCACTTCAGCAAAGCTGCCGGTCCCAGACAGCCAACTGCAAGGCACAATGAATCAAACAAAAAGTATGTCGACACCTTACTTCCCCCTCACTGAAGAGTCTCATTCAATGCCATAACTGACAGAAAAAGACAACTAGAACAGAGAAACATTGGCCCGAGTCCAGGGTTTCATCATTTTTATCTTGAAGTGTAAAAGTACTAGTTCAAGTTAATGTGAAGTGCATTATTTACAAATTACGTTTATTTAGAATGATCCATATAGCAAAAAAAACAAGCATTAAAAACAGCAGTTTTAATTATAGCCGGTGTCAAATCATAAATCCCAGTAGGGTCAGAGTCAAGCGGTTGAACGTGGCATGCGGTCTCGATGCTTTTGGGAGCTCCACACATGAATAGCACAGTTGCATCACACAGTCAAGTAGGTTGGCAGGTTTGGAATGAGACTACTGTGATAGCGGAAGCGAGACAAATTTTTGTCCCATGTGAGAGGCTGGTTTGTACTTGTTCATATTACGCGAGCCTCACTGCACACCTCCGCACACTGTCAACTGTGTGCATATCTCAGATGAGCTGCCAGACACATATTAAATCAATGCTGTCAGCCATGTCCTTAAGTAAAGCCATTTTTTATCAGATTGAAATGAAGTGTCTCTGTGAAAACAACTGCCCTGAGCCAGAGACAGCCTTCTGAGTTACAGTGCTCCATATCTCAGTTTACATGTGGTGGTCAGATTTTCTCCACATCTTCATTTTAAACCTATTGCCTAAACAAAAGTCTAATACATAAATATCCTTTTATCTTGGATACGCAGTGCATATGAGCTGCAAACTCAAGCCTATATGCCTGCAAATCAATTCATAAAAGAGCAAGTGATAAACAGAAAAAGCACAATAGAGACGTCACGGATTCAATGTTAAAAAATTTTGTGACAATGCTGATTACCACAGCAAAAAATTGACTCATCCCCCAGCAAATTTACAAAGAAAATGTAAATACACTAGGCAAATAAATCATTATAATATGCTGATTTGGTGCTCAAGAAATATCTCTTGCTATTATCAGTTATAAACGGTTGTGCTGCTTAATATTTTTGTGGAGGATGTGATACAATTTTTTTCAGGATTACTTCATAAATAGAAAGTAAAAAAAACAAAACAGCATTTATTTAAAAAAGGATTTTTTTATAACATTATAAAAATGTACTGTACTTTAGATTTAATGAACACATTATTAAACAAAAAAAACCCATCAACACAAGGACCTGAAGTGCTGATGCAATATCATGAAATTAAGGATTTATTGTATTATTGTATTTGCACTGTCACAAATTTCTTTGCCAAACTTCAACTGATATAATAATGAAACATTTGCACTGCTAATGCAGAATGGAGGAAGATTATCCCGCCCAATTACATAATCCTATAGTCTTACAAATGTGTGTATGTGAACTCTGGCTATGGGTCTTTTTAGGGGAGGATTAGCCAGACTATTGTATCTGTAAAGCTCATGGGGATGTACATAAATTTGGGATGTACAAAAAATGCTCTAGAAAAATAATAGTAGAGGGAACATCCCTTTAACAGCACACTGGGCCAGACTGATTGTCAGCCATTTTCAGCATACCATCTGAAATGTCTGCATTTGTAACCAAGACAACTAGATAAACAACATGACAGTGAGCCCCAGCTGTGTCATGCAAACACGCTGAACTACGGGTGTGACGGTTTGATTTGGGTCTGCTATAAATCATTGATTTATCATCCCTACCTGACATTGTGCAAACAATTTGGCCCCATTGCAACCACACTGTTATTCCACACAATAAAATGGTTAGAATATGGTTGTGTAGGTATTAAATTGGCTCAAAATTAGTATGTAAACAGGCTGAGAGGGAGGAACCCAAGCTCACCGTTCCGCTGAGGAGGTCCTCTGCCCATCTGCTGGTTCATGCCAAAAGGATCCTGTGGGTTTGGGCTCATGGCGCTGGTGTGCAGAGCTGAGTCAGAGTTTGTTCTGTGGGAGAAGGAAAAGACGGAGGAAAAGAGGAGGAAAAGTGAGCCATCGTAAAAAAAAATTGGCCACATGACCCTTTGCCCTCGCTCACTGCCCTTATTAAGCAACTACACATGACGGCACTCTCAAGCACACTTCACTGTCCTCCGGTGCCTCTCTCTGCTTTACATCCTTTATCAGGTCTGACCTTTAAATCAGTCTCAGATGACATTGGAAAAAAACAACAAGTTTTAGTGCCGTTTTTGTTATTTGTAGAGCAACAATTCAAGGGTGCAGTCACTCTACATCACAATAATGAGTGTGGTGATGGGGAGAAAACAAAGCAGGTTAGTAGAGATAATGATCCCTGGTTTGGACTAGTTTGTTACAGTGAAATATTAGTTCACAGAGAATAGTCAGCCAAGTAGAGAAACGGTATTTGTGATTTGCTTGAAATCATTCTGTTTATTTGAAGACTTGACCAAGAAAAAGATCTAATAAGATCTAAAGCACAAGAAGGAGGATGAGCCGAGAGGAGATCTGCAAGAAACAACAATGAGAAAAAAAACTAATAAGACAGGTCCAGAGGAGATCTGTGAGGAAGTTGAAAGTCAAAGGTCACCTGTTAAGCTGTGATATTAATCTAAATCCAGGTCGTTTCTCTTCGGTCCATGGTGGTTGCTCCCTTTAGAGATGGAAACAGTCACGTGTTACTCACTACTGTACTGAGCCTGTAGCCGTGGCTCAGGGGTTAGTACAGCAGGATGAGCAAGCGAGATACAAAGAGGGAAGAGAGCGAGCGGGGAGAAAATTCTACTGTGACACCTTCAGGAAAACATAAAGAGTCGTAGAAATCAGAGCCTATTCCCCCAGGTTAGTCTAATACTGTATGCAGCACTGATTTACTGCTTCAATTAGATTGGATATGCTATGTCTGAGAGCAAATAAAAGTGCTATAATATCTTCAGTGGTTAATGAAAGAAACACGTAGGCAACACTGCAGCAGAGTAACCACACTGGGAAATCAGGATACAGACTCAACCAAATAAACAAATACATCTTACTGGCGACAAACGCAATCGACACAAATAAAATCCTTAATCTTTATGACAGCCATGCAATTCAGGGACCAAAAGCAAAGGCTCTGTGACCTTAAAGATTATGGATCGTGACGAGGACAGAGCCAAGTGGTTTCTTTCTGGCCTAAATCAAAATAGACTCTAGTCTAGTCCTGTAGCTCAAATTGTAGAGCATGGTGCTAGCAACGGCAAGGTCACACACATACTGTATGTTAAATTAACTACCGTTCAAATGTTTTGGGTCTGTACGTTTTTTTAATAATTAAATAAATAATACTTTGATTCAGCTTTTAACCCTTTAAGACCTGAAGGCATTTTTAGAGTTGTTTTTTTTTCCTCAGTAACACACAAAAGTAAAGACTCAT
The DNA here is from genome assembly GCA_039654625.1 of Rhinogobio ventralis. Classification (NCBI taxonomy): domain Eukaryota; kingdom Metazoa; phylum Chordata; class Actinopteri; order Cypriniformes; family Gobionidae; genus Rhinogobio; species Rhinogobio ventralis. The sequence goes on along the minus strand of CM077193.1, from coordinate 21,017,435 downwards.
AAGTCCAAAACTCTAGCAAAGAGAGCCAAAAGGTAGATATCGTTTGATAGAAAACGTAAATTTTTAGAAAAAAAATGTCATTGCATTAGGACATTCTCATGCTGAGAAACTGCTGATAAAAGACAAAAATATAGAATTTTTTATTATAATTTTACATATCTTTCTTATTTGACGTGCAATAACTCAGGAAGGAAATAAGGAAGGAGGACAATTTTTTTTGGTGAGGTTCCCCTAAATGTGAGCAGCATCTGGATCAGATTGTGGTGATAGCATTAAGTAATTAAAAGTTGCAGCATTTGGAACCAAGGTAGCCTTTTGGCTCAGCCCTTGACACCCAGAATGCATTTTTAAAATTGTTGTTCCTCCGTTAGAAATATCTCATATCTCGTGATTGACGCGTATTTATGTACGGGTTTAACAGCTGGTGGTACACTTTGGGTTTAAAGGGTTAAACTGACCAAAAATGACAACAATGTTAAAATATATTATATTATATATATATATATATATATATATATATATATATATATATAACACACACACACACACTCACCTAAAGGATTATTAGGAACACCTGTTCAATTTCTCATTAATGCAATTATCTAATCAACCAATCACATGGCAGTTGCTTCAATGCATTTAGGGATGTGGTCCTGGTCAAGACAATCTCCTGAACTCCAAACTGAATGTCAGAATGGGAAAGAAAGGTGATTTAAGCAATTTTGAGCGTGGCATGGTTGTTGGTGCCAGACGGGCCGGTCTGAGTATTTCACAATCTGCTCAGTTACTGGGATTTTCACGCACAACCATTTCTAGAGTTTACAAAGAATGGTGTGAAAAGGGAAAAACATCCAGTATGCGGCAGTCCTCTGGGCGAAAATACCTTGTTGATGCTAGAGGTCAGAGGAGAATGGGCCGACTGATTCAAGCTGATAGAAGAGCAACTTTGACTGAAATAACCACTCATTACAACCGAGGTATGCAGCAAAGCATTTGTGAAGCCACAACACGCACAACCTTGAGGCGGATGGGCTACAACAGCAGAAGACCCCACCGGGTACCACTCATCTCCACTACAAATAGGAAAAAGCTCACAAAAATTGGACAGTTGAAGACTGGAAAAATGTTGCCTGGTCTGATGAGTCTCGATTTCTGTTGAGACATTCAGATGGTAGAGTCAGAATTTGGATTCGTAAACAGAATGAGAACATGGATCCTAATGCCTTGTTACCACTGTGCAGGCTGGTGGTGGTGGTGTAATGGTGTGGGGGATGTTTTCTTGGCACACTTTAGGCCCCTTAGTGCCAATTGGGCATCGTTTAAATGCCACGGCCTACCTGAGCATTGTTTCTGACCATGTCCATCCCTTTATGACCACCATGTACCCATCCTCTGATGGCTACTTCCAGCAGGATAATGCACCATGTCACAAAGCTCCAATCATTTCAAATTGGTTTCTTGAACATGACAATGAGTTCACTGTACTAAAATGGCCCCCACAGTCACCAGATCTCAACCCAATAGAGCATCTTTGGGATGTGGTGGAACGGGAGCTTCGTGCCCTGGATGTGCATCCCACAAATCTCCATCAACTGCAAGATGCTATCCTATCAATATGGACCAACATTTCTAAAGAATGCTTTCAGCACCTTGTTGAATCAATGCCACGTAGAATTAAAGCAGTTCTGAAGGCGAAAGGGGGTCAAACACAGTATTAGTATGGTGTTCCTAATAATCCTTTAGGTGAGTGTATATCACACTCATTTTTTACTTTATATTCACCAAAAGAACCCTGAAAAAAAAGTAACACTGTTTCCATAAGCACCAAATCATCATATTAGAATGATTTCTGAAGGATCATGTGACACTGAAATGCTGAAAATTCCGCTTTGCATCACAGATATAAATGACATTTTAAAATATATTAAAAAAAGAAAACAATTAATTTAAATGTAGTATTTCACAATATAACTTTTTTTCTGTATTTTTGATCAAATACAGGTTTGGTGAACATTTGAATGGTAGTATTTCTTTCTTTATATCTTGAACCGCTTATAGCAGCCATTGATATCATAACTCAGTAATGCCATTACTCACGGCGAGTAATAACATATGGCAAGTGTGCCAAAGAGCACAAAACAAGACATGCATGCCATGTATAAATGATCTACATTCGCCTGTGTAGATGCATAAGAAGCCCAGCAGATGTAGCCTGTGCACGCTGCTATCTGCCAGAACAGGGAAGCTGGTTCCCACTAAGAGGGTTAACATATTCCTATCACCAAGACAATAAAGAGAAACAAAAAACAGATTTCCTGCAGCCCGCTCTGCTGCTAAGGAGAGGCTACAGTATGCCAGACCACACTAGGTTGGTGTAATGCACAAGGGGGAAAAAAGATACTCCTTGTGACAACAGAAAGTGGCCTTCCATCAAATGTTTCTGTAAAGCTGGTCTGTGCCCCTGCTTTGAAGTGCATTAGGGGCTTAGCTGCACATACAATATGAAGCCCTAAAGTCAGTGCCCATCAACCACCCATGCTGGAGATATCTGTGAATTTAAGACCTAAAATATATGAGTTTAAAAGGCAGTATATGGCATAAATAGAAATGCATCAGGAAGTCTTAAAGGAGTCTTGGTAAAAGTTGCTAGAAAACGGCTTTGTAAACAGTTTGTTATTTAAATCTGACCCTTGATCAGAAACAACGAGAAAAGCAGATGTTTTCAAACTGGCACCAGGCAGACCACCAAAAACAAAGAGATTTTTTCAATGGAAGCCTATTGCTGCTGGATCATACTTGAGTTGAATGTCTTTCTAGAAAACCTCCCAGAGGAAGCCTTGTCTGGGAAGAGCAGAGGCTCAGATCCAGGATGGGAGAGCGTGGGACTAAGAGGACAGTGCTGACCCGTGTTCCTGACCCAATCTAGCTGGGCTCCACAGGGAAACATATGGATGTTGCCTAGGATTCAGAACCAGCCCACGTTTACCCAGACACCAGAGGGACAGCTGTCATCCCTATGGACGCAACTGAGCTCTGGGGCACACTAAAACACAGAGATTCAGATTGTACACCACATTAATGTTAGCTCAGTAAGGGTCACAAAACGTTTATCTAGACGTGAGAAAATGTGTTAGGAATGGACGATAAAAATCTCCAAAACACTTTAAATTAATGTTACAGTATTGGGCTCTCTTTCTCTCAACCATTTCAATTCCAACAACATCTTTTTATTGGCAACATACTACCTCAATCCTCTTACATTTCCTTTTCTGGTGATAGAACTGAGTAGGCCTGTGACCTGAACACAAAACACATCCGCCACCCATACATCAGGTTATTGTGTGAATAAGCAACAGAAATCTGCACTGGTTGGACCAAGTTGTGTGGTGAAGGGAAGGAAGGGTTAATGAGCTGCGGCCGACGCCTTTTTCAGCTCATTAACCCTTACCCAGTGTCTACTGCGGTAGGTAATGCATCACAGATGTGTTGAGAGAACTGTAAACAGTTCCTCTAGGGCATACGTTAGGATGAGCCTCCCAGTAAAGCAGGACGATCATCCTCTGCTGCCCAAATGCCTGCCCACTGCACTACTAAACGAATTGAGAACCATGACCAATCCCCTACAGACTACTCATACTAGCACCCAATGCTCACTTACTGAGTATTAAATGTAACCAGGGGGCCGGGGCCCACTAGAGGGCCTCAAGATTACTTAAAATTATTTAAAACAAAACAAACATTAAAAATATTTTAATTTACCCTGTGATTTGTAGACTGAGAAAAATCGAATAAATTAAAAACATTTTAAAACTATTGGCATTTAAAAAAATATGGATTTGTTTTATGATGCCTTTATAGACCTTTTTAGAAGTTTTACTTAGCTGGACTTTCAATGGAGGGACAGAAACCTTCTCAGTCTTAAGAAATATCTTAAGATTAAAGTCTTGTGGGTTTGGAATGACATGAGGGTGAGTAAATAATGACAGTAATTTTTGGGTGAGCTATGCCTTTAAGAAAAAAATATAAAATCAAACAAATTCTTTAATTTATGAAACTATAAACCAACATTTGATCCCAAACTAGCTTTCTGCTTCTGAGTGACATTTTAATTTTTTTGTCAATTTATTTTTTACATTTTTTATTTATTTATTTTGTCCATTTGATTAAAAAGTTGATATTTTGCAAACAGGGTTGCAACCTCAGCAGAAAATAACGTTCAGATCATTTGTTGTTGTTTTGAGATCATTCATTACAGGTCCTATTTTGTACCCTTTACATGGAAAAGTCCCACTGAACCTTCACAAACACTGCTCTATAACCATAATCACCGATTTGTTGCCAACTGGCCTCGATTCCTCCCTTCAAAAAAACTCCTCCCTTCCCTTCCTTATGCCCCCTCTTTACATGAGTTAAAGCACCACAAGCATCCAAGCAAACATCCCTTTTACAACTGTACAAACACTAGTAAATCTGCAGATTTTCTGTGACGTGTCACACTGTCAGACAAAAAACAGCAGACATCACACACACACACACAACATGTGTTGTTAAAAATGGCAAAAAATCGTTTGCCATCACACTTTGACTCCTCCTAAATCTAGCTTAACCTCTAATGTCCGCACAGACAGAAAACATCTGTTCGGCCCTTCATTTAATCACGTGAGGTGAGATTACAACGCAAGATCCCAACAGAAAAAAGAGACAGCAGAACACCCACTATTCAATCATATATATCTGTGCAAGGTCAAACGGCCAAAGGGAAATAAAACAAAAAGCAAACCAAAACAAAAAGCAAACCAAAACATGAACTACGGTCATTAGCGAATGCTAATTGGGTCCAGAGCAAAAATGGGGGGGCTCACGCTGAGCTCACGATCTGTTCTGGGGGAGGGCGGCTCTGAGGGGTAGCTAGCAAAAGATCTGGCAGGTTTAGTTAGTGCGGTTTACACTGAAGTAAAGATTTAAAGAATAGCTCAACATTCATCATTGAGGAAGAAAAAGAGACTGTTAGAATCAGAGAGAAATGCTGTGGTTAGTATTCAGGCTTCACGAGGACACAAAGACAACATTCCTGAAGAAGAGAAGAAAACTGGATATAATTAAACCAAAAAGGCAATGTAAAAATTTCTGAAATATACATTGTAGTGGTGAAGATCTAACTGTGCTTGATCCTCAGAATCCTATGTTTCATAATTCATGGGAATCCTCTGAGACATCCCTTGAAGTGGAGTGAACCGCTCACGGTTTATGCATTTATAATGAAGCTCTAAAGTTTGCCTAAGATCATATATTCAGCTAAACTCAGCATGAGGGTTTATCCTCTGATGCCCCCATCTGTGCTTCTTTGCACAACACTACATCTACAATGCAATTCGCTCAGTGTTTGAACTAATATAATTTCATATTTTGGTCTAAAAGCAATAAGATAAAGCTCTGTATCTAGTATTGCATGTGAGCCACTCCACAGCATATGGCTGTCACAGCAGTGTTTCGCCACAGTGGGAACAGAAGGCCGCGCTAAAGCTGATCAGGCCAACCCCTTTTCAGGTGTAAAAAATGCCACAGGGCGTGGACTCTGAAAGTTTTACAAGTCGCAGAGTCAACATGGAGACTGATGCAGCTTGCTGGTAAGAAGGTACGCTGGCTGACGGCCAAGTCTGCATTCAAAGCACGACTATGATAAGGAGAAGCTTGCTTAAGCCTTTTATTATTGGCTGCAATTCTCTCCTCGGTAAACAAATAAGGAAAACCGTCCCAATGGTTACACCTAACCGGGGCTAAACCAAGAAGAGTGACATTTGTGCATAGCAAATGTGTGAGCATTTGTTCTCAGAGAACGAATTTCTAATCTCACTGAGAGTCGAGAACGACACAATGATGTGCGTAGTTCTCTTTGAACACCTTTGTTTTTATCTAACCTTTTACTAGCGTTATCTGTCATTGCTGTGGATGCGGATTTTCCACATGCTGAAAAAACATGTTGTTACTGTTTTCTTTTCAGGCATCTGTAGGGATAGCCTATGCAAATGCAAAACATGCATTAACACTCACTCAAATGTGACATGATCACTCAACACCGCTTGATGTCACTAAGATGGCATCATTTCAAGATAACATCATCTTTGCACTTTGCCCTGCAACTAACAGAAGATATGATAAAATTCTACATGAAGTAGAATGTAACAGTATATGTGACGCATGACCAGACACATATTTGTTGGCGGTGGATGGGTGTGTGTAGGACTATATCTGTCCTTATAGTTTGAAGGGGAGGAATCTTTCCTGTAGCTCAACCGCCGTAGCTCCTGTAGCTAAAAACGGCAAAGTCCTGGGTTCAATTCCCAGGGAAAGCAAGAACTGATAACATTTTTTTTTTTTTTGCAATGCAATGTAGGTCTCTTTGGGTAAAAAATGTCTGCAACATGCATACATGTAAATGTAATATAAATAAATGAAGACTCACCTTCTCCAGCTGTTGTCAGGGGGAGGAGAAAGGTACATCGTTCCATATGGAGAACTCTCAGCGTAGTTCAGTAAAGGAAAGCCTCCAAAGTTTTCACAGGCAAATGTCAAAATCACATGTGCTCCAAACCTTGTTTATAAATCTATTTTCTCATGACCATTTCCCACCCTCTGTCTAGTTCAGATTTTTAATAGATTTTTAGCAGTGTACTGTATTTTTATATTTGAAAGAAATATTTGTATTTTTCTTAATTCAAGACGTTTCTTTTGAAACTTTTTTTCCTTACAATGTTGTTTATTCACAAAAAGAAAATTTGCATTAAGCTATAAATTACGCACCTATAAATGTAAGTCAATTTGAACAAAACAGCATCTCTGTTAGCCAGCGAGAAAACACTATCTTTGACAAATCAGTGGAATTTATAAGAGAATACTTCACAGAAATCAACATTTTAAAGTGTGCAAGGCAAAATGGATGTTTAAGATCAACAAATGTGTTTGATTTTCAGTGGTAACACAGCAACTTGTCAACTGACTTAAAACCCTCACATACGCTACACAAAGCAATGAATAATACAAAGTTTGCCAAAGTTTTGAAAGGATAGTTCATCCCATAAATGAAAATTCTGTTCTCATCCAAGCCCAAACAATTGAAACATTCTCCGAAATATCTGGGTTCTTCAGAAAAAAAGAAAGTCATGCATATTTGGAACAACATGAGGCTGTGTAAATGACAACAAAATGTGTCAACTATCCATTTAACGTTTCTGCTGTTTAAAGTTGCGATGAAACAAAAGTAAACAGACCATCCATATTATGATATACATCAGCGTTTAACAGATTTTTGAAAAAATACAGAGCAGGTACTTGGTTCTGTCAATCGGTTGTTGCATTGCAACCAAAAATGAAAGTGAACTTGCAGTCGATTGTGGAGGAACGGTAGCTTGACAAGCCAGACTCACATCAAGATGTTGGGTCTGGGAACACACCATTGGCAGGGCTCAATCCGAGGGGCGGGATAAACGGTTGTCTTTCAAATTCCCTCTGCACGCAATAGGATAGCACTACAACCAACCAGAGCAATGAGAAGGTGAAGAGGAACTAGTTGATAGATTAAACTTTTGCTGTATCTTCAGTGCCATTCTTTGTTCCTTTCTCAAAGAAAAGCTTAACTCCAAGTCTTCCAGAGTCACGGCCAAAGCCGATTCGAAAGATCGCTGTTCGCCAGCTTCTTTGTTTTCAAGTAGCACGCGGAACCGTCACAACTCTGCCGTCATTATGTTAAGCCCGCCCACCGACTCTATACACTATGTGATTGGCCTGACTAGAGTTTGGTTTTTCAAGCTTGCAAGCCAACAGAGAGTTGCTAGACAACCCTGATGCAAATTACATTTGTTGCCGCTAGGGTGCGTCCAGATTTCTAGGCTAGAGGAACAGGGTTTAATCGGACTAAATGGCTGGAGAAGTCCGGCATAAGTCACCAGGAGAGAAGTCTGTCGTTTTGACTGAAAGATTGAGTTATGACATTTTGATAAATATTACAAGGTCAAAAAAAGAGAGAGATCCATACATAGATGAATGGTTCACAAAAAGATCTACAGTCGCAAGAAAAAGTATGTGAACCGCTTGCAGAATCTGTAAAAATATGAATAATTTTAACTAAATAAGAGAGATCATACAAAATGCATGTTATTTTTTATTTAGTACTGTCCTGAATAAGATATTTTACATAAAAATGTTTACATATAGTCCACAAGACAAAAAAATGCTGAATTTATTAAAATGACCAGTTCAAAAGTTCATGAATCATTGATGCTTAATACTGTGTGTCATTACCTGGATGATCCACGGCTGTTTTTTTGTTTTGTGATGGTTGTTCTGGAGTCTCTTGTTTGTCCTGAGCAGTTAAACTGCACAATGTTCTTCAGAAAAATCCTCCAGGTCCTGCAAATTCTTTAGTTTTCCAGCATCTTTTGCATATTTAAACCCTCTCCAGCAGTGACTGTATGATTTTGAGATCTATCTTTTCACACTGAGGACAAATGAAGGACTCAAACACAACTATTAAAAAAGGTTCAAACATTCACTGGTGCTCCAGAAGGAAACACGATGCATTAAGAGCCAGGGGTGAAAACTTATTGAATTTGAAGACAATTTGTAATTAATTTGTCTTCCAAGAAACACATAAGTATCTTATGTTGCTTCCGAAGGGCAGTACTGAATGAAAAAAAAAATTATATTTCAACAAAATCTTCTACATCTTCATCCTGTTCAAAGTTTTCACCAAGTTTTCAAATATGCAAAAGATGCTGGAAAACTAAAGAATTTGCAGCCCCTGGAGGATTTTTCTAAAGAACATTGGGCAGTTTAACTGTTCAGGACAAACAGTGGACTCAAGAACAACCATCACAAAACAAAAAAACAGCCGTGGATCATCCAGGGAACGACACATAGTATTGAGAATCAATGGTTCATAAACTTTTGAACTGGTCATTTTAATAAATTCAGCTATTTTTTTTTGTCTTGTGGACTATATGTAAAAAAAATTTTATGTAAAATATCATATTTAGTACAGCACTAAATAAAAATGAATGCATTTTGTATGATCTCTTTTATTTTGTTAAATTTATTCACTTTTTCCCAGATTCTGCAAACGGTTCACATACCTTTTCTTGCAACTGTATAATGCAGAATGAAAATGACCAGTATAAGCAGGCAAGTCAGAACGCACTGACATAAGTCTGCTTTGGGCCATGCATAAAGTTCTTATGAAGATGACATGATTACTCCATTTACAGTAAGCTTTTTAATAGTTTTTCAATGTAAATATGCGCTAGATGATAGATGTGTCTCGCAGATTTTTCAACACATCACGCTCGAGACCCAGCCTTCTTTTCCATTCATCAGCATTGCAGCTCTGCAGTTGGATACTATTATGTGCGTCTCGTGTTTATAGGAGCAAAAACACATTTCCTTATGCCCTTTACTCAGACGTCAAAAAATGTTGTCAAACTGAACAGACTAAAGTGCTTCTCCTCTTGTGGGCGGATGAAGACAACGGCGTAGCATTTAAAGATCATTTCCCATGACTGACATCACAGAATTTACCAGTATTTTGGTGCTGATGTGTGAATGGTCTCTTACCAGTAAAAAGCCAGAATGCTGTTGCTCGTGTGAACAGCATATTTGTGTATTTACCAGTAAAGTCATTGTGGTAATTTTATGGTAATTTACCAGGACTGCTGTGTGAAAAGAGCTATTGAAAAACAAAGGAAAGGTAGCGCAGTGGAATGAAAAAACAAGTTTTTTGAACAGCCCCTTACATTTACGTTTTCATATTACAATAATCTTTTCTCATTTGATTTCTCACAATATGAGCCCTATAAACTCACTTTTGCTGTCCGAACCCACTCAAGACTAAAACAAAAGTTAGGGGAATTATGGGAGAAAAAATAACCCAGCTGAAGAACTCCTTGAGTAAACACTGTTACTTCGACTCAGACCAATGTTGACAATGCTGCCTCGTCATGTCCATCTGTGCCAAAACTCTCACATCCAAACGGGGGGAGGGGTGGATTTACAAGACAGAAAGCAGGACAGAGTCTTTTTCTGTTCAACATCTGCTCAGGCCTGGAAAACCCTGCCATCAGTTCTGCTGAAGTAATGAGAGACTGAGCTCTTCATGCCAACCCTTCAACCACCAGCCCGCCCCGTGACCCGAACCATGACACAACACTGCACAACCAACGAATGAGCAGGCAAAGCCAAGCCACAGAAAAAACATTTTAGGCCACTTCATAGTTAAGACGGTATGCTATAACCCATATCATTTGTATGAAATCCCTGGCGTGACATTGTGCACATATTGTTGTTGATGCATGGCCTGGGGGTGTGGGGGTAATGACATAAGCCAGGCGACTTGGATTACGAGGGATCCTTCCTAAAATCTAATTAGCCCATGGCTGCTGAAGCGGTGTGGAGAGACAGGGTGGCTGTGACAGCACCTTCGTCTCAGAAGCTCCAGGACAGCGTGGGTGAGCTAACCTGTCTCTCTGACATTTCACACTCGACCCACACCACTCGCCCTCCAATAGGACATGATTCCAGAAATACTGACAAAGCCAAATCAAGGCATCTGGCATGATATATGTGGCTTGAAGGCAACTACATGGGTTAAGAGGAAGTTGGATGGCGTTAGGTTGGCTAGCAAGCCTGTGAGAGAGTCTAATCTTGGCAGACGTGGTTGAATCGATGCAAGCAAAACAAGCCAACGCTGTGAGGGACACCTGGCACTAAAGCGAAAAAAAAATCAGAGCGAAAGCAAATTTGGGCTTTGAATCCTCCCTCATTTTCTCTCACTCAGCAGAATTAGAGTGGCAAGAAAATGAAATGCTTTAGACATTAAGGGAGAAGCCTAGTGGCTGAATGTTTATTTAGAGAGTCTCTGTTTATTTAGATTAGATGTAGTGTGTAGTTTTAAGTTTAAGAAGATTGTTTTTCTTTTTAAAGAAAATGTGAGTTGCATATGGTCGTAAATAACATGCCATCATAGTGTCAGTATTATAAGTGGTTTCCAGGACCGTCAGTGTTATTTTAGTATTATTTATATACTACTACAGTAATTATTAATATTTTGAATTAGGGTTTTTCTTTTCCATTTGCATTAAAATTTTAGTTCAAGTTTTAGTAATTTTGTTCTGTGCTTTAGTCATTTTTATTAGTATTTGTTTTCTTAATAATATTTCTATTATAATAATTTTTTTGTTTCAGTTTTAGATTTAGCTAATTGGTTTTTCAACTTAAAAGGAAATTAGAAATGTTGACTTGGCAACTAACTGAAATAAAATAAGCTTTTAATCTAACTTGTAACATACATCAACTCGATGCAACCTGGACACATCATCAGTGATGTTACCTGGGATCACGGAGTGTTTCGGGTCTTTCAAGCATCATACACTCTCACCCAGGCGACCCAGCTGGGGTTGATCAGGCCCCAGCTTGTGTACAGGTAGCAATACCCCACCCATGGTGACCTCCTTGATGGCCCTTTGCTTACTGGCCCCTATGATGCACAGGATGTTATAGGCCCTGCAAAGAGACTGGCCAGCAAACCCTCTGCATCCCACCTCAATGGGCTCACACCGTGCTCGCCACCCATTGTTCTGGCACTCCTCCACTAGCTCAGTGTATTTTGCCCTCTTCCTCTCATTGGCCTCCTCGATACGGTCCTCCCAGGGTACGGTGAGTTCCAGGAGAAAGATCAGCTTGGAGGTCTCTGAGATGAGTAGCATGTCAGGCCGCAGTGTTGAGGTGGCACCAGCTTCGTGGAATTTCAGTTGCTTCCCCAGGTCAACTTTCAACTCCCAGTCTCGTGCTATTGCTAGCAGGCCAGATGAGGTGGCCCTGGCAGCGAATGGTGGCTTCTCCCCAGCCCGGACGAAAGCAATGGTGTTCTTCACTGGGTGGAGGCACTTACAGTGGCCAATTCCACAGCTGATGGTATTCGCTATGACCTTCAGGACTTGGTCATGGCGCCACCGGTAGCGGCCCTCGCCCAGGGCCTTCAGACAGCAGCTGAGGATGTGCTCCAGGGTCCCCCTCTTTAGGCAGAGGCTGCAGGCTGGTGACTCCAACAATCCCCAGCTGAACAGGTTGGATGGGCTCGGTAGTACATCGTAGACAGCCTGGATCAGGAACCGTATGCGATGGGGGTCTGCTTTCCACAGCTCTGCCCATGAGACTCTCTGGTCCACTGCATGCTCCCATCTTGTCCAGGCTCCCTGCTGCCGCATTCCAACCATCCTGCTGGCCCGCTCCTCCTCTATTGCTACCCGCACCTCTTGCTGCACCAGTGATCTCCTGTCCTTCCCTGGCCTTGTTGTAGCGAGATGTTGTGTCGCTACCCAGGCCAGCTCTTCCATGAGTCACTGCTCCTATCAGTGCCCTGTGCCGTAGCCGTGACTCAGCCACATCCACCGCCTCTGCTGCCCTCCACCTCCGCCCTGTCCTCACCTCCATCCCAGCCTGGGAGACCTTCGGGTCTTGTGACTCTCTGTATTGCAGCACCTCCCTGGCACGGCCCAACTTGAACTCCTCATTCAGGCTGCTGATGGGGAGCTTCAGCTTGTTGTTCTGGCCATACAAAGCGATGCTACTCAGGCTTCGAGGTAGGCCCAGCCACTTCCGTAGAAACCTGCTGACTCTCCTCTCAAATCCCTCAATGGTGGAGATTGGAACCTCATAAATCAGGAGGGGCCAGAGAATCCGCGGGAGAATGCTTTGTTGGTAAATCCAGGCCTTGAACTTGCCATGTAAGCCTGACTTATCCACTGCAGCTAGGTTCAAGGTTGGTTGCATGGATGGCTGCCGTGTCTTTCAGGCTGCAGTTGAACACCTTTCCCAAGCTCTTCACTGGTTTCTCAGTGATTGATGGTATCTGGGTCATACCAAGTGTGAAGCGGAACTTGTTGGTAACCTTTCCTTTCTTCAACACCAGAGATCTAGACTTTGCTGGCTTGAAGCACATACGAGCCCAGGTGGTCATCTCTTCCAAGCCCTTCAGGATCCACCTGCCCCCTGGGACGTGTGGTGTTGTCACCGTCAGGTCATCCATAAAAGCCCTAATGGGTGGCTGGCAAATACCGGACTTGGTGAGGGGACCTCTGCACTGGACCTCTGTAGACTTTACCAGCATATTCATGGCGAGTGCGAATAAGATCACTAAAATTGTACATCCAGTGATGATACCCTTCTCAAGCCTGTGCCAGTCTGATGTTGTAGACCCCGCAGAGACTCTCAGACTAAAACTGTCGTAGTAGTCCAGAACGAGGTCTCTAAACTTGTCTGGGATGTGGTGCCGGCGCAGGGCCTCCTCAACTAGTTTGTGGGGTATGGACCCATAGGCATTTGTGAGGTCCAACCACAGCACCACCAGGTCCCCCTTGTTCTCCCGGGCTTCCCTGATCAGCTGTGTGACCACGCCTGTGTGCTCCAGACACCCCGGCACCTTTGGGATCCCTCCTTTCTGGACCGAGGTGTCAATGTACGAGTTCCTCAGGAGGTAGTCGGTCAGCCGCCTAGCAACAATGCTGAAGAATATATTTTCCTTAACACTGAGCAGCGAGATGTTTCTGAACTGGTCGATGGTCTTTGACTCTTCCTCCTTTGGAATCCACACCCCTTCTGCAAACCGCCACTGCTGAGCAACCTTTCCCCTCCTCCATATGACCTTCAGGATCTTCCAGAGCCTGTGGAGTAGCTTCGGGCAGTTCTTATAAACCTTGTAAGGTACCCCACTAGGTCCTGGGGCTGAGCTTGCTCTGGCCGTTTTGATCACCTCCTGGATCTCCTTCCCGTCAAAGTCCAGAGTTGGTGCAACTGCACCAATTCAATTATATTTAAAGAATTATATTTGAATTTATTTAAGCTTTATTTCAATTAATGAAAACGATTTTGGTAACATTTTACTTAAAGCCTTTATTGAAAATGCTAAAAGTATTTAATGCATTATTTATGCTTTGTAACGCACCTTATAATGTATTATAAGGTAGTGACAAGGTAATCACTAGTACAAGGTAGTGACAACTGAATTAACATTAAATCAAATTGAACGATTAGCCGTTTAAAAATGCATCAGAGATATCTCTTATTATAGTGAAATCCATCAGCACTGCAAGCAAATCACCGGGAAAAAGTCTGATTCTCTGCACTGTAGTTGCTTTCACAGGCCCTATGGTCTAGGGTCCACCACATACATTAGGGTCCATAGAGACAGTGTTGCCAGATCACGCTAGAAAAAGCAACAACTGGGTTTAACAAAACAAGCTCAAAATAAGCGATCTGCCTCACATAAATAATCCTAAAATAATGCCAAATATATATCTCACAACTGCCCATATTTATAAAAAAAATCTCAAAGATCTGAAGAATGCTCATAATAAGCGGACATGCCAACACTGGCAAAAAAAATACCCTGCACGATTTAAAAGCAGAAGCTTATACAATAAGCAATAAAATGATGCTTGTCCTTGTTATTTACACACAATAATAAATCTGAAACACCTGGATTTAAAATCGGCCCATTTGTCACAATTTTTCTGTACAAACCCTTAACATAAATACCAAGGTGTTTTCTTAACTACTTGTGTCTTTCCATCAATCACAAGAGCGTTACTGCTGTGAGGGTAAGATGTTGAGTAAGACCGTCTGACGTTGTTCTGTACCTTGATGTAGACAAACTGCATACCCTTCCAAAAGTTCAAACTATTCGAATTGCATGAGTGAAGTTATGGCTGGTTATGTACTTGTCAAAAATAGATTTTTAACCCCAAAAAAAGTTACGGACTGCAGCTTTAATTATTAAAATTACATTGACATTTAAGTTGCTTTGGAAAAAAAGCAGCTACCAAAATGTAAATGTAAAATCAGTCACAAACGTAGAGGATAAGTTAGGCATCAAAGCTAAACAACCCAGGGGTGTGTTAAAATCCCTAACGTTATGAGAAATAGTAACAGTGATGCACCACTAACAGGTTGAAATGGAACTTAATCAGATTAATGCGTGTTAGTAAACTGCCTCATTCATATGCTGAATTCTCAAACTGAAAGCAACAACAACAACAAAAACCAGAAAGTTCTGAGCCTAGAGCAAAAAGCTTTGAAGACGATAACAACCCAGCTAACCATTTACTAATTAAAATTATTTTCTTTGTTTCAGAGACAACTAGATACAAGTGTCAGCGATTAAGGCAAAAAATCTAAACAATACAAACAGACAATGAGGTGAAGAAAAAAAAATCCTGAGCCTGAAGAAACCCGTGAGAATACGCAAGAATATATTCAACTGTTGGGAGGGAGCGGCTCAAATCACAGAGCAGAGTTCTGACAAACAGGTCTTGCAGTTTTTAGCATGACTGCGGTCACCATCACAAATGCCTTTTTCCCGCTCAAAGAAGAAAGGCTCATTCAAAGTGCTTACGTAACTCAACTCTGCCACACTTTTTTTCCTGTCTTCCTCACACTGTCTTTGTTGTATTTTCATATTGCACGACACCAGAGCAAGTGGACCGTTCCCAAAATTATTCTAATTTTAATGACTACGAAGTAGCTTTTTACTGGGTTTCTAGATATTTCAAACCCCAAAACTTTTCTCTGTCTTTAAAAAACCAAAGATGAAATAAAAACTAAATCAGTAGAAGACTCTTTATGCCCTTCACATCTTCAAAACAGCATGGTAACTCAGAAAGCATTAGGGCCTTTTTATTTTTTATTTAATCTTTAGCACTCTGTCGCCTCTGGCTTGCTCAGTTGGGGCCACTAAATTTTCAAATAAATATCCAAATAAATTTAATTACTAAACTAAATTATATCAACTACATTACTTGAATATACACTCACCTAAAGGATTATTAGGAACACCATACTAATACGGTGTTTGACCCCCTTTCGCCTTCAGAACTGCCTTAATTCTATGTGGCATTGATTCAACAAGGTGCTGAAAGAATTCTTTAGAAATGTTGGCCCATATTGATAGGATAGCATCTTGCAGTTGATGGAGATTTGTGGGATGCACATCCAGGGCACGAAGCTCCCGTTCCACCACATCCCAAAGATGCGCTATAGGGTTGAGATCTGGTGACTGTGGGGGCCATTTTAGTACAGTGAACTCATTGTCATGTTCAAGAAACCAATTTGAAATGATTCGAGCTTTGTGATATGGTGCATTATCCTGCTGGAAGTAGCCATCAGAGGATGGGTACATGGTGGTCATAAAGGGATGGACATGGTCAGAAAAAATGCTCAGGTAGGCCGTGGCATTTAAACAATGCCCAATTGGCACTAAGGGGCCTAAAGTGTGCCAAGAAAACATCCCCCACACCATTACACCACCACCACCAGCCTGCACAGTGGTAACAAGGCATGATGATCCATGTTATCATTCTGTTTACGCCAAATTCTGACTACCATCTGAATGTCTCAACAGAAATCGAGACTCATCAGACCAGGCAACATTTTTCCAGTCTTCAACTGTCCAATTTTGGTGAGCTCGTGCAAATTGTAGCCTCTTTTTCCTATTTGTAGTGGAGATGAGTGGTACCCGGTGGGGTCTTCTGCTGTTGTAGCCCATCCGCCTCAAGGTTGTGCGTGTTGTGGCTTCACAAATGCTTTGCTGCATACCTCGGTTGTAACGAGTGGTTATTTCAGTCAAAGTTGCTGTTCTATCAGCTTGAATCAGTCGGCCCATTCTCCTCTGAGCTCT
This sequence comes from Rhinogobio ventralis, assembly GCA_039654625.1. NCBI lineage: Eukaryota > Metazoa > Chordata > Actinopteri > Cypriniformes > Gobionidae > Rhinogobio > Rhinogobio ventralis. The sequence continues at coordinate 21,000,715 of CM077193.1, read as the reverse complement.
AGCATCAACAAGGCATTTTCGCCTGCAGGACTGCCGCATACTGGATGTTTTTCCCTTTTCACACCATTCTTTGTAAACTCTAGAAATGGTTGTGTGTGAAAATCCCAGTAACTGAGCAGATTGTGAAATACTCAGACCGGCCCGTCTGGCACCAACAACCATGCCACGCTCAAAATTGCTTAAATCACCTTTCTTTCCCATTCTGACATTCAGTTTGGAGTTCAGGAGATTGTCTTGACCAGGACCACACCCCTAAATGCATTGAAGCAACTGCCATGCGATTGGTTGATTAGATAATTGCATTCATGAGAAATTTAACAGGTGTTCCTAATAATCCTTTAGGTGAGTGTATATGATAATTGAAATGACATCACCGTTTTCTCCAGAGCGGCTGTACAGCTGAATCAAATTCTGTTCATTATTTTCCTGTTTAACACTGTGAAGCTGCTTTGAAACAATCTGCATTGTAAAAAGCGCTATATAAATAAAGTTGACTTGACTTGACTGACACTAAGCTAAATCTGTAGACCGAAATTATTTTTTGAGCCCATAGACGATTAAGCTTACAGACAACCACTGAAAAATGAATGAAAGAAATTCATCAACTACACAACCGAGGAAGATAAAAGACTGACCGGCCGGGCCGGCGTAGTCAGTAACTTCATCAACCTGTGTGATGAATGAATGCAGAACTAGCGGCAGATTGCACAAGACGATCTGTGGCAGGGTTTGTTAAATCACCCTCTAATGAGGACACCAGAGTACTGATATTTAAATCTCTAAGCGTTTCTCATTAGTGGGGAGAAAACAGCAGGTTATTGCAGTTACACACTCATTCACACCCACATTGCAAGAGAGGGAATATCAATACATAGGATCATCAGCAGCCTGAAGCCTCAAAAAAAAGCATCCCACATGAGCAAAGTTCAACATGTATGACACACACACATACAACATTCTGAGCTCATAATAATGATGCATCTACTAGCGTAAGTAAAGACCCTCACAGATTATAAATCACTATTTCCCTCTACAAAGGCCTTTACACCAGTGAACTTAAAGGATATCTGCCGTCCGTGCTTGTCAATGGGCCTGCGGTGCGGTGAATTGATCCGATTTCGGTCTCGATGGACCCTCTCCACCAGACCATGGTGTCTAGTCCCTCGCACAGAGTCCAGACCGGAGGGAAATGCCCCCTATGGAGAAATAAAAATTTTGTTAACTTTCTACACACAAATGCATGAAACTCTCAAAATGCTTTGAATAGTAACAGCCTACAAAGAAAGTGTGAGTGTTCATGTTTCAGGACTGAAAAAGCATGCAGAACATAGACACACACACACGTAAAGTATTCAAAGTGCCACCATTAGCTTGTGTCCCCAGGTGAATTCAGTCTACTCCAAAGTGCTTTTACCTCTCTAGGTTTGGTTTCTCATGGCGGACAAAATGTAGGGATCACTGCTCGGTGTCTCAAAGAAGCTTTATTCAGAGCAACAAGAGCACTTTCACCTGAAGGAATACAACACTGTTCTCCATAGGGAATAGACACAGATACAGTTCTTCGGGTCTTGGAGCACACCGCTGTATCAAGTGTACTTGTGGGGATAGTTGTGTACTGAAGGAGTAGGCAAAGTGAGGGCAAACTAAGAAGTGAGGACAAACACACTCTTTGTTTTATGAGGAGAAAGTTTGCAATTACCATCTCTTGACATCATTTATCTGAGGGTAGAAAAGCGGAGTATATGGCTGGAGATTATCTTCTTCTAAATGAACATGACTGGCTGGACAGATTTTGTAGACTTTGATAAGTGGATGGAGAACAACCCAGGTACCTGGAAATCAGTGCTGGCATTGCCTATCTGGTTGACGTTGGGCAACGAGCCACCATAGTACTGTGCCCGGTTCTGAGACAGGCGGAGCTGCTGAATCTTCTGGAACTGCACCTTTAATTAAGAGGAAGACACAGTGAATGCATTTGAAATAGAAAGGAGAGGTGTTGTTATAACATAAATGTATTTAACTAAGGTGGAAATTCTTGGAAATGAGTTTGGATTTAAGTGTACTTCTGAGCCCAAGCTGGAGGACAGTGTGGATTTTGTTGTTTGGCAAAAGTAAACAATGAAAATTATCAATTCTGATCAGGCACAAGCAAATCAGGAGGCGTTCCTTCCTCCCACTAACCAAAGGACAAAATTTGAATCTCAAAGACTGACCTCATTTAATGATATCAATGGGTTACTACACATAAGCTACTACACATAAGTCCTCTTTTGAAACCAACACACTGACATTCTTAAACCTGAGCACAAAACCTGATCTACGTTCTGCTTGGTTGTAAAGGGCTACATTATTTAGCTAAAAAAACATATTGCATAATCTGAAACATATTGCAGTTGTTTTGATAGATACTGCAATTGACATTTTAATTATGATTATATAAAAAAAACACATCTCTGCTAAGACAATGAGATACAAGAAACATAAAGTCACCAGTGGGAAGTTTGTTGTTTCACCACAAGATCTTATCTCATTTTGATAAAAAATAAAATAAAAAAATGTAAAAATTAAAGTTGAAGATGAAAAAATGAATAGTTCACAATTAGATCAATAACATGCACTCAGAAAATAGTGAATTTTTATTATTTGTGGGTCCTGATAATAATGTAATAACAATAACATTATTTTAATAACAATAATAATAATAAATGTTATTTACGTTATTTAAGTTACTTAAAATATTGCGATAAGTATCGTATCGTGAGTTCATTATCGCGGTTTGTATTTGATCATGACATGAGTGTATTGTTACACCCCTATCTAGAGAGCATTTGATTGGGAAAAAAAGCTGTGCAGTGCATGATGTTAATCTTTTTGGTCCGTTTCCCTTGGAATAATTTTAAAAGGCAAACTTTATCGATTAACTGTGCACAGAGATTCATATATCATGGCTTTGTCCACACTGGAATCTACTTACATAACATCACTCTAGATTATTGTGTTTAAAAAGATGGGTCATAGAACAACAAAACACAACACAAAACATTCTCTCACTCATCAGACACACCGTTTTAAAGCATAAGCAAGATGCTGCTTCAAATCCAGTGTTGACACTGTTCCAGGCAGACAGCTCAGAAAGGCAGGCTTGTTAATAAACAAGCACAGATCCTCGCTCTCAGCACACACTCTGGGGTCATGGAGATTCACATCCAGCCTTTCAATGTACAAAGTTCTCAAAACAATGACACCCCAGCTGTGGAGCAGGACCAAGCAGCTTAATGAAGCCGAGGATTTCCCTGGAGCAGCGTGCTTAAGTTAATGCTCTTCCTCTCCTGTCAACATCACAACATTGCAGAGGATGGTTACTACTAGGGATGCACCGATATGATTTAGTTTTTTTAGATTTGAAAACCGATATCCGATATTTTGGCCGATAAATCTAAATATTAATCCAAATTTGTATATAATTTCTGAGAGCCTGATTACAAAAACAAAAGTCTCTTGTCAGAATGTGTAACTCCCGTAACAATCCACGGAAAGACGGTAACTAAACCCAAAGAATTCACAAAGTTTTATTACAATAGAATTCTCGTTATAAAGTTATGTGATATGAAAGTTCCAATCATAGGTGCAATGCTCTGAAGCTAAATATGATCCCTGAAAAGCTTAACCAAACGCATCCTATATGAGATAAATCATATACACACACACACACTCTCCCTTGCCGTAACAACATGGTAAAACACGGGCGCACAAATAATTCACAACATTCTTTTAAAGTAGTGTTTTCATTATAATGTTATATAGCCTAAATGACAGACTTGTGCTGCTGCACGTTGCACTTAACAGTTTTTTCCCGTTCAAAGTGATTCCAATCATATTTCAAGCAATTCAACAAAACCATCATGGCGAATAGTGCGCCTCTGAAGTGTCTCAACTAAAGGAAATAATCCATCATTTATCTGCTTTATGTATCAGCCAAATTGTCTTATTGGCCCGATACCAATATGGTGGCTGATATATCGTGCATTCCCACACTCTACATTACTACACTCCAAATATATATATTATATAGGCCTAAATTTAAGTTTATATACATCCTTTGGATGAGACGTTAAACCTAGGTCCTGACTCTCTGTGGTCATTAAAAAATCCCAGGATGTCTTTTGTAAAAGAGCACACTGGTGGCGGTTGAGGAGATTCCACCCTTCCATATGTAAAGCACTTTGAGCACCCAGAAAAACGCTATATAAATGTAACAAATTATTATTATTAAGATTATGTATTTGAATGATATATAAACTGTCCATCCTTTTTGATTACACAGTTAACAAACTAATAATTTTAATGTGATGCATATTTGTCATACATACAAAAATGAGTTATGAAGGACAAAAAAAGTTAAAACAGGTAAGATTTCTGTAATAAACTGATTATATTTTATAACTGTTTAACTGAATAAATGTAATAGTTTTCACAATGAACAGATTTAAGCAATTTGACTAATCATATTTTCAAATAGATGCAAATAGTTAATATACTATGCCATTATTTTGAGTTTCATTTATGTATGAATGACAAAAATGCCTCAAGTAAGATTATTCGTTTATGAGAGAAAAAAAAAAAAAAATCCAAACAGATGACAATTTTATATGTAATTCAAATACATAATATTAAATTTAGGCCTCAATATTTTTGTGTATTATTTCATCCTCCAAAAACTATTTTACATTAAAAATAAATTAAACACAGTTCTTAGTTTCCCAATTCAATAGTAGTGCATTAAATAAAGTACTGATAAATACTGATATCTAAAAATAAAGTGGAGGACACACTACACTTTTCGTTCCATTGACTTCCATTCATATGCATGCGAATGCTGAGACAGGAAACACAAGCTCACGCAAAGTTTTACATTTTGCTGTGTTCCAGAGTTTGGTGAAGTTTGGTGAACTCTGACATGAGAACTTGTATCAAGTAAATAGGTCCGACCAATAGAAGATTGATACGGCACAGCACGACCTCTTAAGCCCAAAGTATACTTCGGCCGCAAGCGTTTCCGCACCTTCCGCATGATGTCCGTAGACGGTGCGTGTACAACAGCGCATGCGCAAGAAAGACAGAAGAGACAGAGAGAGAGGCTGTGTTCGAAACATAGACCATAAAACAATATGGACGACGCGACTTCATTCTCTTCCGCTGAAGAAAAGTGAAGCCGCTGGAGGTCCGAATATGGCGCTGACATCCTGCGCAGATTTGGGACCGAGCCTGCGCAGTAGAGAGCAGGAAGTACAGCCGCGATGTCAAAAGCCCGCCCACACTCAGATGAAGAACAATTAATTATGTTGGTGTGAAATAAACAATTATGGAAATGTAGAAATTAAAGCTAAAGCTCCAATCTTCTCCCGAAAATCACGAAAAAACGTCAGTTGGTGCCTCAGTGACAACTTCACTCAGAGAAGCTGTCAATCTCAGCTGTCAATCATGACGTGCACGTTTGTATGCATGAATATCCTACTTTGACAGCATCTACTAAATACAACTCAAGAATACTGAAATCAGTATGGAAGCTGTGTTTGGAATGGCATACTACCATATAACTCCTACTATATTGCAGTATGCAATGTGTATACTCTGAATAGTATGTGAATTTTCTATATGCATGGAATCCCTGGATTACCTACTACATTTGCTGAAATCTAATGTATGCATCTGAGGACACTACATGGGATACTGTTTCCCACAATGCAAACGCGCTCCACGTGACGTTTCATCTTTGTGAAGAATGCAGCGTGAGTGAACTGGAGGCAGGGAATAATTATAAATTTAATACTTTTAGAAACTGTAAACTACAAACTAGCTTTGTTTCTGATCGTTACATACATTTTACTTGAATCTCTACGGCACGTTTCCAATTAAGTCAAATCAAGTCACCCTTATTTATATAGCGCTTAATACAATACAGATTTCAAAGCAGCTTTAGGAAAATCTGGAAAATAATGATTCAGTGATGTAAACAGAGTTCAATCCTTCAACAGAGCTATGAAAAAGCTTTGTTTAGTGTCTATTCAAATCTGTTTGATAAAAGTTTGTGAAGTTAATCAATTATGAATTGAGTTAAATTAGTCAATAAAGCATCGTTGTTTAATAGTACGATCAACTGAAGCCTTAGACCACCATTCCACCATTTTGGAAAGCCCAGCTATAATTAGTTATTTTTACCTATGTATAATTAAAGTATTCTACACAGTAAAAAGTGGTAGGAGTTCCTGTAAGGAGCTATATTGTTAACTGAACCCTTAAATTAGCCAACATAATATAGTGCATTTTATTCAAACATTATATTTTTGACTTGAATCAAACCAGTTAAATTTACATGTTACCACATTACGCACGTTACGTAAAAAAAATTGAGTGCATATTTTTTGTTGAGCAAAATAAAATCGAATCAACTGATTTTAATTGAAAAGCATTATTTAATTTCACTGAATCAACTTGAGTTTACGTCAACAAACAGAATTTTGCTGAGGACAGCTGAAAGATAGGAAATTTTTATTTAGGTTGGCACATTTGTTGTAAGGTAACACGCTGGACAGCTGTGCTGAATTATTGTTCAATGTTTGTCATATGACAACACTGTAGCATACTACTCTGAAACATTATTTGTTGCATATTGTATACTATTTCACACACTATTCTTAAAAAAAAAATAGTAGACAGTATGCACCGTATACTGGGTAGTAAGCAGTAAGTAGTAAGTTAGTGTGCTATTTCAAACACAGCCAGAGTCAACAATTGTACTACGCATGTGTCGAACTCGACCATCCACGCTCATCCGCGGTTGGGTATACTTCGGAAGCTGTGCAGACACGACTGTGCGCAAGGTGCGTCTGGACACGGAAATTGAAGTATACCCAGGCCTTTAGCTGAATTAAAAGGCGGCAAACTTTAAATCCGCAGGACTGCAGCATTGCAGTAAAGTGTAGTAGATTATGCTCAAAGTCTAGTGACCGCAGCTTAACAGAGACCTTGATCCACTACTACAACTTGCATAGGCTGGACATGCCAAAGGACAGTCAAGCAGCTGGATGACTTGCAAACATGTAGTGGGCTTACAGACAACAAGTGTTGTAACAGCACACAGACAAGTTCTGTTTACATTTCTGTTGATCACATCCTATTGAAAATGGCAAGAATCATTACAGCTCTGAAAAACATCTGGTCTTTGCTTTCTGCCAAAACTTTCAGATCCACAAAAAAGTGAAGGTGTCAGATCTGTTTCTGGGTCAATGACGTGACGCCTACATTTTCTGTCCGATTGCATTTTCTCACAAAATATCATGATCTTTACTTAATATCCTAATGATTTTTGGCATTAAAAGAAAAATCTATAATTTTGACCCATACAATGTATTGTTGGCTATTGCCACAAATATACCCGTGAGACTTATGACTGGTTTTGTGCTCCAGGGTCACAAATGTGCATTTACTTAAAACTCTTCATTACAAGGCATTATTCCATGATTATACATGGTTCTCATCAAAATTAAATCAAAAAATTTTTTTTCCATCGTCTCCATTGTCAAGTTAAATGAAATGTTGCACTTGATTGCAATTTGATTTTTGATTAAAAAAAAAAAATGTTTGTTTATGTTCATAAAAACAATCCTGTGAAATTAATAAAATGTGGTTTAAATCTATTTTTTGTATGAAATTGTTTATTGATCTCTTTAAATAGATTTTTAATAATATTCAAGATGTTCATTTGGGGCGACCACTCATCATGTGGTGCGACCAATAATAGCAATAACTGTATTAAATTTAAAAATAAAATATCTAATTTCTGTGGCTGAAATAGGAATACTTAAGTGAAAGGTATTTTTAAACATTTTTATCAGGTTTATGCAATTTGCAAGAAAAATAAGTCTGTTAACTACATTTAAGAAGGCAACTCTGAAATTAAAAACAAAATGTGAGATCATCTTTTGCAAAAACTCAAAAGAAATGCAAATACTTTGTTTATAAACACTTTAATTACTCAGAACTTGTAAAAAAAAATGTTAAGCATGTTAAGGAAATAAATTAATTTTAAGATAAATCACGGTCGCACCACATGATATTTTTTAAGGCTACGGCCAATTCACCTAGGTGAAAAAACAGTAAAATCACTCAATTTAAAATTTTAATATGAATTTATGTGTACACAACATTCTTAATGTTTGAACAATTGCAATAGATATTATTATATTATTTTTTGTATTTTAAAATTGGCCTGTTGAAAATCCTTATACGTCATTGACCCTTCTACAAGCAGACATTCAAAGTCGCATATTCAATTCTGAACGGTGTTCAAAGGAAGACAACTGTTTGACAAAATCAAAAATTGTCAAATGATCCCTTTGTTGATACCAGTTTGATGTGCAGACACCATAAATATAATTAAGCAATTTGTAGATTCCCTTCCTCGAAAAGTTTACAGTGTAAACACTGTGGCAATGCTGTTTATTTGAGCACCTCAAGAAATATTGAGAAACCAAACAAAGTGATCACTTTGAGATGCCAGAAGCATTGTTAACCATTTAATTGCAGCTGACACATTTGGCTGCTTCCTTTGGGATTATTGCCAGATAGTATACACTCATTTCATTTATGAATCATTGCTAACAAGATTTGAAAAGCTACAATATCATACAAATGTAAATGATTCTGAAAAGTGCATCACTTTTGTCTGTCAGCTATTCGCATAGAAACATTCGCAATTTTTTATATAGTATTGAGTGGTTGATTACAGATCACAATGTTTAAAAATGAACCAAATGTGTAAAATTCGAGAAATGCTTGAGACCTCTGAAATGCAAGCATTTTCCTCCAGGGCTCATTCCATTGTCAAGAAAGACTGTTTGTAAAGAGTTATGATGACTTTAAACTCTGACGACTTACTATAACACAAACACAACCACATGTTCTTGTGCCCTAGAAGAGGAGGCAGCCAAATCATGAACTGGCAGATCATGTTAATTCATTCCCGCCTACAGACTCCACACAGAGACAGAGCGCTGTCTGAGGCAGAACACTTCCCACTGGTGAAAAGACCTATAGTCACAACTACACCTGACTGACACTTATTAACCTTTCTCCAAACCATACTTCAAAAGCATAAAAAAGTTTTTTTTAAATTACAGACATCAACAAAAACTAAAACATAACCCAACTCACAGCAAAGCAGCCTGATCATGTTACTCCAAATGTTTACATGAAGTGCATGTAAATTAAACTGAAAATGCAAAGCAGCTCGGCACAATAAAAGCCTTTGACATGACCCCAACAAATGTTTACCACAGCTTCCGACAAAACACCAGTTACTAGTTCTTGTTTAAAATCATAAATTATTAGTGAATCTTCACGGGGGCATGTTTACAGGTGACCACACAATATAAAATCAGTCAAGTTTTAGCACTCTTTAAAAAATAAAGGTTCTTTGTTGGCATTGATGGTTCCATGAAGATCCTTTAACATCCATGGAACCTTTCCACTGCACAAAATGGTGAAAAAAGTTTCTTCAGATTATTCAAATGTTCTGAAAAAAAAATAAAAAGTTATTTCAAGAACACTGGCGCTGCGTCAATAGGCGAGAAGTCTCCGGATGACCTACTACTTCCGACGAGATTCTGAAGTGTGCATTCGATGGACACTATCCCATGAGGCCACAGGAGAAGATTTATGAATGGAGGTTACGGGACGCAACTGACGCTGGTAGGTCACATGATAATGACAACATGGCGGATGTAGTACGTCCGGATTACATTCCTACTATATAGAATGTACTTTTTTAACGGTTGAGAAGTAAGTTCCAATTCAAATGTAGTACCTACTCAGACAGTACGCGATTTCGGACACAGCTTGGGTCTTCTATGGCATTACTACGAAAACTCTTTCTTTATTTTTAAGAGTGTTCATTGGCTTTTACGTTCTCTTTTGCTGATTTTTCAGTCATTGGCATACTTGATTCTGGTTGGTCAGTAGCTACATCCAGCAGTCAAATATTTCTGAATAATCAAGGGCAACACTGTTTAGACCTTATGCGCCAGAGAAACAAGCGTGCAGCCATCTTTAGAATTTTGTCTTTGAACTTCCATTTTTTGCAGTAGCTCTGTATATTTCTATGGCATTGCTGTCGAAGAGTAATTAGCTAGGGAAGTAGATACTTATTGTAGAGTCAACGAAAGTTATCATGAGCATTGTAATGTTTGAAGCAGATGTCATAACAAATGTCAGTAGACCGACAAGATTTTAAAACGAGCGGTTCATTTATAAATACATACTATCTTACCTTCATGCTGTGGAAATACAAACCGGAAGACAGAACACAACATGGCCAGAGCTGAGAAGGGGCGGGGCTACATAAGGTCTATAACTGACCACTATATAATTGTGTTCTGTCTTTGATATTATTTATTTAGTAAGCAGCCATGTAATAAGCAAGAGTATGTACACTGAACTACTTTGCATTGTGAAATTGCATTAAAAAATATTGTTTGAAATAATTTTCTTTAAAGACAACATTTTATTTCACCTATCCACCCCACATATCCGCATGCCCACCCCAGGATGGCATCATCATAGTAACATCAGTGCTGTTTCTGTGGTCATTCTGTCATATATGTTGTTAGAACAGTTTTATTGTAGTAAAAAATAGCTGTGCTAACTATGGTATCTTGGCTGGAAGCTATGGTTGCCATAGTGACTTCTGCAAAGAGTCATGACTATCAAAAACAGCTGTACTTAAAAAGACAAAAATACGTTTGCTACTCACAGCTATGACTAAATATAATGAACAAATGATGACTAGCAAATATGATGAGATCAATCTAAAGGCATCATCCCTTTAATGATGTCCGTGTGAATGCGTGCACTGTGAATGACAGCAGTCAGACAGCCACTGACATTCTCATCCCTCCTCATGAGCTCGATGTGTCGGGCATTTTACATTCACAGTGATTCAGTTGCGCATAGGACACACTAAGGCATCTGCATTTGATGTATGAAATCGAGAGAGCGAGGTAATTTCCTAATTTGGCTGTGCTTACCCTTGAGACGGTGAGGTCTGTCATGAGCTGCTCGAAGGCCCGCGTCTCCTCCGCCTGTTTCTGGTTGTGCAGCGCGATCTTCTCGCTGAACTTCCGCGGGTTGGAGCCACTCGAGCCCGGGGATCCAGACATGGTTGGGCCGCAGAGTTTCGAGATCAACTTCGCAGGGAACTGACTGTTGAATGTTGTCGATGTATAAGTCAAATGTGTTTAAGTTGTCCCTCCATGTCTGAAAAGCGTGTAAGAGTGCAGTCCAGATGCTTTAGAGAGGTTTGACGAGGTCGCTTTAGTGACAAGAGCTTTGCCACCATTAATGAGCTGGAAAACGCGTCGAAACCGAATTATTAACAACTTAATGGACTTAAATCAGCTTAAGTGCAAAGTAACGATGATATATAGGAATTACTTATAACGCCAATCTTTGTATACAGGCGATGAGCCGAATTTGCTAAAAGTTTGTCAGGAAACTGGACATCGATAAATATTTAGTCGTTTATGACAGTTTTGTTTGGCATCACTAAAACAAGTTCTTGCTTTGTATCGTGGGGAAAAGAGTATGAGATGTAGAATACTGCAATGCCAAACAAAAAAGCTTAAATATTTCACTTGGCTTCACGAAACAAGTTCAGTAACGACTCTAGCTAGCGAGCTAAATACTTTAGATTCTGACGAGAAGCATTTTAATTGTGTATTTTTAATGATTACGTATAAATATTTAAGCGCCTACCATTATTTATGAATTCAGGTAGACAGTTGGTGATATAACTGTCTAAATGAATGTGATTGACTGATATTGCTCGGTCAGGTACAGGGTAAAGTCAGCCGTAACAGCTAACCAGCTAATGAGCGATATGACACAATCAAAATATCACAAACGAAATATCACAATCGAACTGTAAATGACAGCAAACGGCACACTTATGTGGTAAATTCAATCAATCTTATTGCCCACAATACTGAACTTAGTTTCGTGAGATTTCAACAAGTGCTCTCGCCAATGTAAACCTCATTACGCATTCAAAACTCATATAAACAGGTAAGCGCGACAGCAACTTTGCAACAAGGTAGCACATGAAACTCTGCACCAGACACTCACTGTCCTGCGGCAGGACAACCAGCGGCCAGTGATCGAGCGCTGTTGTCATACGAGTCAGAGAAAATGTTTAGATGTTACTGATTCGTGAAATGCAGCGGTGAAATCTGATCATGTAGTCCGCGTGTACTCCCTTGGACTCTCTTCTCCGTGTCCATCATCTAGATCCACCTGAACTGTGATACACCGACTCGTGACTCCACGGCACACATTTGTTTTGTCAACTTCGATCCCTCACTCCGAGTGAAAACAAGCCGAGGAAAAAATACACAAGCCTGCCCCAAAACTGTATACCAATTTTTTTAAAAGTTGTGTCCACAAGGAGGCAGTGGAGTTCTCTTAAAGGGATACACAGCCCTATTATTCATGTTAAAGGTAACTAAGTACATTTACTTGAGTACTGTACTTAAGTATTATTTTTTTAGGAAACTTGTGACTTGTGACAGCTTCACTACATTTAAAAGACGAATATCGTACTTTTTACTCCACTACATTTCTATCAAGGTCCTCGAAGTCGAAAGTCAGTCTTTTTTTTTTCTTTAAAAGGTTTCTTTTTTTGTAGACAGCCTATCAGTAATCACTCTTGTAGGGTCATGTGAAGTTTCCCAAAGGGATCAGTTTATAGCAAAATGGGAGAAGACGGTTCCTTGGCGCAGTGTGTGCACCCATGTTGAAAAGATTAAAGATTAGTTTAGTTGGCATGCACTGCCATGTGTCATAAAATGTTCAAAAATGTAAATGTCTGGGAGAAAGAGAAGAGCAGAGGAATCTGAAAAAGTATGACAAGGCGAAAGAGAGCTCAGTTCAGTCTGGATCTTTGTGCGCGCACAGAAAGCTGCCTCTCAGACAGCGCATGAGTACTAAATAGAGCTCTTTTATACAAGTATTGAAATGAGTTTAAGGTGGTCGTATGCTAGCATCTTGGAAATATGAATGGATATTTTGCCTTTTTTATAAAAACAACTAGCCAGTATCATCGTGGGCAGCGCCCCAACACATAGTGAGGCTTCAGGTGACCCGAGTTTGAGATCACAAAACTTGTGGCTTTACTATCATTACTTCCAGTCGATTCTGTGAAAAGAAGAATTGAAATACTATGTTTACATAATATTTGGAACATATATGTACAAAAGTTAAACATACCAGTTTTTTTTTTTGTATAATATAGTATTTATTAATATTTTGAATATCTTTTATTTTTGCCGTTTTCATTTTAGTTTAAGTTTTAGCAATTTTTTGCTGTAAATATTAGCTTCAATTTATATTTATTTGTTTTTATTTTAATCCAACTTATTGTCACTGCATTTTTTTAAAGTTTTTTTTTGTTGATCAAATATAAATATTTTCTTTTATTTCAGTTAACAAAAATAACTTAATAGTTTTAATCATGATTGTTAAAACTATTTAAAGAGGCATTCATACTTTTCTCCTTATATAAATAAAAATGCCTATGATTAGATCTGTCAGTGTTAATAAGGCTTATGCTCAGAGTTTCCAGATCCCTATAGTATAATTATACATTTGCAGCAAGGCAATATATTTTAGTTGATTTAGTTTATTTAAGTTGATTTATTTCACTAATTCCATTCAAAAAGTGAAACTTGTATATTATATTCATTCATTACACACAGACTGATATATTTCAAATGTTTATTTCTTTTAATTTTGATGATTATAACTGACAACTAAGGAAAATCCCAAATTCAGTATCTCAGAATCACCTGTATTTGTCATGTCTGTGAGGCAAGTAGCCTGCTGAGTTTCAGTCAATTGTTTTACTGGTTTGTTTTCCATTGCACAAAAGGTTCTTTATAGCATAGAAAGGTTCTTTAGACTATACAATGGTTAGAAAAAAATGGTTCTTTAAAGAACCTTTCACAAAACGGTTCTTCAGGGAACCGAAAATGGTTCTTCTATGGCATCACCGTGAAAAAAAAAACCTTTATTTTTAAGAGTGCCCAACACTGCTAACAGGTGCCGTGATGAAGAGATAATCAGTGTTATTCACTTCATCTGTCATAATATTATGCCTGATCGGTGTATATATTAACAATTAACCAGGGGCATCAGACTGGGGGTAAAACCAGTACTGATTACCAGGGCCCCAAGGGGAGAGAGGGCCCTTGAAAAGTCTGGAATATATTTTAACATAGAACATGGGGGCCCATCAGAACTGCCTATGCATAGGGCCCGGGATCTTGTGCTACGCCCCTGCAATTAACAATTGACATGTCCAAATATTCAACCAGATTTTATCTTTACACAACACAGCATCTATACAGTGTATACTACAAAATAAAAATGAATATCCAAGCCTTATTAATTGCACCTAATATTTAATAGAATGATGATCTTAATGTGTTTGAGCTTCTGAACAAAAGCAAATACTGTGTACATCATTCTCTCCATCACTGTGGTTTTTATTTATACATTTTATTAATAGTTTTTGCAGTGAAACAGCTAACAAATGACTGCTTGAGCTATCTGCAATTTATGAAGGAAAAAAAAACATTACATTGAGTAGATATTCAAGCAAGCACTTTGCGTTTTGAACCGTACACTGAGGTCAAAGAATATCAGGTTTGATTACTTTCTGCCATATGAAACACTGGACAGTGAGAAATGATCATCCCGTGTTGTCATTCATACAGCATCTTCGTGAACTACCTTTAAAGTGTTACTGGTAACACTAGCAAAACGACAGTTACTTTAAGACATTTCAACCATTCCATATCGGATACACGTGAAAAAATACACCCCTTCATACAGCTTTATAAAACATTTGAATAGAAAACAGTGTGGCACTTTGTTTCAAAAGTACAGTAACTGAGAACGCCCAGTCAGACACTAGACCACTTACATAAGTTTGATGTTCTGCTCTAAAACCTGAATCCTTTTGTTTTTAAAGACCAAGTGTAACGGACTACATTAAAATCCTACTTGATATTTGCAATGGTTTTTTAATTTTTTTACAAGAAAATGTGTGTACATCTTTTAAATGTAATAATTAATCTGTTTACTATGCCATTACTGCATTTTCTGAACATAATGAGTGTTTGAACCAGCATTACTATTCAATAAAAATATGTAATCATTCAACTTTTTTCCCCTTTTCATAAGAGACAATAACTGTAACAATATACAATGAGATGGACTGACATTTATAAGCACTATGTGCTGATTTGATAAGGCTTCTCCACAAATTTTCCCAACAGTTTATTCAAGTTAAGGCACCTTTTAAAAAAAATGGACACAAGGCTGCAAAAATTAGAGGGACGTAAACTTAAACTCATCCAGCATGCGGTTTCCAAATGCTCAGGGAAAAAAAAAAAAGTATTTTCCAATAAGTCCTCATTTTTGACCAGCCAATGAACCTATTCATAGCTAGGTTTTTTTTTACAAGTAAACAAAAAAAAAATTGCTCTGATAAATATATTTTGGTTACAGTTTAAGGAATGTGGTTACAACACTCATCACTTTCCTATACGATAGAGATACTAAGAAACAATTTAGTCTCTCCCAAAGAATAGATTAGGTAATAAAAATGTTCATTTTACATATAACATGTACAATATTCAAAGCTCATGCAAGGACAGTTTGCAAAAGATCAAAGCAAACTACTATTGATACTCTTTTGGACACTGATAATCTCAATAAAAACTGAAAACAGTCAACCATTACATATCTGGAAGATACAGGTTGGTGGTCTACGACAAGTATAATAAATGTACATTCAAGGAATCTATCCTTCGAGAAAGGCACAAAAGGTACACAGGCATACTCAGAGTAGTGCAGAAAAGATCTAAACTGTAAAGATGCATGTGGTCTGGGCTTCACTTTGTGTGCAACAGTCTGTCAAGTCCCTCTGAGTCTTTATTTGCCATAGAACTTCTTGTTGAGCAGGAAAATTAGGAGGTTAACATTTACAGTAGCTCGATCAAACAGCTTCATCACTGCCACCCCCTCGTACTGCAACTGGAGCAGGTCCTGATATTAAAGAGGACAAAAAAGACATATATAGTTAAAGCCCAATCACACCAAGAATGATAAGTGTAAAGGTAACAATAAATATAAACACATCCACAAGCATCCACACCAGCGGATGAAAACGTTCCGTTTATTGTAAGCGTGCATGCAGGCATGTCGTCTGCTGCTTTAAATGCTCAAGCTCTTTACAGTCTGTTGGATTATGATTGGCTGCCAATGTCAGCTGGAAAAATTATATCATTCTTCTGAGTTTGTATCGTTATAGTTGTAGTGTGGGCTTCCATATTCTTATAGAATTAGAACAGTTACGGAACTTTATTGATAGACATATTTTGGTGTAAATGGACCATTAGTCCTTACAACAATCAAACATTCTTTCCGACTACATTAGATACAGAGACAAAGAAATATCAAGGGAGAACTTTTACCTGGTATTCTAACATTAATGTCTCCAAATGGACTCCCATAAGCTTAGCTTTCACCTCAAACACTCCCACAATCTCAGATGGTGAGATCTCGAAAATTACATTCTTATACCTGTAAAAGATAAAGCATATTATTAACAAGGACAACAAGAGGAAATGTAGCTATATAAACGCATAGTACGATAAGATACGAATACAGTAGATACACAACCAGAAGTTGAAACTCACTGATTTGTCTGCAGATCCTCAATGTCAATGAGCACTCCCTTCTCATGCAGACGGGCTGCTGTGTACTTCTGCGATACCTGCTTGCTTTTCTTTGCCTTATGGTCTCCAGGTTTCTTAGAAACTCTGTGTGTAAATCAAAGGGCATTTTCCATGACCGTAAGCCAAGAGCTTAACAGCAATTATCCAATCAGAGATATGATATGAACTAAAATGGACAGTAAATACTCCAATCACTCACTTGCCCTTGCTGGCTAAATTGTCCATGCAGGTCTTGATGTATTGATTGTAGTAGTCAATCTGCACATTGTAGAAATTGGTCTTGGAGTTCAGAGCAGAATTGGTCTGCTGAAGCTTCACCAATTCTGCCTTTCGCCTCTGACGATATCGCCTTTGGTTCCGGATGTCCTACAAAAAACAACAACACAAAAAAAAATCTAATTAATTAAGCTGCTTTCGTATAAAATGAATGGGCGAAATTGACATTTCATATTCAAGTACAGTCTGAAAATCCCAGGTCGCAGAGGACATAAGAACGGTACCTTGGCAATGTCATTGATAAGATCCTGGTATTTCTTCTCAGGGTGAACTTTACCCAACTCTCCTAGTCTTTGCAAGTTGCTCTTGATCTTGTCCTTCTTGCCTTGCAAGGTAAGGCTGTCATCCACAACTGGTTTGGTTTGCTTCATCTTCTCCGGGGTCTTAGCATCACGAATGGCTCGTCGCTGCATGGCACGCTGGTACTCGGCTTCCTGTGTTAAAATAAAAAAGCAACTTGAACAAAACACTGCTTTGATGGAGTTTCTTTTTCATTCTGAAATACCTGCTATTAAATTACCTGCTCTGGTGAAGCTACAGTCTCCAGGATCTCGGTAAGTGTCTCTCCTGGCTGAAACCTGATCACATCTACTATGAGCCTCTTGGTGCTAAATGAGCAGGATGAATGGACAAAGATTCATGACAAATACTTAGAAAAGAAGCAAAACAGCATTAACAATTAAAAACATTAGTTCCAGAACATAGTGAGCCATCTTGGATTTTTTTTTCAACGAGCTTGCCACAATGCATTATCAAATGGTCTTCTCAGGGAAGGATTTGGTAAAGTTAAGTAAAATGAAGTATCTTAGGAGGCCTCATACCTTTTGGAACTGCCTATGAAGATACCTCACTAGGTTTTGAAACATAAGAATTGAGTAAGGCATTGTCCTTACTTGAGAAGGAGAGTCTTGGCATCCATTTCAGCATTGGCCTCATCAGGAACATCAAATTTGTTGGTGAGGGTAAGAGAGACTTCTGTCTTACCCATCATTTCCTTACTGGGATCATCAGCGGGCAGTGGGCTCTCACCTGTGAAAGAACGACAGTCCATCACTCTGACTCAGCAGGACCTCAGCGTCCTGACACATTAAAGCATTTCTCAGAGGCTGCTCACCTATTAAAGACTCAATGGTGGGCACTTCTCCCAGGTCATCTAGCAACTCATGGATGGGATCATTGTGGTCTGGTGCGATGGCATCTTGGTGATCCAGCAAGAGCTAAAGAAGATAATCAGACAACATATTCAATCCTGAAACCTAACTATGCTGGATGTGATCTCTTCCATAAAAGTGCGGTCACTTTAGCAAAGTTTGAGGGAAAAAGGGTCCATTTTCTATTATCAATTGTGTGGTGATGCTTGAAGCACTGCTCACAAGATTCCTCTTGAAATTTTGCAGAGCAATGGTAAATTTGACCACACTTTTAGTCTCATTTTTTACCGTGTGAGTGTTGATGATCTCCCCAATGGAAATGTAGATCACAGGCTTGGTCAAGGTGACCAGGTCAGAGTACTGATCCACATTGAACTTGTCTTCCAAAGAAGGGACGTCACAAGCGGACAAAAAGAAACGTCTAGGAGACAGAAAAGTTATTGCGTCAGTATGGATCGAGTGTGAATTAAACAACTAAAAATGAACAAACAGAAGCACTTTGATGTCACTTGTACCTAAATTTCTGGTAGGAGTTGGAGAGGTATTCGTTGATGGGGTTCAGATGAGCATTGTCCCCAAGGAACATCTTGTTGGAGGCGGCATGCTGCAGCATTTTGGCAATTGATCCCAGGTTTCGCCTCTGTTCTGTGGTAAGCTGACCTCCAGCAGATAAATCAATGATGTCAAAGGCATCGGGAGCCACAATGGCGGGGTTCATGTAGCGGTAGTACAGCAGGTTGCCCACAATCTTAAAAGATAATAAGGATGGGTATGTTCTTCTTTTCAAGCAAGTACAACATCTGTGGAATTTTTAAAACCTATTATCTATGTTTCTATATTTTTGCAAGTGTAAGATCTTCTACTTCTACAAGGGGGTAAACGAAATTACTGAGAAAAGGGGAAGCAGCAAGGCAAGAATAAGAAAGACGTGGCTCACCTGGGCTGTGGGTGCTCATCAAAAACCTCTTGAAAAGGGTATAAGCAAGGGCCAAGAGGAGAGCTTGAGCCAGGGCATAGAGAAAGAGAGAGACAGAGCAAGTGTGGGACAGATATATAGAAAGAGAGGGTGAGTCTCTTTCCAGGAGAAAAGGAAAGAGATGGAAACCACATTTAGTATTCAGAGTGAGGAGCACTGAGTATCACAACAGAAGAGAAGCCTGAGAGCAGAGACATGCTCAGGATTCAGGACAATGTTCCACAGTGGGACAGCAGCGGGTGGCAAAGAGGTGATCAGAGTGTTTAAGACATCTGAATAAAGGCTGTCTTGGTTTGGAGACTAAAGTGTGCAATTACATTAGCCAAAAGTTGCTGTGATGTAACAAACCTTCAAAAGCTCATCCTCTGTGGCATCAGGGAACCTTTCATTAAGTGTGTCCTTCAGCGTCTTGGCAATGAATCGCATGCCATATCTACAGGGGAACACAATCAATCCAACGTACAGAGACTTACACCAGTGTTTACAACATAATTATGCTATTGTAATATATTTGAATGTTGCTTTACTTTAAATACCACTTATTTCCAAAAATGTAGTGAAAGCAACTTTAACTAGGTCTACAACTGTTATGAAAACAACCAGTCAGTAATACTAATTTAATAAAGTGCTAGTACACTGAACACGGTCTTGGATCATTTTCAATCCAAAATTAATGTTATGATGTGTCAGTGTTCAATGAATCAGTTAATTAATAATTACATTATAATCAATTCATAATTGTTAATTGTGATGGATTCAGTGAATGATTTATTAGAATGACATCAAAAGTATAACGTGATCGTAACGTGAGAGTTCATACATTTTTTAACAAAAAAATCTTCACCGATTTAACTTTTAAAAGAACAGATTCATAGAGTTAGTATGCAATTTTTGGTTCTGGACCAACCAAAAAAAATCTTTTTTTGTGGCACTCTATCTTTTTAACTCATTAGGTTTATTTCGAACTGCAAGCTCAGAAAAATATGATTCACAGTGCTACCCTTTAACAGCGGTGTTACACGAACTTGTACAAAGGCA
Source organism: Rhinogobio ventralis (assembly GCA_039654625.1). Classification (NCBI taxonomy): domain Eukaryota; kingdom Metazoa; phylum Chordata; class Actinopteri; order Cypriniformes; family Gobionidae; genus Rhinogobio; species Rhinogobio ventralis. Next base: position 20,980,418 of record CM077193.1, on the reverse strand, counting down.
TGAACAAAGAAGCAGCTCACGTAACAGACATGTATTGGAATATTCAAATCTGGGCTTGCTAAAAGTCATTTTCATATGTTCAAGAATGATTAATGGTAGATGCATCTAAATATAGATGCAAGACATGGAATGTGTTGGTCCTAGGGGGAAATTCAGGTGGTGTATATTAGGTGCTGACAAACACACACACAAATTATTTTATCCGGCAGTGGCAGATGTGTAAACTCACGGGATTTTATCGACAGAAACAATTATGGCTGAGAGAAATTTGTCTGTAACCGTCCTCATGTTCTTGATAGAGGCTTCCAAGCGTGTTCGAACCTCCTCGTGACTCATTGCCTGCTCTGGAGTCACATCATATGGCAATTTACTGCAAAACAGATAAGAGGGCCTCAGCATACTTAAAATTATTTAAATTAATAAATTATTATTAGAATATAAAAATAAATCTAACTCTAAATTAAAATAAAAAAACAAACAAAATCAAGATGTAAACTAAATTCATATTTCTTTTTATTTTCCCTCAATAACTACTGTTTTTATTTAAGAACATACAGTTCTGGAATACAGAACATGACCTCTGGAATCACAAAATGAATTCTAGTTAAATAATTCAATATATATATATAAAAAATTACCACTTCAAAACAAGCAGCTTTGTCATAATTACAGCAGAAACAGCAGGAATATCTTACGGGGGGGCCTTAAAATATTGTGTTGCCTAAGGAAAGGGCCTTCGAATCAAAAAGTTTGAGGAACACACCTGGCCTCTCCTGTTTGACTCTCCATCTGGTTCACCCAGCTCTTGTATATGTCGACTGGGTCAGTTTTAATGTTGAGAGTCTTGTCGTCCATGATCTCCTTCACGACCGGAGCCAGGATCTGCCGAAGGGCATTCTGGCCGCGGGCTCCTCTGTTAAAGCTCACCACCATCTTAATGACTGTTGGGTTTCCTGTGACAATTTCCTGGATGTGGTCTACTTTTGATCTGCATTTACAAGACAAATATCGCTGAGGGATCGTACAAGAGTGAAAATGCATCTTGATAAATATGTAAAGAGTGTATCTTTTAAAGAATATCATTCAGTTCCTACTTGATTTCCTCTTGCAGGGCCGTTTTGAAGAGATTGAGCAAAAGGTACTCCTCACGCTGATTGGAAGCGTAGTTGTACAATGTGAAAATCACAGAATCCATGAACTTGGTCGACTTGTTCTGTGGCATCTGAAAGATCAGCTTGGCAAGATAGGTTGGATTTGTCTGAGGAAAACAGAGAAGAAAATGAACAGGCCTGCTGAGACACTGATCTTCAAACAATTATTGGACTAGAGTTGATGAGGTTTACCTGTAACAGGTAAAAGAGGAACTGATAAGCTTCCAGCTTCTCTCTCTTCTCTTTACTGAGAGCCTTCAGGCCTCCTTTCTGCTTGTTCATCATCATGAGGTTGGACAGCTCACCCTTGTTCTTCTTGGTAAGCTTCTTGCTGTGAGAGACCACCTCCTGAAGGGTGATCTTGTTTTTTACCAGCAGGCCAATCTTAATGTCCATCAGATTAAGGTCGTTCTCCAGCTGCTGGTTGGAGCGGATGTTGGTGATCACCTCCTCTCTTAGCCGCATCAGTTCCAGCTCTTCCTGGAAGTCCTGGTCGCTGTGGTCCAGCAGGTGGACAAACTTACGAACGACTGCCATCGGAGGATCATCTGCGTTGACTGTTAAAAACAGGATTTGGAGTTTGTGCTTCTTTGCTGTGTCTATGGTAATGGACTCCTATACTAGTTGGTGGAAATAATTTGCAGGTATACACACTTAAAATTTGAATGTTTTTCTTCTGGGATAACAGAGAAAAAAAAAAAGACGACTCATCCGGAACTCTAATTTTTGTCCCTCCCCTTAAAGTGATAGTTCACCCAAAAATGAAAATTCTGTTATTTACCGCCTCATATCATTCCAAACCTGAATGACAGAATATATGACATAATATACGAAAAAACGACATTTTAAAGAATGTTTGTAACCAAACATTTGACTTCCAGTGTATGATTTTTTTTTGGACATTTCTCAAAATGCATTTATGTTCTGTAGGAGAAAAAATGTCATACAGGTTTGGAATGACATGAGGGTGAGTAAATGACAGAATTCTCATTTTTGGGTGAACTATGCTTTTATACTATACCACCTGCAACTGACCAGCAAGTAGAAAATCAATGTTCTTTGTCTGTGGCAGAAAAAAAGCCTAAAAACAAAATGCCAGTACAGAAAAGAACTGCGGTCAATAAGCCATTTCATGGTGTCTTCAAAATTTTAACAGTATATTGAAAGTGAAACACAAATACATGCCTTCAAAATAGTTATCCTCATAGATTTGAGGCATGTTCTGAATGAGAGGATGTGAAACAGAATTTGAAGGAAGTACGTGAAATGCTTACTGAGAGTTTTGTAGTCATCTCTTGCTTTGTTGGCTCGAATGAATGCCTGAATTTTCACCACATCATTTATCTGAAATGAGAAAATTGGAGGGAGAACATTAAAGACTGACTGCTGTGTGGTCAGAGATCAGATTATATTAAATATAAAATACACAAGTCCTTTGGTTTGACCTAAAACTCACATGGTCTTTGAAGTACTGAAGACGATCTTTGTATTTTTTGCGAGCTTGTTGCATCCGGACCATTGATTGAATCTACAGAAAAAAAAAATCATATATTTACCCACACTTAAATTTGACCATATATCTTACCTGAAATAAAGGGGCCAAACCCGATAATTAGGGTGTGATCACATATCTTCAGCTATGTAGTGTATAGTGTAGCCAGTATAATCCTGCCATTTTATGATTCCATCCATATTTATTCCATCAGAATTTCTCATTATCTTACCTTGACAGCATCTTCAGAATGATCCTTCAGGTACTGCTTCCTGTCATTGTACTTCTTTCTTTCCTTAAAGCCTCTCCAGTGTGCCTATAAAGGAAACAGAACCAGATGGTCATGATTGACTTGGCACAGACCCATAGATATTCTTGAATATTTTTTGTATTAATGTCCTGAAGTCTTGTTTAGGACTAACTAAAGAAAGCAAAATGAGAATGACCTGTATGCATGTAACAGACGGCTGCTGAGACTTCAAGAACCCAAGGCGGTCTTTCATTCCACGTCGCACCAGAAAACCACGGCACCGGGCCTGCAGCTTGCCGATCAGACTCTCGTTGGCCAACCACAGTTGCTCTCGGTTATATGCCGTGGTCACTCCTGACACAACAGACTACAAAGACACAGACAGCAAGTGAATCAGGAAGACAGAAAAAATTATATATATATATATATATATATATATATAAAATAACAGCTTATAAATATATATATAATTATCAGATTAAGTTTTACCTGTATTTCCTCCTTGTTGAGCTGAGTGTTGTTTGGAGTGAACTCTGCAGGCTCATCCCAGGTGCCTTGTCCAGTCTTGAGGCTATAGTAGTAGTTGTGTCCTCCCTTCACCCAATGTTTCATCCATTCACTGCCATTATCTCCTACCACAATCCTCTATTACTCTCTCAGTCACAATGTGTACATTTATGACATGTTGTGATAAGGATATTTATCACCAAATAGTTTAAAATAAATTATTTTAACTGAGAACATAAGTAGAAGTAAATATTACCATAGATTTTTGTACCAAATATCACAGAATCAGCACAAGAACCCATCTCACCTTCCTTATTCTTGTCCTCTTTAATTCGAAACAGGTCATCCTGGTAGGTCTGAGCACATTCAGATGTGACTCCATACAGACCAGCAGAAGATGAACGCAGAGCTGCCAGTGTTTGAGAAGAGTCCTTGTTATCCACAGCCTCATTGATGGCCTGAATCGCCTGAGAGACTGAAGGTGGACAAGATGATCATTCTTCAGAAAAACTGAGATTATTGAAATGAAATTAATTCATATTTTTACTAAAGCTAAGATTTAAATGAGGATTATTACACTGCAGAGCTTCTTCTGAGTCCTTGTTGGCTCTCAAGATTGCATCCTGGATCTCATCAAGCCAAAGCACTGCAGAAGGATCTCCGCATTCCTGGAAAGACAAGAAAAAACAAGCAATCAATTAAAAATGAATGACCATTTCAAAGAATTAAGATGTGTTCTGGTCGCACTAGCGAAACAGAATTTATAAGGTTCCCACACTTTGTGGAAAATTCATTTCTATTTGACTTGTGCTGTAATTTTCATGACTGAATAAGGATTTATAATGAGTAATTTCTAGCTGAAATATTGCGAACGAAGCATAACTTTAAACATTTTTATTGACTATAGATATTTCCATGGCTTATCTAGGCCTGAAAAGGACACTTTTGAAATTGCAGATTTTTCAGGATTATAGGAAATCTGTTTAAAGGTGAAGCAAGTTATGTGGCACCAAACACAATTGCAAAAAATGTATTCAAAAAGATTAAGCAATTCCAACTAGATTTCCATTTGTAGCTGGTTAGGAATGACACTCATATGGGCACTAGGTGTCAGACAAACCTTCTGTAATGAGATGATTACAGACATTTAACAAACAGTCTGCCCAAAAATGAAAATACTGTCATTATTGACTCACCCTCATGTTGTTCCAAACCTGTACAACTTTCTTCTTTCTTTTTTCTCAGGAACAAGATATTTGGAGATATTGACAAGATATTGTCTCAGTGTTTTTTGTTTATACATTGAAAGTCAATGGGGTCCAGGTGTTGTTTTGGACCCCAATGACTTCCACTATATGGGAAAAGAAAAAGATGTACAGGATTGGAACGAATTGAGAGTGAGTCAATGACAGTATTTTCAAACTGTGACTTTAATTCCATTAACAAAAATGTTTAGACTGTCAACAGGTACAGTATAATGGATGTAAAACACATCAATGTCATTTAGTAACAACAAATGCCTTAAGAACTGGTAGAGAGAAATAGTGTTTCATTATTCAACAATACAACTGCCAAAATTATATAAACAATTACACTGGAAAATAGCACAATGTCCTTCCAAACATGCTGAGGAGAACCATAAACAAGAATGAGCTGACTGATTTTTGGCTGTAATAATCTACATATGTAGTGGTACCTGTATAATTTTCTTTACTGAATTAATCACATCTGCTTCAATTATCATTTGTAGGGAGTTGTAGGATAAGCTAATGTAGGGGTTCATTACTACCACCACCAGGTGGCGTAGTTGCCCTCTCATAGTAGTCCTGACCGCATGCTGAGCTCAGTTTCCGGAGCACGATTTGCAGCTCTCTGATTTGCTGAATGCAAAGGCCCCTCTATGCAGTCCGCCCGCCTTTTTTGCAAACATACAGCAGCGCAGCACACCAAACCTGAGGGTGTGGCAAATTGTGCAACAGAGGAAAACGTTGTTCCTTCAGGGTTGATAAGGCTCCGCTTCACTGGGTTATATTTCATCGGCTGTATAAAACAAATGCCTGCTGGATTAGAGCGCAAATAAGACTTAATGTGTCCCAGTGGGGTGGAGTACAAATGATCAGGATCTGAATATCTGAATAAAGTCTGCCAAATGTTAACTAAGGAAGTGAAAAAGGGTGTGGTGTAATGTCCAAGATTACATTACCGTCTCTTCTGGGCCTGTTTACAACACTGAATGATAGAAGAGGAACTACTTCTATTCCAGCTACACTTTGGTACAGATCATCCAGAAATGTTTAAGTAGGAAATTTAGCACAGGAACAGGATGTTACACAAATAGCGATGTACTACTAAAATCCATATGAAGTTTTTATTTTAAATCAATTAATATTATATCATACAAAACTGAAAAAAAATAAAAAAATAAATATAAATAAATATATATATATATATATATATATATATATATTTATTTATTTATATTTATTTATTTATATATATATATTTATTTATTAAATATTTATTAAATATTAATAAATATATATTTATATTTATTTATATATATATATATATATATATATATATATATATATATATATATATATATATATATATATATATATATATATATATATATATATATATATATATAATATATATATATATATATATATCTCCAATTGTTACTTTCTCTCAGATCACACATGACTCCATCTTTTGAGATCCTTGCTTGTTTTAGATCATTTAAAATTGCAGAAGCTGAAAAAACAAATCATCAAACTTCCTTCATAACCACTTCCTGTCAGTTGAGCAGATCTGGTTTTATCTGTGCTTTACACTTCATAGTGACCCAAGCTAGCGTAAGCCTGGAGGAGTGATGTCAGTGCTAAAATCAGCTAACAGGACCAGAATTTGCCCTTTTAAGGCAGAGAAAAAGTCATCAGCCTTGTTATTTCCGATGCTTGTGCAAATCATAGTGAAAGGAAACACTTTGTTTTTCCAGCCATGTTTTTATTTTTTTGGGCAGCATGGGTTCAGCACTGACTTTGGCAGCTATCACGAGTCATGCGACCCTCTATTAAAAGAGTGGTTAGTGACATAAAGGGTAAATATCATTTGGTGTCCGTAATGCCTCTCAACAAGTATTCTGGGTACTTTCTCTAGAGCTAAAAGACTGCTCTTTGCCTCAGAAACGTCAGTTCAGCTCTGAACCACAGTGGCACACTGCTGTGGTAAACCATAGCCTTCTATGTGCCCATTCACCTGCACCCCTGAGGTTTAAGTTCACGTCCACAGGAAACGTGGGGCGCGTCCTAAAACACAATTAAAACACAGTACTAAAACACGTCCTATTATCATACAGACACAAACCTTTTTAAATGAGGCATTTACATACCACTATACTATGGTACTACTGTACACCCAAAGTCCTTTACAGTCATATCAGGTGATCTCTCTTCAACCACCACCCGTGTACAGCATCCACTTGGATGTGACAGCAGCCAGTGGGCTCACCACACACCAGCTAGAGGTGGAGAGGAGAGAGAGTATAATAGAGCCAATTCAGAAGATGGAGATTATTAGTAGGCACTGATTGATAAAGGCCAATGGAGGGAATTTGGCCAGGACAACTCTTTACGAGAAGTGCCATGGGTATTTTAAAAACAGAGAGCCATCTCATCCGAAGGACAGATGACTTTACTCAAAAGATGAGGTGAGATAAACCTGATTACAGTCATTTGGAAATGTAAGGGGGTTTCTATTGAAAAGAAGAGGGGAGCTGGCAAATAATAGCCAGACAAAATACGGGGGTGAGGAATGAGACTGTATGAGATGATGATGTCATTAGACTTGAGTCATGAGAAGCTCAGAGTGAAAACCCACGATGCATAGAGAGAGAGAGAGAGAGAGAGAGAGAGAGAGAGAGAGAGAGAGAGAGAGAGAGAGAAAAAAAGAGAGAGAGAGAGAGTCGAGAGTAGAGAGAGAGAGAGAGAGAGAGAGAGGAGAGAGAGAGAGAGAGAGAGAGAGAGAAAGAGAAAGAGAAAGAGAAAGAGAAAGAGAAAGAGAAAGAGAAAGAGAAGAGAAGAGAGAGAGAGAGAGAGAGAGAGAGAGAGAGAGAGAAAGAAAGAAAGAAAGAAAGAAAGAAAGAAAGAGAGAAA